>JAZHRO010000055.1:56295000-57495000 GCA_037157565.1 Thalassia testudinum
ACATGCATGCCTGTGCAGGCCTGGGACCATGTCCGAATCCGATTAGGGTCTGATTAGAGAGAAAAGAGAGAGAAGGAAAGGGATTTTATTGAGCGAGGAAGGGGGGTTTTTGCTCATGCACGCTTTAGATCAGACGTTTAAGCTTGAACTTTAAGTCATCTGATTATTAGTTCCAAACTTCTAATCAAAGTATTAAGTGTTGAGTTGAGTTTATTTAAATCATATTTTGTTACTCAAACATTTAGATTTCTTCTCGGAGTTTTGATATTGCAATAAATTGAGCATATATTTCTTTTTATATAAAGCTTCCCATGCTTCATTCTTATTACTTGATTAATGGCTTAATTTGTGATCTATTTCTCCTTAAGACGACATCGGAACTCACATTTTGAGATTACAAATTTTAAATGTCAATTCACTTTTGTAACTATATTACGACACATATTTCTAGTACTCAACTTGCCCATAGTGCCAGCATGGTTTATTCTTGGATTTCTTCTAGATCTTGGGTTTGGCCTTCATTTTTATTTTATTGTTCTTACTTTTATTCTCCTTGCCCTTAGACATCAAGACATTTCCCTCAGACTCTACAGGCACTATTGGCTTCTGTTTTCTATGCTCTTCCTTAATGGCAATGGCCACCATCAAGTAATCAAGAGAAATCTTTCCTTTACTATGCTTAAGAATCATCCCGAAGTCCTCTAAAAAATTTAAGGAATTTCTCAATGATACACATGATTTGAAACTTCTCAAGAAGCTTCATTTTAGTCTCTGCCAAACCATGGAGCAATAACAGAAATTTGTGTGCTTGCTTTGATATCGATTTACCTTCAGCCATTTGGAATTTAAGAAATTTTGCGAAAGGGTATTTTTTAATACCAAGATCTTCGGTATTATACTTCATGCCTAACTCCTCACATAGTGCCTTCGCAGTGGTCGTGGATGTGCTGTTACATCAAAAAACACATTGGATAAAGCCAATAAGATGCAACCATGACAAACACGGTTGTGCTCATTTCACTCATCCATCACCTTTCGGCCTTCAGGAGTGGGTTTTTCCTTATCCAAAATTGGGCATTCGATTTCCAATGTCGAGATCAGCCCAATGGTGGTCAACCAAATCCTTATGTGTTGTTGCCAACGATTGAAATTTTGTCCATCAAACTCTTCAGGTATACCGGATAAGTCTACACGTGATTTAAAAGTCATTTCCAACATCACAAATATTTTACATCTATGTGATATCTTTTCTAAGATTGTTGAAATCAACGCATATAAGAAATAAATGAAAAAAAAATGCATTTTTAACGATTTCGCATATATTAAAAATATTAAATCAAGCAAGTTAAACATGATTTGGCAAGATTCAAAATAAAATAAAGAACAAAGAACATGCAATAGTACGAATAAACAAAACCAGAATGGATTATATTTTACTCCAATCGAAGCGCCCATGAAGGATTTCCTCTAAAGAAGGTATCGCTCCCCACAATACTGATGCATCGAGGTCTGACGAACCCCTTCTAGGATACGACGATCCAACTCTAAGATTCGATGTACTCAGATCTTGGACGTTGTAAAGACCAGTCCCACTTTTAACCTTTTAAGATATCTGGAGTCTCAGTTAGACGTCTCTTCAACGTATGGACCCTTTCCCGGACGTCTGAAAATGAAATTTTTGTACGCGCTCTACGCTCTGCGCGCGGGCAGCGTGCAGAACTTCTTTTTCCTCTCTCTCCTTTCCTCCTTCTTGCCCGAACCCTAAACCCCTAGCATTTATAAAAGCCACCCTCCCCTCCTCTCCACTCCACACACCACCACCTTCACCTTTAGAGCGTGCGGGAGTGGTGAGAGGAGGCGAGCGAGGGAGAGTGTGAGGGCGCGAAGGAGAGTGTGGGAGGAGGAGGCTGAGGTCGGGAGCTTCGGTGGAAGCTCGGCGGAGCTCGCACGACCACCGCGGGTGCGTGCGGGAGGAGAAGAGAGTCCGGAGAGGCGTCCTCGACCACCTGCAGCGACTGGAGTTGCGGCGACGTGAGGAGGTGCGCTGGTAGTGGATTCTGATACTGGAAATTTTCTAGTATCAGACATCTGGAGAGGAATCCAGACAGCTGGCGGAGCATCTGGACGTTTGGAGTCAAGACCAGACGTCTGAAAGCTCCTTTATCGCGAAGGTACGTTCTTTTCGCGGTTACGATCATACAGGCCACACCGCAGAATGTTTGTTGGGCCTGATTTGGTGGCTGCGACTGTCGTACGTAGGAGCAGCCTTGGTAAGGAGCGTGGAACGCTCTTCCATGCACTTTCGGACGTCTGATCAACTCACCAAATGACAGGAGGTGTTTCCAGATGACCGGAGGAGTGGTTTGATGTCTGGAACTGCCTTCAGATGATCGCAGAGGAGGCCTGGATGTCTGAGGACATCGCAGGGACTTGAGGTGAGGTTCTGTATCTTTTAAGACGTCTGGACTTGTTCCTAGACGTCTGATTTTGGTTAGTAGACACGTTTTTGACCCGTTTGGGGTCCGATCGGGATCCGTTTTACGCAAACGAAGTACCTATAGTTTCATTGCGAGTTTCTCTACGTACTAGAAACCTTTATACACTGTCGTGAATCTTCCTTTTGTGATGTATTTCCTGGTATAGGGTTTCGGCTTGCTGTGTGTTTGGGGCTCGCAGAAACGCTTGGGTCTGCGGTTTGAGCCCCCAGTACTCCCGACTTGTCTGGTAGAGTGGTTTAATGCTTTTAATAATATTCAAATAAGCATGGATTGTAGAATTAACTGGCTGGAACCCTAGTATGTGGCATGAACCCTAGGGTAGAGAAATGGATGCACTGTTTGGTACTTATATGCAAAAATTGAGATAAACTACTAGCAATTGCCTGTGAAATAATTGTGGGTTGCCTGTTAGAATACGAGCTGCATGTATTTTATAACCAATTGCCTGTGAAATCACCAGTGACATGTATTGAATTATGAAAGCACGAGCTGCCTATATATAACTGAGAACTGAATTGTGAATGGTGGAATCTGGATCGGAATAAATGTGGTGAATATGAGCATGAACCATACGGGGAATTAGGAGTAGAACTCCTCTGGTTGGTTGGAAACCTTGAACGTAGACAGGAAGTGTATTGGCCCTTGAGTACGTGGTATCAAGGAAAGCGACTGTCCCCTTTTCGTGTAGAGCGGAGCTAGCTGCCCTTGGGTTGAGACTCAGAGTTAGGATTGGTCACTCTACACCGACTCCTGTTGGCCCTCGTGTATGCGGTATCGAGGCGAGCTACTAGTGTAAGGAGGGAGCTAGCCACCCAACGGGACCCGGGGTTCAGCTAGCCACCCTACACCGACTTATTAGGCCCTCTGGGCAAACCGGGATAGTCAGATGAGGGTGCGTGGACTGTGGAGGGGCGAGACCCCTGTTTGGTTCTGAGGGATGAGACCCCTGTTTCTGAAAGGGCTAGGCCCTATATTGCTTCGTGCTGTACTTTGGGCGTACCCGCTAGTGGAAACGATTGACCGCGTGTCAGTGTGGGATAGCCATCCGTACGCTTATTACGCGTGTCGTAGTCACCGCTATGTCTTGACAGTGACCTCGGGGTGGTTGACTGGGTGTAGGACTATCACGGGGGACTCTTCTGGCCAGGAGAGCACCACGTGTACCTTCTACTCTTTGGAAAAGACCGCAATCAAGATCGATCCTAAGAGAAACATACAAAATCAAGAATATCTGAAAGTTCGAGAAAAATGGGTGAAAATGAAATACACATAAAACAAATAAATAGAAAAGAGAATTAAACTTGTTGCTTTTACTGTTTTAGATAGTGTAGATACCACTCTATTCAGCGTTCGCTGACTCTGTCTTTTCATAACACTGTTCAAGACCAGGAGTTGAGTAGCCTGAGCTTCCGGCTGCGGAGGGTATTTGGCTCAGTCGAGCCTAGCCGTAGTTTCAACACTTTCTCGTTGTTTCCCTTTACTGTTGTAGTGAGTTTTAGACTTTTAGCTACTGTTGTTACTGTTACTTTTGTTTCCGTTGTTTCTGTTGTTGTGGTGGTATGTAATGGAACAACAGTTTTACTTTCTTTTACTACTTTGTACGTTTTTATTGCTTAGTTATATTGCATGTGTGAATGTGGTTTACTTTCCTACTTTTTAGTTATTTCTTGTTGGATGACTGGATTTTGGGATTAGTTGAGGCGAGTCGATCTCGGGTCCTGTAGGGATCCGGGAACCGGGTCGTAACAGACATCCTCGAAAACTACCTTAGGAAAACGAAGTCGAGGCAATTTGGTTTATCAACTAAATTCCAGATTGATCTACTAATATGATTTGATCAATCAAAAACTTATCGTGGATCTCTCAATCTCTTGGTGCAAGATTGACA
Organism: Thalassia testudinum; assembly: GCA_037157565.1. Classification (NCBI taxonomy): domain Eukaryota; kingdom Viridiplantae; phylum Streptophyta; class Magnoliopsida; order Alismatales; family Hydrocharitaceae; genus Thalassia; species Thalassia testudinum. The sequence goes on from JAZHRO010000055.1 coordinate 56,299,387, forward strand.
AAACAAATTGGAGATTTTTCTACCAATTTCACGTTGAACAAATGCACCAAGAAAGAGAGAAGAACGAGAGAGGGGGAGAGAGAGTAGAGAGAGCTTTTCTGCTCTTGTTGTGTGTCAAATGAGAGCCCCCTCATGGTCCTTATATAGAGTATATGACTCGACATGTATGGAAATTCTTCTTTTATGGAAATACGACAATTGATCAACCAATTTAGTCTCATTGATTGATCAAAATTAATTGATGGATCAAACTTAACATTTTGATTGACCAAACCAATTGATCGATCAAAATAATTGATCAACCAATCCAGGCCAAAATCATGAGATTAAAAAATTCGTAACAAAAGAGTTCAAGTTCCAAGTTTCAAATTGATTCACCTGAGTCCAAGCTAGAGCCAGGCTGGGACAGGGTGGGGCATGAGCGCGCGCATGTGGTCCCTAGTCCAACCTCTCATTCTTTGCTACATAAGCCATGGGAGGCAAAAGTCTTTTTCATCCACTAAGAGGTTGTCCACTTCCAGTATGAGACTAAAAACCTCTATCAAATGTCACTGATTTCAACATGAATTTTTATGTCACCATATATCAATTGCATCTCGATTGATGCAATTAGACTCTCAAATCCAACATAGAGAACACCTTACACCACATTCAAAAGCACAAATAAGCTCACTTTAGCAAATTTGAATTTTGGTGTTCTTGGAGGTGATTGGAGCTCTTGGTCTTGAAGCTCAACTTCCTTAGAGCTCAACCACCTCAACTCCTAGCTGTGCCATCTTCTCACAATCACTAAGGGAGTTCTTTCATGCATCCTAGATAACTCTTTCATTCATTTATTAGCAAATCTTTTTGGGGCTATCCTTAGGAGCAAAAAATTTATTTTAATTTCAACTCTTTATCCATTTATAATCTTGTAAATCTAAGGGCCTAGATTGTGGGCTCCTCTCCTATCAAGTGAGAGGGGTTACTCTTGATTGGGGAATTAAGAGGATTTGTATAAATGGTTTAGTATCCTATAAGTACCATTTAGTATTCCGAGAGTGACTTGGGGTAAAATCCTACGTTGTAAGACCTAGGTAGTGGTTTTTCCTGATTTTGGATTTCTACTATAAATAGTGTGTTGTGGCCATGAATCATTTGTAATTTGAATTACTTCTATTTCTACCTAAATTATTTTTTAATTACCATTGGTTTATCACTTAAAGCACTATTCACCCTCCTCTAGTGCTTTTAACAACCATCGAAAAGGTTGGATGCCTACGGTTGCAGGTCAATGGCCAACTACATAGTCAGCAGCTGACCAAGGATGGGGAAGAGGCAAAGGCAATTGCCCTTTGAGCTTTCTATCCCCTTCTTAGGGTTTACTTGTGAAGCTTTGCACAATAACTTAGTTATGGTTTCTTCTAAGCCTTTAGAAGATATTTATACAGAATCTAAGTAATCCTAATTCAATGGGAACTGTTGGATCTAATCTAATGATTGGGACTAACTTTTAATTGGTAATTTTCACATAGGACCTTATTATTTATGAGCCAATTGTATATATCCAAACTGGATTTAATTTCTAACCAAAACCATTTAGATAATAATTTAAGAAAAAAAAATATTTTGAATCAAGATTAAATTTTTTTAGCCTAATTAAATGCTAAATCAAATATGTATTTTACTCTTTAAATAACATTTGATTATTCACCGGGTAGAATTCCATTGAAATTATTATTAGTTTTATCACACCAATATCGAAGCATTCGGGAAGTTGGATTTTGATTAGGTGGATCAAGTCATATTGATTACGTGGATCCATGTTGGGTGGATTTTGATTTGGATTCTCAACCATGAGGGTTGGTTTGGCTGCAAAATCAGGTAGCCCAAGTTTCTTTCTATGTGGCCCGTTGAAAGGTCCGTGAAAAATAGGATTTTGTGATCTCCCATGCATGCAAGAGTTAGAAGAAATTGAGATGCAGAAGGAAAAAGAGAAAGTGTGTGCCCTAACTAATCAAAGAAAGCAACCAATTCTAGCCTTAAAGTGTTTACCCTTAAAGGGCCTAAAAATCTTAAAAGAGTGACTCAACTTGCAAATAATTCCACCTTGCTTTCTTGTACCAATTTGGCTAGGTTGAATACAGGTGGGGTAGAGGGAGTTATTTCAAAGGCTCTCTCCAAGGTGTTAATTGAGTATACTTTAGCCCACTTAAGTCGTTTGACTTTAGACCTGTAGCTTAGACATCAGATTCAGTTCAAGGAATTAAGGCAAACTATTTAACAAGCCTTATCACACCCTTAAGACTTAATCAATCGGCCAACATCTACTCTTTTTTAAAGACTTAGGATTGAGTGCTCTTGGAATGCGGTGGGTGTAGTTAGGTGGTTGTTGCACTTAAGATCAATTAAAAGTGTGTGTGTGTGGCAAACAACACAAACAAGGTCCTTTAATTTAGAAGATTGGCTTTTATGGTTGCGCTTTTATCAATTTTACTTCAATCCAAGTTTTGAGATATAAGCAACCATGTTTTCGGTCAGTTTTCAGTGGGTGTATGTTTTCTTCCTTTAACTTTAAAGGTCCAAAGAAAAATAATGCAAGATGGATGCACCAATTTTAGGAAGATGTTTCAATAAAATATCAGTCCCTCTAAAGGTAGAAAAAACGCACCCCAATGAAAGATATGCTGCTTTTGATAGCGTGATGATTTTAGGGCAGTAAATCTTTCTTTTAATTAAATAGTGGTGTAACAAAAGCAAACCATACAGGCAACTGGTGGGTTGTCATACCACTGAATGCAGGGACATTAATATTTTTTTTGAAATTTCTATTGGTGTTTCAATGGTTATTTGGGACTTAATTTCCATGCAAGGCAGAATATGCAAATTCGACCCAGTCTGGGTGAAACACCAAAATGGATGACTTCTAGATGTCTAAATTTTTTCAAAGTTTTATCTGACAATTCTAGTTTAACAGCGAGTACAGCACCATCAAGTTTGTGTAATTTGGATTAGTGTACAAGTCACAGAAATTTCGGTTAGTCCAAAATTTTACGTTATATTTCAGTACTGACCCACATGCAGTTTGTGAATTTTAGAAATTATTCCAGATCGAATTTCAATCTAAATTTGATGGGCGTCTTCCTTGTTTAAATGCCTATGATCAAATAAAATTTTGAAATTTTTTGATGTTAAAACGTCATGAAAAGTTTTTTTAAAATTCGCCTAGGAATCAGAGCGAAGTTTGGATTCACGTGGATCTTTAGATTTGATGTTACATGCTAAGAAAAACACATGTATTTTAAGCTTTTTTTTATGTTTTTTTAATGGGAAAATGAACAGGGATCCAAGTACTTATCTTTTGCCTTCAACTGCAGCTGGTCTTGAGTCAGTGCGGTTCATCAAATGTTTTCTTCTTCAAGATCCTGCACACCACGGACCAAACAATAGACCAAGTTAGTACTGGATACAAGAAAGCAAGTAAACATAGCCGTGCCAGCCTGAGAACGCTTAAGGTAGGATCATGTCAATGTAGCGCAAAATCCGTGATGGTTTTATTTATGGGCCAAACTCGCAAGGGATTTTGAAGTCGAGAAGGTGATGATAGAATGTGAAGCAAATTTTCCTTGATTGCCAAGTTCAGTGATGACCCGCATTAGAAGCTTTGGAGGGACGTGCACAGAGGACGTGCCCATCTCAGTTTCGCTTATTATTATATTTAAATATTAGATATTTGCATGCCAAAATTAGTCAATTTCTATTTTTAGTTGCATTGACATGTTAGTGGCGTCACTTACGTGAGTTGTGGAGCCTGAGTGCGGCTCCTCTCGAGTTGCTTTTCTTTCAGTCTATATGTGTGTGTTTCAGTGTGTGTGATATACTTTTCCCACCGAATATGTCAGTGAAGTATTTTCAGCTTCTTTCAATTTTCTTGCCAAATTTTGTGGATGCTCTTGTATTGTCATACATTTGCATAGCTACAGGTTGTATCTCTCCAATTTTGTTGTCATTGCCATCTCAATGAGCTCGTTCGTTCCAATAGGTAAGTTTAGGGAGGCAATCATTTTTCACCCACTTTCAATACGCTCTAATGTTATTATATTTCTTTCTTTTTTTTATGATGGAAAGGATACGGGAGGCGAGAGTCTAAGTACTAACCACGAACATGAAATCACAAGCACACTACTACTACTAAGCATGCACTTAACATAGAAAGACATGGAGAATAACATGTGCTAAATGAAAATAGATCTTTCATTAATTTCATAATCCAAATTACAACTAAGGAAGACAAAATAGGAGAAATGACTACAACTATTTAAGAAACTAAAGCAATAATAAAGAGAAATAGAGAGGGAGAGAATGTGTGCCTAGGGGAAAGAAAAAGGTTGCCAAAGTACTAGAGTAGGCATGGAGACTCATGAGTGGTGGTGGAGAGGTCCACCTAGTTCTCCTACCCCAAGAATCATTGAGGAGGAAATAGAGATGTCAAAGAAGAAGCCACCAAAGGGGATGACCAAGGGAATGTGGTGGATGTAGAGTTAGGGTTTTTGGAAGGTAGAGAGGGGACAATTAAGAGGTGGACCTAAGGGGGCTAGAGTGGTCGGCCATGGAGATTGATGGGAGGTGAGTGTTGTGGAGAATATGGAGAGGAAGAGATGAAGAAAAATGGAGGAGATGGAGGGCTTATAGAAAGGGAGAGGTGTGATGTGATTGGTTGGGATGGTGTGCCTTGGATTAATGTGAGTGGGTGGTGATAATGGAGCGAGGAAGAATGGAGGGCCTAGATGGTGTTTGATAGGGGGTGTGGAGGGTAGAAGGTAGGTCTTAGGATTAGGGTTATGTATGTGATAATAATCAAGGCTAGGTTCTTTGGGTTATGATGTACTACATGGAATTGGTGTGGGATATTGAATGGTTAGGATTAGGTGTGTTGGATTAAAATCCAACATATGGACTAGTATATGTAAATAGATATAATCAAATGATAACAAGTTATGTGACTGTCATCTTAAGCTCATTTCAGAGTGATCAAATTAAGTTGTTTTGAGTGTATGGGCATAAATACAAACGATTTAGTGTGGTGTATTAAACACATGTGTAGAGACCTATTTTGTGATTAACACTTCCTCGATGGGCGGAAGTGTAAATCACCCATGCAATTACTGAGACTAATTGTAATTTTTTAAGGGATTATGGTCCCCATCAGACCTACTAACCCTAATCTCTGATCACCCCCATTGTGAGTAGAGAGAGAGGAAGAGTGAGAGACCTCTGAGGAAGAAGAGGACGGCTGGAGAGGAGGAAGATTATCTTCTTCTAGCATAGTCTATCAGGATCCAAGGTGAGATCTATTGGAGACCTCTTACCACAACCTTTTGGTTTTGTTTATAAGATGAGCACAAGCATGATCTTCTTTCATAAGTAGTTCTCAATTTCTATACATGTGCATGATACTGAATCAAGGTAAATCAATGTTTTGTATATTGATGTCTTTAGTTTTATACATTGTTCTTTATCTATTCATATGTTTAGATATTTCATCTAGTTTACATCCTTGATTAACAAAAGATTAAAGGTTATTTCGTATTCCTGCAGAACTTAGAAACTCTTTTGTAACTGTCACTAGTACCGGTACTCATGACGAGTACCAGTGTAGACTAGATACTGTTTTGAAATTAATGTGAACTGTAGATTGCTTGTACCAGTACTCTTCATGAGTATCGGTACATGCAAGCTCCAGATCGACTCCAAGTCATCCTAAGTCCAATACTAAGACTTATATGTACCGGTACTCATCATGAGTACGGGTACACATAAGTCCTAGATCAGGTTCTGGACTTGTAGTCACTAGAACCTGTAGCTTACAAGTATCGATACTCATCATGAGTACCGGTATTGGTAGGCTACAGGTGGTGTATCCAATACTCAACAAGTACCGGTACTCGTTGAGACAAGTTGCTTCCTGGAGAGATACCAGTACTCAACATGAGTACCGGTACATGGTGAGTATTAGACGAGTACTCATCTAGATATGAGTTTTGAATAGTGACCTATGAGTACCAGTACTTGGGATCAGTATCGGTAGTCATTGTAATACAGAACTCTTGCCTGTGACTAAAGGATACTGATATTGGTTCACCAGTACTGATACTCAGTACATGTGATACCGGTATTGGTCTACCAGTACCGGTACCTATTCAGTATAAAGCCTAGATGAGACAAGTTACAGTTCAGGTCCATCCTAAGTTAGAGGTGGGTTAATATCTGTTAAGCTCTGAGGGTTTGAGGAGTTACGCCAACAAGGTGGCCTTGGGATGAAGGGATGAGATTGAATGCAAGGATGGCATGGAGTGTAGTTTGAGGTGGCTATTTTTAGCATGTCGCATGAAGGGTTAGGATTTGGCATGACTTGAATTAGATAGTTAGGAGGGGGGTTTAGGTTGTTATTCTTAAAATGGCATGGGATCTTATGTAGGGTTAGGATAGGTTGGAATTCTAAAAATGGCATGGGATCTTATGTAGGGCTAAGATAGGTTGGTTTTGGGATTAAGGGAGAAAGGTGGTGTGTAGGTTGAGGGGGAGACAAGGTAGGCATGGGATTTGGTAACGTGGATGGATGAGGTGTAGTGGAGTGAAGGCTAGAACAAGCTAGGTGGCGTGGAGTTTAGTTTGAGGTGGCACCTTCAGAGGGTAACACTTGTCTCTTAATTGGCCTCTCTCCCTTGCTTTGCCATAATCTTTAGCTCTATCACTCTTGCATACATAATATTTGCATGTATTAGCACTAAGATACATTGATTAACTCTAAAATATATGCATCGTCCTAAATGCATGAAATGCAATTATGTATGGTATCCATGCTATGAAACATAAATAAAATACGCATTTTATATTTGATGAGGAAAGGAAAATCTTCCTATTAATACCAGCCTAATAGGCCCAACAACTAATAACAAAAAGGCCTTCTAAGGCCCAATAAGTAAACAGATAGAATGTCTAACCCATCTAGAGTTAGGTAGGTGAAGGAATAAGCCTACCTGGTAGGCTTGGCTAATCTAGATAAGCCCTACCTCCCCCGTCAAAATGAATTACCATGACAAGTCAAGCTCTCCTAGCAAGGTAAGTTAACCCATCAAGCTCAGCTCTGCTAGTAAAACAAACTTACCCGATAGAACTGGCAGGCTAGGTACGTTAGGACTGCTTAACAGATTGGGCGGATGTTTCTTGAGGCTTTCATCGACAGAATAATAGTTACCATCGTTGTTGGAACCTTGTTCCACATCTTGTAACCAAATTATTATGAATTAATGTTTGCATTGAGTGTTTTTCAGACTTAGGTGAAGAAGCAAGGCAAATAGGAAATGATGGAGGAGAAGATCATGATAAGAAGGAGGCTTGATGAAAAGGAGAAGATCATGATAAGAAGGAGGCAAGATGACAAGGAAGAATCGAGGAGAAGATCAACTTCGACCTTTAGTTTATTTAGTTTAGATTTTATTTTTATAGATTGTATTTGCCTCTTAACGAAAGAATCATAACTTAGATCGTAAAATCAATTAGAGATAAAATTAGGATTTATATTGCGATCATTTTTAAAGAACGTAATTGATTAAATTGCTTAAAATAGGTACTTGTAAGCAAGTACTGGTACTGTTCATCAGTATTGGTATTTGCAAGGCACATGTTTGAGAATTCATCTCAAACTGTGAACAAGTACCGGTACTAACCATGAGTACCGGTACAGGTTGGCCACAGGTTGAAGGCTTAATTCTGGCCTAAACCTTACAAGTACCAGTACCCATGATGAGTACCAGTACAGATAGGTTACTGTGCCTAAAGAATTCTAATCCTGGGAGTCATAAGTACCAGTACCCATGATGAGTATCGGTACCAGGACTCGTGTACTGGTGGCAGTGAGCTGCTAGTACCGGTACAGGTACTTTAGTACCGGTACCAGGTAGCTGTTGGCTTATTTCTGAACGACTAGAAAATTAATTCCAACAATGTGAACGTTGGGAATTAAATCCTAACATCTAGTAGACGAGTATCCTAGGTCCTAAACTCTATAAAATGACCCTAGGACTCTTTGTTTGCACACAAGAGACACAAGAAAAGAGAAGAGAAAATCCTAGAGCTAGAATTTCAAATTTCCACCATATTCACAAGAGAGAAAGAAGAAATTGCCATCCACTCTCATAGTATTCTTGCAAGCTCAACGATGCATTTTTTTTTACGCATCTACGAAGTGAATCATGTTCTTTCTAGGCTCTTAAATCGGTAATATTATTCTATATATTGTTGAGAGGCTTAGGAACTTAGTTGTAAGAGTTTTCTTTCTTACACTTGTAATTCATTTGTTTTTGAGCATTTGCTCGTTGGGTTGTAACAAATCCATTTTTGTACTTGGGTTGAGGTAACCTGTTAATTACCTCGGTTAGTAAATTGATTCTCTCGGGGTTGAGAGAATCGGGTTAAAAATCCTAAGCTGGGAGGCTTAGGTAGTGGAGTACCTAAGGGAGGGGAACCACTATACATTTTGTGTCCTTTGTGGTTTGAATTATTTGTGCAAATCTTTTTGTTATTACTGATTTGTTTGTTTAAGTATTTGTGCGCATATTCCATCGATCCTATCAATTGGTATCAGAGCAGGTTGCGAGAAGACGTAACAAATCAACTCGCAATGGCATCTATAACAAGGCGCATGGAAGGACAATCATCTGCCCGTCCTCCCTATTTCGATGGGATGGACTACGGGTATTGGAAGAGGAGGATGCAAGTCTTCCTCAAAGCCATGGATGAAAATTTGTGGATTCTCATTCAAGAGAAGTACACGGATCTGGAGCCGTAGGAAGCATAGCTTGAACGGCGGATCAAAAGAAGAAGATCATGGGCAATGCGAGGGTGATGAATGCACTGTATTGTGCGATATCAAGGGAAGAATTCAAACGCATCTCAGCGTGCGTGTCAGCATATGAGATTTGGAATACTCTTGAGGTCACCTATGAGGGTACAAACAAGGTAAAAGAAACCCGTATTTCTATTCTAACCGAGAATTATGAGTGTTTCAGGATGGAGAAAGGTGAAACGATTAAGGAGATGTACACAAGATTTGGAGAGATCATGAATCCTATGAAGAACCTAGGAGTCAAGCTGAAAGAGGAGCAGCTTGTAAGAAAGGTCTTGTGATCACTTACAACTGATTGGTCTCCAAAGACCACAGCCATCCAAGAGGCAAAAGATCTTTCTACTCTATCCTTGGATGATCTAATTGGAAGCCTCATAGCATATGAAGTCCAATTGGAGAATATGAAGAAGAATGAGGAGAAGGTGACAAGCAAGAAGAAGAGCATTGCTTTTAGAGCAATCAAGGAGGACTCGGATTCAAGCACCTCGGAATCTGAAGATGAAGAGATGAAGATACTCACAAGAAAGTTCCAGAAATTTCTTCAAAAGTAAGGTAAGAAAGTGAATAAAATTTCATCTGATATTGTTTGATATGAATGCAAGAGAAATGGTCACCTACGAAAGGATTGCCCCGTAAACAAGGAGGACAATAGGAAAGAAATAAAGGAGCTCAAGAAGAAGAAAAAGAAAGCGTTTAAAGCGACATGGGATGATAGAGACTCTGACATGGACACCGACTTCAGCAAATCGGAATCTGAAGATGAGGTCGCACATCTTTGCTTGGTGGCAACTTCAAAAGATACGGACAACGAGGTAAATCCTGATTTTTCATTTGAAGAATTATTAGAAGCATATGAAGAGCTATATCATAAAGCTAGGTCATTTAAAAAAGAAATAAGGTTTTAAAGAATAATTACTACACATTAGAATTAGAAAAGTCATCTTTAGAAATAGAATTAGAAATGTCAAAAGAGACTAACTCATAATTACATGCAAAAATAGTAGAACTAGAGGACATTATGAGCATTTTGAAGAGACTTTGAATAATCTTAAAGTAACAACTAGGTTAAACACTGAATTTTGTGATTCAATAAAATCAAAATTTCAGAGTAAAAAAATATACAAAATAAATCGCATGCACCTAGACATGCATATATTTATCAAAAGGTCAAGAATCCTAAGAATTATAGATCTAACACTAAAGTGATCTATAAATCTCAGGATTTGAAAGGTGCCAACTCTAAAGGACTCAAAAGAAAATGGGTACCTAGAAAAGATATTTATTTTGCAGGAATAGATCAAAGAGATCAGTGGGTGTTCAAGGCACACAATGGAACATTTCAACCTTTCTATAGGTTGAATGAAGATCAAGAATGATGGCGTAATGGAGCTTGGTGCCCACATTCATCATTTTACTATTGGTAAACTTTATGGTATGATATTTCTTCATTTTTTGTGATTGACAAAAAGGGGGAGAAAAATAAAGGGCAAATAGTAATATTTTTAGGGGGAGCTTATATTAAGGGGGAGGATTAAAATGAAAATTTTTCCTTCATATAACATTGTTAAATTTTTTTATTTATTTATTTGCAAGATAATTTTGTCAACACCAAAAAGGGGGAGATTGTTGGAACCTTGTTCCACATCTTGTTTTGATGTTAGCAAAATTATTATGAATTAATGTTTGCATTAAGTGTTTTTCAGATTTAGGTGAAGAAGCAAGGCAAATAGGAAATGATGGAGGAGAAGATCATGATAAGAAGGAGGCTTGATGAAAAGGAGAAGATCATGATAAGAAGGAGGCAAGATGACATGGAAGAATCGAGGAGAAGAAGATCATCTTCGACCTTTAGTTTATTTAGTTTAGTTTTATTTTTATAGATTGTATTTGCCTCTTAACAAAAGAATCATAACTTAGATTGTAAAATCAATTAGAGATAAAATTAGAATTTATATTGCGATTATTTTCAAAGAACGTAATTGATTAAATTGCTTAAAATAGGTAATTGTAAGCAAGTACCGGTACTGTTCATCAGTACTGGTATTTGCAAGACACAGGTTTGAGAATTTATCTCAAACTGTGAACAACAAGTATCGGTACTAACTACGAGTATCGGTACAGGTTGGCCACAGGTTGAAGGCTTAATTCTGGCATGAACCTTACAAGTACCGGTACCCATGATGAGTACCGGTACAGGTAGGTTACTATGCCGAAAGAATTCCAAACCTGGGAGTCATAAGTACCGGTACCCATGATGAGTACCGGTCCCAGGACTCGTATACTGGTGGCAGTGAGCTGCTAGTACTGGTACAGTTACTTTAGTACCGGTACCAGGTAGCCGTTGGCTTATTTCTGAACGGCTAGAAAATTAATTCCAACAATGTGAATGTTGGGAATTAAATCCCAACGTCTACCTGAATTTTCAGGAGTCATGGCTACCTAGAGGTTACCAAAAACCACCCACTCGTGTCCACAATCTCCACTAATCAAGTGGATCAGGGACACACCACGTGGATTGTTGAGGTGTGTAACCCATAAATACTAGGATACCTGGAAAAGTGGGGTATGTGTACATAGAGTGAGAGGGCGTTGATTGTATTCTATACGATATTGAGCATTTAGTGAAATTCTAGAGTCCTACTACTCTCCCTAGACAGACACCATTCTCGGTGGAACTAGGAAACCAATTCCCTTATTTCTTTTGTGCATGATTGATTGAATGAATAGACCTACTCCTATTCTCGAACCCAAGTAGGGCCCAATTTTGGTAGGCTCTGATCAAATCAATTAATTGTGTTCTTTTCACTTACATATCCACCATTAATTCATTCTGATTTTGGTTTACCTCATTACTGTGGTTGTGATAATGCATGGGCTGAGGCACATAGTGGTGACCTTGGAATTGTCCATGTTGAGGCTCTAGTTTACATGATATGGTTTTTTTTGGTTTTCTAGAAGGTATTTTTCTCTTGATGTTTTGAAGAGAAATTGTGTGATTCCTTTAAACCAAATTGTATACGTTGGAGTATATATAGGTTATTTCATGAGTTTCCTTAGATAGCTTTAACTTTCTTAAAGTTTAAGGATGTATAGGAAGATTAAGTTGAGTAAGGTACCATTGTAGCCTTGAGGAGTATGAGCTTGATTGTGGAGCCTAATCAACTCATTACACAAACTCCTCATGCAAAGGAATAGAAGAAGAAAAGTAGTGAAGTGCATGAAGTTGTGCTCTAGGTGGGTTTTTAGAAGATTTCAAGTCATATAATTTCTCTAAGATTAGGTCGACTTTGTCTAATTTTTCAATTATGATGTCCAAGTCAATCTTATTAGAGTTTGAACATTGTGCATGTCTCCTGATTGTTCTATTGACTAAAATCATGGAAGCATTATTGGACACATTTCACGAAAGTTCAAATGCAAAATATAATTTTTAACTTAGAGAATTTCCTTTGCATATGGCATTCCACAAGATTCCGCATGTAATCATTTAGTCAATGGTAAAAAAATATCGACCAAATGCCACTTGGATATTATGATGAGGGCATTTCCTTGTTAAGTCCATGAATATTTCCCACGTTTCCCATGATTGTTGTAAGAATGAGGTTATGGCACTCTTTAAAACATTAGTTCAACCTATAAGGAAATATTTCTTCAAAATTCATTTTGTAGTTGGTTTCAACTAATGATGGATCTCTCTATTATCCTATGGGAATGGCTCACATTGTCTTAAGGAAGAATGGGAATAGTTTCATCCTTAATTTTTCATTACTCAAATTTTGTATTTTTACAATTTGCTTAATTGCTAAGACATCATAAAATGTTGCAAGGGATCCTCTAAAAATAAGCAAAAATGAAAGGGGTTTTTACATATATGCCCTACTTATTTTGTATTTGCATGTATACCCTTACTATTGACATATATGCCCTCCTAAACTTCAGATTTGTTAAGTTTCATACCCTTAAGAAAGGTGTGGAGTAAAAATTAAAGGCTTTTTTAAAGGTCCCCCTAAATTTATCTTTTTTTTTTCAAAACAACCCCCTAACCCCATCCCTCTCCCAACGGGGCTCCTCTTCGATGAAGGGGACTACAAGCTAAGGGAAGGAGGAGGGGGATCGGGGAGTGGCTCTTTAGTGGACAAGGAGAAGCAATAGAAGGAGGAGGTGGGTTATGGAGAGAAGGGTGGGAAGAGGAGGAGTAGGTAGTAGGTAAGGGGAAGGGGGGTGGGCAAAGGAGTAGCAACAGGTTGAGGAGAGGAGCGATGGGAGGAGGACTGGGGGGGGTGGCAATTGATTAAAGAGAGAAAATAAAGGTGGATTTGTATAAAAATTCATTTACTATTTGGTCCCAATAGTTTATAAGGACATCTGATTAAGCTATTGGACATTTATGGGGTTATATACGTAAATAGAAAATAAGTAGGGATATATATGTCTTTTCCAAAATTTATAGGTGTATATATATAAAAACCCTAATATGAAATAGCAGCCAGTTTGATCTCCAAGTTAATTTCTACTTGAGGGTTATGCATAAATGGCTTGGGCATAGCTAACTAGGTTGTAAAAGTCATGTAAAGATTTAGGTGGTTCTCCAATTTGACTCTAAAATGAAAGAACCTCTTGCGCTTGCTATTACATTTGTTGGAGTTAGATCAATCATTATTTGATTTAGTTTATTTAGATCTGATCCATTTCCATTTGATTGCTTTGGTTATTCATTGTATGTTCTCTTTTTAGTGGATTAGCATAGAGAGTATCCCAAGACCTTCTAGCTTGTATGCACTAGGAAGGAAATGAGGGGATGAGAACAAAACTAGATGAGAGAAATTGGCTTGTCTACACAAACAAGAAAACAGACTAGACCCCTAGAAGTTTAGCTCTTCTAAACCTAAAAGTTAAGGAGACATGTTTAGGCTTGTAAGTAATTATGCCTTCTTTTCTAAATTCAATTCAGTTAGATTGGATACAACTGACATAGAGAAAATGTTTGTCTATCTTTCTTAGGTGTTAATGAGATCTACAATTATAAGTGTACATAGTGGATCAAAAGACACAGTCTCGCTCTGTGTATTGGGATGTGCAAAATTTCATGCATGGTCATACGAGTCCTGATTAGACTCATACATGAAAGAGAAGACAATCTTTTTAGAGAGGAGATGGGTTTCATTCTCGTCCCAATGATACAGAGAGAACATGAATATGTGTAAACCCTGATAGGAAGGACAGTGGATTTGGGAATTAATTATTGGGGTTACATATGTCTTCTAGTGTGAAAAATTCATAGGTATTTGGAATATTTCAGGGAGGCATAGTACCGTAAATCTTAAATCCTAAACGCTTTATTATTAGCATGATGAAATCAATAATAATTTTGGTTGGTTCCTAATTTTAGAGAAATCAAATATTATTTAGGAGTTAAATAGTATTTGATTGGTATTTAATTAGGCCAAATATGTTTGGTCTTGATTCAAAAGGATTTAGATAGAAATTAAATGCATTTGGGTACTAATACCCAATTGGCTAGATTAATTAAAGGGCTAATTATGCAAATATCAATTAGGATTTAATCACAACCATTGGATTCGATTCAATGGTCCACATCATATTAGGAATATAAGGATTTCTTATATATATCTCCTAAAAGCAAGGCATAGTAACCCTAATCAATCAATTGATTTGTGTGCAACTAAACCCTCCACCAAGAGAAAGAAAGAAGAAAAGCAACGTTGTCATTGTGATAAGTGAGCATAATTATTGAAACAAGGGACATGGAGATTGCCCTTAGAGATGAAAGGATGCAACTCAACATTTTCAAGGCATATCGAAAATTAAAAGAGGATAGATCAATTGAGGAGCTCGAAAAAATTGAGGCGGTGCTTGAGGAAGCTATGACTATACAATTGACAGAGGAAACCACCCCCAGTGTTGTGGAAAAGGACTATGCTAGCTACATGCGATAGTGTGAAGAGGATATTTGTGAGCTAGAGAGATTATTGGAGGTGAAGGAGGAAAAATTGCCTACCATTACACCTAATGAGAAGTTGAACTTTGAATCAAATTATGAATCACTTGATCTAATCCTTGAAGATCATAAAGGTGAAGTAGATGAACACATGATTATCTATGAATATTCTAAGTTAGACTCAATATCCATGGATAGGATGTTAGGTTATGAAGTAATTGCAAGATCTGCTGGGAAAGATGTTGAAGATCTTGAAAAGTTGCTGGGAATAGATATTGAGCAAACTAAGTCAGAATTAGATCTCATGGTGGCCCGCAACAAGTAAAAGAATTGGATTCACTAGCATATAGTTGGTTGGACTAACCTCTAGACAATATTGGAATTGAATCTAACCACTCAATGGAGGGCGCTAAAAATGAATAAGCCCCTTACTTTATGAATGATTTCATGAAAACATGTGAGGATGATATTCATGAAATAGAGGCTTTGTTAGGAGTCACTGATGACCAACTCTTCCATGAGTCCAAAGACGAATTTGAACTATCTTGAGATTGAAATCATATAATTTGATGATACATCTATCATAATACATGATGATATTAAGAATCAGATGTTGGATGATTGGGAATTTAGTACCACCAAGGTTTTGAAGATGGATATGATATCACAAGTTGGGAGGAATGACAAGTACATCCAATGGTGGGAGGTGTGGAATCGGACCCACATAAAATCTAGATGGTTTTTGGATAGAGCCACTCGAGGGGTAGAACAGACATTACACAATTCTCTTATAAGTTTGAATGATTTTGAGGATCCTTGTTATCCTTATCTGTCTGATTTTATTGAGGTTGCTATTCATGATTTCTTACCTCTTAGACCTCTTAAGGGAGCCTGAGAAATTCTCTATATTGATCTCTGATGGTGAGACTGGTATAATGCTTCACCATCAACTTGTCAATATCCTCAGCTACCTCTCCTGCTAGCTCTATTTACTCTCTTCATTTTTAGGGCTTACGTTTTTTCTATTTTGTACTGGTGATCTTCATGCTCGGTTGAAGGCATAAAACTCAGCACTTGTTGGGAGGCAACTCAACACAATTTTCCTATATACATTAGGGTTTATATTAGCTTATATATATATTTAAGCTCTTTGTTTTTAGGTCTGGCTAGTCGAGCTCCATTGTTTCAACTCAATTTTTTAGGTGATATTCTTCCTTTCTTCCCTTTTCAAGTACTTTTTATCATACAATGAGGACATTGCATGAAATAGGCATGGGGAGTGAGAAGTATTTTGTTGAGTTTATTTTATGTCCTTATATATGTATATATTAAAAAAATTGTTGCATTGAGTCAGGATTATGGATCAAATTTTTTATATTTAAAATTCACCAATCTTAAGAGTATGTATAGAAAGTTTGTCGCTTAGACTCTTCAGGTTATAGTCAACTTAATTAGCTAGGGTACCACCTTAAATATGAATTTATTTCTAAGTCCTTGACAAGACTTGTTGATTTAGGTTAGAAGCTGACAGAGAATGTAGTATATGGCTTTTCTGTCCACCCTCTGGTTTGAAAGTTTTTGGAAGCTTGGGCATCTTACATTTAATTTACACCCTAATTTTCCTTGTGGCAACTACATATTAAGAACTTAATTTCACAGGTATGGCTGTTACGTTACAGTGGGTATACTCCTTAGATGCAGGGTATTCAAATCCCAACCTAGCACTAACACATTTCATGCGTATGGCTGTTACATTACACTGGTATGCTCCCTAGATGTAGGCCATTCAAAGCCTAGCCTATTGTTGAATGTAAGTTGTCGTAGTTTAAAAAATGCGTCATGATATAACGACAAAAATCAAATCAACATTTAAAATTTATAGTCCTCGAGAAATTGTGAGTTCCAAGGTAGTTTGGAAGGAGCAAGTATTGTAATCCAATCACCAATCCAATATTCAAAAAATGAAACTCAATATATAAAAATATGTTCAATCTATTTCAAATGTATATTAAGAGTTAGAAAACAAGAATATAGAGAAATAGCAAAAATAATGGTAGTTGGAACCACCAATATAACCCTTAATACTTAGGTTATTCTCTCAACTCAAGACGAAAAGGGCATCAGATATCAACCTTGATTAAATGATCAATTTAAGCCACACAGATGGCCTAATTGGTTAATTCCATAGCCAGAGATGTCTCAGCAGAACCTCTCAAAATTTGCCTAAGTGTTAGGGATAGATCTTGAGGGTAAAACCCTCTCCCAATCCTCTCAGAAAAACCCCCCTTCTCTCTCTTCAGAATTAGACCAATCCAGACCAAACTTGATTCAAATCAGATAGGCCTAGACCAGTGAGGTGTGAGCACGGGCAAGGGCATGTGTAGGGTGTGGGTAAGGTGGGACTTGACCCCGTGTATTGAACGAGATCACGTCTTACACAAAAAACCTTAAGTATCAATTTCAAAACTAAATTTGCACGATGTGGCATAAAGTGTACAACTCCTCTTCTTTGTTGCTATTGCGTCGAAGCTCGGTCCAATTGTTGGTGCCGCAGCTGCTTCCTTGTTCAATTGAGGGTCCAGATAGCTCCTGCAGATGATTCCACGACCTTGCAAGGTGGTGGCAAGGTTAATTGTGGCCATAGGACGGCGGTCGGAGGTGAGGACGATGATGGCGACGGCGAACACCTGTAGACTAGAATATGGGCTTGTTAGTCGCTCTGAAACAGGTTTTAAAATCGTCGCGTTATAGTACAATTCGAATTAGTGCAAAAAATAAATAAAATTTATGCTCGAAAGAAATCTGAGGTCATTCGCTGGGTGCAAGTATTGCAAAATAAATCTAAAAATTGTAATTGTATCACAAGATAACAATGTATAATAATAAATCCAAGCAAGAATGATATATATGATAAAACAAATGTCAATGAAGCAAAAAGATTAGGGTAAAATGGTGATTTGAATCACCAAATTACCCTAAGCACAAATAAGCTCAAGTATCTCAAATAATACAATAGTAATATCAATGCAACAGTAGTATCATTCGACGGTCAGGCCGATCAGTTGACTTAAATGGCTGGTGCTACAGTGCTAGAGAAGCATTGTTCTTCTCTGTCTCTTTCCTCTTCTCTTCTTCTTTGCCTTGGCTTCACGCACAAAGGGGCTCTGATTTTGGCTAAGTGTTGAAATCTCCTCAGAGCAAAACTCTCTCCTTACCCACGCGCTCTCTCTCCTTTCTCTCTCTGGGTTCCGCCCTCCCAAGGCCTAAAACAGTGTCGGGTAATAAGTTGAATAGGGATCCACGTACCCGGGACCAGGCTCACCGGATGTGGTGATGAATGAGGAGTGAGGTGTAGGCGGGTAATCGGACCAGACCCGTGTGTAGGTGTCACGGGTGAGGCGTGAGTGGGTAAGGGGACCCGACCCCTATGTTCTTGGGCGAGGGGCTTATGCACACTTTTCCCTTTATGCATGGTCGTGAGTACGTCAGTCTATGATGTGGGACTAATGTCCCTGCCTTGTTTCTTCATGCGAATTGTAGGTCGTGAACGTTTGAATTGGGGATGGAGACGACCCCTGTAGCTACAATTGACGACCTGGGGAGGTTCCTGGAACTGGTCCACAGCACTTGGAGTGGACACCTGCGCTACAGCTGCAAGAACGGCATTTGAAGCTTGGTCGAAGAAGTTCATCAACGGCGAAGATGACTTGAAATCCAAGATACGGCCTCTCGGCCTTGTTAAAATAGCTCAGAACCTTCGTATGAAAATGGAGAACGTGTCAGTGAACGTGGAAGTGCGTGTGAGTGAGTGAAGAGGTCATACGACCTTGGAACGGAGGTGTGGTGAGGGTGGAGTTTGGGGAAGTTGTGGAGTGGTGAATTGGCGAAATAAACAGAGGGCTTTTGCCCTCCGTGTGATAGCAGAAGTGAGGAGCATGAGAGCGACCTGTTTGGTGGTCTGTGGAGGCCACTAGAGCTCACTGGTGGTACGCCGGTGAGATGAAAGACGACGGCGAAGCAGGTGCGATAGGGGTCTAATCGAAGTGGTGACGGTGTATTTGTGGAGTAGTGGAGCTAAGGAAGCAATCTGGGCAAGTAGCGGACGACGGCGAGCAGAGTTGGCGCCGTTCTGGTATGACCGGCGCCGGAGATGAAGATGACTCCGGTAGAGGTAGGAGGGCAAGGACGAAGGAGATAGAGGCGCCAGCTGGTAGTACTTGATGTGGAGGAAGACAAGGAAGATCTACCGCCGGTATTGCGGTCATACGACGAGGAGAGGCAGGAGAGTCGCCAGAGCTCGAAGAGCCTTTCATTCGAATTAGGAGGGAAGAAATTGGGGTAGATCCGGTCGAAATCGAGCTTAGGGAGGACGGGCAAGCCCTGGGAGTCTTTATATAGGTAGCAGGGGGTCGGTTGAAGCTTGGAAGCCAAGCTTTCAAGCTTGGAAGGTCGCTGAAATAGGAGACCCACTCATTTGAAGGATTCACATGAGGATTTGGGTGACTTTTGGGACTTCAGATCTGGCTAAAAAGGAAGTTAGTTTCTTGACGAAAACCCCTTTCAAATCTGAGAAGGATTCGTCAAGAAACCAAGGAGATCTTGCCAAATGAAGCTCGCTGGAGCTGTAGGAATAGGATTTTGGTGAGGCAGGGGCCTTTTTGTGAAGAAGACAAAGAAGTTGGGGGCTTTTTATGAAGAATTCAAAAGCTGAGGGGCTATTGGAGATAGAGAAAGTCAGACTTGGACCAAAGTGCAAACTAGGTCGAAATAATCTCAGATTGGCCCCAAATTTTGATACAAATCTAATTTTGACCCAGGAAATCCAATAGTGAAGTTGGATTTTGTTTGTGACCTTGTTTGACTGGGTAATTTATGTAAAAACCCAAATTAGGGCAAAGATCTGTCTGTGGCTCTGTTTTAGGTTAAAATAGATTCTGATGGTCAATTTTAAGATGCCAAACCCTAGAGAATATTTTTTTATAATTTTTAGAGAGTTTAGGTGAATTTTATCCTGACCAGAACATCCATTAATTAAGCGGGTCTATTTTTAGGATTTTAGATGTCCATTAATTCCTGTAACGCATGAAAACCCGTTTCGTTCTGTATGAACCCTCTTAATAGACTCTAAAGCACATTTGACGTTTGTTCAACCCCTGAGAAAATTTGTGTTCTATTTTTGTGATAGAATGGTAAATTTGCAGAAATAACCCTGTATTCTTGTCTTCTCAAATCAATGTTTTGTGTCCTTAAGACCTTCTTAAAGATATGTAGGAGCTTTTATTGACTTAATCAGATCAAACTGAGTTAGTTATGGCTCATGATGGTGTTCCCATCAGGGGTAAAAGTCCCAATTAAAATGTTTAAAAGGATCGCTGGAGTGCATGGAGTGCATGGTGGAGGTGATTTGTTGATTTGTGCATGTTGAGTGGTTGGACGATGACTGTGACGGCGAGGGTGAGTGGGTTTGCCCGATGGAGTGAATGAGTCAAAAACCCTAATTATGTTAGGGCTTTTGATTGTGAGGTGGTGAGAAGTGTTTTGGGGGCGATGGTTTGTGATTTGGTGGACGGGGTTGCTGGTGCGAGCTCAATGGAGCTCGTGCAGGAGGCAAAGAAGACGTGGAAGGATGTGTGTAGTGGGTGAACCTAGAGACTAAGGACCTAGACATACTCTAGAGACAGAGAGGGGGAGACTAGGGAGCCTGAGGGGAGAGGAAGCGAGGCGCGTTCGACGTTGACTAGCTGGATGTAAGGAAGATAATGAAGTCTGGTGGGGGAGAACGGCAACGAAGAAGGGAGAGGAAGCCCCTGTTGTGGCCGGAGAGGAGTGGAAGAGAGAGAGGAAGGTGGTGGATTGTCTAATGTGGCTATTGGATGGCCGAAGAAGGGAAGTCAGGTAGAGTCATCTGAGCTAAGCTAGAGAGTGGTTGCAAAAGAGGAAGAAAGGTGGAATTCAGCCTAAACTTGGTTAAGGAACTCCTGAGAACATGTAGGAACATATACGGAGGTGATCGCTGCCCTCAAATGCTAGAACATGTAGGTTGATTGAAGGCTAATGGATTCGAATAGGAACATGGGATCAGGACTACAGATTTATCATGATTTCGTGAGTACTCCCACCAAATTTGGTGCAATTTGGAGAAGATCTAAAGGAGAAATCTTTGATTGAAGGTCGGCGTATGATGGGTTTCCTATTCCTCTATTTCCACCACCTCTTATTTAGGAAACGAGGGGGAAGAAGGTCAGTAGGGGTCTTTTGGTAATGAAGACAAGAAGCTGGGGGCATTTTGTAAGGAAGATATGAAAGATAAGGGCTTCACTGTAATGAATAGAGATTTTGAGGGCTAATGTGCAAACTAGGTAAAGATGAACTCTGATTAGGCTCAAATTTTGGTATTAGCCTAATTTTGGCCCAAGAAATCTATTAGAGAACTTAGATTTGGATTTTGATCATGTTTGACTAGGTAAATTACATAGAAGTCCAAAACAAGGTAAATTCTCGCCTAAATCCTATTTTTGGTCAAATTGGGTTCTGATGGTCAAAGTGAAGGTAACAAACCTCTTAGAGTATGTTTCAATGATTTTTAAAAAGTTTAGATTGAATTTATTTCTACGAGAACCCCTTTAATTTGAGTGAGGCTGAAATTAGTATTTTTTGGTAACAAATTAATCCTCAAAACTTATAAAACCCTGGTTCAGTTAATATGAGCACACTCCTTGGTCTTTTAAGTTCATTTGACCTTAAATTAACCCTTTGATTAATCTGCATTAATGATGGGATAGTAGAACAAGAGAATTAACCCCATTTTGCTACCTTCTCAGATTAGTTCAGTATGGAATTGTGATCTTAGACGATCATTTAGGAACATTTATCATTTGAATCTGATTAATTTTAGCTAGCTAGGACTAATGATAGTGTTACCATCATACCCTGATGCTTAACTTTTTTTAGTCCCTAGCAAAATCCTACGAACCAAACCAGATCTCTAAGCTGGATTTTAACTGTTAGGATGCCTTACTGAGCCGCATATCTACATATTAGCTCAAAATACCAACAATAGGCCTAGAGGTACTTAAGTACCAGCTAAGATCCAGACCTGACCAGCGTCAACCTTAGGTACGCCGTGAAGGTTTGTAAGGCTCGCAAAAATTGCCTAGAGGTTCGTTGACCCTAGCAGTTAAAGCACCTGTGCATATTCGTATCAAGTCCAGGTTCAATTTGCCAGTGCATTTTTTATAAGAGAGATAGAGAGGGATATTTATTTTGAGAGTTCTCTCTTTTCATTTTATATTCCCATAGATCCAACATTGGATTGGCTTTAAACACAATCTATATCAAATTCCTTATCCCCACCATCAATCATTACAGGATCCCTAGCTTTTGATGCTTTGGGATAGCACCGCCCATGAAAACCTTAGAACCCTAGCTTTCGACACTTCGGGATAGTACCGCCCATGGCATTCTGTAGCTAAATTCTGGCCTTGGCAATCGACATTTCAGGATAATCCCGCCCGTGGCACCTGAACCAGCATAAGGTGCTTACATGCCTCTAGTAGGATATTTAAATATCCTAGGAGGCAAGGACTGAGGAGACGATATGTTATAATGCATCTTCGAGTGGAGTATTTTTCATTTCGCCTCTCCACGCTGGGAACACATCCAATCAACTTGTGTCTTCGAGCCCCTCCAAAAAAAAGTCGAATCTTCGGGAAAACATTTTCAGAATATAACACTTTTGGCATTATACTTCATTAAGCGTACTGAACCAAACTGGTGTGTGATTTTTAGGTGCTTAGGTTACCAAGTCTCGCAAACCAAAGGACAAGAAATGGGCTCGAATAATCCCTAATCCTTAGACTTAATACATCAACCTCACAACTTCCTTAACCTCTTGAGGAATAGTCTAGATCTTAACAAATATGTGAGTGTTTAAGCTCTAGAATAGGCCCAAGAGGCCTACGGTCGATATCCGTCACTTATCTCCTAAGATTTATCCCTTTAGGTCTTAATTCATCATTCGATTCAGCTTAGAATTTAGGTAAGTTTCATAATCAATTACAGAGACTAACATAATTTTCCTTTTTGTTTGTTCCTTTTTCTCTATTTTTTTTCTTCTCCTATTTTCCTCAATTCAGATCTTTCAATTCAGCTCTCCTCCTTTCATCTTTCTTCTCGCTCTTTTTTTTTTTGAATGAAACACTTCCAAAAATCAAATTTCACAGTGTTTTACACTTTAGTACCCCCCATGCCTAAGTCCTTATTGTAAATTAGGTGGGTTCGAGTTCAGCTTAGATCGTACATTAAAACAGGTTTGGGTGGGTGGCAAATGGGTCGGGTTGACTGTTGCGGATAATTTCAAGCTCTAATACGAATATCGGAGGTGGGGTCGGCTGTTTTAATTTACGAACCCTAAAGTGCAAAATGACTTCAGCTCAGAGATAAGTCAGAAGGGTCTCGGATTTTTTAAAATGACGATTTTCCTCTCGTTAAGAGCTAAGTTTAACGCCATTAGCTGGACAAAATGTGGCTTAGGGAGAATGGAGATCAAAAATACCGTAGTCAGATTCAAATCAGTGAGTTCGAGGAACGATTTTAGTCTCTAACCGTTCACAACAAATGGGTCTGAGTCATGGTTGAGTCCACTAATTTTGACAGCTCCATTTCTGAAGATTCTTCGGATGAGAAAGGGTTTGATCCATTTCGATCTTAGCTTTCCTGGGAAAAGCTTGAGCTTGGCATCAAAGATGAGCACTTTCTGACCGAGATGGAATGATTTTCGCAATATGTGCTTGTCATGGAAGGCTTTGACTTCCTCTTTGTAGATACGCGAGTTCTCATTTGCATCATTGTGTAACTCCTCAATCTCATTCATTTGTAATCGACAATGGATTCCAGCCTTTATGAGATCTATATTGTACTTCTGTATTGCCCAATAGGCCTTATGCTCCATCTCTATAGGGAGGTGGCATGCCTTCCCATACATGAGCCTGAATGAAGACATCCTTAGCTGGGTCTTATGGACGGTTGATGAGAGGCTCATCATGGCTTCTAATTACCCTTAATTAATTAGTTTCCCTAGTTAATTAGTTAGAAATATGCATATATAAGGGTTAATTATAGAATAAGGGACAAATCATTAAAGGACCTTAAAATAAGTTTAAAATGCTAAATTATTAGCCAATTAATATTATTAATAATTTAATTAATAAATGGGCTCGAAATACAATTAATTAATTACCTAATTAATATCTTATTTAACTTAAGTATAACTTAAGACCTAAGTCTTAAATAACTTAAGTAAGTTAATAAGTAAATAAATATAAATAAATGGGTCAAAAATGTGAATACAAGGCTTTAATATAATATTTAACTAAGTTATAAATATATATAAAAAGTTAGAAAAGAAAATAATTTAAATTAACCTTTAAAGCCTCTGTTTACATTTCGGTCCTTGGAATTCATTGCATTTGAGTCCTTTCCTTTCACCTAGGACCTTAGCTTTCCTCGCATTTAGGTCCCTATGCACACTTTTCTTCTTCGTTTCTTCTTCAGCTGCTTCAACGATTGATAAATGGCAGTGAAGACACCTCACGATCACCTTCCATCCGGCATTCTTCCTTCCTCACTAAGCTCTTGGAGCTTGCACTCACCCTCTTCATTTCATCCCATGGTCTGGATGATCTTCAAATCCTAATTAGGGCTCTGCGATAACTTCACCGGCGTCGGGGAAGATGCTGATGGTTACCCTGCACCTAGACGTATTTCTGTCCAGATACAGTTCCCTTCACAGCCGCTGCAACCTATAAATACCCATCAACCCCTACGATTTGAGCTTGATTAGCTCCCTTCCCCTCTCCACCTCATCGTAGTTGGTCAGTAGGTTCATCCGCAACTCCAGCATCTTCGTTCTCCTTCTCGAGCGCAGCTGCCGAGGATGCACTGCCTTTCTCACTACCTCTTCCTCTCTTTTGCCCTGCCAACGGTGATTGAGCGCCCTACTCTCCCTTTGATCTCCGCTTCGATCGGCTGGAGCTTCTCTTCTCACCCAGTCTAGATTTCGATCTCATTCTCGGCCTGCCAACGGCGAGATCCCTCACCTCCTTCGTCTAGGTACCAGTAAGATTAGGCTTAAGTAAGTGTAGCGTAGCTTAATTCAGTAGATTAGGTAGTTAGGTTTAAATGTTCAATTTGTATGCCGTCTTCCTCAGCTCTGGCAAGCTATTTGAGCTCGTCTGGGCCACTCTTTTGTCATTTTTACGCATTGATCACCTTCCTCTCCTTATCATGATTTCATTTTCACATTCTTCCACTCACTGTTACCGCCTACACCGTCTAATACATCTCACCTTCACCGGCGACTTCCACTGTCCACGGCGGAGGTTACTGAGCATAGACCACACCCAATTGGGGCCCTACATCGCCTATACACTACTTAAGGGCCCATTCAACTTGTTAATTAAAGAAATAATCTATATGAAAAATGCCTAATTACGTCTCAACTCTTGAGCTCACTGTCCATGGCGAGCTCAAGAGAGTTAAAACATTTAATTGATCACCTATAGACCATTTCTAAACACTATGGAGCACTTCTCACTCAATTGAGTGAGAGGATGTGATCTGAGTTCTAGCGAACTCATATTACATCTTTTCTGAATTCGATGCTTAACTTGTGAATTGATCTCTAATTGCTTTAATTAATGAGTTCCTGAGGTTCCTTGTGATCTCAGGAAGCTCTTGAGACCCTTAACGGTCAAATTCATGAAGATCTTCACTCTATCAGTCACTTTCTGGACTCACCGGAGCTCCGACGAGCTTCGGCGAGGCATTTTTGAGTTTTAGCCCTTGATAGGTCTCAAGGAGGTCCAAAATGCACAACTGACGTTTATGGGTTTTGATTTAGTGATTTTTTTGTTGATTTATTGCCTGGAGCTCAATAACGATCTCTGTCTTCTCCAACTTCGGCAGAGTTGGAGAGATCTCTCCACTAGGTTTCAGGCCTGAATTTTAGGTTTAGAAGCAAGAGTAGAGCCTTTATACTTCATTTGTGATTTCTGATTCCTTTGAGAGTCTCTAGTTTGTTCAGGCGATGAAATCTGGGTCCATAATGAACCTGATCAAAACTAGGTTTTGATGGCCTGAATCAATTTTTGAGGTGAATTAGAGTCCCTGTAGGTCTTTAATTTATTCTGAGAAGTTATATTACAGAAAGTCAATTCTGAGCTCACCGTGGTCAACCCTAGGTTCAATTTGAGGATTAAGTGTTTAATTCTATGAATTAAAAGGTTGAAATTCTTTCTGGGATGATTTAGAGTGAGTTGGAGTTGTTTTGATTGAATTTTATTGAGGATTTAGTGTGAATCAATTCTCTGGTTAGTTTGGGTTCTTTAGAACCCATTATTGTGTTCTTTGAGTTTTTGGTGAGATTTAAACGCCCAATCCACCCAGATAAAATCATAACAATATGCTGAGATTGTTTAATTCTATTCCAGAGGTCTTTCTCTCTCTGTCGAGCTATTTAGAGCTCAAAATGGAGATATGAAGCTTCTGTGCGAAACTCATGAGCTTCTTCCTATTCTTGAAGCTACATAGGACCTTCTCTCTTCTCTATTAGATGCAGAATCACCTACTGAAGGTGATCCGGACCTTCAATAGAAGGTCAAAGCTCGTCCGCAAGTCAAAAGACCTGGATTCACTTTCTGCAGGCCATGGTTGGCCATGCAAACCTCCTAGCTTCGCCCTTTAAATCGAAGGGCTAAACCTAGTCTGAACACCAAATTGGTTTTATAATCCTGTAGAGCATCCAAAGGGCTTTCGATCGAGCCTTTGCTCGATTGATTTGGTGAACAGAGTCGACTGGAATCGCCGATCGAAGTTTGGCTTGGAGCTAGGAAAGATAGTCCCACCTCGGAAAACCACGGCCGCACGACATGGTATATTATGATTTTGTGCTTAAGCCTTCTCAATCGTCAGCGTAGGGTGCGAAATGAAACAGAGCTTATGGGCGTGGGTGCATGCGATGCACGTGCCTACACATATGTGTGTGTGTGCGTGCGCTTGTGGGCGTGAGTGTATGGGCCTGTAAATGGGCGTGTGGGCCTGGGAGGCTGGTTACTATGCATGAGCCTAAAGTGAATAAAATCCATCAATTAAGAACTAGGCTCGAGCTCAAGTAGGGTCTAGTCCCACCCATTGGGCACTGTGTCCCCGAATGAGCTTGGGCTGCCCATTAAACACTAATTTTTATAAATTGAAGATTAAATGGGTTAAGTGTTCATAAAATTGGCTAAGTGTGGACATAAGACACAGTGAAGAACTAAGGAGGAAAAGATTAAAGGGAGAACAAAGAATGCTTAAGGAAAATTAAAAGAAGAAGAAGAGAAGAATGAGAGAAGAAAAAGAGAGTGAGACAGGGTAAAGGAAAAGAGAGGGAACGAGAGAGAGAGAGCAACAACATAGAAGAAAGGAAATAACATGGAAGAAAAGGGATGAAGAGAGAATGAAGAAAAGAGATAGGGAAATCAGACATTGTGCCACTACTTTTAAGATGTCTGAACTTTTTATTAGACGTCTGATTTTTTTCCCTATATTGCACTTTTATATTCTGTTTTTGTTATTTTGAGCTCTCAACATTGTAAAGGCAAATATACTTCTTGTATATCATTTTCTTGTCTTAATCTCTTGTAATTAGAAGTAATTGATGTAATAAACATGTTTACTTGATTCTTAATGACAAATTACATGTGTAAATGTGTTTCTTTCTAATGGAATGTTGCATGTGCTAATTTGATCAATCTCTTGTACAATTATTCATATACTTAAAGTATTTTAATTATAATCTGATTGATTAAGTAGCTAGTAATTTATGCTTAGGAATTAATGGTGAATTAAGCTACTATTATGCCTCCCAGTGAACGACCTGGATTCAACCAGTTAAAAAGAACTTAAAATCTAAAATGTTAGGTTAACCTGACCCTATACTACACTCACAACATTAATTCGAGTTAACCTAAGTTACTTTCTCATGCAATTAATTAAGCCTAAATAACTTAATTAACTGTATTGGGGATCTAACCGACTAACGGTCCTGTAGGCCCACAAAGCTTTCAGAAGTTGAGTGGACCAATCCTTCTTGTCAAGCCAAATAGTGACCTGAAGGGTTTTCTTGATCTCCTGATTGGACAGCTCAACCAATCTACTGGTCTGGGGGTGATAAGGAGTCAAAATACAATGCGACACCTTGTACTTTTTCATCAGGGACTGGAAGTGCACATTCACGAAATGAGACCCGCCATCGCTGATGATAGCTTTAGGAAGCCTAGATCTGGAAAAGATGTTCTCATGAATGAACCAGAAAACTTTATGATCTTTCTTTCTTGTGGGTACAACTTCGATCCATTTCAAGATGTAATCAATAGCAAGTAAGATGTATTCAAAGTCGTTAGATCTGGGAAAGGGTCCCATAAAATCAATTCCCCATATATGAAAGATCTTGCACACGATAATCGGATTCAAGGGCATCATATCGCGTGGGCACATGCCCTACAGTAGGATTGTGCATCTTTGAACATAGTGGGCCACAAGAACCCACTGTAGAGATCTTCAGTGTAGTTTTATGCCAGAGAAATGGCCACCGTAGGCCTGGTCATGACAGAAAGAGATGACATCATTGACCTCATCGTCAGGAATGTATCTTCGGATTACTTGGTCATTATCGATGTGAAACAGATAAGGATCCTCCCAGACAGATTACTTGGCATCAGAAATCAACTTGTCCCGTCGGGAGGTTGCCCAATCGGGCAGAACTTTCCTCGTAACCAAGTAATTCACGATATCAGCGAACCATGGAAGTCCATTAATGACCAAGAGATGTTCATCCAAAAAATGTTGGTAATAGGTCCGGACGGGTCAATGATCAAAGAAGGAAGGTGAGACAAATGGTTAACTACCACATTTTGCTTTCCTGCCTTATCGTGAATTTCGAGATCGAATTCTTGCAACAACAAGATACATCAGATTAATCTTGGTTTCGTGTCCTTTGTGAGCAAGTGCCTCACTATAGTGTAATTCGAGTAAATGATGACATGTGATCCCAGGAGGTATGATATGAATTTCTCTAGATCGAATACTACAGCTAGCAACTCTTTCTCTGCAATCGTGTAATTACGCTGAGCCTCATCCAATGTCATGCTGACATAATATCTTACCACATGTTTCCCATTGATTTTCTACCCTAACATCGCTCCTACTGCGTAGTCAAATGCATTACACATGATCTTGAAGGGTTGAGACCAATAGGGGATTGTAGGATTAGAGCTTGGGTAACTCAGTCATGTAGGATTTCGAATGCGTGAATGCACTCACTTG
This sequence comes from Thalassia testudinum, assembly GCA_037157565.1. Classification (NCBI taxonomy): domain Eukaryota; kingdom Viridiplantae; phylum Streptophyta; class Magnoliopsida; order Alismatales; family Hydrocharitaceae; genus Thalassia; species Thalassia testudinum. Next base: position 56,328,597 of record JAZHRO010000055.1, read on the forward strand.
TTGTCTCGAAAGGCATGTCCTTTGAGAGAAGATTCGTTAAAGGGCATGTGATTTTTGATAAATCAGATATGAATCGGCGATAGAAATCGATGTGCCCCAAAAACAATTTGATGTCTTTGATCGAAGAAGGAACAAGTAATTTGGAGATCAAGTTCACCTTAGCTCGGTCAACTTGGATACCTCTCTCAGATACAAGGTGTCCAAGCACAATGACCTCTGGAATCATAAAGTGGTTCTTTCCCAGGATAGAACCAAGTTGACGTTGATGCACCTTCAAAGGATCTGGACCAAGTGCAGGAGGCAATCATTGAAAGATTCACCGAAAATCGAGAAGTCATCTATGAAGACTTCAAGGTATTTACCTACAATATCAAAGAATATGGCTAACATGCACCGCTAAAAGGTGGCAGGTGTATTGCATAGTCCGAGTGGCATCCTGCGGAACACGGATGTATCGTAGGGGCAGGTAAAGGTGGTCTTTTATTGATCTTCAGATGGATTGCCACTTGATTGTATCCGGAGTACCCATCCAGGAAATAGAAAAATCGAATTCCCACTAGTTTTCTAGAATCTAATCAATGAACGGGAGAGGGAAATGGTCTTTCTTCGTGGAGGTAATCAGTTTCTGATAGTCTATGCAGACTCTCCATGAATTCGCAATTTGAGTCGGGATGGTTTCTCCAGATTCGATCGTAATCACAGTGATCCCTACCTTTTTGGGAACAACTTGGATGGGGCTCACCCAGTGGCTATCAGAGATAGGGTAGATGATTCCTGCGTCGAGCCACTTGATAATCTCCTTTTACACGACCTCCTGTAGATTCGTGTTTAGCCTTCTCTGCATTTCTCGAGATGATCGTGAGCCCCCTTCAGTATAGATACGATGTGTGCAATACGAGGGACTTATTCTAGTGAGGTCATCTAAAGTCCATCCAATGGCTCTTCGATGCTGTTGGAGGACACAAATTAGCCTCGTTTCCTGATTAAGGATTGAGTCGAGAGTTGATAATCATAGGAAACGTTTGATTCAAACCCAAAAATACATATTTCAGATGATTCAGGAGGGACTTTAATTCAAGCACCGAGTTATCAGCAGCGGATGGGTGATGACTCTACAATTATTAGTGTTAATTCTCTCAATTAGAGTCAATCTCGAGGGCATATGCGCATTAATGACATATCATAGTGGACTTGGGAGCATTATATGCATATTGTGTTATCTTGGCATTTAAATTACTTATAATCAATATTTAATGGCCATATGTACAAGTGCATATTGAAATAGGCCTCAGATGAGCAATCAGACAGCACAGATGGATCCAGATCGACGAACAAAGTCCAATATGCTCAAAATCACCTCAATCCGATCTCCGTAGCTCCCACACCAAGCTCGAGAAGTTTTGACCGTTGATCTAAGGATCAACAGCACAAATGTGCCACATGTCACACGATCACGTGCCCGCAGCCACTGCCTCTCTCCAGTAGTGCTCCATCAAGCAATCTAGGTCGATCGATCAAAGATCGGACGACTGAGGATCCGTGAAGAACGTGACCTTTTCGTGTCAATGTCGCAATGGTTAGCGCATTGTAATTGTAAAACGACTCTACTTGTGCAATATATTTCCATTTTGTTTCATCATGTCATGTTTCATGCCTAGCTAAGTAATCACCATGCTATAATCTCAAGTTTCTAACCCTACTCTCTCTCTCTCTCTCGCTTTTCGCAAGCAAACTCATGAACGCTTTGTGACACCTTAAAGTGACAAAACCAATCCAATTTCACGCCTCCTTGAGATTGACACTTGGAATCATCTTGATTATCTACAATTAAAATTAATGTCGTAAACGTATGCTATAACGATAGATTTAACCCAACGCATTCCTCGACGATCAGTTTTTGGCGCCGTTGCCTGATTTCTTTTGTCGCTTTTATCTAGCATCAGTACTCACATTTTCTGACTCGCTTTTCTCTCTTTATTCCTTGGTTGTAGGAACTCGACGCCTGGGCAAAGGAGGAGCATGATCCAAGACGTTAGATATGGAGTAAAGTGCTGTGAGGACCTTTGTGAGTATCACTCCACTTGAGTATAACTTGATTGTTTGCTTGCTTAAAAATCCAAAAAAAATATAGAAATTTAAAAATGCCTTGGTAAATGATTACTTGACCCACATCCCAAACTCATCACCCAAACAAAAAAATACGCTCTAATATCCTTAAAGAAAAGAATATTTCTAGAGTGTTTTTCTTCCTTTTGAGTGGTGTTTGAGAAACCACAGTGTGTTGTATTTGGCCGCACGACTAAACGAAAAATCAATTCACCCACTAGAATTGCATAAACCTTAGGGTGAATACATCAAGGGTGCTCATTTCTAGGGCCACATTGATCTTAAAGGAAATCAACCATCACTTGTTTTATGCAAAAACCTTATGTGCCCCCGTGAAACATTATTTGAAAACATTAAGAAATTTCAACCCTAAAAATCACTAAAGCAAGGATGAATCATTAAAAGACACTACATCCTAAAAACCTTGTTTGAAAATCATGTTTTGTTGAGTGCACACACATGCTCAATTGGACTAATTAAGAGGCACAACCCCCAACAATGCCTCATCACATATCTTGAGCACAAGCACTAACCTAGCCCCACATTAAAATGAAGTAGATGTGCCCTAGGTAGGACTAATCTAAGTCCTGGAAGAGTAATTGGGTTTGTTAAGTGCTTGACCTTAATTGCAATCGTAAAATCCGGTGTCTAGGTTATGGGGAAGTGTCAAACGACCGTAGTTATGGGGTACAAAGGAACCGGCAGTGCAAACCAAAGGTAGAACCTTCCTCTCAATCCCCTTGTAATCAACCTGGCTAGATTAACCTTGGGAAGAGAGGTTGAAGCGCTTGCAGATTTGATTATTTTTTCCAAGGCCTTTAGGTCACCTAGGTCTACACTATAGGGACTAAACTTGTTTGCTTGATTGTGCACATACTTTTCTCGCACTTGTCTCTCTCCGCATCTTCCCTTACTCTTCTCTAGTGCATGCATGGAAGACGATCACTTCATCCTGAGTTGATTGCATTAGAAAGAGAAATAAAGAGGAGACTTGATTGTCTAAGAGATAGGATTGAGGATATGGCTGACCCAAGGATTGAGGAGATTGGGGATCAACCTCAACCCGACTCTATAGCCATTATCCAGGCTCAAAATACTGCCAACCACCGACTCCAACAACAATAGATCCAAACCATCATGCAAGCCATCCATCAATTGTAGAACCCGCAAGGGCAACCAGCAAACCTACCACAACCCCCACAACCACCCGAGGGCCAACCAAAGCCTCTCCGTGACTTTTATGATACATTTGCAATTCGGATTGAGCCACAACTTAGGGTCCCCGCAGGGGGAGATGATTTTGAGTTAAAACCTAAAGTCCTTAGCTTAATTCAAAGCCACTTTCATGGGAGCTCAAATGAGGACCCCTTCCAACACCTAGAGGACCTTGATTGAATAGCCCGAACTGTGAAACCAAGGAACATCAGCTTAGATATTGTTTTGATTAAGATGTTCCCTTTCTCCCAAAAGGACAAAGCTTCTCATTGGCTTAAAACCTTAGGGAGACCCATCTCCACCTGGGAGGAATTGAGACATACCTTCTGTTGATCGCTCTGAATTGGTATTTAAAATCGTCGCGTTGTAGTACAGTTCGAATTAGTGCGAAAAACATATAAAATTTATACTCGAATGAAAGTTTGAGGTTGTTCGCTGGGAGCAAGTCGGAATTCAATCGCTAATCTCCATTTATAGGAAAATGAGCACAAGAATTAAATCAGATAATGGCAAGCAATGAGTGATATATACTCAAAATGGATTATCAATGTATACCATGAGAAAAATAAGAGATTAATGTGGCAAAAAGAAAGTTAAGTAAAAAGAATGGTGATTTGAAGTACCAATTATTAGCCTCAAGCATTTATCAACCAATCAAATGTCTGAATAGTCTGACCAATTAGAAATGCCACGTAGCCACAGTGCCAAATCAAACGTCAAGTATACACTTAGACGTCTTAAATGTTGCTATAGTGCCTCAGGGAGGCCTTCTCTTCTCATCCTCTTCTTTACTCTTCTTCACGCACAGGGGAAGCACTCTCGGATTTGGCTAAGTGTTAGCCAATGCACAGGGCAAAACCTCCCTACCCCTCTATTCTTCTTTTCTCCTTTCTCTGACCCAATACGTAATAGGATCCATCTTCGGGTATACGAGTTCGAACAAGGCCTGCGTGACATGTGCATGGGAGAGGTGTGAAGCATAGGGAGGCGAGTAAGGGGGACCTCACCCCCATATGTGTCTTTAGGCAAGAGGCCTTAGACACAATTGCTTAATATCCCACTACAGAGAGTTTTGTACTTTTTTGTGGGACTATGTCCCACTTCTTCTCCTTCGCATGATCTGCATGAGCTGCAGTGAGTTTCTTCGCCAAATTGGAGTAGCTGCTGATGCATGCTGCTTTAATTGAGTGCTTGGGAGGTTTCAAGACCTGGAACCATGTCGAGCGGAAGTTGCAGCAGAGAGTTTGAAGGTTGGAGGAGCCCTGTCGTGGTCGGAGAAGACGAGGGCGGTGACGGTAAACTAGCTGGACCTGAAATAAGAAAACATGGGCTAAATGCCCCAATCAGAGCGCCCAGCAGGGTCGCCGGAGGTTGGTGAATGCAGTGGTGGTGGTTAGAGGGTGTGTGAAGGTCGGAGGGTGGCTGTCGGTGATGAAAAGGGTGAGTGGAGGGAGCTGTGTGCAGGGAGGTGAGTGCTTGATTAAAAGTCCCAATAAAGTCGGGGCTTCTGATCAATGGTTCATGGAGAAACTAATGGAGGTAGCGGTGTTGTGTTTGGTATAGTGTAGTGCCGGTGCGAGCTCGCCGAGCTCATTCCGGATGTGGGGAAGATGATGGGGGAGAGTGCAGTCAGCGGTCGAGAGTTGAGTGCCAGTGAAGGAAAAGAAAGTAGAGAGAGAGAGAAGTAGATAGTGGGTCTTAGAAAAGAGAGAGAAGGCTAGAATGGTCCGGTTGTGGTTGACTGGAGTTGGAGAAGGTGAAGAAGACGGCGAGGCGGCGACGATGAACGAGATGAAGAAACGACCTCCCTTTGGCTGGGGAAGATCGCGAGGACGAGGGGAAGAAGATAGGGCCATCAATTTGTCCGTTGGAGGTCCGAGAGAGAGCGAGGTAGAGGGTCGCCGGAGCTACGGTTGTTTTTGGCCGAAGAGGACGAGGGAGTGGGTTTTAAGGCCTCAAGCCTAGCTGAGGAGAACGGGCAGGTCTGGGTTTCTTTTATAGGCCTCAGGGAGTGGTTAGAGCTTGGGAAGCAAGCCTCCAAAACTTGGAAGGTTAGTCGGAGTTGGAAACCTAAAGATACTCGAATCTCTCATGTGTTCGCATTAGATATTGGGAAGGTTTTGGGGCTCAAGATTTGATTCATTGGAAAAGAAATTTCCTAAAGAGTCTTCGGTTCAATTTTGAGAAGGTCAGATTGATTAATCAAGGAGAACTCTCCAAATGAAGCTCGCTGGAGTAGGATTCTTGAGCGACAATGGTGGAAGGACCCATTTGTAATGAACAATGATAAATTTAGGCACCTTTTTGTAAGGAATTCGAAAGTTAGGGCCATGTATGAGAGAGAAAAGACCAAGACAGGACCAAATTGTAAACTAGGTCAAGATGGTCTCAGATTAAGCCCAAATTTTGGTACAAACCTAATTTGGCCCTAAGGAATCCAATGGTGAAGTTGGATTTTGGTTTTGACCTAGTTTGGCTGGATAAATTACATAATTATCTAAATTAGGGTAAAAGTTTGTCTATCTCTATTTTGGGTCAAACGGGTTCCAATGGTCAAATCAAGGATGCCAAACCCTAGAGAATATTTTTATATGAATTTTATAGGATTTAGGTGAATTTTATCCTGATCAGAACCTTGGTTAATTAAGCGGGTCTATTATTAGGGTTTCGGAAGTTATTTAATTCTCAAAACACGCGAGAACCCTTTTCTGTCTGTATTAACCCACTTGTTAGACTCTTAAGATCATTTGACCCTTAATTAACCCTTAAAGAAACCCACGGTTATTTTGCATTCATGATATGATGGTAAAATTACAGTTTTAACCTTGGTTTCTTGTATTTCTCTCTGAAAGGATTTGCAATGAATTATGGCCTTCTGGTGGTTATGTAGGAGCATTTAATGATGGAATATGACTAAATAAAGTTAGATATGGCTGATGATGACATTATCATCATACCCCCATGTCTAAGTTTTGCTAGTTCCTTAGCAAAATCTTACAAAATTAACTCAAATTCTAGACCATGTGTTCAGATCTCTGATGTGCGCTTTTTTGTGTAGATTAGGTTAGAATGCCAATAGTAGGCGTAGAGGTACTCAAGTACCAATCAAGATCCAGACCTGACCAGCTTTATCCTCACTCCACCGTGAAGGTTTCTTAGGCCCACAGGAGCTAACGTAAGGTTCATTGAACTCCATGGTTAAAGCACCCGTGCTTAAAACATTTTTAGTCTTGGTTCATTTGCAATGCGTTTTTGTAAGAGAGAGACAGAAGATTTTTTATATTTTTGAAGAGTTTTCTCTCTCTTTTCTTTATTTCTAGCTTCGAATTGACTTTACAACATGGTCTGTATCGGATTCCTAGCTCCCACCATCAATCCTTGCAGGGTCCCTGGCTTTTGATGCTTCGGGATAGCACCGCCCATGACAACCCCTAGAACCTTGGCTTTCGACACTTCGGGATAGTGTCGTCCATGGTGTTCTGTAGCTAAATTCAAGCCCTGGCAATCGACATTTCAGGATAATCTCGCCCATGGCACTTGAATCAGCACAAGGAGCTTACTTGCCCCCAGTAGGATATTTAGATATCCTAGGAGACAAGCACCGAGGAGACGGTATGTTATTGCGCATTTTCGAGGGAAATTTCCTGCCTCTCTAGTTTGGGAACTCACCCAAATCAACTTGTGTTGATAAGCCACTCCTAATCTAGGTAGCTTTTGTAGAATAGAATTAATGCTTTTGTGTGATTTTGATAATTAAGCATACTGAACCAGACTGTGTGTGGATTAGGGCGCTTAGGTTACCGAGTCCCGCAAACCAGAGGTCAGTTAACGAGGCCGAATAATCCCTAAGACTTAGACCTAATACTTAAGCTTCGCATTTTCCTCAACCTCTTGAGGACTATCCATATCTTAATGGATACGTGAATTTTTAAGCCTAAACACAACCCAAGAGGCCTAAGATCAGCGTTCATACTAATCTCTGTATTTGTTAGTACTTTTGTCTTTTATTTTTTTCTTTTGATTTGGTCTAGAACTTAGTAGATTCCATAATCTTTTACTAATAACTAACTCTTTTCTTTCAAATTGTACTCCTTTTTGACATTTAAAATTACCTCCCCTTCTTTCTCATCAAGAATGATATGCATTCAATTTTTCAAAATTTCCTCCCTTCTTCCATTTTTTTGTTCTTTTTCAATTATATATATATATTTTGAAATATAAATTTTTTTTGTGAGAACCCTTCAGAACTTGAATTTTTATGTGTTTGCGCTTTAACACCCCCCATGCCTAAGTTTTGCAATGTCCTCATTGTAAACGGAGGGTATGAAACAATTTTGGGTTCATGAATTAGAACATGATTATCGGGTGGGCGAATGAGTCAAAAATGACTGTTCAGATGATTTCAAGCTCTGATACGAGTACTAGAGGTGGAGTCAACTATTCTAACACCAAACTCAAAGTACAATATACGTGAAGTACAGAAGGGATAGAAGGATCTCAGATTTTTTTGGAATGACAGGTTGCCTCTCATTAAGAACTAAATTTAATGCCTTCAGTCGAGCAAAAAATGATATGGAGGAGTGGTCAAATCAGATGAGTTTTGTAAAATAAGCACCTTGATCAAAAGCCTGGTTGGTCCAACCAGGTGCTTGTTCAGATCAGTAGGCTGATGATGCAGCCCAAACCTAATCAATTTGGCGGGTTGATAAGATGTGAATCAATAGATGTGGAGCCCACCATATGCTCTATGAGTCAAAAGGATTTGGAGGTGAAAAATTAGGGTTTGGCTGAGTCGAATCAGCCTGGTCAGAGTAGGGATCCTCAAATGAAAAAGGGTTGCTGGAGGATGTAAGAACTCTACAGGAGTGATCAGAGAAGGATGGGGCATGATTCGTAGTCTAATCAAAGTCTGAAACTAGATTGAAATGTGGAGGGGAATCATATGCTATCGGATCATCGAGAGGAGAGTCAGAGTAGAAATTGAGTCTGGTTGTGGGTCGAGGTTGAAAACGGGTTTTGGAAGGCTCTGTATGTGTAGAAGAGGTGGTTTCTTTCAAATCATTGTCCTTAGTGTCAAAATCAAAGGACGAGTTGTAGTTACTGAGGTCGTTGATTAGCTCGTAATCATCAGGAAACAACAGTTCTCCGATATCAGAGTAAGATTCAAAATCGTCCGAGAACTTGCGAGAATCATGTTCTGAATTTGATTTGGGATCAGAGGTTCCACCATAGAATAAATCAAGATGTGGAGAAGAAGCAACTTGACTTAGGTCTAGCCTATTCCCAAATTCCAGGCTCAAAAAGGTGTCCCTATCAGGCATGGGCTCAGGTTGATGGCTTGTAGGGAAGATCCAATCAAAACCCAACTCTTCCAGCTCCTTGGTTTTTGTATCGTAGATCGGCGTGACTTTCGAAAAATCAATTTGTATCTTTGAGGAGGTTGGAGAGGTGCATTCATCAAATATAGGCCCCGAATCATAATCCAAATTCAAAATCTGATTTCCATCACATGAGGCCTTGTAATCATCCCAATAAGGCTTAGATCCAGATTCTAAGTTAAAGGTGTGGGTTGGATCACTAGAATCTAGGCTGGGCTCTACAGGGATGTCAGAATTGTCCTCGAGGACCACCTAATCAGAATAAGGAGCGGAATTTACACTCTCGAGAGGTTCTGACTTAATCTCATGATCACAGGTGTCTGGGAAATCTAAGCTTGGTGAACCAAGTTCTTGATTTTCTAGGGCTAGCTCAAAATCTTGATCACCTGCAATCGGATCCTCCCAACCTATCTCAAGATCAGGTGTATCAATTTGTTCATAATTTGAATTAGATTCCATTTGGGTTGGGGGTCCATAACAACCTTGATCATCACACCCGGGATGTGGAAAATTACATGGATTACTGGAATTACTCCAAGATGTTATCTTAACTTCTGACAGGTATTTTTGATCAATGGTTCTATATAACCCATTCAGTAATTCTCCCCATTCTTTCAAAAAATTCTGGAGTTCTTCTGGAACAGAAGGATTTGACCAATATTGCAGGCAATCATTGTTGTGTAATTTCACCAATTCCATGTGTTTTGCTAAGAGATCATCCCAGGTTGAACCGTGGTTTAGTTGTATCCATATCATCTTCATACGGTTCAAAATGTGGTTCATGGATTTCGCAAATTTTTCCTGAATGTCCCTTTTATAACATTCTTCATGGTTTCTATAGGCATTCTCAAGTATCTTTTTTTTCATGCTCATTTAGAACTCAGATTTTCTAAATAGTCTTCCTATATAGCCAGGCTGCATTTTTGAATCAGATGGTGGAATCAAGATGTAGAATCAAAACTCAGGTTTAGATTGGAGTTGATCAAATCTGAAAGAAATCTCCAAGAAGATCTAATGAGGTCTCTTAGGTTAAAAAAATACCTAAGGACCTTCCTGTGTATGTACTCTAATATAGAAGGGATGAGGGACTGGATGTGAATTTTGACCTAATCAAGGCACCCAAAGATTTTTGGATGACTATGGCAATTTCGAGACAAATGATACCTCTGAATCAGAAATTCGCACACTCGAAAAGTACCTGGGCAGCTAGGAAGGGAGAGCCCCGTAAAGACCCCTACACGGTAGAGTGTCCCAATGGGTTACAGGGTTTCCCCCACTCAACCTTCCTTGTCACTGAGGGTCCAGGTAGACCGAAATGTACGAACTTCACATCTTAAGTCTATCAATTTTATGTCCTAATTTGTGCCTTTGATTTCACTTATTAGAAGTTAATTCAACTTGTGACATAATTTGGAGGTTGGTTGGCCTACTAGGTAGACCAACGTCACCTGACCTGCCCTAAAGATGGCAGAATGAAATCTAGGTCAAGACCTAGAAATCACCCTGATTTGACTTCCAGGTTATTAGGTCCAAGGATTTTAGGATTCAAGTGAATTTAGAGCCTAATTTTAGGATTTTTCTTATTAGATCTTTTCAATCAAGGGCTTGGGTAGCGCACAAATGCGGGAGGGTAACTTTCCTTTAATTCAGGCAAATATGTGTACTAGCACTTCAAAATCCTAATGCAGAAACCCTAATTGGCTCTATTTTCAAGTCCAACTGATCTTGACATGTTCACCTTAGACTTCAAGCAAGAAACGTGTTAACCCAAAGTGATTTAGAATTTAAGCATATTCCCTAATAGGTACAGGAAATTAAGGATGAGATCTCTAAATAGAATAGTTTCAACTTCAATGAGATTTGAAAAAAAAAATCGCAAATCAAGAAACTTGCCTTTTAAATGATGATTACTATGAAAAATAAGGCAGGTGATTCCTAATTGATTGTTTCTTTTTTTATCTTCCCAAGATTAGGAGGTTGATTAGGGAAAAATAGAGAAGTTACCTGCCCTGGAGTGGTTGATTTGCGCAGAAGATCTCCTTGTGAAGTACCTCACAAAATCACAGGAAAGCAAACATGGCAAGTCAGTGCTCAAATATAATCAAATAATGTAGAGAATAGCGGTGAATTGCACGTTGCTCCTCAGCAACGGTACCAAAATGTTGATCGATTTGAATGAGTGTTTAAAATCATAGCATTGTAGTACAATTCGAATCAGTGGGAAAAACAGATAAAATTTATACTCAAATGAAAGTTCGAGATTGTTCGCTGGGAGCAAGTAAATATTCAATCGCTAATCTCCATTTATAGGAAAATGAGCACAAGAATTAAATCAGATAATGGCAAGCAATGAGTGATATATACTCAAAATGGATTATCAATGTATACCATGAGCATAATAAGAGGTTATTGTCGCAAAAAGAAAGTTAAGGCAAAAGAATGGCGATTTGAATCACCCATTATTAGCCTCAATTAAGCATTTATCAACCAATCAAATGTTTGAATAGTATTGATCAATCAAAAATGTCACGTCGCCATAGTGCCAAATCAGACGTCAAGTATACACTTAGACGTCTTAAATGTTGCTGCAGTGCCTTAGGGAGGCCTTCTCTTCTCAGCCTCTTCTTCTCTACTCTTCTTCACACACAAGGGAAGCACTCTCGGATTTGGCTAAGTGTTAGCCAATGCACAGAGCAAAACCCCCCTACCCCTCTCTTCTTTTCTCCTCTCTCTGACCCAATGCGTAATAGGATCCATCTTCGAGTATACGGGTTCGGACCAGGTCCGTGTGGCGTGTGCACGGGAGAGGTGTGAAGCGTAGGGAGGCGCATGAGGGGGACCTTACCCCCCGTATGTGTCTTGAGGCAAGAGGCCTTAAACACAATTGCTTAATATCCCACTTCAGAGAGTTCTGTACTTTCGAGGTGGGACTATGTCCCACTTCTTCTCCTTCGCGTGATCTGCGTGAGTTGCAGTGAGTTTCTTCGCCAAATTGGAGCAGCTGCTGATGCGTGCTGTTTAATTGAGTGCTTGGGAGGCCTTAAGACCTGGAGCCACGTTGAGCGAAAGTTGTAGTAGTGAGTTTGAAGGTTGGTGGAGCCCTGCCGTTGTTGGAGAAGACGAGGGCGGCAACGGCAAATTGGCGGGACCTAAAATAAGAAAACATAGGCTAAATGCCCCGGTCAGAGAGCTTAGTAGGGTCGCCGAAGGTTGGTGAATGCAGTGGTGGTGGTTAGAGGGTGTGTGAAGGTCGGAGGGTGGCTGTTGGTGACAGAAAGGGCGAGCGGAGGGAGCTGTGTTCGGGGAGGTGAGTGCTTGATTAAAAGTCCCAATAAAGTTGGGGTTTCTGATTAGTGGTTCATGGTAAAACTAATGGAGGCAGTGGTGTTGTGTTTGGTATAGTGTAGTGTCGATGCAAGCTCGCCGGAGCTTGTTCCGGACGTGGGGAAGATGATGGGGGAGAGATGCGGTCACCGGTCAAGAGTTGAGTGTGAGTGAGGGAAAAGAAAGTAGAGAGAGAAGTAGATAAACGGTCTTAGAAAAGAGAGAGAAGGCCGGAATGGTCCGGTTGTGGCTGACCGGAGCCGTAGAAGGTGAAGAAGATGGCAAGGCGGCGACGATGAACGAGACGAAGGAATGACCTCCCTTTGGCCGGGGAAGATCGCGAGGACAAGGGGAAGAATATAGGGCCTTCAATTTGTCCGTTGGAGGTCTGAGAGAGAGACATGTAGAGGGTTGCCAGAGCTGCAGTTGTTGTTGGTCGGAGAAGACGAGGGAGTGGGTTTTAAGGCCTCAAATCTAGCTGAGGAGAACAGGCAGGCCCTGGGGTTTCTTTTATTGGCCTCAGGGAGTGGTTAGAGCTTGGGAAGCAAGCTTCCGAAGCTTGGAAGGCTCTCCGGAGTTGGAAACCTAAAGATACCCAAATCTCTCATGCGTTCGCATGAGAGATTGGGAAGGTTTTGGGGCTCAAGAACGGATTCATTAGAAAGGGAATTTCCTAAAGAGTTTCTGGTTCAATTTTGAGAAGGTCTGATTGATTAATCAAGGAGAACTCTCCAAATGAAGCTCGCTGGAGTAGGATTGTTGAGTGATAATAGTGGAAGGACCCATTTGTAAAGAATGATGATAAAGTTAGGAACCTTTTTGTAAGGAATTTGAAAGTTAGGGGCATGTATGAGAGAGAAATGACCTAAATAGGACCAAATTGTAAACTAGATCAAGATGATCTCAGATTAGGCTCAAATTTCGATACAAACCTAATTTGGCCCTAAGGAATTCAATGTGAAGTTGGATTTTGGTTTTGACATAGTCTGACTGGATGAATTACATAATTACCCAAATTATGGCAAAAGTTTGTCTGTGACTCTATTTTAGGTCAAACGGGTTCCAATGGTCAAATCAAGGATGCCAAACCCTATAGAATATTTTTGTATGAATTTTAGAGGGTTTAGGTGAATTTTATCCTGACCAAAACCTTAGTTAATTAAGCGGGTCTATTTTTAGGATTTAGGAAGTCATTTAATTCTCAAAACATGCGAAAATCCTTTTCTATCTGTACTAACTCACTTGTTAGACTCTTAAGATCATTTGACCCTTAATTAACCCTTGGAGAAACCCAAGGTTATTCTACGTTTATGATATGATGGTAAAATTACAGTTTTAACCTTGGTTTCTTGTATTTCTCTCTGAAAGGATTTGCAATGAATTATGGCCTTCTGATGGTTATATAGGAGCATTTAATGATGGAATATGACTAAATAAAATTATATATGGCTGATGATGATGTTATCATCACCTACTTGAAGAAAATTTTCCCCATAGGAAAAACCAATGTGCTTAGATGAGACATCACCACATTCACCTTACAAAGTGGGGAGAAATTCCATGAGGCATAGGAAAGATATAATGAACTACTGAGGAAATGCCTACACCACGAGGCTCCAAGGTGGCAATTGGCCCAGATCTTCTACCATGGTCTAGACAGCAACCTTAGGAATTTTGTTGATGCCTCATGTGGAGGCAATTTTTTGAATAAGGACGAGGAAAGTGCGCTCAAACTCTTTAAGTCCATGAGTGAGAACTCCCTTAATAATGCCTCCATGACCTAATTCAACATGTCCAGTCAACCCCATGGTGGGATTTACGAAGTACAAATTAATTCAGAGATGGTTGTCATGGACATCATAGCAAAGAAGCTGGATCGAGTGGAGATGGTAGACAAAAAAATTGATGAGCTTTTGAATCAATCCCGAACCCCACTGTAGACATGCTTCCTAGCAAAGGGAGCTCACAATGTTGGCCTGGTCTAGTTTTTGAACCAAACACACCTAGAACAACCCTTGACTATGTTCCAAGGAGGGATCTTTGCTCCCTCGTATGCTGACTATTCTTTCCTCTCCCCTTCGGCACCTTCTACCTTTGAAGATGCCAATGCCTTCCAGGGTTACTCCAAACCTGACCCTTTCTCCAACACTTACAATGCTGGATGGCGTAGTCACCCAAATTTTGCCTGGTCGAACCAAAAGCCGAACCAATTCCAGAACCAACCCAGGTCAAACCCTCCCTCCTATCAGCAAGGTCCACTGGTTAGACCACCCTATAATCAGAATAGGGTGGCTCCTCCCCAACAAAACCAAATGGACACCCTTCTCAAGATGATGGCTGATATGAATTAGAAACATCAAGAGGAGATGGATTTAGTGAAGGAACTATTAAGCCAGCTGTTAGATAACAAACAATAGGGGTCCCTTCCATCTCAGCCACAACTGAACCCAAGGAATGTAAATCCTCAAGGGTTCCAACAAAATCAGGGGCAAGCCCATGTGATTTTGCAAGCCCCACAAACACCTCCTGGGTTTGTTGCTTCTTCCTCTTCTCAAGGATCTAATCCTGGTTCCAATGCCTCGGCCAATGCGGTTACCTTGAGAATGGCACCCAAACCCAAGATCCCAAAAGACCAACTCCTCCCATGACTACACTGCTTGAGATAATTGATTCTAAGGATGAGCGGGAGGGACCCAAGGATCAGGAACCTAACCCGGTTCAAATCCAAATCCCATACCCTAAAGCCTTGGATAAGGCCAAGAAGAAGAAAACTATGGCTGAGAACAAGGAGTTGTTAGAAATATTTAAACAAGTACAGATCAATATACCCCTCCTCGAGGCAATCAAAAATATCTTGACTCACACAAAGCTTCTGAAGGATGTTTGCACACCCAATCATATGCCATGAACCCAAGCACCTAGGAAGGTAGTGCCATCCGAGCAGGCTAGCTTTGTAATTTTAAGTAGCCTCCCTCCTAAAAGAACTGACCCTGGAACGCCCCTAATCTCATGTAATATTGGTGATCTGATGTTTGACCGAGTACTCCTGGATTTAGGTGCTTCAATAAACTTAATCCCAACTATCCTTTACCATCAGTTCGGATTTGGAGAATTAAAACCCACACCTGTGACTATCCAGCTGGCTAACCGATTTGTGAAAAGCCCGAAGGGAGTCATTAAGGACGTGATTGTTCAGGTTAAGGACTTCTACCTCCCAGTTGACTTCTTAGTTCTTGACATGGAAGTTCCTGAACAATTACACAACACACCCATCATCCTAGGCAGAACTTTTTTGGCTACGGCCAAAGTAAACATTGATTGTGACACGAGATATATGGAAATTGCCTTTGGAGATAAGAGAATGCAATTGGATATCTTCAAGGCAACTAAGTTTTTCGATTGTGGATGGGTCGAAGAGTACGATCCCATGGAAACCTTGGTTGAGGAGTGCTTGACAGTGAGCTCCTTAGAAGACCACCTGATTCAACCAGCTTTCGACAAACCTGACCCATCCCAATCTCTGGAGGTTGCAGAACTTTGCAAAGCTAATTATCAGCAACCTTCACTTGAGGAGATTGATGTCACTCAACTCCCTCCTTTCCCCTACCCATCGAATATTGTACCACCTACACCCGAACTAAAACCTCTACCCAACAACCTTGAGTATGTCTTCCTTGGACGAAATCATACTTTCCTTGTGATTATCAATGCACACCTGACCAGAGACCAAGAACTTAGGTTGACTACAACTCTTTCTGAGCATCGGGAGGTAATTGGGTGGACAATTTATGACCTAAGAGGAATTAGCCCTAGCTATTGTACACATAAAATCTATATGGAAGATGGGGCTCGACCTTCTTGCCAGATGTAAAGGCGGCTAAACCTGAACATGCGAGAGGCCGTTAAAAATGAGATAATCAAGTGGCTTGATTCGGGAATCATCTACCTGATTTCTGATAGCCCATGGGTGAGCCCTACTCAAGTGGTACCAAGGAAGGTCGGGCTCACCGTTGTCACAAATGACAAAGGAGAATCCATCCCCACCCACACCACCATCACATGGTGGGTATGTATTGACTATAGGAAGCTTAAGGAAGCTACTAAGAAGGACCATTTCCCCTGCCATTCGTTGACCAAATTCTTGAACGACTAGTAGGGAGGAAATATTTCTATTTCCTAGATGGATATTCAGGATATAATCAGGTTGCTATTGCACCTAAGGACCAAGAGAAGGCCACGTTTACTTACCCGTATGGCACATTTGCATTCTGCCGTATGCCATTCAGGTTATGCAACACACCGGCTACCTTCTAGCGTTGCATGTTAGCCATCTTTTCAGAGATGGTAGGTGAATATTTAGAGGTCTTTATGGATGATTTCTCTGTCTTCGGAGACTCATTTGACCACTGCCTTGGTAACCTGGAGAAGATCCTAAAATGATGAATCGAGGTCAACCTTGTTTTAAGCTGGGCAAATAGACATTTTATGATTCAAGAAGGGATTATCCTCGGCCACATCATCTCGCATAGGGGCATAGAAGTCGATCGAGCTAAAGTTGACTTAATTTTCAAACTCCCACCTCCTATCTCGATCAGACCAATCAGGTCATTCCTAGGACATTTTGGTTTTTACAGAAGGTTCATTAAAGACTTCTCCAAGATATCTAAGCCTTTAACTGGCCTTCTAGCCAATGATGTGAATTTTGATATGACACCTAGTTACATCAAGGCATACACCACTTTAAGGGATACAGTCTTGACCACCTGTCTTACAACACCTAGACTGGTCCCAAGGCTTTGAGATAATGTGTGATGCATCGGACTTTGCCATTGGGGCAGTCCTATGACAAAGACAAGAAAAGAAACCCATGGTGATCTACTATGTGAGCAAAACCTTAGATGAGGCTCAACGGAACTACACTGTAATAGAGGAGCTGCTCGCTGTAGTTTTTGGGCTAGAGAAATTCAGATCATACCTACTAGGACCCCACATCATCATTTATACTGACCACTCGACTATCCGACACTTGTTAGCCAAAATGGATGCTAAACCCAGGCCAATCAGACGAATCCTGTTCCTGTAGGAATTTAACCTAGAAATATGTGACAAGGTCGAATCCAAGAATGTTATAGCCGACCACCTATCCAGACTTCACCCAGAACATATCAGACCCTCTACCTTTGACCGATACATTCCCTGATGAACAAATTCTGGCTGTGCAAGGAAAATGCTGACGTAGAGATTCTCGCTTATTTATGATAGCAATAGAATGATATGCCATTGTGTTTTATGTGGTGGAAAATCTCTCAATTAAAACTAAAAATCAAATTTAACCACAATAAAGATGTCGCATCCACAGGGAGGAATAGATCAATAAATTCACGAGTAGAGGATGATGCTATTTGCAGACAACTTTGCAACTTCAATGCGAGGAATATACTATTCTGAATGGAGCTTGCAATTTCCTTGAAAGTTCAAGGTTATTTATGCAATTTTCACCTCAGGAATTAAGCTCCCAAAAATATTTATATGATGCATGTGTCATGGCATATCATGTAAATTTAACTTGCATGCAAATCTGATTTGAATTTCAATGTAGAATGATGCACATAACACAAGTGAAGTAAATTCAAGAAACTATAAGTGCATCCATGTAATGTGGCCTGAATAAATAATAATATCTAATGGCAATGGCATGAAATGTAAATTTTAATTGAGGAGAAAACAGAGGATTTCTCCTCTCTCTTCCTCTCTTGGACAGGTGTGCATGGTTGGTGACGAGAGTCGATGGGGTGGTGTGCCTCGACGCGTGCTTTGCCTGTGGCCGGACGGTGGCACGGAGGTGGCCGGCGGCGGCCGGACGGTGGAGAATAGCCGCTGGCATGTTGGCTCTGTTGGAGGAGGAGACCTGTGCGTGGAGAGGGGGAAGAGCATTGTTGCAGCCCATGCAGATGCGAGTTGGGGCCGCGCGCTCAAGGGCGTGCTAGGGCGCGCGCGAGAGCGGCTGTTGGTGTGGGTCGCCTGCAGGTGGCTGTGGCCTGCGGGCGTGGGTCACCTACGGGCGACTGCGGCCTGCGGACGTGGGCGCCTGTGGCTTGGCTGGCTGCCTACGGGCTCTGGCGAGGGTGCACCTACTAGGCACCCTGCTGGCATGAGTCGCCTGCGGGCGCTAGTGAGGGTGCGCCTGCGGGCTTGGCTGGCTGCCTGCAAGCGCTGGCGAGGGCGGTGGGTCTTGGTGCGGCACCTGCAGGGCGCGCAAGGGTGGTGGGTCTTGGCACCGTGAGGGTGCGGGTGCAGGCTGGCGTGGTTGCAGGTGCTTGCAGTAGGAGTGTTGGAGTAGTCCGCGGTGGGGGCTGGCGCTTGGAAGTGCGGTGGGGGCTGGTGTAGCGCCTGCAGGGGTGCACTTGCAAGGGTTGGCGGTGAGGCTAGGAGCAGTGCACGCTTGCAGTGGGGGTTGGAGAGGGCATGCTGTGGTGTGGACTGCAAGGGCGCTTGGTGCGGCGTCTACGGGAGCTGGCGAGGGCTGGTGTAGCACTTGCAGGGCGTGCGGGTGCGGGCAAGCTGAAGAAGAAGGAAGGGCCGAGCGGTGAGAGGCTTTGAACGGGCGCGACTGTAGGGCTGGCGATGGATGGTGGCATGCCTGCAGGGCGTGGCTGGATTCACCGTGCACACCTTCTCCACAATGCATGCTCTCTCCACGGTGGGGAAGGTGGAGATAATTACCCGCCAGGGGGAGAAGAAAACTGAGGCCTCCTCTCCTTTGCCAAGCCTCTTTTTATCTCCTCCCCCATCCGCAAGTCGAGGGATTTTTAAATCCCTTACTAAATTTGGCCTTTGGCTGTTGGGGAGATGTTGAGGCCAGTCGGAGGTTGAGGAAGGCTCGGTTGAGGCCGGTGGCTGTTGGGGGAGGGGAAAATTTAATTCACCCCCCTCGTCTCTTGCAAATTATTCCTACAATAATGAAACATAAAATAATTAATACTAAGTTATAGAATGTGATAGAATAGATAAAAACTCAAGTAATGATGCATGCACTCATTCTATAACCTATTGTAGTTATTAACAAACGTAAAATGTAAAAATAAAGTTAACTTAAGCGTAACAATAGTCCATTAAAATGGACTCATCAAACGCCTCCCCTGGTATGCAGACTTGGTTAATTACTTAGTAGTGGGGTAGATTTCGCACAACTGGTCTCGACAGTAGTAGGACAAGTTCTTGGCTGAAGCCAAACACTATCTTTGGGATGACCCCTTGCTGTTTAGACTTTGTTCTAATCAGATCATTAGGAGATGTATACCTAAGGAGGAGGTCCAAAGTGTGTTGTCCTTCTGTCATGATCAAGCTTGTGGTGGCCACTTCTCCGACAAACAGACGGCTACAAAGGTTTTGCAATCTGATTTCTACTGCCATCACTATTCAAGGACACACACAACTTTGCTAAAACCTACAATAGATGCCAAATTTTAGGGACCATGACCAAGAATGATACGATGCCTCTACAACCCATTCTTGTCATTGAAATATTTGATGTTTAGGGCATTGATTTCATGGGTCCCTTCCCACCATCAAATGTCTTCGAGTATGTACTAATCTCAGTCAACTACATCTCGAAATGGATCGAAGCCATGCCTACTCGGAAATGTGATCATAAGGTCATCATGGACTTTGTGAAGAACATTTGTTCCTGATTTGGGATACCTAAGGCCATGATTAGCGATGGTGGGAGCCACTTCATCAATGCCCAGTTTCATGCTTTACTCAAGAAATACGAGATTACTGAACGATGACACGTCAACTCACAATAAAGCGCTGTTGTCGGGTTTTAATCCCCAGCAACAGCACCAAAAAATATGAAGCGATCGACCACAATTCGTATAAAAAAAAAACGTCGTCGTTGTAGTATGTCAAAAATACAAATTGTTGTCGCGTCAATTTTATTTATTTACTTAATTTTTACTGGTTTATTTCAGGTTGTTCACTGGGAGGCAGTTATTGATATACATCACTCTCTAAGCCAAATATTATTCTTTAATTCTAAAAAGATTGGTTTTATGTACAAATATGAATGAATGAACTAATAAATGAAAGAATGAAATAATTTGTGTACAAAAGAATAAACTAAAATGCTTGTAAACATCTATTTACAAACAAGCATCAAACAATTTAATTAAATACTATATACCATCTGTTTATAACTTATAATATTAATACTTACATATCTATACAATAATATGCTATAATATATATCATACTAACTTAACTTAATATATTAACACCTATAGTAACATATATAGTATGTACAATGACATATATAATTGTTGCTAAACCTTAAGAAAAGTATGTACATAGACTAAGGTAAAAATAGGATCTATAGTGACATTTATTTTATATCTGTCAGTAAAGCTATTCTATTATTTATGTACATATATGAGCTCAAACATATTACTTATACCATTAACGTATACTTCTTATACATATTATTTACATATATATATACATACATATACATATATACATACTACACAAGCATGTACAAGCAACATTACTCAGCCTCTCTTGGGTGAGTTCCCTTCTCAGTTCTCTCTTATACACTTAACCATTTTCTTCACTGTTTCTTCTTCTTCTTCTTCTTTACTTTTAATTAGGCACTCATTACTGTTTACTAATAAAAAATTATGATTTCTAATTAGCGGGCTACACAGCACCCTCAAGGGGTAGGACTAGACCTGTACTAAGGTCACCCTAATTCATTAATTAGCCCATTTAATGTTCGATTAATGCTCAATACTGGGTCTACACAGGCCCATGCATAGTGCCAGGTTCCCAACCTGCACCGCACACAAATCTCATCATCGCAAACCATGGTCAAATGCTTAGAATATGCTCAAAGGGAGAGGGGAGTATGTTTCGGTCGCCCCAAGCGCTTGATGATTGAAAAGAGGGGGGAACAAAAATAACTTATGGTGCTGTGGGAGCTCCAACGCCAACGATGTGGCGCTATTGGAGGCACTCGCCAGCGCTGCTTGCCACAGTGCAAATTGTGCGGATTTTGTGATTTTGACCCTTGAATTGAGGGCCATAAATTATTATAATTTAAAAATAAATTATGGGGTATTAAAGTATAAACATAGAGCTACTTAATTATATAATTTATTTACAAAATTAATTATGTTTACTTTATAAATAAATTACCTAAAGTTTACACTTTATACATACTGATTTTTAAGTTTATTTCTTAATTAACATTTAAATTAGTTAATTAATTGTCTAATTGATCTTGTATAGAGTTAATACATATAATAAAGTATTTAATACATATTTTTATTGTATTTTACATGATTTATTTTGGTTTATCTACATTTAAATAGGTGAATTCAGGGTGTATAAATATAATTTAATTTATAAATAGCATAATATATTATAAATATAGTTAAATTAGCTTAATTTACTTAGAATACAATAATATAAATGTACAATATAAGTTAGTTTAGTTATAACTTAAATTACTAATTTATTTTATTTTAATCTAATAACTTAGCTAGTAACTTAATAAATAAATAATTTATTTTATATACATAATTAAATTATGTTACAGGATTCATTATGTACATAATACATATATAATTAGATATGTACAATATTACTTATAAATAAGTTAATTTATTGGGATTTCTATAATTATGTAGCTTATAGTACATGTAAGTTAATATAATTAATAAATAATTATATAGATAAGTTATATAAATAAAAATTTACTTTAAATACTTAATTTATAGTATAGAATATATACATAAGTTATTTATACAGTTTATAGACACATTTTACACTATTTTCATATATAGCTTAATACATACCTTATATATACAAGTATATACATAATATACATGGTATTTTTGAGTATTTTTGGAGTTTTTATGATTTTTATGGATTTATATATTTTGTAGAGGTATGGATGAGAGAGAAATAAAGAGATGAGAGAGAGTGTGTCTTTTTGTAATTTTTAGTTTAGGGATTTTTATTAAGTTAAGAGGTATACTAAACTGTCGGCTAGTATGTTCTACCAGGCCAAGGGTTCAGATAAGCTTAAAACTTTGCATGTGTGTAGAGAAATAGTTGATCCTACTCACTACACCTTTATTTTATTTTTTTGGAATTTTTATATTATTTTTATTTATTAACAAAATTCATACAATCTAGGCCTTAAAAGGGATTTTGAAGGTGAACCTAATGCACTAGAGTTATGTTTGGAGGATGAACAGGCAGTGAAAGGATTCAAATATGTTCAGCAAGACATACAGAAGGTATTCAATCAAATAAACATGGTTTTTCATTGAATTACATCATAGTTTCCATGTTGGGCAGTTAGAATACATGTATAACTGACAACAATAGTTTAAAACTGAATTACAAGTCACTCAAATGAGATTTAAGATCAAATAGCAATACATGAATGCTTGTACAAAATTTTTACAACATATAAAACATGCCAGCCATTTAAAACAACTAAAATCCTAGCTACAACCCAACTGATTCAGCCAAAATAACCATTGATCTATAGCAGCAGCAACACTTGCAGCAGTAGCTGCTCAAACACAAGCTAAGTAAGCTACATCTTAAGACACAAAGCAGCAATAGCTGTAGCAGAACCAACAGCCATAGCTGCTGAAGATCAGCAGCTAATTCAATTCAATCCAGACATCTTAAACAATTCTAAATGGCTACTGTTGTAGCTCAATCTCTTAATTCCAGCAAGTCTAATGCATTTTCTTACATTAAACACCCAAGATCAGACAAAGTGAAGTCTGATCTGGGATGTTTAGAGCCCAAATCAGGTATAATACACGTTTGAAAATCATCTTGAAATCAAATGAGAAGATCTGAAATCATCTTTAGGAAATGGAAATTGCAATGCCTTAGGAAATCATCTCAAATCCTCTTCCAAAAATCCTTTCGAAATCTCAACCAAGCCTCCAATCTCAAATCATGCAAATGGTTACTTGGAGGATGAAATGTCACCCCAGTTGGGGCTCTTGATTTGGATCTTACATTGATTTCTCCACTTGATCTGCTTGAACACCACTGATGGGTATTCAAGGTGATTGCATGGATAGATCAAGATCCATTGGGTCCTTGTCCTATCTCAAATCAGAGTTAACTGATTTTCCTTAATGGACTCTCCAACATAGGGTTAACTTAGATACATGCTCATCCATATAATCAAAACAAAACTCAAAACATTGGAATCCTTGCATATACCTAATCAATCCCATCCAATCTCAAAAACTCGATTAAATCCAATAAAGTCCAAATGAATTTCAAATCACTGAACTGAACAATAAACACAATTTTAACCAAGATCGAGCAATTCGAGTTGGTGAATTAAGATCGGGGGGTCTATGTGGTTTTGCGAAATGAGTGGGAGACCCCCCAAGATGATTTATGGCACTAATTTCAGATCTAAGACATAAGGTCCTCAGATTTAAATTTAGACCCGATGAAGGGGTGATTTGCGAAATCAAACGCGAGGAAAGAAGAAAGCGAAGTGAAAATATGAAGAGGGAGAAAACAATGATCAGTGAGGAGGTGAAATCATCTCCTTTAATCTAAAATGATTAGAGGAGGTGGAATACGAATTCTACTCTAAATCTACTCCTAAACTACACTAACAATTACCACACAGATCTCTAATTACTCCTACTCCTAGAAAGCAATAAATCTAATCTATGAAAGCGGTAAAAATCTAATCTAAGGGAGGAATGGAATTCCTGGGCTGCAGTTGGTCACTGTAGCGATGAATGGTGATGAGGAAGACTCCAGTGAAGAATGGGATCCCTGGCCTGCAGCTGGTCACCGCAGCGACGGAGTTGAGGAAGGAAGATACTTTTGTCAGCAGCAACCGATGAATGGGGGAGGAGAACTAGAGTGTGGACGAAGTGATCACTCAGGTGGAGGGAGCGATAGTGCGCACACGATTAGTGGAGGTGCTTAAGTAGAGTGATGAATGAATCTCCTCACCACGTGGTGGGATTAAGCGATTAAGGTGTGGGCGGTGAGGATGAGAGGAGAGGCACGCGCGGGGATTCAAATCAAAATGTGGCCGTAGGATGGGATCTGCGTGAGGTGGTTATCGCAAGTGCCAAGTCGCGCGAAGGTTCGACTGAATGTAAGCCACAGATCAGGAGGATCAGCGAAGTTCAATGACCATGATGGCTCGTGTTCATCGCGGTGAACAATGACCACAAGGAGCTCAGGTGCAGCTGGTTGTGTCGGAAAATTTGTGCTAGAAGCCCTATGCGAAGGGGTAGAAAATTAGAACAGCAACCCATAAGTGGTCAACAATCAATTCAAAGCAGTCCTTCTAACCTTACAAAGGAGTCCTTGGAGGTTTTTCAATGAATGAAATGTGATATGTGAAGGACCTAAATGTGAAACTCTAATTTCAAGGCCCTAATGATGTCCAAATGCATCCAAGTTTTTATTGAAGCTCAATTGAATATATTAGAAGTTAATTTTACTTTTGATTTGGAATTTTGAGCTCATTTGTGTGTTCAATTTGCACTTGGATCACCATTTTAAATTTATTAATATAATATCTCATTTAATGACCTAATTATGCGTTTTTAGCACAAAATTGATATTTTAGGTCTTTTCTGTTATTTCCCACACTTAACCCTTTTTATGTGTTAATTCCATAGTGTTTAACTTAGTTTCTAGCTTAACTTAAGCAATTTAACTATGATGAGTGACAACTCAGCAGCTACTCACTGCATTTCCACCCCGTATCACCCACAAACAAATGGGTAAACTGAGGTCTCAAATAGACAGATCAAGAATATTCTGCAAAGACTGTGAGACCTGACTGGAAGGATTGGTCCACATGATTGGATGATGCCCTTTGGGCATACAAGACCTCTTTCAAGACCCCAATCGGCATGTCACCATATCGATTGATCTTTGGCAAAGCTTGCCACCTTCCAGTTGAGTTGGAGCACCGGGCATATTGGGCTGTCAAACAATGCAATATGGATTCCCATATGGCCGAAACTCAAAGGAAGCTCTAACTCTCCGAGCTTGAAGAAATTCGTTAGGACGCTTATGAGAATACTAGACTTTATAAGGAAAAGATGAAAGCTGTCCATGACCGGCATATCACTAGAAAAACCTTTGAGCCAAATCAACAAGTCTTGCTCTTTGATGTGCAATCCAAACTGTTCCCTGGGAAGTTAAGATCTAAGTGGATGGGACCTTACCAAGTGATCAGACCATTCTCAAACGGGGCAGTAGAAATTGCTGATCCTATAACTGGGCAAACCTTCACAGTAAATGGCCAAAGATTAAAACACTCTCTTACCCAGATATCCCTAAAGGAAGTTGTAACCCTCATTGAGGGTTAAACTGGAGCTTCGCCCAACTGGAGGTAATAAACTCAATGCTTCCTTAGAGGCAACCTAGAGGATTCAGGCTGACTGGATACACAGCTAAACTCAGGTGATTTCTTTCTTTACTCCCTTGCATATATTTATCTTCCAATGAGGACATTGTCCAACTTAAGCATGGGGGTGTGGTAATTCTCATTTTCTGAGTTTATACTATCAGCTTGAATTATATTATTAAAAAAAAAATTAGGAAAAGAAAACTTAGGCATTAGGAGCTTGTCAACTGTAGGAAATAATACGTTAAGGACCTGAACACTTAGACTCTTCAGGTCTTCAAGCGTAATCAGGTGTCCAATAAAATGTGGATTTGATCTCGAGTCCTCGCTGCCTTAATTTATATTAATCTGATCAATAAAGTAGAGTGATAAGTATACGACTTATCAACCCACCCTTTGATTCGGAGGGACTTTCAGTCGAAGCATCTGCACACATTTTGCACTGACTCACTCCTCGATGATTCTAACAGAAATTGGGTAGCTAATGAACCTTTTAGGGTAGTATGGCTGGCAAGTTGTCGTGGGTAACAGTCCATTGGTTGGTTGTCCAAAGCCCAGCCACAGGACTATTCTCTTTTACTATTGTCTTTAGGTAAATCTTAGATCAGGGAAACCACCTACTAAACATAAAAAGAAAAAGGAAAGAAAAAAAGAGATAGAAAAATAGAACAAGAAGAAAATGAAGAAAAAATAAGCCACTTCACTGCACGAGTATGGTTAGCAAGTGGTTTGTGGTAACAACTCATTAGCAGGTTGTCTAGAACCCAGCTTACGAAATGCACATAAAAGTCCAAAACATTTAAGATGGAACCGGGGAAGTAGAACAATCCAGGGAGATATACACTGGGAGCACCCTTGTGTTGACCCCATACAAAATAAAAGTAGGGAAAATGCTATCGGTCGGACAAATACACCTTTAGGTAGCATCTTCTTTTTGGGTCACCTAGGGGTGTAGAAGCCCGAAGTTTGTTTTAATTATCATCGAGTGAGTCTATCATAATTTTCACACCAAGATGCTTAGAACTTAGAGTCCCTTTCGAGTTTTAGGTGGGTTGGGTAGCCGTAAAAAGTTATCCCGAAACTCTCAACTCCAAAAATCCAAAAAAATTAGGAAAAAAATGAAAAGAACAAAAAAATATATTTGCTTCTATATAGAATAAGGCGAGGACTTGGGTGATTTGCATTTTGGCAGACACCCGGACGCTGTTTAGTCTCTGTGGATTAGGTTCTTAGTAGAAATTTCGTCCTATTGACAAGTAACTTGTGCCTAAGCAATCGATTCTGAATTCTAGTTGTAAATAGCATTTAGGATAACCCTGTTAGGGACTAGCAAGGGATGAGTATGAAGGTATGACGACTCTACAATTATTAGTGTTAATTCTCTCAATTAGAGTCAATCTCGAGGGCATATGTGCATTAATGACATATCATAGTGGGCTTGGGAGCATTACATGCATATTGCGTATCTCAATGTTTAAATTGCTTATAATCAATATTTAATGGCCATATGTACAAGTACATATTTAAATAAGCCTCAGATAAGCAATCGGATCGCATGGATGGATCCGGATCGATGAATGGAGTCCAACAGGCTTAAAATCAGCTCAATCTGACCTCCGTAGCTCCTACAACAAGCCTGAGAAGTTCTGAACGTTGATCTATGGATCAACAGCCACAAACGTGCCATGTGTCGCATGATCGCGCACCCACAGCCACCGCCCTCTCTCCAGCAGTGCTCCATCAAGCAATCTAGGTTGTCCGATCAAAGATCGGACGACTGAGGATCCGTGAAGAACGTGACCTTTTCGCATCAATGGTGCAACGGTCAGTGCCTCCATTGCACGCACGAAGGCGCCTGTTCGAATCGCCAGCTGATCGGGTGTTTTTCGCTTGGTAGAAATAATGTGTCGTCGTAGTGAAATCGCGTGGTGGAAAAATCTCGAACAAAAATATATCAATGAAAATTGACCACAAATAGTTAGGATGTCATATCCACAGGGAAGAACAGATCAATAAATTCACAAATATTTTTCCCTTGTATTTGTCCAATCGAGTGCGAAATCTGTGGTTAAATCTGACGTGAAATGTTTCGAAAAGAATAAGACACACAATAACTCGAGAATGCAAGGTTATATGTGCAATTTTTTCCTCAATAAAATATTCAATAAATATGTGATCAATCTATGTAATTTTCAATTGCACATGACTAAAGAGAAATTGTGTAAATCTTAATCCAATTCCAATGTCAAATGATGTGCATAATAAGAGTCAAGCAATTATGAGAAAGCATGAGCATGAAGTTGCAATTTCACTCAATATATCAAATATTAAAATCAAAATAAAAGTTTGGCAATGGCACTCAAATGTAATTATTAATTGGTTCTCTACTGTAGAGAAATAGGGGAACTCGTTCCCCTTGTGTGCATGCGGAGAGGGAGGCCCGGTTGGAGGCTCAGAGCTTAGAGGAGGTCGACGGTGGTGAGGGGATCCAGATGGTGGTGGTGGCGTCGACGCGACAGTCGAACGTCGTCGGACGGCGAGGAAGAGCTTGCCGGCGGTGGGTTACTCCACGCGTGCGAGCGGGTCGCGGTGGGTGCGTCTGAGGATGTGGCCGAGCTTGTGAGGGTACGGCGAGCTCAACGGAAGCGACAGCGTGGAGAATGGCGGTCTGTGGAGGTGGCTGTGAGTGGAGGAGCGATGGTTTGTTTGGGTTCTTTTTTGTTTTCTTTTTTTGAAACTAAAAGGAAAGCTATTGTGTTACGATAGCAATCCAGGAGGACATTTTATTGCTAAGGAGGTAAATAAAAAATTACAAATTAGATCCCTATCTATGTATGAGGGACCAGCACTCATTTACAATTTGCTCACAGCGTACTGGTCTCTCCTGAAATAACCTCTCATTTCTTGCCATCCATATGCACCAAAGTGTTGCGGCCATGCGCAGGTGAGATCTCTCCAAAATTAAAAAATTGTGCCACAATGAATCCCATGGGGGTAGTGGTTCTTGACAAATCCTCCTCCATATTACATCAATAATCAGGTAAGAAGAAAAAATGTGGCTAAGACTGTCAGTGTGCATTCCACATAAGTGGCATGCATGAAGAGTAGCTCCCATCCTTTTGTGCCTTAGATCCCCTGTTATCAAGCCCTCCATTTTGCAAAGCCAAAGAAAAATTTGTACCTTGAGGGGGATCTTCAAGAGCCAGATTTTTTTATCAATGTGATCATAACCCCATCCTCTACCATCATCCATAATCTTTCCATAAGCACGCTGAACTGTATATATTCCATCCCAAACATAGCTATCTTCCATGCCAAGTCTAGGTTTGAATCTTTCCAGGTCTGAAATCATGTTCATTCTTTCTTCCCACAGTCGGGTGCCCTCCCTGATGGACTCAGCTTCGTTCAATTGCCAGCAGACCCCTGTTTCAGACCAATAGCAGTTCATAGTACCTGTTTCGTCCCTTGTTGCAGCAAAAACCCTCGGGTAGGATTCCTTTAAAGGGCCTAGTGGGGACCATTGTTCTCACTAGAAATCAAATGTCTTGCCGTCTCCTAGTATAGGCTGCAGCAGATGCCAATTACATTTCAGAGTTTGAATCACAGACTGCCAGAAAGGTGATGGTCTGGTAGGATATAACCTCTTTAGCGCGCTGTTGAACTAACCGTAGCTATCTTTAATTAACTCAATCCATGGCTTCTCTTCCCTTTTCAGAACTTTTATAGCCCATTTGATCAATAAGGCCTCATTAAATTCTTTCAGAGCTTTGATTCCCAATCCACCACTTTCCTTAGGTCGGCATATTTGTTCCCACTTCAAGGGTTGCATAAATCTACCTTCATGCTTGGCACATTTCTAGAAGAACCTCTTTCGCATTAAATCCATGCGCTTCCAGATAGATTTCGAAGCTTTGAAGAGGGAGAAGTAGAAAACAAGGATTGAGGTAATAACAGAGTTCAGTAAGATGAGTCTACCACCCTTAGATAAGAACCTGTTATTCCATCCTGCCAACTTGACTGAAATTTTATCAAAAAGACTGTTCCAGTCACATTTTTTCATTTTTGAGCATCTTAGGGGCAGCCCCAAGTATCTGATGGGAAGGTTGGTGCATGGAGTCCCCAAAATATCCGAAATAACTTCTTGTTCTTGATCATTTAGACCAAAGCATACCAGATTGGACTTCTCCCTATTTAATTTCAGACTTGAAATGTCACCAAAAATATTAACCATATGATCAAGTGCACGGGCTTCACCCTCTAACCCTTCCACGAAAAAGACTATATCATCTGCATACTGGAGAATAGGAGCTATGGCTCTCCTGTTAGAAAGAGAGTATCCTTTGATAATGCTCGCCTAAGAATGTTTGCAAGCATATCTCGCCAGACCATCAATAGCAAGGTTAAAAACCAAAGGGACCAAAGGACATCCTTGCCTCACCCTGCACTGCGGTTGAATCCAGGCCCCACACGACTTCCCATTGATCAAGGGAGTGAAAGAAGTAGTAGTGATGCACCCTTTCATCCATTGAATCCAAAGAGGGGGGAAATCCTCTTCTCTTGAAAACCTCCCACAAATAGGGCCACGAAATAGAATCATATGCCTTACGGAAATCAACTTTCCACATAAAGGCTTTACATTTCCTTTTTTGCCAACCACACACTATCTCTTGGGCCATGATGAAAGACTCATGTAAGGATATGTTAGGGAGGAATGCAGATTGGACTGGATAATCAAATCCTACAGGATGGGCTGTAGCCTATTTGCCAAGATTTTGCTCACCACCAAATAAATAGAGTTCGAGAGAGCTATAGGTCCAAAGTCCTGGAATTTCTCTACACCATGTGTCTTTGGCAGCAAGAACAGAAAGGATCTGTTGATCTTATCAAAGCCAGAGTTGCCCCCTTAAATTCCCTAATAACATCCATCACTTCTTTACCAACCACACCCCACATCTCTTTATAGAAAAAAACTTGGATACCATCAGGACCAGGAGAACCTTCATTATTTAAGTCTTTAATGGCAGCCACTGTTTCTTTCTTAGTGATGGTTGTTGTCAAACTGGATATTTGTACCCTAGAGACTTTAGGTGAATGACTTGTTGCCATTCTCCATTGCCCTCTCCCTGCTGCCCGTGACGAGTCTCTAAAATACTTGACAGCCTCAGCTCTAATATCTCGCATAGATGAGATTCTCTGACCGTCCTTGAGTATGGATGAAATTAAGTTGATCCTTCTACGAGAGCTGGCAGCCACGTGAAAGAATTTGGTATTGGCGTCCCCCTCTTTAAGCCAAATTTGTCTGGAGTGATCCATCTCCAATTTTAAATCTTCCTCAGGCACCACATCCTGCCACATTCTTCTAGTTCTGAGCTCTTGGTCAGTTAGAGCAGTTGCTTCTTTTACATCAAGGCCTTGGATTTCCAGCAGTGCCTCATTGCGCCTCTAATGTCTCACAATAGACACTAGAGCCCCGTATTCCTTTAGCATTGTTCGCATAGTAGTCAGCTTGGATGCAAGCTTGATAGTGGTCGATCCTTCTACACGTTTGGCCCTCCACCAGCCTTCAAGCATCTCACAGAATCCCGGTTCTCTGAACCAGGATTTTTTAAATTTGAAGTAAGAGCCAGCAAGCACTTATTCCCCACTATCCCAAACCAGGGGCGTGTGATCAGAAAATGGACGTTCCAACCCACACACAGAGGATAACTGAAACATATCCAATACCCCAACATTACCAAAGAATCTATCAATTTTTGACATGAGGTCACTACCATTTCTCCAGGTGAATTCAGTTTCAAAGGAGGGATATTCACTCAAGCCTAGTGTTTGAACCATCAGTTGGAACCCAGTGGATGCGCTGTCCACCATGCCATTCGGTTTGTCCCTTCCCGTCAGGACACAATTAAAGTCTCCTCCCACAATCCATGCAGCCCCATTCACGAAACCAGCAGCTTCACTCCAATCATGTGTCGGTGGAGAAGAAGAGGCAGCCGGTGGGTTGTGTGCGGGTTGGAGCACAGGTGCCTGCGAGCGCGTGCGGGTTGAAGCATAGACACGCGGTTGTTGTTGGTGTGCCCACACACGTGGGCGGGGGTGCGCAGCTTGCGCACAGGCAGGGCATGGAAGGTGCTGTGAACCTGTGCAGCTGCAGGCGAGGTCAGGCATGGTTGCACTTTAGCTGGAGCGCACAAAGGCACGCGGCTGCTGGCACACGACTGCTGTTGCGTGGTCGCGGGTGGGTGAGGATGCACGTGGTTTCTGGCGAAAAAGCTGGTCAGGGCCTATTCTAAAAAGCTCGGGTTCCTCCCAATGATAAAATTTAGAATAGGCCCTGACCAGCTTTTTCGCCAAAAACCATGTGCATCCTCACGCACTCGTGGCCACGCAATAGTAGCCGCGCACCTTTGCGCGCGCCAGCCAAAGCGCAACCACGCCTAACCTCTCCTGTAGCTTCACACGTTCACAACGCCTTCCATGCCCTGCCTGTGCGCAAGCTGCGCGCCCTTGCCCGTGCGTGTGGGCGCACCAGCAACAGCTGCGCGTCTACGCTTCAACCCGCACGAACTCGCAGGCACCTGTGCTCCAATCCGCACGCAACCCACCGGCTGCCTCTTCTTCTCCACCGACACATGATTGGAGTGAAGCTACTAGTTTCGTGAATGGGGCTGCATGGGTTGTCGGAGGAGACTTTAATTGTGTCATGATGGGAAGGGACAGACCGAATGGCATGGTGGACAGCGCATCCACTGGGTTCCAACTGATGGTTCAAACACTAGGCTTGAGTGAATATCCCTCCTTTGGAACTGAATTCACCTGGAGAAATGGTAGTGGCCTCATGTCAAAAATTGATAGATTCTTTGGTAATGCTGGGCTATTGGATATGTTTCATTTATCCTCTGTGTGTGGGCTGGAACGTCCCATTTCTAATCACAC
Source organism: Thalassia testudinum (assembly GCA_037157565.1). NCBI lineage: Eukaryota > Viridiplantae > Streptophyta > Magnoliopsida > Alismatales > Hydrocharitaceae > Thalassia > Thalassia testudinum. The sequence continues at coordinate 56,360,988 of JAZHRO010000055.1, forward strand.
GCCCTTGGTTTGGGATAGTGGGGAACAAGTGCTTGCTAGCTCTTGCTTCAAATTTAAAAAATCCTAGTTGAGAGAACCGGGATTCTGTGAGATGCTTGAAGGTTGGTCAAGTGAATGCTCCATTTGCCAAAGCACAACGCACTCCATTGCGGAGTGCCAGCAGGAAAATCAATTCCTTGAGTTGATTCAGGCCGACCTGTACATAGCCTAAGGTTTCCACCCACCTCTTCATAATAACCCGTATTCTAATACCTATAATTCGGGGTGGTGGAACCATCCAAACTTCTCATGGAAGAAAGGTGATGCTTCCAACTCAGGGAATGCAAAACCCCTACCTCCCCAACCCATATACCAGCCATCCTATGCAAACCCTCCTTAGAATAAGCCTTCTGAGATGGATGAACTTAAAGCCATGATGAAAGCGATGCAAGAGCATCAGAATATGGTCATCCAATCACAGAATAAGATGATTACTGATATGCAATCCCAAATTGATCAACTTACTGAGGCAGTTAGGCAGCGTGATTCGAGGAAGTTGCCTAGCTCTTCTGAGGATAACCCAAAGGGCAAGGCGGTCATATTCAGGGAGGACGCCCAAGCTGTGACCGTGCTGAGGAGTGGAAAGAAAATTAACAAGCCTGATAGCACTCCTACGGTCACCTCTCAGGATTTTCCTCCTACACCAGACCCAACTTCCATCTCCACCAAGGAAGAGCCACACTGCTTTCCCTCGCTTGAAATCACCCACCCTGAGGATGTCGTCAGTCCGCCACCCCTCTCTCGACACGACAACCCCTCTACCCAGAAGCTGAGGGTGCCCTATCCAGAGCGCCTATCTGCTCCTGGGGAATTTTCTATTGGCTCGTCTGGAGCCAAGGATACGACGGATGAAATTATGGACACTTTTAGGCAAGTCCATATCAACTTGCCTCTGTTGGAAGCTATCAAATAGATCCCATCCTATGATAAGTTTCTAAAGGACCTGTGCCCCCAGAAGCATCGATTTAGGAGATAGGTCCAAGCTATGGTCATCCTACCAGGCCATGTTAGCTCGGTTCTCCAACATGGAACACCCCCCAAAATGAAAGACCCAAGGGCCCTGTATATTTCAGTGGTTATAGGTAACCAACACATTGACGAGGCTCTGCTCGATTTGGGTGTGGGGGTGAACATTTTACCGAGCTCTGTCTACGACCTTTTGGGAGGAGGTGAGATAAAGCCTAGTCCAGTCATCCTCCAGGTCGCAGACACATTGCTTAAGACACCACAGAGATTACTGGAAGATGTCCTGGTGAGAGTGGAGGACTTGTTCCCTGTTGACTTTCTTGTGCTAGATACTGACCCATTGAATAAGCCTACCAAGCCATCCATTTTTCTGGGATGCCCCTTCTTGGCCACAGCCAATGCCTCTATCAATTGTAGATCAGGGGCACTTAAAATGGTCTTTGGGAACAAAAAAATCCGGTTGAATGTTTTTGATATCCACAAGCAATCCAGATTTGAATATTGTTCTCAGATTGAGGCGGTTGATGAAATCATTGAAGAGACTGCTCCAGTACTCTTATGTAGAGATCCCCTTCAAAAGGTCATATCTAAAGACCATCCTCCGACTATTGAAAAAACTGAAGGGGATATACCCGAATTAGAAGAGTTGCTAGGGGTACACATAGAGTCTCTGTCCCCTCCCTGGACCGTGAAGCTAGATCCACTACCTAAGGCTAGGACATCTCAACTTAAACCCTCAATCCAAAAGGCTCCTGAGTTGGAGCTGAAACCCCTCCCGAGCACATTGAAGTATGCTTTCCTTAGCTCTAATGACACGCTCCCCGTTATTATCTCATCTGCATTATCTGAATCGCAGGAGGGAGCTCTGCTTGAGTGTTTACAAAGGCACAAGGAAGCAATTGCTTAGTCATATTAAGGGTGTTGATCCCTCCCTTTGCATGCATCATATATACATGGACGAGTCCATGAAACCCTTCCGAGACATGTAGAGAAGGCTCAACCCCAATATGAGGGAGGTTGTTAAAAAGGAGATTCTGAAATGGCTGGATGCAGGAATTATCTATCCCATTTCAGATAGTAAATGGGTCAGTCCTATTCATGTGGTGCCCAACAAGGCAGGAATCACTATGGAAGAGAACGACCAAGGAGAGTTGGTAACCACTAAACCCTCAACTGGTTGGAGGGTCTACATTGATTACCGCCGTTTTAACACGGCTACCCAAAAGAACCATTTCCCCTTACCGTTTATCGATCAGATTTTGGAACGACTGGTGAGGAACAAGTACTTCTATTTTCTTGACGTGTACTGTGGGTATAATCAGATAGTCGTCTTTCCTGACGATCAGGAGCGTACTACCTTCACGAGTCCGTATGGTACATTTGCGTTCCGTCAAATGCCATTCGGGTTATGTAATGCTCTTGCCACTTTCCAATGTTGTATGACGACTATCTTTGCTGATATGATCGATGAGTTTGTTGAGATTTTCATGGATGATTTCTCCATTTATAACTCATTGTTTGACCTATGCCTTTCGCACCTTGATAAAGTCTTAACCCGCTGTGAAGAGGCAAAGCTGGTGCTTAGCTGGGAGAAAAGCCACTTTATGGTCCAATAGGGTGTTGTTTTGGGGCATGTAGTTTCCGAGAGAGGATTAGAGGTGGATCCCGCCAAAATTGATTTCATCTCTAGGCTTCCATCGCCCACCAATATTCGTCAAGTTATATCTTTTCTTGGCCATGCTAGATTCTATAGGCGCTTCATTAGAGATTTCAGTAAAATCTCTAAGCCACTCTGCAACCTATTAGTGAAGGATGTTTCCTTCGATTTTGATGACAGATGTGGCGAGACTTTCCAAGTCTTGAAGAAAGTCGTTATTACCGCGCCGATTCTCCAAGCACCAGATTGGACCCACGTGTTTGAGCAAATGTGTGATGCTTCTGATTTCGCAGTTGGAGCAATCTTAGGTCAAAGGGTTGATGGCAAACCTCATGTGTTGCATTATACCAGCAAGACCCTTACGGATCCTCAACAAAACTACACGGTTACTAAAAAGGAGCTTCTTGATGTAGTGTTTGCTTTGGAAAAGTTTCGGTTTTATCTTTTGGGATCCAAGATTGTGGTGTTCATTGATCATTTTGCTTTAAAGTATTTTCCTGCTAAAAAGGACACCAAACCTCACCTAATTTGTTAGATCTGCTACTCCAGAAGTTTGACCTGGAAATTAAAGATAAGAAAGGAGTTGAGAATGTGGTAGCAGATCATGTATCTAAGATCCCTATTGAGGCATCAGCCCCTGCTGGCGATATCCGAGAGACTTTCCCTGATGAGTCTCTGATGGCAGTGGAGGCCAAAACTCCTTGGTTCGCTGACATAGTGAACTATCTGGTCGCGTGCATTATCCCCAGTACTTGGGACAAGCAGAAGTGAGACAGGTTTCTTGTTGACACTAAATTTCATAGACAAGCCAGAAAGGAGACATGCCCAAGGGAGTCTTATACGCTGTTCTGTAGGCCCAAATAGGATCATTTAGTTTTTTAGACCAATCCTTATGGTCAGGCTTGACAATTTTTTCTAAAATTCGTTTAATCTCCCTATTAGACACTTCAACTTGTCCACTCGTTTGCGGATGGTAAGGTGTGGCTATCATGTGGTTGACTCCTAAATTTTGGAGCAGTCTTGTGAAGTGCACGTTCTTGAAGTGAGGTCCTCCATCACTTATGATCGTCCTTGGGCACCCCTACCGGGAAATGATATTAGCCTTAACAAAATCCAAGACCAAGGAATGGTCATTGGTTCGCGTGGGTATGGCTTCTATCCACTTCGATACATAGTCCACAGCCACAAGGATGTACTCATATCCGAAGGACACAGAAAAGGGACCCATGAAGTCAATGCCCCAGATATCAAAGATCTCAACAGGGATAATAGGTTGCTGGGGCATCTCATCCCTTTTTCCGATGGTTCCCGTCTGCTGGCAACGTAGACATGCGCCCACATATGTATGTGCATCTCAGAATAATGTGGACCACCAAAAGCCAGATTGAAGAACCTTATGGGCAGTCTCTTTTCCACTAAAATGTCCTCCATCGTGGAGGTCATGGCAAAAACTCAGAACACTTCTTTGTTCTTTGTCAGGGACACAACGGCGGAAAAGCTGGTCAGGGCCTATTCTAAAAAGCTCGGGTTCCTCCCAATGGTAAAATTTAGCGTCAGCAAGAAACCTGTCTCGCTTCTGCTTGTCCCAAGTATTGGGGGTAATGCCCGTGACCAGATAGTTCACTATGTCAGCAAACTAAGGAGTTTTGGCCTCCATTACAATCAGAGACTCATCAGGGAAAGTCTCTTGGATACCGCAAGCAGGGGTTGATGTCTCAATAGGGATCCTACACACATGATCTGCTACCACATTCTCAACTATTTTCTTATCTTTAATTTCCAGGTCAAACTCCTGGAGTAGTAGAATCCAATGAATTAGGTGAGGTTTGGTGTCCTTTTTAGCAAGAAGATGCTTTAAAGCAGAGTGATCAATGAACACCACAACCTTGGATCCCAAAAGATAAGACCGAAACTTTTCCAAAGCAAACACTACAACAAGAAGCTCATTTTTAGTGATCGTGTAGTTTTGCTGAGGATCCATAAGGGTCTTGCTGGTATAATGCAACACATGAAGTTTGCCATCAACCCTTTGACCTAAGACTGCTCCAACTGCAAAATCAGAAGCATCGCACATTAGCTCATATGAGAGGGTCCAATCTGGTGCTTGGAGAATCGGTGCGGTAATAAGGGCTTTCTTCAAGACTTGGAAATTCTCGCCACATCTGTAATCAAAATCAAAGGAAACATCCTTCGCTAATAGGTTGCAGAGTGGCTTAGAAATTTTACTGAAATATCTAATGAAGTGCCTATAGAATCCAGCATGGCCAAGAAAAGATCTAACTTGATGAATATTGGTGGGCAATGGAAGCTTAGAGATGAAATCAATTTTGGCGGGATCCACCTTTAACCTCTCTCAAAAACTACATGCCCTAAAATAATGCCCTGCTGGACCATAAAGTGACTTTTCTCCCAGCTAAGCACCAACTTTGCCTCTTCGTAATGGGTTAAGACTTTAGCAAGGTGCGAAAGGCATAGGTGAAATGATGACGAACCGTAAATGGTGAAATCATCCATGAAAATCTCAACAAACTCGTCAATCATATCAGAAAAGATAGCCATCATACAACGTTAGAAAGCGGCAGGAGCATTATAATAAGACTACTTTCGTGGAACATTATTGGCATAAGTACTTTTTAATTAGTTGTTCATAGTTGTTAATTGATTAGGAGTTGAATGGGAATTCATCTTAGTCTACATATAATTTTTTGAGTTAATTTTACATTTAATAAGATATGATATGATCTATTTGATGAATGCAGGATAGGTACAAGAGTCAGATACCCATTTTTGCTTCTATAAGACGTCTTGAGCTTTGATTGGATGTCTGGAACTGCTATCACAAACTCACGGACATTACATTTTTTTAAGACGTCTGATGCTCTGATTAGACGTCTGATTAAGAATTGTCAGAGCCTATCCTACCGTTCCAACCACTCGCGAGGATTCGACAGAAGAAACAAACCGAGGAGATCTCGGCAGAAGAAAGGGCCAGAGCACTTTTAAAAGAATCTCCCTTCCTGCTACAGGGGATATCCATCACACCCTCCACCGGCACCGTGGCCGGAGCGGACACCATGGCCAAAGCATACCCTGTGAATTTGGCTTGCACCGTGGCTTAGGCAATCTCCACTCTCCACCTTCTCCGCTGCGAAGGTCGTGTGGTGACAGCACACGGCCTCCCACCACACATCACCACGCACTGCCATCACCCTCTTCCCTTTCTTCATCTTCTTTATCTCCATCTTCTCCACTCGCTCCCATCACTCTCCAGCTTCTACAGAGCCAACCCGCTGCAACTCAACCCATAACCACCTCCTTCCTCACCAAAAACCCAACATCTCCTCCTCGCCGCACGCACCTGCGCTCTAGCTTGCTTGTGCGCTCAACCACATAGCAGCAGTGTGCCCTTGCGCATGCACAACTAGCCTTGCACGCGCGCTGCGCGCACGATACCACAGAAGCCGCACCACCCCCACGCCATCCACTCCCTCTTCCTCTTATTCTTCGTATTTTTCCTCTTCTTCAACCCACCTGTAGCTTCACGCCAAAGAACCCAAAGCCTTCACTGCACGTAGCCACTCCTCTGAGCCTCCTCCAACCACCAAACTCGATGCCTAGCATCGCCGAGCACCGCCGAGAATCTCGCCAACCACAGAGGCCACGAATAGCCAAGCATGGCCACGCACGTAGAACCACCACCTCGAAGTCGCCGACGTCCTCCTCCTCTGGCCGGTCGCCTCCGGCTGCCTCACACCGCGAGACCAACGTCATCGGAACCCCCTCCGTGTCCTCTACATCCTCCGACCACCGCATGGCCAACCGTGATCCGTACCGCACGTGAGGAAGAGAGAGGGAGAATGCTCTGTTTCTACTCTCATTATTAATTACCATCCATGCCATTGCAGATGTTCCTATTCATTTATTTAAGGCATTAAATTATGAAAAGCAATTTGCATGGATATACCTCTTGTTTATTTGAATTACTTTCATGGACTCAAAGCATAAGATGAGGTTATAGCAAACAGGGTTTATCCTATTGGAGATTAATACTTACATTGATTGCTATATGCCAAGATCACTAATCACTTGTTAACAGAATATTATATTGTGATGATTTTACATGTGCACCCTTACATTATTGATTAATTATTTAGAATGAAAACTTATGTTGAAAATAAGTTGCATTAGTTAGCATGCGCACCCATAGATATTCCCAAATAAACAAGGCACCACTCACGAGTGTAATAGGCTAATTCCTCCCTGTGAAGACGACCTAACAATTTTCATGGTTAGTTTTGAATTATTAAGTATTTTTGAAAAGCGATTTTCTACCACGCAATAAAATACAACGACGAGACATTTTATGCTAAAGTTTTCAATGAAAATGAAGATTGCTCTTTCACATTACATAACCCGAATAGCATTCGGCAGAATGCAAATGTACCATGTAGACTCGTGAAGGTAGTACACTCCTGATCGTCAGGAAAGGCGGCTATCTTATTATACCCAGAGTACCTGTTAAGAAAATAGAAGTACTTGTTCCCTGCCAGTCGTTCCAAATCTGATCGATAAACGGTAAGAGGAAATGGTCTTTCTGGGTAGCTGTGTTCAAACGACGGTAATCAATGCAGACCCTCCAACCAGTTGAGGGTCTAGTGGCTACCAACTCTCCTTAGTCGTTCTGTTCCACAGTGATTCCTGCCTTTTTGGGTACCACATGAATAAGACTGACCCATTTACTATCTGAAATGGGATAGATAATTCCTGCATCTAGCCATTTCAGAATCTCCTTTTGAACAACCTCCCTCATATTGGGGTTGAGCCTTCTCTGCATGTCTCGGAAGGGTTTCATGGACTCGTCCGTGTATATATGATGCATGCAAAGAAAGGGATCAACACCCTTAATATCTGCAATTGACCAAGCAATTGCTTCCTTGCGCCTTTGTAAACACTCAAGCAGAGCTCCTTCCTGCGATTCAGATAATGCAGATGAGATAATAACGGGGAGCGTGTCATTAGAGCTAAGGAAAGCATACTTCAATGTGCTCGGGAGGGGTTTCAGCTCCAACTCAGGAGCCTTTTGGATTGAGGGTTTAAGTTGAGATGTCCTAGCCTCAGGTAGTGGATCTAGCTTCACGGTCCAGGGAGGGGACAGAGACTCTATGTGTACCCCTAGCAACTCTTCTAATTCGGGTATATCCCCTTCAGTTTTTTCAATAGTCGGAGGATGGTCTTTAGATATGACCTTTTGAACGGGATCTCTACACAAGAGTACTGGAGCAGTCTCTTCAATGATTTCATCAACCGCCTCAATCTGAGAACAATCTTCAAATCTGGATTGCTTGTGGGTATCAAAAACATTCAACCGGATTTTTTTGTTCCCAAAGATCATTTTAAGTGGCCCTGATCTACAATTGATAGAGGCATTGGCTGTGGCCAAGAAGGGGCATCCCAGAAAAATGGACGGCTTGGTGGGCTTATTTGATGGGTCAGTATCTAGCACAAGAAAGTCAACAGGGAAGAAGAAGTCCACTCTCAGCAGGACACCTTCCAGTAATCCCTGTGGTGTCTTAGGCGATGTGTTTGCGACCTAGAGGATGACTGGTCTAGGCTTTAACTCACCTCCTCCCAAAAGGTCGTAGGCAGAGCTCGGTAAAATGTTCACCCCCACACCCAGATCGAGCAGAGCCTCGTCAATGTGTTGGTTACGGGGTCCTTGGGTCTTTCATTTTGGGGGGTGTTCCATGTTGGAGAACCGAGCTAACATGGCCAGGTAGGATGACCATAGCTTGGACCTATCTCCTAAATCGATGCTTCTGGGGGCACAGGTCCTTTAGAAACTTATCATAGGACGGGATCTGTTTGATAGCTTCCAACAGAGGCAAGTTGATATGGACTTGCCTAAAAGTGTCCATAATTTCATCCATCATATCCTTGGCTCCAGACGAGCCAATAGAAAATTCCCCAGGAGCAGATAGGCGCTCTGGATAGGGCACCCTCTGCTTCTGGGTAGAGGGGTGGTCATGTCGAGAGAGGGGTGGCGGACTGACGACATCCTCAGGGTGGGTGATTTCAAGCGAGGGAAAGCAGTGTGGCTCTTCCTTGGTGGAGATGGAAGTTGGGTCTGGTGTAGGAGGAAAATCCTGAGAGGTGACCGTAGAAGTGCTATCAGGCTTGTCAATTTTCTTTCCACTCCTCAGCACGGTCACAGCTTGGGCGTGCTCCCTGAATATGACCGCCTTGCCCTTTGGGTTCTCCTCAGAAGAGCTAGGCAACTTCCTCGGATCACGCTGCCTAACTGCCTCAGTAAGTTGATCAATTTGGGATTGCATATCAGTAATCATCTTATTCTAAGATTGGATGACCATATTCTGATGCATTTGCATCGCTTTCATCATGGCTTTAAGTTCATCCATCTCAGAAGGCTTATTTTGAGGAGGGTTTGCATAGAATGGCTGGTATATGGGTTGGGGAGGTAGGGGTTTTGCATTCCCTGAGTTGGAAGCATCACCTTGCTTCCATGAGAAGTTTGGATGGTTCCACCACCTCGAATTATAGGTATTAGAATATGGGTTATTACGAGGAGGTGGGTGGAAACCTTGGGCTATGTTCAGGTCAGCCTGAATCAACTCAGGGAATTGATTTGCCTGGTGGCACTCCGCAATGGCGTGCGTTGTGCTTTGGCAAATGCAGCATTCACTTGAAGCCTGAAAGATAGAGGCTACTTGCAGGTTCATGTCGGGGTTTGCTAAAACCTATCAAAGTTTTTGTTCAACAATTGAATATGATAAGCTAAATCCTGAGTAGCCCCAGCTTCATGGCCCTCTTTCTTCCTCTGCAAGATTGATGGTTTTCTTTCTTGATAGGCAGAGGACATATGTATGGAGTTGTCACTTAATGTTTCAAATAATGCCCAGGCTTCATCCTCAGTTTTGGTCATGAAGGTTCCTGTACAGGCTGCATCGATGGTTTGCCTGTGCCTTTCAAATAATTCGTTATAAAACCTTTCGACCAACTACCATCTTGGCACCTAACGGTGGGGGCATAACCTAAGAAGGTCATTAAAGCGCTCCCAAGTCTCATGAAATTGCTCCCCTTCTTGTTGAGTAAAACCCATAATCTCTCTTCTGTAATAGTTGGTCTTACTCATAGGAAAATACTTTTTCAAGAATTCTCCCTTAAGGGTAGCCCAATCATTTACCCTTGCATCGAGGGTATGATACCAGTGCTTGGCCTTATCCCTAAGGGAGAATGGAAAGAGTCCTCATCAGGGCTTCATCAGTAAAGCCTTGGAGCTTCACCGTAGAACAGACCTTGGTGAATTCCTCAAGATGCCTGTAGGGATCCTCCCTAGCAGTACCATAAAAAGAGAGAAGCAAAGATATGGTACTGCTCTTGATTTCATATGGATTATCCACTCCAGGTCTTCAGATAGGTAGGGCTTGGTGGGTTGTAGGGATGAAGTAGTCTCTCAAGGTTCTTTGATTTTCACCAACTCTAATCTCTTCTTCAGGTCTTTCTTCAGCCATTTTTCTTCTTTCTTGGTTGGATTTCCTAATAATTCTCTCAAGCTTAGGGTTGAAAAGAAGACTATTTCTAAGAGAGCGCCTACCAAGCATATACCAAGCAAACACAAGGCAAGAGGTCTTTTGTTAAGTTAAAGCACTTTAAGCCCTCTTCCAACCTTCTAGTTTGGCCAATTGGAGTCAAGGTAGTATTTCTCTGTTCCTACGTAAGTGGTATAAGAGAAGTGAGGCACTTGAGATTCCTAGTCAAAGGCTATTAAGGAGGTTGAGGTTACTTTTGGTCCTTTTTGGGTGATCAATCAAGTTGTCAAGTAATTACGCACCCTAAATTGACCTTCGAGTACCCTAAAGACGTACACTTTGTTGCAATGATATTATCTAATTCTCAAGTAAAAAGGTATTCCAAGGATGGAACCAAGGGATGCAAGTAGGGCGAACCCTTCCTTTGAGGCATTGCGTTAGCGGTCCTCTTAACTACCCTTGTATTCCTTTAAGGGGTATCCCCCTTCTTAGAGTATTAAGTCACTCGGGCAAAAGTTACTACCACTGTTTCAAAGAGAGATAGGAGGGTTTGCACCGATAAAGAGATCGATGCCTACAGCCTTAAGGGTCCAAGTCCTAGTGCAGTTCCTATAGTGCATGCTCAGTGCAAGAAGTGTGCATCACACTGCGAAAAGTGATTTTTCTTTCGAAAATCGCAATCAAGTTATTCAAACACTTATTGTATGTTTTATTTTATTTTCGAGAAGTAATATGACCACTTAATTAATCTTTGCAAATCAGTTTAAGTGATCTTCTTTAATTACGTTCAGATGCAATGCATGTGCAGATAACTGATGTAGTAAGATAAGAAATTCGTACCTTACTCCAGCACTCTTCTATGCAAAAATGCACGCAATGCAATAAGAAAATCTAGATGCTGCTCAAGCAATCCTTGATGGTCATCCCAAAGATATGCAGCTTCTAGCAGGCAGCTTGGATTTATTTCCTTTTTTTTTAATAATAAATGCACAATCATCAGAACTAACTGAAAATAAACTTAGTCTAAAGAATCAGGGACACTCTGGCAAAAACTGACCCCAGAGTACAAGGGCGAGAAAACAAATAATTAATACTAAGTCTATCAGCCTAAATTTGAATCAAGATCTAATAACTAAATCAGGAAAGGCTACTCCGTATCCTTCACATGTGTGGGATCAAGGCCCACAATCTCTCGCGATTATCTCCTCGTGTGGACGTCACTCAAGGTCGATGTCGTCTCTCAGCTACGTCTGTCGCCTCGTCAGATTCCTCGCACAGAAAAGACAAAGAATGATCAGATAAATGTGCTATTCAAAATAATCAGAAATAAAGTCAGGTGAATTTATTGCGTCGATTGCCTCCCCGACAACGGCACCATTCGATCGGGAGTTTTTCGCTTGGCAGAAATAATGTGTCATCCTAGTGAAATCGCGTGGTGGAAAAATCCCGAACAAAAATATATCAATGAAAACTAACCACGAATAGTTAGGATGTATGCACAGAGAGGAACAAATCAATAAATTCACAAATATTTTTCCCTTATATTTGTCCAATCGAGTGCAAAATTCGTGGTTAAATCTGACGTGAAATGTGACAAAAAGAAGAGACACAATAACTCGAGAATGTAAGGTTATATGTGCAATTTTTTCCTCAATAAAATATTCAATAAATATGTGATCAATCTATGTAATTTCTAATTGCACATGAACTAGAGAGAAATTGTTTAAATCTTAATCCAATTCCAATGTTAAATGATGTGCATAGCAAGAGCCAAGCAATTATGAGAAAGCATGAGCATGAAGTTACAATTTCACTCAATATATGAAATATTAAAATCAAAATAAAAGTTTGGCAATGGCACTCAGATGTAATTATTAATTGGGTTTCTACTATAGAGAAAGAGGGAAACTCGTTCCCCTCGTGTACACGTGGAGAGGGAGGCTCGGTTGGAGGCTCAGAGCTCGGAGGAGGTCGACGGTGGTGAGGGGATCCCAATGGTGGTGGTGGTGTCAACGGCGGCGGTCGGAGGTCACTGGACAGCGAGGAAGAGCTTGTCGGTGGTGGGTAACTCCACGCGTGCGAGTGGGTCGCGGTGGGTGCATCTGAGGGCGTGGCCGAGCTTGTGAGGGCACAGCAAGCTCAACAGAAGTGACGGCGTGGAGAACGGCGGTTTGTGGAGGTGGCTGCGAGCGGAGGAGCGGCGGTTTGCTTGGGTTCTTTTTCTCTCCTGTGTCGGTGGAGAAGAAGAGGCAGCCCGTGGGTTGCACGTGGGCTGGAGCACAGGTGCCTGTGTAAGTGTGGGCTGAAGCGCAGACGCGTGGTTGTTGTTGGTGCACCCACACGCGTGAGTAGGGATGCACAACTTACACGCAGGTAGGGCGTGGGAGGCGCTGTGAACGCATACGGTTGTAGGTGAGGTTAGGCATGGTTGTGCTTTGGTTGGCACGCGCATGGGCACGCGGCTGCTGTTGTGTGGTTGTGGGTGCGTGAGGATGCGCGTGTTTTCTGGCCGTGAGGGAGAGGCGAGGTGGCTGGTGGTGCTTGATGAGTGCATGCTGTCACCGTGTGCTCGTCGTTGGTGGAGGAAACAGGGCATGCCCAACTCACGGTGTAAGCAGGAGACCACTGTGCAGACCTTTCTTCACGATGGAGTGCGAAGAAGCAGAAGACGGATAGCCTCGGCCCTCTTTTAAATGACTTGCCTCTCCCGTTTGTTTCTCCCCTGCCACGCAACTCGACCCGCAACCCGATGAATAAATCTAAAATGTTGGGGATGCATTGCAGCTGTTGCGAGAAGTCTGGCGGTGGTGGATGCGACTCGTTGAAGTGGTGGCTTCTGCAGGGGAAAAGAAGAAAAGAAAGAAAAAAATAAATGGGTTATTTACAAAGGTAATCCACAATAATTAATGTAATGCATGCATGCCACCATAATGCATATTACCTTCTAAAACTTGTGAATGCAATGTATAAGTAATGCATGCAATCATTTTTATAAACTAATCTATTTATAAATTTAAGTATGCTATTTACATGTAGACATTATTCTAATAACAAGGTATTTATGCATACGATTAGCCCACAAATGTGATCTCATCACCAGCAGTGCTTCAAATTTGCGGAGCACATGCACGAATGAAATTCCCCCATTGATCTCTGATCGGGTGGCTAACACGCAGCCACAGGTGCAACAAATACGTGCGAATGCACCCAGGCAGAAATGCGCACGATCATGCACGTGGTGACGCCGCGTCTGACGTGCACCCAACACACAATCCGTAGCGCGTGCCCACACGAGTTCTCGACCATTGATCGAAGATCAGACGGCTGCCAACGAAGCACACAGATCGTGTGCACGAAGAATAACGCAGGCATGCGTTGACCGGTGGAAGACCTTCACCGACACTTTTGGAACGATTTTAGCGATATCCTGGACGTCACTAAAACCCCTGCCTGATTTAGAAACCTCTTCTCCACTATAAAAACCCCCACACCCACTCCATTTATGATCATCCCTTCCTAGCTTCTCCTTAGCTCTACCTAGCACACTTCACACTCCTGGAGTTGCCAAGCCACCGACGGAAGCCCATCCACCGTCGTGGCTTCCTCGCCTCTCCATTTTGCATTTCTTTACCTTAGTTTAATGTTAATGTTATTCTAAGCTTTCATCTAACATTGTAATTGTAAAATGACTCTACTTGTGCAATATATTTCCATTTTATTTCATGATGTCATGTTTCATGCCTAGCTAAGTAATCCCCATGCTATAATCTCAAGTTTCTAACCCTACTCGCTCTCTCTCTTGCTTTTCACAAGCAAACTACACGAATGTTTTGTGACACCTTAAAGCGACAAAATCGATTCGATTTCAGGCCTCCCTAAGATCGACACTTGGACTCATCTTGATTATCTACAATTAAAATTGATGTCGTAAATGCATGCTATAACGACGGATTTAACCTAATGCATTCCTTGACAATCAATGGGGGTTCAGGATTTGGCTCTGAAGATAAGGTGGAAGCTAGGGATAGATCTAGATCAGCTTCAGGCTCCTCAATCTATGGGTCATGATCTTCTTGTGGTTGAGGTTCTAGGAGAATCAGATTTTCCTCTGTAATTAGGTCCTCAACCAGGCAACTATGTCAAACTTCTTCTATTGCCCCACAATTTATTCCTTTTTAGGCCTTAAACATATCGATCCTTAATGTCTTGCTCCAGAATTTCAACTCGTTATGGCCCTCTTCACAATTGATATTCGCCCTAGCTGTGGGTAGGAACAGTCTCCCTAACATGATCGATGTATCATTCAGATTTTCATGAGTATCCATGTCTAATACAATGAAGTCCACCGAGAAGTAGAAATCTCGTATCCTAACTAGAACATCCTCGAGAACTCCTTTTGGTGACTTTAAGGATTTGTCAGCCAGCTGTAGAGTCACCTCAATCGATTTTAGCTTGGTTTCCACAAAATAATCTAGTAGGAATGTGGGGATCAGATTTATGGAGGCTCCTAAATCTAATAAAACTCGATCAAACTCTAGGTTGCCTATCTTACAAGAGATCAGAGGGGTGCTAGGATCTTTCACTTTTTGCAGGAGTTTGCTCAAGATTATAGAGATGGCTTGCTTAGACAACACAATCAGACTCTCGTCTTTGCTTCGTGGCTTACACTTTGGTGTGCATACGTCCTTCAGAAATTGTGTGTAAGCTGATATGTGGTGGATTGCATCTATCAAGGGGATGTTTATTTGGACTTGTTCAAAGATCTTGACCAAGTCTTCCTCAAGTGCCACGGGTTTGGGTTTCCTGTTTCCTTTAGTCAAGGCTTCAAGAAATGGAACCTCTATTAGTTCCTTTAGGATGGGTTCAAGCTCTAGATTTGGGATGGGTGTATCCTAGAAAACCATCCTAGCGGTAGGTTCTAAACCACTAGGGCTGAAGTGGTGGATAACCCCTGATAAGGTGGATCCTGACTCGTTTCGCCACTACGTGTAGTAACAGCATTTAGGCTTGCCTGGTTTGGGTTCGGAGTTGGCAAGAGTGGTGGTTGCTGCTGATATCTTGAGTATGATGTGGAAGCCTCCATCTCGTCAGGTGAAGGTGCAGAAGGGGCCTGATAGACATAGTGAGCTTGGCCTTCATTTGGGTTCATAATGCATCTCTCGTTCGGCATGTTATTCGGATTCGGTAGAGGTTGGGAAGGAAGTGCACTAGGCTGGCGAGTCCCAGCAATCTGTGTGAGTTGATTTCAGACCTTTGTGATTTCTTCCTTGTGCTGTTTTTGCATAGCCACATTGGTCATATGCATCTTAGCCAAGGTCTGCAAAATCAAGCTCATTTGATCTTCCTTGGTAGGCCCAATTTGGAAATTCAGGTTGGGTTTAGGTGGAGCGGGTTGATTCGGACGTGGAGCTTGTGGTCGGGGTTGGAATTGAGATCTTGAGTTCTGATTATTTCCCAACCATGCAAAATTTGGATGATTGCGCCATTTAGGGTTATATGAGTTAGAAAAAGGATCATTCTGGATGGCGTGGAGACCCTTGTAGGTCTGAGGAACTCTAGAGTATTTGAGGAACTCCAGAGTAATCAGAGTATGAGGCTTCAAAGTTCCCCCAACTAGAGTAGGATGGTTCGGAGTTTTCTCTGAAACTAGGATCAGACAGGGTTAGATACACGTCAATCCCCTGATATGAGTGGTGGTGAATGTTATGCACAACCTCCCTACCTAAGGGTGGATGTGCATACGTGTTTTGCTATGAAGAGGTGGCTCTTTGTAGATGTCGAGTCAATTTGTCCACCATTTTCTCGATGAGGGAGATCTTATCCAGGCGACTGGCCACCAACTTCAGGTTGATGGATGCAGATAAGTCTCGTGTCTCGTGTGCCCCTCGCGTGCTTGTCAATGCATGGGTGGTCGTCTGGTCGAACACAGCCATACTCGTTGCTTATGGAGTTCTCGCACATGTTCTCGAGAATCTCCCAGGTGGTGTCTTCATGTTGACCCATGATGTTGCCACCACAGGTTACATTGACAAATAATCTAATGTCCTCACAGAGTCCCTGGTAAAAAGACTGGACTTACTCTCATTTAGGAACTTTGTGTTGAGGGTAGTTTTGCATGAGATTCAACAAGCGGTCCCATGCCTCATGAAGTGGATCTCCCGCATTCTGCGTAAAATTCATGATTTAGTGCCTCAAGGCATTACTGCGACCAACTTGGAAGAATTTCTTCAGGAATTCAGATTGGAGTTCCTCTCATGTGTTGATCAGTCGAGTCGGGGTTTGATACCAATGGGAAACCTTATCCATAAAATGAGAACATCTTCATGAGCAGGATGTCTCGATTTTGAACAAGTGGTCCAAAGGTCTGGGCCAGATGTTTCAGTTTCTTGATGTGCTGGAAGGGGTCATCGGAATTCAAGCTGTGAAATTTGGGGTTCACATTGATCAGATTTGGCTTCCATTCAGTGTTAGGTCCTCCAGCCGGGATTTGCACCTTGGGTTCAATAGCTACCGCTGCAGGATTGTAGTGATCTCACATCTGTCGATGCGGTGGGGGATTCATGAATGCGTGGAATAAATCAGTGAGACGCTGTAATTGATTCTGGACTTTAGGCACTTTTTGATTCTCCATGAAGCAGAGGATGGAGAGATGGGCTCGAATGTGGAATGATCAGAAGGGATCTCGATCTGATCGGATGGGAACCCAAACAATTGGGTCAGGGCTTGACATTGACGAGAGTGAATTGCTAATGGAGGTCTCAAGACTGGTCTTAAGGGCCTCCTCCTGTACATGCATTATAGAATTAGATAAGGGACAAAATGTGTATTGGACCCAATCGAGGCACCCAATAAGGCTGGGTGACTATGGCAGTTCGAGGCAGATGGACCTCAGGATCAAAAACTCATGCACCTGAGAATTACTTGGGCGGCTGATAAACATCAGTTTATCATCATTCTTATGTCCTAAAACAGATCTAGCTCTTAGGGTTTTAATTCCGTAAATGAATTTTTGGGTTGCATTTAGGCATTTACTTAGGTTAGGCATGGATTTCATTTTAGTTGTATTTTTGATGTGTTTATTTGAATGTTACGATTAGGCAAAATGTCAGATCCCACACACCTTAGCACTCAGGAAGACAGAAGATGAAGAAGCTCTTATCAACTGGATCCCAGCTAGATCTAGCTCATCTCAACTAGATCTCAGCTAGATCCAGCTCATCCCAGCTGGATCCTAGCTCATTCTAGATGGATCAACTCATACTTAGCTCCATTCAGCTCATCTCAGTTGAATGGTAGCTCTAGCTAGTTCACCTCAGCTCCATTCAGCTCACCTCAGCTGGATGGCAGCTTAAACTAGCTCAAGTCAGTTGATCCGAGCTCCATTCTAGCTCCTCCAGCTCAGAACAGGTCACTGGAAGTTCAACCTGACTAAGACTAGCTATTGCCATCAACTAGCTAGACCTAGTCAGCTGAAGATGACCTCAACTAGCTCAAGCCAGCTCAAGTCCATCCCTCGGAGGCTCAACTCAACTCAACTTAGTTGAGCTGAGCTACTTGACCTAAGCTAGCTACTCCAGCTAGCTAGGCATTCACCAGGAAGACCAGACCCGGTTCAGCTCAGCTCATTTCAACAAACGCCAGCTCATCTTAGCTCAGCTTAGCAGCTAGCAAAGAACTAGCAAGCTATGCCAGCTAAGGTAGCTCCTTACAATTCTCTTCAGTAGCCACCTGCTCCAGTGTAGCTCCTTTCAGCTACTTCCAGCTCCTCACCTCCAATACCCTAGCTCCATATGCCTCTCTTCCATTCATCTACTAACTAAGCTAGCCTAGCTTAGCTAGTCACCTTCTTGGCATCCCTACATAAGCCTAAAACCCACCTACCTAATCTCCACCAAATAACCCTAAACCTAGTCCACCTAAGCTCCCTACTCCCAATCCAACTTGGCGCTAACAACAAGCCATCTCTTCAACCCACCACCACAATCAAAAGGCACCACTTGTTGGCTCCAAAACCATCTTGGGTTTTGGCGCCAACTCTCCTCTCATCCTAACCCTCCATCCAACACCTAAACCTATCCTACCCATCCAATCTTGGCACCACCTAGGACCCCTTTTAGAAGACCCATTTTGGAGCCAAAACCAAAATCCACCAAGGGTAATAACCACTCACAACTACCACTTATAGCACCCTTAGGATTGGGGCCAACTATCCTAGGCCATAGGATCACCAACCACGCAACAAAACTAATCCTAACCCGACATCCAAAAGCCACGCCAACTCCCCTCTCCATTCCTATATATACCCCACCTAACCACCACCCAAAAACCATCTTATCCATTAGTTTAGGTTCCACCCAAACCACCCTACATCCCCTTCCATTCACTCCAAGGAAGAAGAAGAAGAGAAGATCATGGGGGCAACCTACCTGCCCCCTTGGTGCCTTCTTCCTCTCCTTCTCCCTTGTGCCACACCAAGGAGGAGGTCACCTCTAGAAGGACAACCAGTGAAATGACCCGTTGCCCTTTTAGTCGGATAAGATGTCCAAAGTTTTGGTCAAACGTCTATCCAGATGTCTGGACATAGGCTCAGACGTCTGAAAGTGGGAAATTTCATACGTCCCTTTGCGCTCTGCGTGCGGGCGATGCGCAGAGGCTTCTCTCTCCTCCGCACCCCACCCCTAAACCCTAGCACCTACTCTATTTAAACCCCCTTCTCTTCTTCCCCCCTCACCACTCAAGACACCGCCACCTCCACCTTCTCCTTGCGACGGCCACGCCCCTCCAGTCTCCCTTCTCTGCTGCAGCTGCGGAGAGGAAGGAGAGGAGCCGACGAGGGAGAACAGGGAAGAGCGAGAGCGAGAGAGTGTGAGGGAGTGAGAGTGGGGGAGGAGGACGACAGCCGCGGGAGCTTGGTGGAGCTCGAGGAGGAGCGTGTGGGAGAGAGGAGGACGCTGGCAAGGAGCTTCTCAAGCTCCTGCAGCTACTGGAGCTATTGCTGCGGGTGGAGGCGCGAGCGGGGCGAGCTGTGCGAGGGAGTTTCGATACTGGAAGTTTCCAGTATCAGATGTCTAGAGTATCGTCTAGACGGCTGGTGAGGCACCAGGATGTTCGGAGCTGAAGCCAGACGTCTGAAAGCACAATATCGCACGAGGTACGTATCTTCCTGCACTACTTTCCGCCATGCAGGTTTTAGCGTAGGAAATGTTGGGCTAAAGTTGTGCCTGCGTTTTCATATGCAGGTGAAGGCTTTGGGAAGGTGTGCGGTGCACTTTCCCAAGTACTTTTAGACATCTGATCATGTCGCCAGACGTCTGGAGGTACTTCTAGACGATCGGAGACCTTATCCGACGTCTGGAGCTACCCCTAGACGATCGCTGAGGGAGTCTGGACATCTGAAGCAGCCACAAGAAATGCACGGTGAGATCTAACATCTTTTAAGACATCTGGGAATAGTTCCATACGTCTGATTTTGGACAGTAACTACGTTTCTGGCCCGTTTAGGGCCCAAACGAAATCGAATTTCCGCAAACGAAGTATTGCTGTGTTCCACTCGAGTTTCTCTACTTGTTCGTGTTGAGTATCTACTATTTTGACCTTGTCTAATGTAAATTAGTCACTGATATAGGTTACTAGCCAGTGGCGTGTTCGGGGCTTGTGGAGACGATGAGATCTGCGGCACAGGCCCCCATTCCTCCCATGATACCCGGTAGAGTGATTTAATTCAGTTGTTAATATTTAAATAAAAATGTACTTGGTTGGAATAATCGGATTGAACTCTAGGATGTGGAATGAACCCTAGGATAGAAATGTATGAGCCTGTTTGAGCTGTACTGTTTACTTGAGTACATGTTAAAATAAATTGCTAGCAAATGACATTAGTGTAATTATGAGATGCATGTTAAAATATGAGTTGCCTGTATATGAATGAGAAAGTGAACTGTGAAATCACAAGTTGCATGTATATGATTGAGAATTAAATTGTGAAAGCATGAGTTTCCTGTATATGGATGAGGAACGAGTTATGAAACATGAGATCTAAATATGAATAAATGAGATGAATATGAGCATGAACCCTATGAGGAATTAGGAGGAAAACTCCTGGATATGGAAAGGAATTCTGTGTGTAGATGGAAGTGGGTTGGCCCTTGCATACGTGGTACCAAGGAGCACAGTGGTTCTTTTAGTGTAGAGCGGAGCTAGCCTCTCTTGGGTTGAGACCAGGGGGTAGGATTGGCCACTCTATACCAACTCTTGTAGGCCCTCGCTTACGTGGTACCGAGGCGTGCTACTAGTGTAGGGAGGGAGCTAGCCACCTCACGGGGCCTGGGGTTAAGCTAGCCACCCTACACCGACTTTGTTAGGTCCACTGGGCAAATCGGGATAGTCATACGAGGGTACGCGAACTGTGGAAGGGCGAGACCCCTGTTCTGAGAGGGCAAGGCCCTATAATGTTCTGTGCTGTACTTTGGGCGTACCCGCTAGCAGAAATGACTGATCGCGTGTCAGTGAGGGGTAGCTACCCGTGCACTTATCATGCATGTCGTAGTCACTACTACGTCTCAACAGTGACCTCGGGGTGGTTGATTGGGTGTAGGACTACCGTGGGGGACTCTCCTGGCTCCGAGAGCACCACGTGTACCTTCTACTCCACGGAAAAGACTGCAATCAAGATCGTTCTCACGAGGAATATGCAAGATCAAGAAATACTTGGATACTTTGTGAAATAGATGAACCAGAAATATATAAATGAGATAAATAGAAATGAGAATAAAACCTACTTGTTGTTTTTATTTTACTTGCACATAAATGATGTAAACACCACTCTACTCAGCGTTTGCTGACTCCATCTTTTCGTAACCCTGTTCAGGATCAGGAGTTGAGCAGCTCGAGTTTCTGGCTGTAGAGGGAGCTGGGCCCAGCCGAGCCCAGCCGAAGTAGTTTTCTTTCCACCTCTTTTGTTCTACTATAGTTGTGAGTACTAGACTTTAAATTACTGTTCTTGTTAACTTCTATTTTCCATTGTTGTGGTGGCATGTACTACTATTTTAAGACAGTTGTTCTACTTTCCTTTACTACTTTGGTCTTTCCTTCTGCTTAGTTATATTACATGTGTGAATGTGATTTATTTTCCTGCTTTTGGTTATTTCTCATTGGACGACTAGGTCTTGGGATTAGTCGAGGCGAGCTGGTCTCGGGTCCTGTAGGGATCTGGGAACCGGGTTGTAACAACCAGGCAAGGAGGAGATCTTCATCAAGGTGGTTGACGCCCACCTTGGAGGGGAATGCTTGGAGGAGTCATCATATTAGAAGCAAGGAGGACTTCTTTTCAAGCACAGGAGCTACTGTGCTTGGAGCAAGGACCACTCCATCTTTGGAGGACTTTTCTTCATCTCTATTTTCTTTGTATTAGCAAGTGTTGTTTCTCTTTTTGTTGTAAGAAACATTCAGCTACTTGTCCCTTACTTTGCTAGTAATACAAATCATTTAGTTTGCCTTCCAATTTTTATGCTTTCTAATTAGTGTGTTCTTGTAGTAATAGTAGTAGCTTAGTGTACCACACCTTCTTCTTCTAACTTAAAAGAAGAGGTTTTCTTATTGTCACTTAGGATTAGTTGATAGGCGTAGCATAATCATCATCTCATATTTTGTTGCTCGATTATTTTGAAAACTATAAAAATAACAAAAATCAAAATCACAAAAAGAAAAGTGTAGATTGGAGAAGTGAGAGGGAGAACCACTTCATGTGGTTAACGAATTGGTCTCCTTGGATGACCCTAGATATTCACCCTATCTAAGAATATACATTGTAAAAGCTGATTGCGAATTTACGCATTGCAACGACATTATTTCGCATCATTAACAAAACACGTATTTTTGAGATCAGCAGGCATGAAGGGAGAGTCCCACAATGACCCCTATACAGTAGAGCATCCCCACGAGTTACAGGATTTCCTCCACCCAACCTTCCTCGTCACTACGATTAGATTGGAAAGTGTGAGCTTGAATCCTAAGTCTACCTGTTTTAATCCTACTTGTGCCTTGAATTTCACTTGAATTTGAAGTTAATTTGATTTGTGACCTAATTCAGAGGTTGGTTGATTTACAAAGTGAACACTAACATGTCCTAAAGTTGAGGATGAGGTTTGGG
This sequence comes from Thalassia testudinum, assembly GCA_037157565.1. Lineage (NCBI taxonomy): Eukaryota > Viridiplantae > Streptophyta > Magnoliopsida > Alismatales > Hydrocharitaceae > Thalassia > Thalassia testudinum. The sequence goes on from JAZHRO010000055.1 coordinate 56,383,345, forward strand.
TCAAGAACCCAAATCAACCTGAGTTGGTTCTCAAATTGGAAATTGGGTCCCAAATTTTAATGATCCAAGTGATTATAGAATCTTGATTTTAGGGTCCACTTGATTAGATCAATTCAACCAAGAAGGGCTTGGGTAGCACACAATGCGGGAATAGATTTCCTTTTTAAGTAAGCAAGTGTGTACTAGTCCTGGAAACCCTAATGTGAAAACCCTAGATTGACTCTATTTCAAGTCCAATTCTTTCAAAAATGGTACCTTGGGCTTAATCAAGAAGGCGAATAGCCCAAGGAACCTTATGTCCCTAATAAGTGCAAGTATTAGGATGGGGATCTCTGGTCAAATCGAATCAAATCAAGAAACTTGAATGACGATTACTACATAAACAAGGCATGTTGGTCCTAAGTAATTTCTTTTTCAATCTTTCCAAGAGAGGAAGGGCTTAAAGAAGAAGGAAATGTGATTACCTTCCCCTGGTGTGGTTGCTTATGCGATCGATCTTTAGATTCACCCGCGACAACACAACAAAGCAGATATAGCAAGTTAGAATCAAACAGAAAGTATGATTAGTGACTGAAATGTGCATTGCTCCCCGGCAACGACACCAAAATATTGAATAATAGTTGTCGTAGTTTAGAAAAACACGTCGTCGTATAGCGATGAAAATCAATCGACATTTAAAATTTAAAATTTATTGTGCTCGAGAAACTATGAGTTCCAACGTCATTTGCAGGTGATTGCACGGGTTTCACATGTTTGAAATCGGGGTTACGAGTAACCCGTCATCGTAGTTGCAAAACTCGTAATCAAATATAACTTATACTGAAACTCTAAGGGAGTCCCAGGTCGAACACAGGGAGGCAATGTTTACTTTATATGAAAATCGCACTTCAATTTGTTTCTTTTTGGTGTTTTGTGGTTTTGTTTTTTTTTTGTTTTTGAAATAAAATGACAAGCAATCACAAGAGAGATAGAATCAAGAGAGAAATGGAATCAAATATGATATATTTCATGAATGTCAATTACAATAAACTATGAAAGCATAAAAGAGAAAAGGGGTGAGAAAAAATCTCCCGAAGCGACTGTTCGGTGAGACAACGGTGCCTGGCAGAAGCTCGGACGAAGGAGTCGGGAAGCAGGATGACGGAGGTGAGAAGTGGGAGGACGTCGAGTAGAGGAAAGCTTCAGCGTGGCTCTGGAATGGAAGTAAGAAGGCGGAGATGATCTGCTACCGGAATGGAGGTGGGAGGATGGCTCCAAGGTGACCTATGAATGGGGATGGAAATATGGAGGAGTATTTGGTGGGGTAGAGTTTCGTTACAGTAATAGGCGCCTTAGGAACTTGAGAGTAAGCTCCAACAAAGCGTTGGTAGGCTTGCTAGAGCTTAGGAGTAGGTGGGAGTAGAGTAGGTAGAGATGGCTTGGAAGGGAGGGGGTGTAGGTCCTTATATAGTGGATGAGAAGAGGCTAGAATAGGCATGAGACCAATAGCGACCTCCACGATGTCGCTGTAGCTAGCTCACGCCCACTCACGCACGCAACTAGCCTTGCGCCTACGAGCAATTAGTGATGGCTGTAAGCATCACTAAATGTCCGCCAGGTGATGCGAAATTTAGTGTGATTTATAAAGGCGGGTTTTTAAATCATAACACGCGAAATCGCATACATTTTTAAAATTTATAACCTAGATAGGGGAGTATCTAGGGTTGTCCAAGGAGGCAATATGCTTGCAATCAAATCTCTTACTTAGAAAATAAATCTCAACTGTCTTTTTGGTTTTTTTCAATATATCATTTTTTTTTTCTGTTTTGTAATTGAAATAACAAGGATTTCGAATTAATGATTACTACTCCTAATAGTAACCCTAGGTGACAAGAGCTACCTTCCTCCTAAGCTCACCCTAGGCATGTGAAGGCCTAGGGTAATTAGAGAGGGAAGGAAGTGAGTACACAAAAGGGAATTTAAATTTCAATCAAGACAAATAAATCTAATGAAGGCAACTTGTATAAAATTGAGGAATTTAACAAGAATCTAGTAGAAGAATGCTTAAACTACTAGAATTGAAAATGCATGTAATGAAAACATAAAATTCCTCTGAAATGATGGTGAAGATGGCGAGGCTCTTGCTCCAATTGCGGCTGCTCCCGCAATCAAAAAGAGCTCCTCCTCCTTGCAAAATTCTTCAAGGTGTAGCTTCCTTAGCAAACCCTGAAGTAGGGGGCGTGCCAAGGCTTTCCTCCAAGGTGGCATGGACCACCTCTAAGCTCTCCTCCAAGGATGGTTGTATACCACCCTCAAGACCTCCTCCAAAGGTCTTCCTTACATGGCTTCTCCTTTGGTTGGTGTGGGCACAAGAGAGAAGGGAAGAGGGGAAGGCACCAAGGGGATATAATATCCCCTTAATCTTCTTCTTCTTCTTCTCTCTTGGGGGTGAGCTATAGGTAGAATATAAGAGGTATTTTGCTAGCCAAGGATGGGTTGTAAGGTGGTGGGTGTTGGTCTTTTTATAGGGTATGATGAGAGGGTTAATGTGACTCTTGAGATGGATGGCTAAGATGGGAAGATGGGGGTGGTTAGGTGATCCTAGGGCTAAGGGGAGTTGGCGCCACCTAAAAGGTGTAAGGGGGGTAGTTATGGGTGGCCAAGGGACACCTAAAAGTGGCGCCAACCATGGAGAGGTGCCATGGGTTGGCATCAACTTCTAGGCTTCTAGAAGGGGGCTGAGGTGGATGGTGGATGTGGCTTGGAGGGGTTATGTGTAGGGTGGATATGGGGGTTGAAGTTGGCGCCAAAAAGGGGGGTGGTTAGGGTGGTTTTGGCACCAACATCTAGGTGTCTTTTGGTGGTGATTGAGGGGTGAAGGGTGGTGAAGAAGGTGGCGCCAACTTGATTAGAGGTGGAGCTAGCTAGGTGGACTTGAGTTTATTTAGTAAATGGAGCTAGTTAGGGTTAAGTTATGGCTGATGGATGGCCAAGGAGCTGGATGCTAGCTAAGCTAAGCTAATCTAAGCTAGCTTAGCTAGTAGTGGAGTGGAGTAGGCATGTAGAGCTTAGGGTTTGAGGAGAGGAGCTGGATATGAAGAGTCTGGAGCTGAATTGGAGCTGGCAGCTACTGAAGAGGTCAACATGGGGCTACTTTAGCTGGCTTAGCTTGCTAGTTCTTTGCTAGCTGCTAAGCCAAGCTAAAATGAGTTGGCTTTTGTTGAATGGAGCTGAGGTGAGCTGGGTCTGGTGCTCCCGGGGGGGGGATTGAGCTGGTTGAGATAGCTAAGGTAGCTTAGCTCAACTAAGATAGCTATGGTAGCTTAGCTCAACTAAGTTGAGCTAAGCTGAGTGCCCGGGAGATGGACTTGAGCTTCCTGAGCTGGAATGAATTCATCTTCAGCTGGCTGGAGTTGAGTGGAGCGGGATCAGGCTGGTCCTGAGCTGAGGTGAACTCCAGTCAACTCAACTGAGCTAGCTAGAGCTCCCTATGAACTCACGGGAGATGAGATGAGCTAGACTCAGCTAAGTTGAGCTGGATCTGAGCTGACCTGAGCTAGAGTGAGCGGAGATGAGCTCTCTTGAGCTGCCATTCAGCTGGGATGAGCTGAATGGAGCAAGGATGAGCTGACCCTAGTCCAAGTGAGCTGGATTCCAGCCATGGTGAGCTGGATCAAGCTGAGTTCCAGCTAGTTTGAGCTTCTCCTTCACCTGTTGCTTTCCTGAGTGCTAGGGTTTTAGGGATCTGTTAATCTATTCATCCCTAACACTCACAAAAACACATTAAAAAGATAAGAAAAATGCAATGCATGCCTAACCTAATTTATGACTAAATGCAACCCAAAATCCCGTTTGTGAAGCAAAACCCTAAGAGCTAGGATTGTTTTAATGCAAAAGAATGATGATAAACTGGTATTTATCACACCCCCATGCTTATCTTTTTGCTAGTCTCTTAGCAAAACTTTAATTTTTATAAAACGAAATTTTTGGGAAATCTAATTTTTTTAACTTTCGAGGAGAAAAAGATTAAGGGACCTTGGTTGATCTAAACATAGGAGGCACGGGATTTGCTAAAGATAAACATCATGATTTATTTTCGGATCCAAAAATTAGACAAAAATGGGATTAATATATCTTTCAAAAAATTTACAGATTAACCCCTTGTTAATTCAGATGACTTGAAATTTTTGTTTTTTGGATTTTTCTGGCTCTTGAATCTGATTTGCAACTTGCAATAACCTTTAAAACTTTGTGTCTGTGCTTGTGAAAAGCCAACATTTATAAGGGCGTGTTTTTGGTTTAAAACTTTTTTTTTTGTCCCCCATGCTTATTTCTAGCTTAGTCTTACAACAGATGTGTCAGGATTATCATTCCCGTTACCAATCCTCGAGGGGGCTCTGGTGCCAGTACTTCGGGATCGCATTGTCCATGACACCACCCAGGAGCTCACAACCTCAAAATACAATGCGGTGTAAAGGGACGCTCCAAGGAAACACAAGCTCTTGCTTTGACACTATAAGTAAAGCACCGTCGAAGACACTTGAGCTGCTAAAATATACTTTAATGCTTCGTCTAAAGATATGAAATATAGATATGGAGTAGCGTTGAGACGGTAACATGTTGACATCGCATCCTCAAAGGAGACATTTCCCTCCTTCTCGACAGTGGGAACTCAAACCAATGATCTGCTTCATACTTTTACTAAGGCCAAACAAGGGGTTTTTCTAATTTTTAGTAGTTTTTTAGGTGTTGGCTTGTGTGTGAAATTTGACACAGGAAGTTCCATAAGAAAAGCAAGTTTTTGAATCAGAAACTAAGCCAGATACTTTCAATATTACAAAAGATGATCAAGTCACCTGAACTATCATGAGTTCAGGTGGAATTTTAGAGAATGATATCTGATCTAGTCTAAAAATAGGCCCTAAAATTCTAATGATCAGATCCGTATCCTCATCCCTAGTTTGTTAAAGATAAAATCCCATTGTATCAAAAGTGAGTTGTCAACCTTAGTCCTGATTTCAAAATTTTCCTCAAAAAGTTTTTTTCAGTATTTTTATTTTTTTTGGGTATGCATGCAAGAAAATAAAAATGACTAAAGAAAAATGCATGTTTTTAGGTTTTGAAAATCCTAAATCGATCGTCAAAATTTTAAAAACACCCCCCCATGCTTATGATATGCAATGTCGTCAAGTGAAGGGCGATCGGGTTTAGGAAGGTCAAAACCTGGAAAAAGAAAGGAAAAATGAAAGCAGGAAAAATGATAGGTTACCTCCCATCCAGTGCTATCTTTTACGCCATTCAACCGGGCGTGAAGGTATGCACGGAAAACAAACAATCATGTAAATAATTGGACACTTGGATGTCCTCAAGAAATGTGTTTTCCTCAAGATCGCTAAAAGATGAATGGTAAAGAAATCGGGATGAAAATGAAATGGAAAAATGGAAGAATGACTCGGATCTGTCCATGGTTTATGGCACAAGCAAAGCCGTGCCTCCCCGGCAATGGCACCAAAAAGTGATATGGATTTTACGCAGTTTGAAAAATACGTCGTTGTAACGCGCAAAATCGATCAACTCTGAAATTTATAAACCTAGAAGGAGGCCAAATTGTTTGCAAATAAAATCCCTTGCTAGAAAAATCGATCTCAACTTTCTTTTGGTTTTTTTCAATATATCATTTCTTTTGGGTTTTGAAATTAACGATGGAAAACACGAGTTGTTGGCGGGAAAGTAAATAACAACTACGATTACTAAGCTAATACCTAAGTGACAAATAATTCCTCTCCCTAGGCTCACTCTAGGCATGTGGAGGCCTAGAGTAATTAGGGAGAGGGATTGAAGAGTGCTAGAATCACAGTAATTAAAATACAACTAAAAATAAATTTCAAAGAAGGCAACTAGATTAATGAGAAAGTGTTTACAGAAAAACCTAGGAGATGAATGCTTCTACTACTAGATAATTGCAACAAACAAAATAAAACACAAATCCTCCTGAATTGTTGGTGAAGAGGGGAAGCTCCTTTCTCCAAGCTTAGGGGCTCCAAGGCTTGAAAAGGGCTCCTCCTTCTCCTTCCTTGAGATGCTCCTCCAATGTGGAAGCTACCACCTTTAATGCTCTCCTTCAAGGGTGGGCATGCACCACCCTTGCTCCTCCTTGCCTGGCTGTCCTCCTAGTGCTGGAGTGCTCCTCCTCCTTGGCGTGGCATAAGGGAGAAGAAAAAGGGGAAGAAGGCACTAAGGGGGCGGTAGGATGCCCCCTTAATCTTCTTTTCTTCTTCTTCCTTGGTCGTAGGTTTAAGTGGGTATAAGGTAGAATTTACACTAATGGAGGATGGGAATTATGTGGTGGTAGGGTAGGGTATTTACAGGATGGGAAGGGGGTGGTTATGGTGTTTTCTTGGAGGGAAATGAAGGGGTGCTTGGATATTTTTGGAGGGAAAAATGAGAGGGAAAGTTGGCACCAAAATAAAGTAGGAGTAGGTGGTCTTTTTGCTGGAGCTTAGGTAGTTGGGCAGTAGGGTAGTAGGTTTTGGTGCCATGGAGGTGGACTAGCTAAGCTAAGCATCTTAGCTAGCTTAGCTAGTAGGGAGTAGGGTTGGAGGCATTTGGAGCTAGGGTTTTCAGGGAGAAGAGTTGGAGGTAGTCATCTTAAGCTGCACTGGAGCTGGTGGCTGCTGAAGAGAGCTACAAGGAGTTACCTTAGTTGGCTTAGCTTGCTAGTTCTTTGCTAGCTACTAAGCCAAGCTAAAGGAAGCTGGCTTCTACTGAAAGGAGCTGAGGTGAGAAGTCTGGAGCTTGAGCTGGAGCTAGCAGCTACTGAAGAGGGTGGCATGGAGCTACTCTAGCTGGCTTAGCTTGCTAGTTCTTTGCTAGCTGCTAAGCCAAGCTAAAGTGAGCTGCCTTCTACCATAATGAGTTAAGGTGAGCTGGATTTGGTGCTCCCGGGGAGGATCAAGCTGGTTGAGGCAGCTAAGGTAGCTTAGCTCAATTGAGTTGAGCTAAGCTGAATCCCCGGGAGCTGGACTTGAGCTTCCTGAGCTGAAATGAAGTCATATTCAGCTGGCCGGAGTTGAATGGAGCTAGAATGAGCTAACCCTAGTTCAGGTGAGCTGAATTCCAGCTATGGTGAGCTGGATCAAGCTGAGTTCCAGCTGGTGAGAGCTTCTCCTTCACCAGTTGCCTTCCTAAGTGCTAGGGTTCTAGGGATCTGGCAATCTGTATATCTCTAACACTCATAAAAACATATTAAAAAAAAAATAAAAGTGCAATGCATGTCTAACATAATTAATGCCTAAATGCAGCCCAAAAACTCGTTTGCGGAGTAAAATCCTAAGAGCTAGGTTTGTTTTAATGCATAAGAACGATGATAAACTGGCGTTTATTACCAAGCTGTCGTTGAAGCCACCTCATGCCCACCCATGCAAGCTGCGTTATCCCTTCATCATGCATGCAAATTGCACAGAGGCCCTGCTGGCGTGCACGCTGGCATGGGTTGGCGTATGCGCACGCGCGTGCTGCTGGTGCGTGCTGGCGTGCACGTTGTCGTACCCACTGGCGTGCGCACCCAATTGATGAATTGTGGGGGGCTTTGTGGGTCTCGAACCCGTGCCCCTCCCTTGAGATCCAGTGCCTCCACTGTTGCGCCATGTCCACAAGTGTGCCGAGAAGATGTGCTGAGGCCGTGTGGTGAAGGCGAGCTCTTAGCCATTGGATTTTCATCCAACGACTGAGATCACTTGTTGGGTGGCCATTGAAAATATGGCAGGTGACCTTAGGTGCTCCAAATGGTGCCACGTGGAATCATCTGGACCGTCCACCCTTATTTGCTTGCAGAGAATGCCACGGTGCTCGGATCGAGGTGATTTCTACGTTGTCAGACTACGGTCGGATTTTTCGTCTGAAGTCCGTAAGGATGTCGCATTGCCTCCTAGCCATATAAATGAAGGAATTAATATACAAAACATACAACTATCCTAAATACAATGCCATGGATGTTTATGCAATATTTATATCATGTTGTGCAATGCTAGGCCTAGGAACTATTGTAAATAAGCATTTTATGATGAATTTATGTGTGTTTATCATACTCACATGCTTACTTTTGCTAGTCCCAAGTAAAATTAACATAAAAGCTATTTATAAAAGTAGAATTAGGATTCTATCTCTTAGGCATAATTTGTTGGTTATTTTAGGAACTTTCAACCCAAGACCTGGTTACAAAGACTCAACAGTGCCTGGGTGTTTGCCAGAATGTAAATTGTCCAAGCTCTCGCCTTATTTGAAAAGAGAAGATACATAAATTTTTTTTTCTTGTTTTTCTTATTTTCTAATTTTTTTTTGTACTTTTGGAGTTTGAGAGTTTCAGGATAACTTTTTATGGCTACTCGACCCACCCAAGACTCGAAAGGGACTCTAAGTGTTAAGCATCTAGTGAAAAGAGTGAAAGACTCACTAGGCGGCCGATAAAATAGGCTTCGGGTTTCTACAACCCTAGGTGACCTTGCTTAGAGGTTTATCTTTTCGAACGGTAGCTTTCTCCCTACTTCTTTTATTTATGGGGTCAACACAAGGGCGAACCCAGTGTATATCTCCTCGATTTATTCTACTTCCCCGCTTCTTCCCTAAGTGTTTTGGAAATTATTGTGCATTTTTGTGAGCTGTGCTCTGGACAACCAGCCAATGGGCTGTTATCCACGGCAACTTGCCAGCCATACTCGTGTGGTGAAGTGTGGTTTTATTTATTTATTTTTTATTTTCTCCTTTTTCTATTTTTGTCTTTTTCTCTTTTTTTTTAAGTAGGTGGCTTCCTTAATCTAAGATTTACCTAAAGGTAGTACAACGAAAATGGTCTTGTGGCTGGGCTCTGGATAATCGGTCGATGAGCTATTACCACGACAACTTGCCAGCCATACCACCCTAGATGGTTCATTAGCTACCCAATTTTCGAAGAAACCGTTGAAAAGTGAGTCAGTGCGAAAAGTATGTAGATGCTTAAACTTAAAATCCCCTCAAATCAGAGGGCAGGTTGATAAGTCGCATACTTATCATCCCAAGTTATTTATTAAATTAAAATGAATTTGAATTGGTGAAGACTTAAGACTAAGTCCACATTTGAGTGAACACCTGGGCTAATTAAGCCCGAAGATCTAAAGAGTCTAAGTGTCTAGGTTTTATCGTATCATTTCCTAAAGTTAATAACTTCTAAATGCCTAAGTTCTCTTCTCCTAATTCTTCTTTTTTTTTATCTTTTTAATTTTTTTTCTTTCTTTATAAAGAAACTAAAAGAAATTGTACGGAATTAACAAAATGCTTTAGGATAAAGTTTCCACCCCCCATGCCTAAATGATGCAATGTCCTCATTGTTAAAACAAAGACATGAAAAGGGCGGAGTAAACAGAATATCACCTGAGTATTGTGAAAATCTGGTCAGCTTCACTGAGAGAAGAGAGTATACACACGCGCTAAATTTATTGCCTTCAGCTAGGCATAACATACATACAAGGAACAAATTTAGAATTCACAAGTGCGGGTCAGAATCAGAATAAAAATAGTGATCTTCCAACCCGCTAACAGAAGATGTCCACAGATGTGGACCAAGTTATGGTGCAGACTCATGCCCCAGGGTCGAGTGGTTCTAAGGTTCTGGATGAAGATCACCCAGAACCAAAGATTGTTGTGTTTGTGGAGCCAGGCCTGTGGTTTGGTGGTGTGCAACCTAAGACTAAAGGGGCGGACAATGGGTAGATTTGTTTCACTAGGTTCAAATGTCCACTTAACGTTCAGCTCAGAAAGATAGTTATTTCGAGCTTGGGTTGCACGTGAAAGATATCGTAAGGGTCCTGGTAGAAAGTAGGTGGTTTTAGGTCAATAGGTACCCTTAGATTCAAAATCAAAGTTCTCTCAGAATTAGCCTCCTAAATTTTTATTTCAACAATTCTATCCTCCAACATCAAGAGCTTAGGCTCCAGGACCTCTAGCATACCGCTTACCCCATAAGATTTAGCCAAGTCCAGAAATCGTGGTTGAATCAAGATGGACTTGGCCACAATGATCTCAGAAGTCAACTCTTTGGAGTGCAGATGAGGAATGGGGTCACTGATTGAATCATCAAGTTTTGAATCCTCCAAGTTAACCCCAACCGAATCAGAATCTTCAATAGTCGGGCTATCAAATGATTTATCAGATATCTCAAGCTCGTTTGTCTCACTAAAATCATTTTCCTTAAGCTCAAGTGAGACTTCACTAAGAGATTCCTCACTCTCAGAATCAAAGAATCCATGATCCTCATTTATATATGTCTCAAAATCATATATCATTTCATGATCCAAGGAGACATATTTTTCTTCGTTTCTTGGCTTGGGGATCTCGGGTGAATCAATCGGTTCATCCTCAAAGGGTTGCTCTAGACCAATTTGGTCATCTCCAATCTCCGAATATGTGTCCCCCTCGACAGGCACCTGAGCGGGTTCTGACATTGGCCTCCTGAAGGGGATTCATCTTGAGAATCATCCCAAGATTTGACTAGGGCAACCACAAATTTCATTCTCAACCTCGACAACTTCCCAAGAAGAAACTCACCCAGGTCCCTATCCCTAACACTTTGGATCAAATCCAATAGAGAACTATTAAGTTCATTAATCATTTTGACCGTAGGCTCCAATGCTTCAGTGCGTGGTGTTGGCTGAGCTTCTAAAGATTGTATAGTGTTCCTCAAATTAGCCAACACTCTATCCTGGATCTGGTTCACCTGAACTGACTGGTTCGATTCAGGTTTGGGTGGGTTTGGGTTAAATCTGGGGGAGTCAAGATGTCGAGGTTCTCGGGTTCCTCCTTGCTAGTAGGTCATCTCGGGTTGTTCAAAGAATGGTGGTGACTTAATTCAATGGAATACTGGGGAGGGTAGGTGTTATAATTATTGTATCTTTCCTGATTGTAGATTGAGTTGGTTTGGTGATCAAAGGATGAAGATCTATAATCATTGTAGCTCTGGGAAGGATAGTAATCATAGTCTTGTTATCCAGGGTTAGGCCCTGGACACTGAGGTCCGGATTCGTATCCTCAATCAAAGTCATCCCGGCTAGTGGATGGGTAATTACAAGTCAAGTTGGAATAGTAATCATCTTAGGGATAAGTGGTGGTAGGAGGGAAGGATGGAAGATGCGTGTAAGATGTGGAAGGATACATGGTAGAATAAGAGGGAAATCAGAAGAGAGAAAGGAGCCCTGCAGTACAAGCAATCAACCCTATTCTTAGGTGGGTTAGCCTAAAGACCTATAGACTCCCAGGACTCGTCTCGAGATTATAAACGATTTGGTCTACTTTTATCCCATCAATCCAACCAATTAGAAGGAAGGACTGGGGAGAAGGTTCTTCCTTCGACTTACGCCTCCAATTTCTAGTGTATCCCCCAACCGCGGTCGTTTGACACTACTCCCCTAGCTAGACATCAGATGGACTAGCAGAAGCAGATTAATTGAAAAAAATCTCTGTCTGAGCCTCGAAGAGCAAATCAATCCTTAAGGCCAACATCTACTCAGTTTTAGTTAGGCTTGGGATGATTGTGCTCTTGGAATATGATGGGCCCTTTAGATGGGTTGTACCCTTAATGATTAATTATAATATGTGTGCGTGCACAATTAGGGTTTTCAAACAAGTTTATTTGATGATGTGTCTTTTAGGGTTTAACCTTATTTAGTAGCTTTTAGGGTTTAATGCTTAAGTTGGTTCAATCAAGCTTTAGTAGAACACTCTAAGTTTTGAAAACACGGGTGATGATATGTTCCTATAAAAATAAAAATTAATGTGAAGTGTCTGGTTCAGCCTTAAGAATTAACCCTAAGTGGCAAGCTACCTGATGGATCAGTTTTATATTGAGTGGTGCAGCCCAATAGTTCAAGCAATTGTCCTATTACACCACTTGATTAAGGCACATAAAAAGTCAACCTAATCAGATTTCTACTCACTTATTTGTGTGTTGAGTTAAGTGTACCGGGTCCACAGGTCAGATCCCAGTTAAGTGATAGAATTGATGTGATTGTGCGCCTTAGGGTAAGAAGTTATGCGTGTTAAGTGTGTAGCTTTCAGAAAATCTCACAAGAGAAGAGTATATTTTTTTTTCTTTTTTTTTTTATATATGCGGGGGTGAGATGAGTGGAGGTGGCAAACAAACAACCAAATCTATCCTAGGGTTTATAAAAAGTACCTAAGTTGATTTGGGTTCTAGTTATTATTGTGGTGAAATGAACTAGTGGGTGGGGGTGGTGGGGATAAACTTACAAAATCTTCATCCGCAGTTTTCTCTGATCTAACCGCTTTGGCCCGCCTCGGAAGAGTACCTGTAATCACAGTAAGATCAGAGAAAAAGTGAGATAAAAGTTAGGTAAGGCGGAAAAAATGCGAGAAAAAAATCAAAGAGAGTTGCCTCCCCGACAACAGCACCAAAATGATGTACGGGTTTCACGGGTTTGAAATCGGGGTTACGAGTAATCCATCGTCATAGTTGCAAAACTCGTAATCAAATATAATTTATACTAAAACTCTAAGGGAGTTCCGGGTTGAACATAGGGAGGCGACATTTACTTTGTATGAAAATACGCTTCGATTTGTTTCCTTTTGGTGTTTTGTGGTTTTGTTTTTTTTTTTTGTTTTTGAAATAAAATGACAAGCAATCACAAGAGAGATGGAATCAAATATGATATATTTCATGAATGTCAATTACAATAAACTATGAAAGCATAAAAGAGAAAAGGGGTGAGAAGAAATCTCCCGAAGCGGCTGTTCGGTGAGATGACGGTGCCTGGCAGAAGCTCGGACAAAGGAGTTGGGAAGTAGGACGACGGAGGTAAGAAGTGGGAGGACGTCAGGTAAAGGAAAGCTTCAGTGTGGCTCTGGAATGGAGGTGAGAAGGCAGAGATGATTTGCTATCAAAATGGAGGTGGGCGGATGACTCCAAGGCGACCTATGGATGGGGATGGGAAGATGGAGGAGTATTTGGTGGGTCAGAGTTTCGTTACACTAATAGGCGCCTTGGGAACTTGAGAGTAAGCTCTAATAGAGCGTTGGTAGGCATGTTGAGCTTAGGAGTAGGTGGGAGTAGAGTAGGTAGAGATGGCTTAGAAGGGAGGGGGTGTAGGTCCTTATATAGTGGATGAGAAGAGGCTAGAATAGGCATGAGACCAATAGCGACCTCCAAGACGTCGTTGTCACTGTAGCAAGCTCACGCTCGCTCATGCATGCTGATGTGCATACATCAGAATAGCCAAAAATGTCTATTAATGCATGTTCTTAGTATCATATTAGCATCATGCATTGTAAATATTGCATAACATGCATCATCATGCATTTACGTCAAATTGTACAAATTGTATAACAATTTCTTCTTTTTGGTGGCCAGGGATAGGGTGACTTTTAATTGGGGTCTCGGATCGAAGATCCAACCGTACGGATCCGATCAGGGCGACGATAGAAGTTTAACGACTCCAAGATCGCCTCGATCGGACTTCTGTAGCATCAGATATAATTCAAGGAAGGTTAGAGATTACGGGCCAAGATGGTGTAAATCCGCACTTCAGATGACAAATCTGATCGCACGGATGGGTTCGGATCGATGATCGCAGCCCAACAGCGTGAAAATCGGTTCAACCCAACATCCGTGGCACCATCTACAACACATAGAAGGATGGCCAAGATGGTGCCATGTGACACTATCCCAGCCACCCAACCGGCCCAAGGACCCGCCGCTACCTTCTCTCTCCTCAACTACGCCATCACTTCTCAGTCGTTGGATCATCATCCAATGGCCAAGATTGATCCTCACCCTCCTTCATAACTCAGCAGAGACGTCGTGAGCGATCACAACCGTTGGATCAAGATCCAACGGCTGTGAGCGATGGAGTCGAAGTCATCTTCTCAACAATCCACCACGATAGTGCATTGGTTGCGCACTTGTGGCCGAAGTAGAGGTTGTGGGTTCAAGCCCCGCGCACCTCAAAATCAAGAGCGCAACACATGTGCTGCGAAATCCATCCATCGGATGAGGTGTGAACGGCCGATCAAAGCATGATGTGGCTGCACGTGAGATCTTACGCTTGTTGAATGTGCCATCGAACGCGCATTAAGCGCTGCAGCGGAAGAAGAAGCAGCGTTGAGGGCTTTTAAGTCGTCCGATTGTTGGATCGAACGGCTGAGAGCTCATTTGCATGGCTTAAGCGTTTGAGACCCGAGGAGGTGATGAGGTGCGTGGGCGGGCGCGCACGTAATGCCATGATTAGGGCTTCAGTGACGCTTTTAATCCATCACTAAAGACCTTGACATTAAATTTTTAAGTGAAATGACCTTTATACTCTCTCCAATCTTCACCTATAAAAGGCCCTACGACCCCCACACTATCTTCATCCCTTCCTTCACCTCTCTCCCTCTCCAAAGCTCTAAAGAAGCTTGTCCCAAACCTGGGATGCTCCTCTAGAGTCAAAATCAAAATTTTCTCTCCCTAATTCCAGAAGTGGATCCCACGACGATAATGACACCCTGCCTCGCCCCCGGTTCTTCCTGCTCCGTTCTTCATCTTCCACCTTTGTCCTCCGTCTTCTAAGCGTCGCCCCGTTCGACTCGTCCTCCAAGCAACAGTCGAAGAGGATAACACCTCTCTCCCTTCTTGACTGCTTTCTAGAATAGAATTTCCTGCTTTCTAACTGTAATCATTTCCTGCTTTCTAGTTGTAAAAACAATATTCATTTGCAAAGTGATTGCTCTCTCTCTCTCTCTTAGTGTTAATATCAAATTCATTGTGATTATCTCGCTTTTAAAATAAAAATACCAAAAAAAATATAATCGCAGATTTTAGATCGATGTAGCCTCCCTATGTTCGACCTGGAATTTCTTTACGAATTTTGATAAATTTATTTGTTGACAGACTTCTTCGTAAATCATACTACGACAGTGTTGAATGTCGGGGCTTCGCTAACATGATTGGTTTTGAAAACCTGGCGTTGTAGTTTGAAAGCGAAGAACTCGTGCTCAACAAATAAAATTTATACTGGAATGGAAATCTCGGGTCGAATACAAGGAGGCGGACGTTTGATTTAAAAAATTTGTGTTTGTTTTATTTGTCATAAAGTAAATTAATTAATTAGAACTATCTAACTATTTACAATAAATAGAAGAGAGAGAGAGAATAAGAGAGAGAATAATACAAACAAAAATCAAAAGAGATATAGAATGCATATGGAATTCATTATCGAAAGGATTTTTCATTACACTAAATATTACGACTAGAAAACGGGAAAATGATTACACTAGAAAGTAGTAAATCTACTCTAGAAAGTAGTAAATCTATTCTAGAAAGCAATAAAAAGAATGGGGAGAGAGATATTTTCCTCGACGGTCGCTTGGAGGACGAGCCGGACGGGACGATGCCTGGACGAAGGAGGACAGAGCAAGACTAAGTGGAAGAACGGGAACGTGGCAGCACGTCGTCGTCGTCGCGGGATCCGCTTCCGAAAGGGGACAACAAATTGACTTTATCTTCGAGAAGCATCCCGGGTGTGGGACAAGCTTCTCTTGAGCTTTGGAGAGGGAGAGAAGAGAAGGAAGGGATGAGAATTTCGTATGGAGGGGGTCTCCTTTTATAGTTGCAAGGAGTGGGGGCAATTTGGTCATTACAACTTTAAAAACATTAATTCATGACCTTTAGTGATGGATAAAACCGTCGCTAAAGGTCCGAACGAGGCCGACGTGGGCAGTGTGCTCGTGCCTCTTCGCCTGTCACACGCTCAACACACGCTCACGTTCGCTGAATCTCAGTCATTCGATCGTGAGATCGAATGGCTGAGATGCATTCCTCGTCACGCCTTAACTGTGCCTGCGTCAGATCGAGCGTTGAAACGTGCATTTGATTGTGCGTGCATGATTCGTGCGCCCAGATCACGCCATGCCTCCACATTTGAACCGTCCGCTCACCATCCAACGGCTCAAGTGAGCCTTCTCCATGCCCGCGCCTGATTTGAGGTTCGCGGGGGCTCGACCCCGCGACTCTGCTTCGCCTGCAGTGTCATCTCCGCTGCGCTACGCAGTCTTTTGAGTCCTGCAGATGTTAAAAAGCCAGGCGAGGTCAGCCGTTGGATCAAGATCCAACGGCTGAGATCAGCCGAGACTTGAGGAGAAAGAGAGAAGCAGCGGTCTTGGGGGCCGGTTAGGCGGCTGGAATGGTTCCACGTGGCGCTATCTTGGTCGTCCATCTTCTGAGTGTTGTAGATGGTGCCACGGGTGTTGGATTGGATCGATTTTCGCGTTGTTAGGCTGCGATCGTCAATCCAAATCCATCCATGTGGTCGGATTTGTCGTTTGAAGTGTGGATTCACACCATCTTGGCTGTTGATCTTCTAAGGTTCCCCGATCTCTATCTGATGCTACAGATGTCTGATTTAGGCGATCTTGGAGTCGTTGAACTCCAATCGTCGCCCTGATCACATCTGTATGGTTGGATCCTTGATCCGAGGCTCCAATAAAAAGTTTTCCCTGTCCATGAACATAAAAGGAGATAATTAACTTCCATTTTATTCAAACTACTCTAAATGCAACATGATGCATGTTATGTAATATTTATAGTATGCAATGCAATCCTATGCTTAAGAACATGCATAAATAGACATCTTAATTAGTATAAACATATTTACATCATACCCCCATGCCTATCTTTTGCTAGTCCCTAGCAAAAACTATATGCTATTTATAAAAGAATCATGTTGAATTATTTGTGCTTGAGTTATTTTCAATCACTAAGAAAATGTCTACTTAGGATATGAACTTTCAAAGACACAACAGTGCCTGAGTATCTGCCAAAATGTAGACCACCTTAAGCCCTCACCTTATTCAAAGAAAAGTTTATTTTTCTCTTTTTCTTCTTTTCTAATTTTTTTGGATTTTCAAGTATTACGGTTTAAGAGTGGCTTTCTACGGCCATTCAACTCACCCAAGATTTGATTGGAACCCTAAGTTCTAAGCATCTTATTGTGAATGTGATAGACTCGTTGACCGGCAGTTAAAACGGACTTCGAATTTCTACGCCTCTAGGTGACCTAAAAAAAAAGAAAAAATTCTTCCTAAAGGTGTATCTTTACAACCGGTAGCTTTCTCCCTACTTTTATTTTTTTACGGGGTCAACACAAGGGTGAATCCAGTGTATATCTCCCGGGTTTATTTTACTTCTCCGCTTCTTCCTAAGTGTTTTGAGAATTTTCAGTGCATTTATTGAGCTGGGTTCTGGATAACCGGTCGATGAGCTGTTACCACCGACAACTTGCCAGCCATACTCGTGCGGCAAAGTGTGGCTTATTTCTTTTTTTCTTTTCTCCTTTTCTTTTTGATTTTTTTTTTTAAGTAGGTGGCTTCCTTGGTCTAAGATTTACCTAAAAGCAGCAAAAAGAGAAAGGTCCAGTGACTGGGCTCTGGACAACCTACCTATGGGCTGTTACCCACGATAACTTGCCAGCCATATCACCCTAGAAGGTTCATTAGCTACCCAATTTTCGTAAAAATCACCGAACAACGAGTCAGTGACATGATAGTTTGTAGATGCTTAGGACTCAAAATTCCCTCAAATCAGAGGGTGGGTTGATAAGTCGTGTACTTATCACCCAAACTTATTTACTCCAATTAAAATAGAATCTAGGTTGGCGAGGACTCGAAAAATAAATTCACATTTTAGTAGATACATGGGCTGATTAAGTCCAAAGACCTGAAGGGTCTTTGTGTTCATATCATAGTGTAGTATTTCCTAAGATTGAAAATTTTCTTAAACCCAAGTTCTCTTTCCTAATTCCAAATTTTTTTTAATAATAAAAGAAAATAAAACAAATCTACGGAGCTGACGACTTAAATTCGGAGATGAATATCCACCCCCCATGCCTATCTAATGCAATGTCCTCATTGTATTAAAAAGACATAAAACAGAGTGGAATAGAATAGAAAACACTTGAATTGCGTGAATATCAGGTCCGCTCTGAGATGAAAACTAAAAAGAACTGTATACGTGCTGAATTTAGTGCCTTCAGCTAGGCACACTATACAAAGAAGAGAAATAAAGAATTCACAGGTGCAGGTCAGAATTAGAATAAACATAAGAAACCTCTGACCTGTCAGTAGATGTCCACAAATGTGGATCAGATTGTGGTGCAGGCCCATACCCCATAATCGAGAATATCTCAGGTTCTGGATAAAAATTACCCAAAATCTAAAATCAATATGCACGCGGGGTCGAGCCTACGATTTATGAGGATGCAACCCAAGACCAAAGAGTCGGGTTATTGAGAAATCAAGCTCAAAAGGATAATCATTGAATGTGTGCTTGGGTTCGACATTCTCAGAACAAATGTCGTAAGGGTCCTAGTTTGATGGTTTCAGCTTAATAGGAACCCTTCAACGCAATCTTCTACTTCCTCCGGAATTTACTTCCCAAATCAAAATTTCCTGGTTCCTATCCTCCTCATTCAGCATGTCAAATTCCAGGACCTCTTGCATATTAATCACCCCGTCTGAAATTTTCAAGTCTAAAAGATGTGGCTGAATCAGAATTGACTTGGGTTTAATTATCTTAGAAATAGAATCATCGATAAGCTTAATGGGGTGTAACTGACAATCAGGGCATTTGATTGAATCCTCCAGAAAATGCGATTCTGGATCCATAATGTGAACCCTAATAAAATCAGTTTCCTCAATTATTAGGCTATCAAATGATCTTTTAGATTCTTTAGGCCCAATCGTCTCACAAAAATCATGTTCTGTAAACTTGCGTGAGATTTCGCAAATTGAATCTTCACCATCAAAATCAAAGAAATCAAGATCCGTATTAATGTATGACTCAAAATCATCTCACTTTCTGATCCAAAGAGACATACGTTTCCTCGTACCCTAGCTCAGGGATCTCAGGTGAAGAAATCAGATCATCCTTAATTTGTTGCTCTAATTCAATCTGGTCAGCCTCGTAACATGTGTCCTCCCTAACAGGTGCTTGAACAGGTTCTGAAATTGGCTCTCCTGAAGAGGGTTAATCTTGGGAATTATCCCATGATTGAATCAAAGCGACCACAAATCTCATCCTCAATTTTGCTAACTTCCCAAGTAGAAACTCACTCGGGTTCTTATCCTTAACATCCTAGAGCCAATCCAACAAATACTTGTTCAAGTCATCAATCATTTCAATCAGGGGCTCCAATTTCTCAATGCAAGGTATTGGCTGAACTTCTAAAGATTATATGATATTCCTCAAGTTAGCCAGAACCTTTTCTTGAACTTGGTTACCCTGAACCAAATGAGTTGGTTCAGGGTTGGGCGGGTTTGGGATCAATGCAGGGGAATTAACGAATTGAGATTCGTTATACCCTTCCTGATAATAGGTCATTTCAGATTGTTTAAAAGGTGGTGATGACCTAAAGGCAGTGTAATTAGAGGATGCGTAATGGTCAGTGTATCCTTCTTGATTGTAGATCGTATTAGGTTGTTCATGAAATGTTGACGATCTATAATCAATGTGGCTCTGAGAAGGATAGAAATCACGATCAAAGTGTTCAGGGTTAAATTCTAAACATGGAGATCCGGAACTGTATCCCCAATCTGAGTTATCCCGACTAACTGATGGTTGATTACAGTACGAGTCGGGATAATCGTCATGTTGAGGATAATTCAAAACAGGAGGGAAAGAGAGGGAATGCGTGTAATATGTGGAATGATTCATGAGAAACGGGAGGAGGAAAGGTGCCCTGCAATACAAACAATCAAACCTGTCCTTAAGTGGGCTAACCAAAAGACCTACAGACTCCCAAAACCCGTCCTGAGATAAAGGAACGATTTGATCTACTTCTCTCTATTCAATCCAACCAGTTAGAAGGAGGGACTGGGGAGAAGGTTCTTCCTTCAGCTTGCGCCTCCGGTTCCTAGTTTACCCCCCAGTCGCGATCGTTTGATTCTGCTTCCATAGCTAGACATCAGATTGAACAGTAGAAACTGACTAATCGAAAATAATCTTGTTCTAGGCTCTGAAGAGCGAGTCAAATCCTTAAAGACAACGTCTACTCTGTTTTATTTAGGGCTAGGTTTGAATGTGCTTTGGAATGTGATGGGCCCTTTATATGGGTTGTGCCCTTAATGATTGATTGATTTGTTTGTGCGTGCTCAACCAGTGGTTTTCAAGCAGGATTATTTTTGATGTGATGAATTTTAGAGTTCAAATCTTGCTTAGTAGCTTTTAGGATTCAACTTTAGGTGTTTTCAAACAAGTTTTATTGGCACACCAGGTTTTGAAAGCACAGGTGAAGATGTTTTCCTTTAAAACTTAAAAGAATGTGGAGTGCTTGGTAAATTCCTAGGAGTTGAACCTATGTGGCAGCAACTTGATGAGTTGATTTTAATTGAAGTAGTGTGCCTCAATCAACTCAAACAATTAACATGTTGCACCACTTAATTAGGCACACAAGTAATTACCTATTCTGATTTCTACTCAATTATGTGTTTGGATATATGTACCGGCTCTAAAGATCAGTTTACCGGTTGAGTTTGAAACTTAGATGAGGTTGTGTACCTCTGTGAGCTTTTTTTATTTTTTTATTTTTTAATGTGGAGGTTGGGGCGGGTGTGGGTGTTAAACAACAAACAATCTAACCTTAGAGTTTATAAGAACACCTAGGTTGATTGATGTTTGTGTTATTATGTTGTGGAATGAAATCTAATGGGTGGAAGGTAGGGGATAACTTACAAAACCTTCCACAGCACTTTACTTTAATCTACTGCTTTTTCCTGTCTTGAAAGAGTACCTGCAATTACAATAAGAAATGAGAGAAATGAGGTAAATGATTTGTAAGTTGTAAAAATGCAAAGATAAATCAAAGATCGTCGCCTCCCCGGCAACGGCGCCAAAATGTTGAACGTCGGGTTGCTACGCTAATGTGTTTGGTTTTGAAAACCTATCGTTGTAGTTTGAAAGTGAAGAACTCGTGTTCAACAAATAAAATTTATACCGGAATGGAAATCCCGGATCGAACACAGGGAGGCGGATGTTTGATTTAAAAAATTCGCGTTTGTTTTATTTGTCACGAAGTAAATTAATTAATTAGAACTATCTAACTATTTACAATAAATAGAAGAAAGAGAGAGAATAAGAGAGAGAGAATAATACAAACAAAAATCAAAAGAGGTATAGAATACACATGGAATTCATTATCGAAAGGATTGTTCATTACACTAAATATTACGACTAGAAAGCGGAAAAATGATTACACTAGAAAGTAGTAAATCTACTCTAGAAAGCAGTAAATCTATTCTAGAAAGCAATAAAAAGAATGGGGAGAGAGATATCCTCCTCGATGGTCGCTTGGAGGACGAGCCGGACGGGACGATGCCTGGACGAAGGAGGACAGAGCAGGACTAAGTGGAAGAACGGGAACGAGGCAGCACGTCGTCGTCGTCGCGGGATCCACTTCTGAAAGGAGACAAAAAATTGACTTTATCTCGCGAGAAGCATCCCGGGTGTGGGACAAGCTTCTCTTGAGCTTTGGAGAGGGAGAGAAGAGAAGGAAGGGATGGGAATTTCGTATGGAAGGGGACTCCTTTTATAGTTGCAAGGAGTGGGGGCAATTTGGTCATTACAACTTTAAAAACATTAATTCAAGACCTTTAGTGACGGATAAAACCGTTGCTAATGGTTAGAACGAGGCTGACGGGGGCGGTGCGCTCGCGCCTCTTCGCCTGTCACGCGCTCAACGCATGCTCACGTTCACTGAATCTCAGCCATTCGATCGTGAGATCGAACGACTGAGATGCATTCCTCATCGTGCCTTAATTGTGCCCGCATCAGATCGAGCGTTGAAACGTGCGTTTGATAGCACGTGCATGATTCGTGCGCCCAGATCACGCCATGTCTCCACATCTGAACCATCCGCTCACCATCCGACGGCTCAATTGAGCCTTCTCCATGCCCGCGCCTGATTTGAGGTTCGTGGGGGCTTGACCCCGCGACTCTGCTTCGCCTGCAGCATCATCTCCGCTGCGCTACGCAGTATTTTGAGTCGCGTAGATGTTAAAAAGCCAGGCGATGTCAGCTGTTGGATCAAGATCCAACGGCTGAGATCAGCTGAGCCTTGAGGAGAAAGAGAGAAGCAGCGGTCTTGGAGGCCGGCTAGGGGGCTGGGATGGCGCCACGTGGCGCTATCTTGGGCGTCCATCTTCTGAGTGTTGTAGATGGTGCCACGGGTGTTGGATTGGACCAATTTTCACTTTGTTAGGCTGCGATCGTCGATCCGAATCCATCTGTGTGGTCAGATTTGTCGTCTGAAGTGCGGATTCACACCATCTTGGCCGTTGATCTTCTAGGGTTCCCCGGTCTCTATCTGATGCTACAGATGTCTGATTTGGGCGATCTTGGAGTCGTTGAACTCCAATCGTTGCCATAATCACATCTGTATGGTTGGATCCTTGATCCGAGGCCTCGACAAAAAATTTTCCCAGTCCATAAACATAAAAGGAGACAATTAACCTCCATTTTATTCAAACTACTCTAAATGCAACATGATGTATGTTATGCAATATTTATAGTATGCAATGCAATCCTATGCTTAAGGACATGCATAAATAGACATCTTAAGTAGTGTAAACATATTTACATCAGACAGGTTTTTCAAAATCCAATCCTTTTTGCGACGATCTTCCGCTACAACATTTTGGCACCGTTACCGGGGAGGCGACGATTCTCGATTTTCTCTCCGCATTTCGTGCAGTTTATTGTTTTCTAAGTTGCTTTTATTTCTCTTCTATTATTTTGCAGGTACCTCAACAAGGAATCTTCAGGTAGTAGAAAGGAGTAAAGTGTAGTTAAAGACAACTGTAAGTGCTCCCCATTCTTCCCCCCTCCATAGATTTCATTCCACAGTCTTAATTTAAACCCCAATTAACCTAGGTGTTCACATAAACCCTATGATTAGTTTGGATGCTTTGATTTCCACCTCCACTCATCTCATCTTTGTTAAAAAAAAATAAAACAAAAGGATACTTTTGTTGGGATAAATCAACATACACGCTACATACACCCACATTCAAGGCACATAAACTAACTTGATTTCTATCTACTCAATCGGGATTCCGACCTGTGGAATCGGTACACGTAAATCTACACATAAGAGAGTATAAATCAGTCTAGGTTAATCATTTTGTGTGCCTAACTCAGTGGTGCATTTTGGTCAATTATTTGAGTTTTTTGGGCTGCACCATTTCATTTTAAAATCAACTCATCAAGTAGCTTCCCCTTAGGGTTTACAATTCAGGTCAATACTAGGCACTCCACTTTACTTTTTGATTTCAAAAGGAAAAGATCTTCACCCATGTTTGAACAACTGGTTTGCCTCTAAAACTTGATTGAACTCACCTAATTCTAAACCCTAAAAGCTACTTAAGTAATATTTGAACCTTGGAATCTATTGATCCAAATAATCTTGCTTGAAAACCCTAGTTGTGCATGCACTCACAAATATTCAATCAATCATTAAGGGCACAACCATTTTAAGGGCCCACCACATTCCATAAGCACTACAATCCTAAACCTAAGTAAAATCTAGTAGACGTTGGCCTTAAGGATTAATTCGCTCTTCGATGCGCAGATTGAGATTGTTTACGATTAACCTGCTTGTACTAGTCAATCTGATGTCTAGCTAGGGGATTAGAATCAAACGACTGCGGCTGGGGGGTACACTAGGAACCGGAGGCGTAAGCCGAAGGAAGAACCTTTTCCCCAGTCCCTTCTTCTAACTGGTTGGATTGACTAGATACAGGTAGAGTAAATCAACTATAATCTTAAGACGGATTCTGAGAGTCTGTAGATTCTTAAGCTACCCAACTTAAGGACAGGCTTGTTTTATTGTGCTATAGGGTTCTTATCCCCAATCCTTCCGACCTCTTTCTAGTTTATGCTTGGAAGGAGGTCATTAAATCCTCGATTGGAAGGACCATTAGATCATTCTAGGAGGTGTAGATTGAATTTTGACCAAATTGATCCCATGGTCGATCAATAACCTCCTCTACCTCAGAATCCACAGGAGATGTTTCAAAGGAAGCTAGAAAAAATGCAGGGAATGCAAGAATGGTTCCAGAGAATGCAGGGTGCTCAACCCTTGAAGGATTTTTATGATCCTTCAAATTACGGGGAACGTCCTGACATTCAGATTCTTGTCGGAGACGTAGAAATCAAGCCCCAGGTGTTAAGCCTGATCAAACACTTTCATGGGCTTAGCACTGAAGACCCGTTTCAGCATTTGGAGGACTTGACCACTTTGGTCCAGACCACCAAAGTGCGAAATGTGAATGAAGAGCAAATGATCATGAGGCTCTTTCCCCACTCTCTTAGGGATAAAGCTGCTGATTGGTACAAGGCCATAGAAAGGCCAATTGCGAAATGGAATGATTTGAAATTGGCTTTCCTGAAGAAATTCTTCCTTGTCGGATGTACCAGTGCTCTGAGACGGGCGATTACTACTTTCACCCAATGGCTGGGGGAGCAGTTTCATGTTGCTTAGGAGCGATTCCAAGACTTATTGTGGAAGTGTTCACACCACGAGGTGCGGAAATGGCAGCTCGTGCAGATCTTTTACCACGTGTTGACTGAGCAACTCAGAAATCATGTGGACGCTTCTTGCAGAGACAATTTCCTCAACAAAGATGCAGATAGCGTGCACGATTTGTTTGAGGAAGTGAGTAAAAATTCAATCAATCAAGCCTCCATGGATACTTTTAACTGGTCCCAACAACCTAGATCTAATGTTAAAGAGGTCCACGACTCTCATTCATTCGATATGGAACTAATTTATAATAAACTAGATAAGGTGAACTTGGTTACCAAAAGGATGGAGTGGATGACAGAAAACTTTACAAACAATTCTCGATCCACTCAATTCCAGAATTTGGGATTCCATTCTTCGTGAGCTCCTTCTGGATGGGAGTTCGTGAATCAACTGGATGCAGCTCAACCTATGAGCCAGCATTGTTCGGAACCCCACAGGTTCCAAATTGGAGC
This sequence comes from Thalassia testudinum, assembly GCA_037157565.1. NCBI lineage: Eukaryota > Viridiplantae > Streptophyta > Magnoliopsida > Alismatales > Hydrocharitaceae > Thalassia > Thalassia testudinum. Next base: position 56,408,372 of record JAZHRO010000055.1, read on the forward strand.
CTTTGGTCCCAGTTTCTCTGATCCCTCCCTTGCTTTCTCTCCTTCCTCACCCTATGAGGATGTCTATGCTGTACAAGAGAATGTTAGGTCTAACCCTTACTCCAATACTTATAATCCTGGTTGGAGGAATCACCCTAACTTCTCCTGGAAAAACCCAGGGCAGCAGACCCAATTTTGACCCAGCAGCTATGCTCCGCAAAGATCAATGGGTCAGGGTCATGTTTACACTTAGCTACCCCCAAATCCGGTCAATCAGCCAGCTTGGAATGCCCATCAACCTGTAGGGCATGCTGATTTGAACCGTCAGATGATAGAGATGTAAGGATTTATGCTCCAGCTCATGCAGCAAAAGAAAACCTTGTTGGAAAACTTGCAAACCAGGTTCATTGCTAATTCCTGTCAACCCGGATCTTTGCCATCTCAACCCGTACATAACCCGCATAATATACAGAATCTGGGCAATCAAGCCCAAGGGTACAGGAATCAGAGGGACCCATACGCACATGCTCAGGTGATTGAGCAGGGTCCTTCCTCTTCTACTTCATCAAATCCGAGGTTTCTGGCTAATTAAGCCCCTCCAATCTTTCCTAACCCTCCCCAAGACCTAAACCCTTATGCATCTGCTACCTTGAGGAGTGGAAGGCAAACCCATGACCCAAAACTACCCTGTTTTTATTTGCCAAAGCTTGGAGAACCTAAGGAGAGAAAGGAGAACTCTGAAGAAGAAATCAAGGCTCTGATTCCAAAGATTTGACTTATGTTCCTTTTCCTGAGGCCTTAATTAAACCTAGGAAGAAGAAGCCTGTTGATAGTAATGAGGAGCTCTTGAATATATTCAAGAATGTTGAAATCAATATCCCGCTCCTCGACGTTATCAAACACATACCAGCTTACGCTAAATTTTTAAAGGATTTATGCACACAGAAGTGTAAGTCGAGGGAATCTATTACGAGGAAGGTGATACTTTCTGAGTAGACTAGTTCTGTTATCCTGCATCACCTTCCTCCGAAAAAGAGAGATCCAGGTGCCCCTTTGATTTCTTATGTCATCGGAGATTACACCTTTGATAGGGCACTTCTGGATCTAGGTGTATCCATTAACCTAATTTCGACTTCTCTTTACGAGAAGTTCAGATTAGGTAAACTTCAGCCGACCTCAGTAATGCAGCAGTTAGAGGACCGTTGGGTCACAAATTCGAGAGGTGTTATTGAGGGTGTTATTATCAAAGTTAAGGACTTCTATTTTGCTATAGATTTCCATGTCCTTGACATGGATGTGCCTGAAAATTTAAGGAACACACCCATCATTTTTGGGGAGTCTGTTCCTAGCCACTGGTAAGGCCAATATCAATTGTGAGAGCAGTAGCATGGAAATCGCCTTTGGGGATCAAAAACTGAAATTGGATATTTTTAAAGCGATTAACAAATTTGAGGATTGTGGATTTATATAGGAACTTGAGGAAGATAACTTGAATATTGAAACATGTATGGCAGTTTCTGCAATTGAAAGTTCCTCTTGTTGTGATGGATCTAAGCCACAACCCTCTGTGGCAAACCTGCCACATTCTGAAGAGGTTATTGATTTTGTTCACTTTCAACCTCTTCCTCTTGATGAATCTTCATCAGCTTCATCCTTATCTTCTATCCTAAACCCGCCCCAACTTGAATTGAAACCATTGCTTGAGAGTTTGAAATATCAGTTTTTGGGACATCAAAAGATGCTCCCTGTGATTATCAGTGCTAGATTAACTAAGGAGCAGGAGATTAAACTGATCAAGGTCCTAGAGGAACACAATGAGGCAATTGGTTGGACCATTCATGACCTTAGGGGGATCGAGTCATCTTACTGCAATCACAGAATATTCATAGAAGATCGATTCCGCCCTTCTCACCAAATGCAGAGGAGATTAAACCCTAATATGTGAGAAGTGGTCAATAAGGAAATAATTAAGTGGCTCAACGCAGGAATCATTTATCCGATCTCAGATAGCCCTTGGGTAAGTCCCGTGCAAATTGTTCCCAAGAAAGCCGAAATTACCGTTGTGACTAATGAGAAAGGAGAATCTGTCACAACTTGTTCAGCTTTCTCTTGGAGGGTCTGTATCGATTATAGGAAGTTGAACATAGCCATGAAAAAAGATAATTTTCCTTTTCCCTTCATCGATCAAATCTTTGAAAGACTAGCACGGCGAAAGTACTTCTGTTTCCTAGACGGTTACTTAAGATACAATCAAGTCCCTATCCATCCCGAGGATCAGGAAAAAATGACTTTTCGTAGAATGTCATTCGGCTTATGCAATGCACCTGCGGCTTTTCAAAGGTGTATGCTAGCCATAATCTCTGACATGGTGGGAGAGTTTATGGAAGTCTTCATGGACGATTTCTTTATTTTTGGAGAATCGTTTGATTCTTGCCTGGTTAATCTTGAAATGATCCTTAAAAGATGCATCAAAACAAGATTGGTCCTTATCTAGGAAAAGAGTCATTTCATGACACAAGAAGGCATCGTCTTAGGTCATGTTATCTTTGAATTGGGAATTGAAGTTGACAAAGCTAAAGTTGATGCTATCTCCAAACTTCCACCTTCCACATCTGTCAAAAAAATTCGATCATTTCTTGGTCATGTGGGATTCTATAGGAGGTTCATCAAGGACTTCTTTAAGGTTGCTCTCCCTCTAAGCAACCTTCTCGCCAAAGATACGTCGTTTGATTGCAACGAATCATGCCGTAGGGCATTTGATTTTCTTAAAACGACAGTCACTTATGCTTCGGTGTTGCAACCACCGGTTTGGATAGCCCTATTTGAGATCATGACCGATGCTTCGATTATGCGGTCGGGGTTGTTTTGGGTCAAAAGATTGACAGGAAGCCCTCTGTCATCTACTACACTAGCAAAACTCTAGACAAGGTCCAGAGGAATTACACTGTTATTGAGAAGGAATTGCTACCTGTAGTATTTGCATTGGAGAAATTTAGAGCTTATCTCTTAGGGTCTCACGTCATAATTTACACCAACCACTCGGCCTTGAGACATCCCTTGGCCAAAAAGGATGCCAAACCCTGGCTTATCCGATGGATTCTTTTGCTTTAAGAATTCGATCTTGAAATCAAAGATAAATCCGGGGCACAGAATGTGGTGGCAGATCATCTTTTGAGACTTCTAAGCTATTATTGTCATCCGGATATTCTTACAGTATCAGGTGTCCAAACCCCGTAGTTTGCAGACATTGTAAATTATTTGGCCGTTGGTCAAATCCCCCAGGATTAGACCAAGCAACAACGAGATAGACTCAAATCTGAGGCCAAATATTACTTCTAGGAGGACCTTAATTTGTACCGCATCAGCTCTGATAAGATTATTCGCCGTGTTCCTGAGAATCAATTCCAAAGTATACTCGAGTTCTTCCATGCATTTGTGTGTGGTGGACCTTTCTCCGGGAAAAAGACTGCTGCAAAAATTTTGCAATCTGGATTCTATTGGCCGTCTTTATTCAAGGATGCCCAAGAATTCTCGAGGTCATGTTCCCGAGGCCTGGCACTTGGGAGCATAACTAAGAGAGATATGATGCCTTTAAACCCGATTCTTCCCGTCGAAATCTTCAACGTTTGGAGCATCGATTTCATGGTACCCTTCCTCCCTTCATTTGGACACCAATACATTCTTGTTGCTGTTGATTACGTGTCCAAGTGGATTGAGGTCATTCTCACCCGAACCAATGACCACAAGGTGTTCATCGATTTCGTCAAGAAGAACATCTTCAGTCGGTTCGGGATTCCAAGGGCCATCATCAGCGATGGTGGTACTCATTTCACTAATGCCCAGTTTCGTAGTTTACCAGCAAAATATGGGGTAAATCACCAAATCTCCACACCTTCCACCCTCAGATGAATAGACAAGCCGAGATCTCCAATCGGGAGATCAAGAATATTCTGCAGAAAATGATTAGGCCTGATCATAAAGATTGGACTCAAAAGCTTGAGGATGCTCTTTGGGCATACCATACGATGTACAAAACACCTATCGGCATGTCACCGTTTCATCTGGTGTATGGAAAGACTTGCCATTTACCAATAGAGATTGAAAATGGGGCATTCTGGGCAATTAAGCAATGCAATTTGGATTTGAGTTTAGTCGGAAAGACTAGGAAACTCCAATTACCTGAGTTGGAAGAGCTTAGAAATGACGCATATGAGAATGCCAAAATCTATAAGGCTCGGACTAAATCTCTTCATGACCAATTGATATCCTGAAAGAGCTTTGAGCCGAACCAGAAGGTCTGGCTTTTTGATTCTCAACTTAAGCTCTTTCTCAGCAAACTTAGGTCAAAATGGAACGACCCGTTCATCATTGATCAGATATTTCCAAACGGGGCTATTCAGATCTTTGACCCAAAGATGGGTAATTCTTTTAAAGTCAATGGTTAACGTCTAAAGACTTTTGTTGATTGTATTATTCTAGAACCCGTCTCAGACACAGTTGTTCTACTCATATCGTGATTTCTTTGGCTGGACTTCGCCTAGCTGATAGCATTAAACTCAGCACATGTATAGTCTAACTCAGAGCTGACCCGAGCATCATATTCAGGTGATATCTTCTACATTCTACCTTTCCTTTCATGCCTTTTATTTTCAATAAGGACATTGCATCAGTTAGGCATGAGGGGTGAATTCATTTCTGAATCATTTCGTCAGCTCTGTGGAATTATTATAAATTCTATTTATTTTTTCTATTCTTTATTGAAAAAAAAGAAAAAAAAATGAATTAGGAAAGAATAATTGGGCATTAGGATTTTTCAACCTTAGGGAATAATATAGTAGGATCTGAACACTTAGATCCTTCAGGTCTTCGGGCTTAATCAGCCCGGGTGTCCACTAAAATGTGAATTTGCTTATCGAGTCCTCTCCATTCTAAATTTACTTCAAATTGGTTAAATAAGTTGGGGTGATAACTACACGACTTATTAACCCGCCCTCTGATTTGAGGGGATTTTAAGTCCAAGCATCTACACACTATTTGCACTGACTCGCTTTTCGGTGATTTTTATGAAAATTGGATAGGTAATGAACCTTCTAGGGTGGTATGGCTCGCAAGTTATTGTGGGTAACAGCTCATAGGTAGGTTGTCTAGAACCTAGTCACACGACCACTCTTTTCCTACTGCCTTAGGTAAATCTTAGATCAGGGAAGTCACCTACTTAAAAAAAAGAAAGAAAGAAAGAAAGAAAGATAAAAGAGAAAAGAAAAGAAAAAGAAATAAGCCACACTTCACCGCACGAGTATGGTTGGCAAGTTATTGTGGGTAACAGTCCATTGGTAGGTTATCTAGAACCCAGCTCAAGAAATGCATGTTAAATTCCAAAACACTTAGGAAGAAGCGGAGAAGTAGAATAAGCTAGGGAGATATACACTGGGTTTGCCCTTGTGTTGATCCCATAAAAATAAAAGTAAGGAGAAAGCTATCGGTCGAATAGATATACTTTTAGGCAGAATTTCTTTTCAAAGTCACCTAGGGACGTAGAAACCCGAAGTCCGTTCTAATCGCCGATTAGTGAGTCTATCACATTTCACACAAAGATGCTTAGAACTTAAGGTTCTCTTCGAGTCTTAGGTGGGTTGAGTGGCTGTAGAAAGCTATTCTGAAACCCTAAACTTAAAAATCCAAAAAAAAAAAAAAATTAGAAAAGAAGAAAAGAAGAAAAAGATCCTCCTTTGAATAAGGCAAGGGCTTGAGGTAGTCCGTATTTTGGCAGACACCCGAGCACTGTTGTGTCTTTGTAGTTCAGGTTCTTAGTAAAAATCTCCTAGTGTTGAAGAATAACTTTTGCCTAGGAAATCCGACCTAATTCTTTTATAAATAGCATATAGTTTTTGTTAGGGACTAAGAAAAGATAGGCATGGGGGTGTGATGTGCATACATCTGAATAGCAAAAAATGTTTATTAATGAATGTTCTTAGTATCACATTAGCATAATGTATCGTAAATATTGCATAACATGCATCATCATGCGTTTAAGTTAAATTGTACAAATTGTATAGTAATTTCTTCTTTTTGGTAGCCAGGGCCAGGACGACCTTTAATTGGGGCCTCAAATCGAAGATCTAACTGTGTGGATCCGATTAGGGCGACGATCGTAGTTTAACGACTCCAAGATCGTCCCGATCGAACTTCCATAGCATTAGATATAATTCGAGGAAGGTCAGAGATCAAGGGTCAAGATGGTGTAAATCCTCACTTCACATGACAAATCTGACCACACGGATGGGTTCGAATCGATGATCGCAGCTCAACGACGTGAAATTCGGTTCAATCCGACATCCGTGGCACTATGTACAACACATAGAAGATGGACGGCCAAGATGGTGCCACGTGGCGCCATTCTAACCGCCCAACCGGCCCAAGGACTTGCCACTGCCTTCTCTCTCCTCAACCTTGCCATCACTTCTCAGCTGTTGGATCATCATCGAACGGCCAAGATTGATCCTCACCCACCTTTACAACTCCTCAACTGAGACGTCGTGAGCGATCACAGCCGTTGGATCAAGATCCAACAGCTGTGAGTGATGGAGCCGAAGTCATCTTCTTGACAATCCACCATGATAGCGCATTGGTCGCGCACTTGTGGCCGAAGTAGAGGTTGTGGGTTCAAGCCCTGCGCACCGCAAAATCAAGAGCGCAATGCATGTGCGGCTAAATCCATCCGTCGGATGAGGGATGAACGGCCAATCAAAGGACGACGTGGTTGCACGAGATGAGTGAGCACTGCACGTGCGATCTCACGCTTGTTGAACATGCCATCGAACGCACGTTAAGCACTGCAGCTGAAGAAGTAGCGCTGAGGGCTTTTAAGCCGTCCGATCACTGGATCGAACAGCTGAGATCTCGTTTGCATGGCTTAAGCATTTGAGATGCGAGGAGGTAAAGAGGAAGAGGCGCGTAGGCAGGCGCACATGTAAGGGCACGATTAGGGCTTTAGTGACGCTTTTGATCCGTCACTAAAGACCCTAACATTAAATTTTTAAGTGAAATGACCTTTATACCCTCTCCAATCTTCACCTATAAAAGGCCCTATGACCCCCACACTTTCTTCATCCCTTCCTTCACCTCTCCCTCTCTCCAAAGCTCTAAAGAAGCTTGTCCCAAACATGGGATGCTCCTTTAGAGTCAAAATCAAAATTTTCTCACCCCGTTCTAGAAATGGATCCTGCGACGACGACGACACTCTGCCTCGCCCCGGTTCTTCCTGCTCCGTTCTTCGTCTTCCATCTTCGTCCTCCATCTTCCAAGTGTCGCCCCGTCTGGCTCGTTCTCCAAGCAACCGTCGAGGAGGATGACATCTCTCTCCCTTCTTGACTGCTTTCTAGAATAGAATTTCCCGCTTTCTAGTTGTAATCATTTCCTACTTTCTAGTTGTAAAAATAATATTCAGTTGCAAAGTGATTGTTCTCTCTCTCTCTCTTAGTGTTACTATCAAATTCATTGTGATTATCTCTCTTTTAAAACAAAAATACAAAAAAAATATAATCGCGGATTTTAGATCAACGTAGCCTCCCTGTGTTCGACCCAGAATTTCTTTACAAATTTCGATAAATTTATCTGTTGACAGATTTCTTCGCAAATCATACTACGATGATGGATTTTTCAAAATTCAATCCTTTTTGCGACGATCTTCCGCTACAACACACGCAGCTAGCCTTGCACCTATGAGCAATTAGTGACGGTTGTAAGCATCACTAAATGTCCGCCAGGCTGTCGTTGAAGCCACCTCACGCCCGCCCATGAGAGCTACATTGTCCCTCCATCATGAGCGCAGATTGTGTGGAGGCCCTGTTGGCATGTGCGCTAGCAGGCGCTAGCGTACACGCGCACACGGGCTACTAGTGCGTGCTAGCATGCCTGCTAATGTGTGAGCTGTCCAGCCCCCTAGTGCACGCACCCAATTGACGAATTGGGGGGGGGGGGGGCTCTGCGGGTCTCGAACCCTCGCCCCTCCCTTGCAATCTAGCACCTCCACCATCGCGTCACGTCTCCAAGTGTGCCGAGAAGATGTGGTCAGGCCTCGTGGCGAAGGCGGACTCTCAGCCGTTGGATTTTCATCCAACGGCTGAGATCACTTGTCAGGTGGCCATTGAAAATATGGCGAGTGACCTTGGGCGCTCCAGATGGTGCCGCGTGGCACCATCTGGACCGTCCACCCTTATTTGCTTGGAGAGGATGCCACGGTGCTCGGATGGAGGTGATTTCTACGCTGTCGAACTGCGATCGTCGCTCTGGACCCATCTGTACGGTCGGATTTTTCATCTGAAGTCCGTAAGGATGTCGCATTGCCTCCTAGCCATATAAAATGAAGGAATTAATATACAAAACATACAATTATCCTAAATACAATGCAATGGATGTTTATACAATATTTATATCATGATGTGCAATGCTAGGCCTAGGAACTATCGTAAATAAGCATTTTATGATGAATTTATGCGTGTTTATCAGGAGGGAACACATATTGCAATCCAATCACCAATCCAATATTCAAAAAATGAAACTCAACATATAAAAATATGTTCAATGTATTTCAAATGTATATCAAGAGTCAAAGAATAAGAATATAGAGAAATAGAAAAAATAATGGTAGTTGGAACCACCAAGACAACCCTTAATATTTAGGCTATTCTCTCAACTCAAGACCAAAGGGGCATCAGATATCAGCCTTGATTAAACAATCAATTTAAGCCACACAGATGGCCTAATCGATTAATTCCACAGCCACAGATGTCTCAATAGAACTTCTCAAAATGTGCCTAAGTGTTAGGCACAGATCTTAAAGGGCAAAACCCTCCCCCAATCCTCCTAGAAAAACCTCCCTCTTTCTCTCTTCAGAATCTGACCAATCTTGACCAAACTCGGTTCAGACCGGACCAGCCTAGACTGTGGGGCATGAGCGTGGGAGAAGGCATGCGTAGGGCGTGGGTAAGGTGGGACCTGATCCCGTGTATCGAAGGTGATCAGGTCTTACACAAAAAACTTAAGTATTAATTTCAAAACTAAATTTGCACGATGTGGCACAAAGTGTGCAGCTCCTCTTCTTTGCTGCTATCGCGTGGAAGCTTGATTCAATTGATGGTGCTGCAACTGCTTCATTGTTCAATTGAGGGTCCAGATAGCTCCTGCAAATGATTCCGCAACCTTGCAAGGTGGTGGCAAGGTCAATTGATGGCCAAAGGACGGTGGTCGGAGATGAGGACGATGATTGTGGCGGCGAACACTTGTAGGCTAGAATACGGGCTAAAAGCTTCAATTAAAAAGTTCAAAAGGATCGCCAAAGTGCATGGAGTGTAGTGGTGGAGGTGATTTGTTGATTCATGCATGTTGAGTGCTTGGACGATGACTGTGACTGCAAGGGTGAGTGGGTTTGTCCAGTGGAGTGAATGAGTGATCGAAAGCCCTAATTATGTTAGGGCTTTTGATCGCGAGGTGGTGAGAAGTGTTTTGGTGGCGGTGGTTTATGGTTTGGTGGATGGGGTTGCCAATGCGAGCTTGCCGAAGCTCGTGTCAGAGATGGAGAAGAAGACAATGGAACAATGTGTGTAGAGACTAAGGACCTAGATGTACTCTAGAGATGGAGAGGGAGAGATTAAGGAGCTTAATGAGGGGAGAGGAAGCGAGGTGCGTCCGACATTGATTGGCCGCGAGGAAGATGATGAACTCCGGTGGGGGAGAACAACGATGACAAAAGCAGAGGAAGCCCCTGCTGTGGTCGGCGAGGAGCGGATGAGAGAGAGGAAGATGGTGGACCGTCTAATGTGGCTGTTGGATGGCCGAAGAAGGGAAATTGAGTAGAGTCACTGTAACCAAGCCAGAGAGTGGCTAGAGAAGAGGAAGAAAGGTGGAATTCGGCTTAAACTTGGCTAAGGAACTTCTGAGAACATGTAGGAACTTATATAGAGATGATTGGTGCCCTTAAAATTCACGAGATTTCCTAACAGAAATTAGGAAACTCCTTCCCACTGATTTAGGTTGATTGAAGGGTAATGGCTCTGAATTGGAACCTGGGATCAGAACTATGGATTTGTCATGATTTCATGAGTATTCCCACCAAATTGGGTGCAATTTGGAAAAGATCTGAGAGAGAAATCTTTGATTGAAGGTCGACGTATGATGGGTTTCCTATTCCTCTGTTGTTGCTGCCTCTTGTTTAGGAAATGAGGGGGAAGAAGGTCGGTAGGGCTCTTTTGATAATGAAGACAAGAAGCTGGGGGTGTTTTTGTAAGGAAGATATAAATGATAAGGGTTTTGGTGTAACAAACAGATTTTGAGGGTTAAAGTGCAAACTAGGTCAAGAGGGACTTTGATTAGGCTCAAATTTTGGTGTTAACCTAATTTTGGCTTAAGGAATCTAATGGAGAACTTAGATTTAAATTTTAGCCACATTTGATTGGGTAAATTACAAAGAAGTCCAAAATAAGGTAAATTCCCACCTGAATCTCTATTTTTGGTCAAAATGGGTTCCGATAATCAAAGTGAATGTACCAAATCTCTTAGAATATTTTTCAATAATTTTTAAAAGGTTTAGATTGAATTTATTTCTACGAGAACCCATCTAATTTCAATGAGGTTGAAATTAGGGTTTTTCTGTAGTAAATTAATCCTCAAAACTCATAAAACCCTGGTTCAGTTAATATGCACCCACACCTTGGTCTTTTAAGTTCATTTGACCTTAAATTAATCCTTTGATTAATCTGCATTAATGATGAGATGGTAAAACAACAAAATTAACCCCATTTTTCTATCTTCTCATATTAGTTCAGTATGGAATTGTGATCCTCAGACAATCATTTAGGAGCATTTATCATTTGAATGTGACTAATTTTAGCTATCTAGGACTAATGATAGTGTTACCATCATACCCTCATGCTTAACTTTTGATAGTCCTTGGCAAAATCCTATAGATCAAACCAGATCTCTAAGTCGGATTTTAACTGTTAGGATGCCTTACTAAGCCACATCTTTAAAAATTAGATCAAAATACCAATAATAGGCGTAGAGGTACTCAAGTATCAACTAAGATCCAGATCTGACTAGCCTCAGCCTTGGGTCCGTCACGAAGGTTTCTAAGGCCCGTAAAAACTGGCCAAAGGTTCGTTGACCCCAATAGTTAAAGCACTCGTGCGTATTCGTAGCAAGTCTGGGTTCAGTTTATCAGTGTATTTTTGATAAGAGAGATAGAGAGGGATCTTTATTTTGAGAGTTTTCTCTCTATCCTTTTTATATTCTTCTAGATCCAACATCGAATTGGCTTTAAATATGATTTGTATCTAATTCCTTGTCCCTACCATTAATCCTCATAGGGTCCCTGACATATTGTTGCCGATGATCAAAATCACCACCTAAGTCTCAATATAGAACACATTTGCATCTAGGTTAGGCATGGATCTTGCATCAAGGGTGAAAATAATCAATTTACCCTATCTTAGAGAAAAATCTAAAAAAAATAGAAAAATATCCCCAAAAATTTCAAAAAGAAATCCTACATACTTAGGATTAGTTAGGAAGTAATTCATTCAAAAGCCTGTCTAAGATACAACCTGGACTCCCATACATTACAGTTTCAATCCATTACAAGTTCATAATTTTAATTTGAGCGATTGTGTATTCTCGCACTACAACGACAATTTAAACCTTAAGCAAGTTTCACGCATCACGGTGCCATATGCTTCTTCTTTGTTTTGGATAACCAACAACTTTAGGAGAGGTGTTGAGGTGCCTGGGGACATGTAGCAACCCATAAGGATGCCTAGATCTTCACCTTCTAGACTTCCAGGCTCACGAGAAGTCATGAAGGGCCTTTGGGCATCCAGCAAGGTGATTAGACATCTAATGTGATTGGGTGAGCATTTTAGTGACACATGTTGCCATTTCTAGAAGTGGTTCAAGGCAAGGGTCATCTCAGGATTTGCAAAGAGTTCTCAACGCACATGTTTGATTGAGTGTTCTCGATGCCAAGGGCCTCATTTGCCTACTGAGAAAAAGGAAAACTCACCGAGCCAGAACTTATAGGAGACAAAACACATGGAGTGTTGTGTTGTATTTCTCGATACTCATGACGATCCCAAAACAAGAGGAAGTTTCCCATGTGATTTTGGTTTTAGCTGTTTCATTAATTCCTATTATTCGATTTTTTGGGTGTTATCGATTTCACGGATCAAAATTTTAAACTACAATTTCACGCTTTTGCGATGCCATGAGACAAATCATTCGAACCAACAGTGGTATCAAATTAAGCTTAGGTCAATCCGTGTTCTAGCATAGAAACATTGATTTAGTTTTTAGTCATGTTTAATTAGTGAAAATTAGATTTCAGCACATGAATGCACTATTTTTTTTCAACGAACATTTGATAATCTTGTCAAACGTCTGATGATCATCTGATTGGATGTTTAAAGTAGTGTGATTTAGTGGATTTGATATATTCAATCGATCAGTAAAATCCTAAGTTGAGATTTAAGTGACGATTTTTATCCAAGGGATTTTCCATCTAAAAATACTTCTATTTTATGGTGATTGTTTTGTGCAACATTTTATTTGATTATATATTTTATCCCACATTATTTACCTCTTATAGTGCACATATTTTCATATTTATGTCACCATTAACCCTTAATTGATGTCTATATGATTATCTTTCATATACCACTATGTGATGCTTTTTATTTAGTAATTCACTCATAGGCAAACCTCTTGTTTTTTAAGCCATAAGTCATGGTCAATTTGTGTTCTTCCTAAACTATATGCAAGTCTTGGCCTAACCCCCCTCATCTTTTTGGTTATTGGAATAAAAGTTTTCTAGAAAAAAAACTGATATGAATTCTCCAACCTAACAAAATTTTAGTGGCAGGATATGGTAAAAGTGTTAAAATTAATCTTGTTCAACGCTTTATAAGACTTGGATTAAATAATGAACAAGTCCAATTGAATCAATGAATTTAACCATATCAAATAAAAGACTCACGTTGACGAATAGCTAGTAGGATCCAGTTGATCACCACAAAAAATTTCAATGTGATCAAGATTCCCTCTAACCTTGACCCTATAAAAAGGATAGAGAAATCTCTTAATTGAACACATCCTCATTAGAGAAAAACTCTAAAAAAATATCATCAAGGAATCTCATAACATCAAGGGAAGGAGGAAAAACGTTGACCTGATCGTTAACATGCGTATATTCTAATTCACTTCCACTTCATTACACTTGATATCCCTCTCCACACATCATAGAGGCAATCTCCAAACTTAGCATCTCTTGATAATGATATGAGAATCAAGTCAATATTGTTATACGTAGCATGAATGTTATATTAATTTAGTATAATAATCTCTATATGAAATTACTTAATATTTATTTTATCAAACTTGACATGTAATTTTCAAATAGTTCTTAATTTAGATAAATAAATACTTTAATAATTGATCATAAAAGAAACATTTTCAAAAAGGAGATATAGTTCCTTTCAAAAAGTTCATCAATGGCTAAACTTTCGATTTATTGTAATTTTACAACTTTGGTGTACCTTGAATAATTGCACCTTGTCTATGCATTTCGTGCTGCAAATTCGGTTGTTAGCTAAAGCAAAGTGTTCATCAGTCAATAAATAAAAAACTTAAAACAAATAGGAAATCACCCAAATGCTCTCTAGGCAAACATGGATGATTATGCTGCGAAATTGACAAAATCCATTTAAACTTACATTTTCCTATTTGGCCATACCAAACTATACTACTCGGAAAGCAAACTGAAACCTATGATTAACTAATCAACTGTACGTAACGAGTTATCAATAAAATTGATGAACACATCCAAGTGCCTCCTTGCACATTGCCAGAGGATAGTTGTTATTTTTATATTCCTTTTATGTATTTTTTATTTCTTTAGGACCATCTCGTTATTTTTCCCACACCTTTCTTTCTATAAAGAGGTGTGGGGGTTTCCATAATGAAATTAACTAGTTCCATTTTCCTACTTAGTATCATAGCATCGGTTGTAGACAGTGGCTTAAGGTATCCCACCCTTAAGGCCTCCGAAACCCTACCACCAAACCCCCCCTTCTCTCTCCCTAATTTGCACCGGCCATCCCTCTTCATCGGCGACATGTGCCAGCAAAAGACGCGTGTCTAAAGCAACACGTGGGTAGGAGCGAGAGTAGCGGTCCTCGGTAGTGCACGGTGGTGGCCCTCCATGCCTGAAGCGGCATGAGGTAGCGGTCTTGAGCACCTGCAGTGGCGCTGCAACGATAGCACAGCGCAACAGAGGCGGCGATGCGGCGATGCTATGTGTAGTAGCAGCAGGGTGATGACTCTACAAATGACAGTGTTCATTATATCAATTAGAGTCAATCTCAAGGGCACACACGCATAAATATGATAATGTTGTGGGCTTAGGAGCAATGCATGCATATTGTGTAATATCTACATTTAAATTACTTATAATTAATGTTTAATGACCATGTGTACAAGTGCATATTGAAATAGGTCTCAGATGAGCAATCAGACCGTACGGATAGATCCAAATCAACGAACGGAGTCTAACAGACTCAAAATTACTTCAATCCAACCTCCGTAGTTCCCACAACAAGCTTGGGAAGTTCTAACTGTTGATCTAATGATCAATGACCCAAATGTGACACGTGGCAGCCACCCAAGCCTCCATCGCACCCAGCATTGATTGAGGTTGTTGGATGCCCATCCAGCAGTTGGAAATCGACCACGTCGCCTCCTCATTTCCGCCTCACGACCTAAAGGAGAGGCCCATCCGTGATCTCAACTATTGGATCTCCATCCAACAGTCGAGACCACATGTTGCAACAAACGTCCACTCAACAATCCAAGCACGTAGTGCATTGGTAAGGAGCGCTCCCAAGGCTCGTGCGCGAGTTCAAGTCGCAGATCACCTCAAATCATCCGCGTGACAGCCGTGGACGAAATTCGTCCACTGGATTTCGATCAAGCGGAGGCTATGGATCCATGTGGCGCAACCTCGCACGCCAAATGCACGCAATGGGCGTACACGTGATTCCATGCGTGATCGTACATGTGGGGGAGATGCGATCATGAGCACACATTCGCGTTCGATCTGAACCTTTCATCAAGCATCGGATGGTTGAGGATAGCTGCGAACGACAGCGGATGCCAGCGTGAATGCGTGCACGGTGGAGGCGAGCTGTGAACGCGATGGCCATGGGCTGTTCCTACGCAAGCGCTTGGGCTAGCCTGGATTGGCCGACGTGGAGCGTGATTTATGCACTGATTTCGTGTCAAATGATTTAGTCTGAAGCCTATAAAAGCCCCTACACCTCCCATTTGCAAAACATCTCTTCCTATTTTCAACACAAGCAAGGTCCTTGGAGTCACTGAGCTGTCAACGGAAGCTTCCTCCACCACCGTGGTTGCCTTGACGCCCCATTTTTCACGCTTATTCTCTTGTTTCTTTAGCTTTATGTCCATGTTTTCTTTAAGCATTCTTCTAGCACCATTGTTCGTAGTGTGAGACTTTTATGCTTATTGAATACATTAGTTTTTCATTGTTATCACATCTATCTAAAATAGATTTCGTTCATGCCATCCATGATTTTAATATGACATTATTATATCTTAATTAGCAATCACCATGTCATGAGTTTATAGACCTACTCTCTCTCTCTCTCTCAAGCAAGCGCAATCACCATGTGACAATAAAATAAGCGACTAATTGATCCAATTTCTGTGTCCCTGAGATCGATACTTGGACTCATCATTCCATTTCTTTTAAAATTGATGTATTTTCACACTACAACGAACGAGTTATCACTTCACATTTTTCGACGTTAGTTTTTGGCACCATTGTTGGGGAGGCAACAGATCTCCTAGTCACTTTTGTATTTGCATTTGTAACCGATACTTGTGACTCCCAAGTTTGAGACTCACCAGGCACTGTGACCTATATGTATCGGTACTCATAAGGTCTAGGCCTGATTGAGTCTACAAACTGTGACCACTAGATAGTGATACTCATGGCTAGTATTGGTACTTGTTACTCACAGTTTGAGACATGGGCTCAAACCTGTGCCTTCAATGTACCGGTACTGATGAACAGTATCGTTACTTTCTTTCAAGTACCTTTATTATATGAATTACTACTATGTTCATTTGAATACTTTAACAAATTCTTTAATCATCAAAACAATATCTTATAAACAACACGTTTTTTGAATGATTGTAATGTTTATCCTAATTTATCTCTAATTAATTTTACGATCTAAGTTATGTTTCTTTGTTAAGAAGCATACATTCCAAAAACCTAATCTAAAAGACAATAAAAACTCCAGATTGAAGAAGATCTTCTATCAACAACTCCTTGTCATCATGCCTTCTTTTCATCATACCTCCTTGACATAATTCTCTGTTTGCCTTGATCTTTAACTAAATCTAAAATATCACTTAATTGCAAACATCAATCTACAATAATTTTGTTAACACCAAAACAAGATGTGGAACAAAGTTCCAACAATCTCCTCCTTTTTGGTGTTGACAAAACTATCTTGCAAATAGATATACTAAAGACATTTATGTTTAGTAATTTCATATGAAAGAGATTCAAATAGATAATTCTACCCCTTAATATATTCCCCCACTAAAAATATGACTGTTTGCTCTTTATATTTCTCTATTTGCTCTTTATTTTTCTCCCCCTTTTGTCAAACATCACAAAATGAAGGGGTAAAAGAAATCTCATACCACTTGAATTACCAATAGTAGAACGATGATTGTGGATACCAAGCTCCAGAAGTCCACCTTTCTTGATTTTCATGTAACTTATAAAATGGTTGGAGTGTTCCATTGTGTGCCTTGAACACTGTTGACAAGGTGAAATCGTGTTTTAAAAAGATGTTACGTTGTAGTATAAATGAAATCGCCACGAAAACAAATAAGAATTTATAACTCGAAAACCAAGGTATCCGAAGTCGAACACAGGGAGCAATTGAGTTTTTAAAAACTTAAGAGCACAACTCTCAATTTAATAAAAAGCAATAACTAATCCAATAAAAAATTGAGTAATGTCAATGTAGAAATAATGCTAAAAAATTGGACGTCTGATGAAAAATCAGACGCCTTAAAAAGTTTTGCTACAGTGCTTGATTTATGATTTTTTGGCCTTCTCTTTCTCTCTTCTTTCTCTGCGGCTGTGCTTCTTCTGCCTTCTTTTCTTCTTTGTCTTTCCTTGTCTTCTTCTTCTTGTCCTTGGCTGCTCCTGCTTCTCTCTTTCTTCTGCCCTTGACTTTCTTCTTTCTCTTCTTTCTTCTTCTACAGCTAAGTCCCTGCTTCTCTCTTTCTTCTGCCTTCAGCGGCTACCTTCTTCTTCTTCTCTTCCTCTGTCGCTCCTGCTTCTCTCTTTTCTTCTTCTTTTTCCTTTCTTGTTGCGCCTAAGTCCTTTCTTTAGCCTTTACCTTTAGTTGCTACCTTCTTCCTTCACTTCTCTTCCTCTGCCGATCCTCTTCTTTCTTTAGCCTCCTCTTCTTTCCTGCACAGCACCACGAAGAAAAACCTATCCCTTACCCTCCCCGTGTCTCTCTCTATTTCTCCCTTCGGTACGCTCTTCCCAGAGCTGGGTAATCGGGTCGGGTGTGCGCCTGGGTCCAGGCGCATCGGCGTGGGTGTGATGCACAAGGAGTGCTAGGTTTAGGTAATCGGGTCGGGTGCCAGATCCGCGGGGGTAGGGGTCGCGGATGAGGTCGTGAGCGAGTGAGGGCGAGGGACCTCACCCCTGTGTACTGGAGGCGATGAGCTAAGAGCACAAATTTAATTTAAGGCGCTCTCTGCACTTCTGAGTTCACGAGGTGGGACTAAATGTCCCACCAGCTTCTACGCTCGTGTTTGCAGGAGACCTTCTTCAATTGCCACAGCCTTGGTCACCTGCTAAGCCAATTGCCTGGCTGTGTAAGTTCGCAACACCAATCCGCTTCACTTGGGACTCTGACGCCTGGAGCACACGACCTGGAGCACTGCTGCAAGCTTCTTGCTTCAGCGTCAATGGCGGAAGGGGGTGTCGACCTGAAGTTCATGAATACAGCCTTGCGGCCCCATTAAAACACACGAGGAGCTTCGTCGTGTCTTGGCGAAGGTGAGACGGTGGGTGGCAGGCTGCGGGGCAGCCTAGGCGTGTGTGCCTAGGTCACCTTGTGGCCGTGCTTATGGGTTAGGTCGGGGGATGTTTAGGGAGGTGATGGTGGTCGATGGATGGGCGGAAGGTGATCAGTGGATGATGGCGGAGGTGGTGAGGTGATTGGCAGGGCATGTGGATGTGTGGAGTGGTGGAAGCACCTCGTCAGTGGGTAGCCGGAGATGGAGAAGATGACGGTGGACAGTGGCTGCAAGGGGTTGAAAGTGGAAATAGAAAGGCGGGAATTGAAGAGGGGATAGAGAGGAGTAATTCTAACCTAGCTAAGTGGACGAAAGGGGAGATGTGGCGGCTAGCTATAGCTGTTGTCACCGGAGAAGACGATGTCCAGTGGAGGGAGAGCGGCGATGACGAAGGGGCTAGAGGTGCGTGCGCAGGTGTTGCACGACGCGGAGGAAGATGGTGAAGGCGGCTTTGTCACTAGTAGTGTGGAAGAGCGACGAGAAAGAGGAGGGGGGCTCGCCAGAGCTCGTTGGACCCCTGACCGGAGGAGAAGATGAAATTGGGGTGATTCTCCGGCCAAGTCGAGCTGAAGAGTTGCGGCCGGAGGTGGTTATGCATTTATTGTTGTTGGCAGGGGTTCTTAAGCTTGGAAGACAAGATTCCAAGCACAAGAGACCTCACCAGAGTTGGAAACAGCTGGAGACCCAAATCTCTCGTGCGTTCGCACGAGAGATTAGGTGCGAATCGAAGATTGCAATCAAGCTCAGATGGAAGGGAATTCCTCAGAGAATCTCCCTTCCAAATCTGGGAGATCTCTGAGGGATCGGGGAGTAATCCCCTTCCATTTCTCGTCGAAGTAGGATTTCTCCCCATTAATGGAGGAGGGACTTATTTGTAAGAGTGGTGTGGAAGTTAGGGGGTCTAGGCAAGAGTTTTCAAAAGTTAGGGGTCAGAATGTAATTGGGTGGACTATTTTGCAAAGTAGGTCAAGATGACCTCCCCTTAGATTCAAATTTTGGTACAAACCTAATTTGAACCTAAAGAATCCAATGGTAAAGTTGGATTTTAGGTTTGACCACGTTTGACTGAATATTTTACACAAAAATCCAAATTAGGTCAAATATTGAGCTGAGACCCCAATCTAGGTCAAAAGAGGTTCCAAAGGATAAATTGAAGGTTCTAAACCCTAAGAGATATTTTTCCATGAATTTTAGAGGGCTTAGTTGATTTTTACCTTGACCAAAACCTTGTTGAATTAAGTGGATCTATTTTAGGATTACAGAATGTCATTTAATTCTTGGATTGCATAATAACCCATTTCTGACTGAACCAACCCACTCTTTATCTTATTTGGACCATTTAACCTATGTTTTGCTTATGAGAAATTCCGTTTATGTACTTCAATGGTAAAATTACAGTTTTAACCTTTGATTCATGTTTTCTTTTCAGAACATTAATTTTTTGAATTAGGCCCTTCTCTAGGTTTTGTAGGAGCTCTTATTCTCTTTCTTAGACCAATATGAGCTAGTTAGGGCTCATGATGAGGCTCTCATCATACCCCCATGCCTAGCTTTTGCTACTCCCTTAGCAAAATTTCAAGGTTTTAACTTCTGTTCTAAACCTTGAGTTTTTTTCACCAGTTATGATAAGTGCTTTTTCTTTTTCTTTTATGATTAGGTCAGAATGCCGACAATTGACCTAGAGGTACTCAAGTACCAACCAAAATCCGGACCTGACCCGCTTTAGCCTCAGTCCTCTGCAAAGGTTTTTAAGGCCCGCAGAAACTATCCTAGGGTTCGTTGGACTCCGTGGTTAAAGCACCTATGCTTGAGACATTTTTAGCCTAGGTGCAGTTTGCAGTGCATTTTTGTAAGAAGAGACAGAGGATTTATTTGTTTGGAGAGTTTTCTCTCTCTTTTCTTTTTATTTCTAGCTTTGGATTGACTTCTTAACACGGTCTGTATCAGATTCCTCATCCCCATCATCAATCCTAAAGGGTCCTTGGCAATCAATGCTTCGTGATAGCATCGCCTTTGGCAAACCCCAGAACCCTGACTTTCAAGATTTCAAGATAATCCCGCCCATGGCGTTCCGTGGCCGAATCCAGACCCTGGTAATCGACATTTCAGGATAATGTCGCCCATGGTATCTGAACCAGCAGAGTGCTTACATGCCCTCGGTAGGATATTTAAATATCCTAAGAGACAAGCACTGAGAATACGATATGTTGTTATGCATCTCCGAGGGGAATTTCTCTCCTCTCCGCGCTGGGAACTCGTTTAAATCAACTTGTGTTGATCGGTCGCTCCTAATCTAGGCAACTTTTTCAGAACATTACAACGCTTTTGCATGATTTTGATAGTTATGTGCACTGAACTCGACTGTGTGTGGATTAGGGTACTTAGGTTATCGAATCCCGCAAATCGAAGGTCAGTTAACAAGGTTGAATACTCCCTAAGCCTTAGACCTAATACTTAGGCTTCACATTTTCCCTAACCTCTTGAGGAGTATCTAGATTTTAGCGGGTACTTGAATTTTTAAGCCTAAGATTCTAGCCCAAAATGCCTAAAGTCAGCATTCCTACTAATCTCTTTTGTGTCTCCTTAGCACTTTTTTTTCTCATTTCTCTTTTGTTTTCTTGATGTGGTCTAGAACTTCAATTAATCCCTTAATCTTTTACTAATGACTATTTTTTTCTTTTTCATTTGTGCTTCTTTTTGGCATTTTGCTCTTTTCCTCATATTTTGTATAGCCCAAAAAAGTTCTCTCCCCTCAGTTTTTTTATTCTTTTTTCCAGATTTTTTAATTTTTTTTGGGTGTTTTCTTGTGATATGTGAATTTTTTGTTGAAACATTTTCTTGATATGAGTTTTCCTGACATTTTGCACTTTCATACCCCCCATGCCTATGATTTGCAATGTCCCCATTGTAAATTAGGTGGATTTGAATTCAGCTTAGTTCATTCATTAGGACAGGTGTTGGGTGAGCGAACGGGTTGAGGTGACTGTTGCGAACGATTTCTAGACTCGGGTACGAGTACCTGAGGTGGAGTCGGCTGTGCTAATGGATGAACTCTAAAGTGTAATATGAATTCAGCATGGAAATGTTAGAAAAGGTTTCGGGTTTTTCAAAGAATAACGGGTTGCTCCAGTTAAGCGCTGAGTTTTACACCATCGGCTGGGCGCAATGAGCTAAGGAAGAATGGAGGATAAAGGATGACTCAGCCAAATCTGTATTGGTCATGTCAATGAACGGTTTGAGTCTCTGACCGTTCACGACGAAGGGTTTGGAATCGTGGCTGAGTGGATTGATCTCAACGGCTCCATTTCCAAAGATTCGTCGGACTAGGTAGGGTCCGATCCACTTAGATCATAGCTTTCCTGGGAATAATTTGAGTCGGGCATCAAAGAGTAGAACCTTTTGACCAGGATGAAAGATCTTTCTAGAAATGTGTTTGTCGTGAAAGGCTTTAACCCGTTCTTTATAAATTGTCAAGTTCTCATACGCATCGTGACGTAATTCATTGATCTCGCTCATTTGAAGCCTTATATGGGTTCCAGCCTTAGACAGATCTAAGTTGCAATTTCGTACTGCCCAATAGGCTTTATGCTCCAATTCGACGGGGAGGTGACATGCTTTCCCGTACACCAGTCTGAAGGGTAACATACCTAATTGGGTCTTGTGGGCAGTCCTATAAGCCCACAATCCCTCTAGAAGCTGGGATGACCAATCCTTTTTGTCAGGTCGAACAGTAACTTGGAGGATCTTTTTGATCTCCCAGTTTGATAGCTCAGCTAGACCATTAGTTTGGGGGTGGTAAGGAGTAGATATTCGATGCGACACCCCGTATTTGGTCATCAGTGACCTGAACTGAGCGTTTGTGAAATGGGTCCCTCCGTCGGAAATTATTGCTCGTGAAATCCTGAACCTTGAGAAGATGTTTTGATGAATGAATCTGATAACAACCTTGTGATCATTGGTTCGGGTCGGAATGACTTCTATCCACTTGGACATGTAGTCAACGGCAAGTAAGATGTATTCGAAGCCATCCGAGATAGGAAAGGGTCCCATAAAATTAATCCCCCAAATGTCAAAAATCTCGCATACCAGGATCGGCTGTAAAGGCATCATGTCTCGATGGCTCATGTTGCCTAAGGTCTGGCAACGGGTACAAGCCTTACAGTGATCGTATGCATCCTTGAAAATTGTGGGCCAGTAAAAGCCACACTGGAGGACTTTTGATGCAGTTTTGTGTCCTAAAAAGTGTCCACCGCATGCCTGGTCATGGCAGAAAGAGAGTATGTTTTTGATTTATGCTTCCGCGACACATCGTCTAATTATTTGATCAGCACCAATATGGAATAGATATGGGTCTTCCCAAAGGTAATACTTGGCATCGGAACGCAATTTGTCTTTCTTGGCCTTCGGCCAATCGGACGGGATCTGATGTGATGCCAAGTAGTTCTCTATGTCTGCGAACCATGGAAGCCCTGTATCGATAGTCAGGAGGTGCTCATTAGGAAAGTGTTCTGTGATGGGTCTGGAAGGGTTAATGATCTCAGAAGGAAGGTGGGACAAGTGATCAGCTACCACATTCTGTTTTCCCGCTTTGTCGCGAATCTCGAGGTCGAATTCTTGCAATAGCAAGATCGATCGGATTAATCGAGGTTTCGCATCCTTTTTTGCAAGGAGATGCCTCACAGTCGTGTGATCCGAGTAGATGATAACACGGGAACCCAGGAGGTATGATATGAATTTTTTAGGGCAAATACTACAGCTAGTAGCTCTTTCTCAATAACCGTGTAGTTATGTTGAGCTTTGTCTAGTGGTTTGCTAGCGTAGTAAATGACCATGGGTTTCCCGTCAATTTTCTGCCCCAAAACCACTCCTACAGCGAAGTCAGATGCATCGCACATGATCTCAAAGGGTTGAGACCAATCAGGGGACTGTAGGATCGGGGCTTGGGTAACTCGGTCACGAAGGATCTCAAATGCTTGAGTACATTCCTTGAAGAGGAGAGTAGTCAGGGGGTGCGCGATTTTTGAAAAATCAGGGATAAATCGACGATAAAAATCGACGTGCCCCAGAAAAGATTGGATGTCCTTGATCAAGATAGGCATAGGGAGTTTGGAAATCAAGTTAACCTTGGCTCGATCGACTTGGATGCCTTTCTCCGAAATCAGATGTCTTAGGACGATTCCCTCAAGCACCATGAAATGGCTCTTTTCCTAGGAAAGAACCAAATTCACATCGATGCACCACCTGAGTATTTGGACCAAGTGTTGGAGGCAATCGTCAAATGATGCTCTGAAAACTGAAAAGTCATCCATGAAGACTTCCAGATAATCACCTACCATATCTGAGAATATGGCAAGCATGCACCGTTGAAAGGTCGTAGGTGCATTGCAAAGATCGAAAGGCATCCTTCGAAACGCGTACGTCCCGAAGGGGCAGGTGAACGTGGTCTTTCTTGGTCTTCTGGATGGATTGACACCTGGTTATAACCGGAGTACTCGTCAAGACAGCAGAAGAACCAATTTCCCGCTAGTTTTTCGAGGATCTAATCAATAAACGGTAGTAGGAAATGGTCCTTCATGGAGGAATTGAGTCTTCTATAATCAATGCAGACTCTCCACGAATTAGCTATTCGGGTCGATATGACCTCTCCGGTTTCAGTCGTAATGATGGTGAGTCCAGTCTTCTTAGGCACAACCTGGATTGGACTCACCCAGCGATTGTCGGAGATCGGGTAGATGATCCCTGCATCTAACCACTTGATGATCTCCTTTTTCACGACCTCCTACAGGTTAGGGTTTAAAAGTCTCTGCATCTCTCGTGAAGGTCATGCGCCCTCTTCCGTGTAGATTCGATGTGTGCAATACGAGGGGCTTATGCCAGTCAAGTCATCGAGAGTCCATCCAATGGCTCTACGATGTTGCTGGAAAACTGTAATCAGACGGAATTCCTAGTCAGGTGAGTCGAGAGTTGATAATCACAGGAAACGTCTAATTGGATCCCAAAAAGACGTACTTCAGATGCTTGGGAAGGGGCTTGAGTTCCATGACAGGATTATTAGCAGCAACGGGTGGTTCAGGGTTTGTATCAGGGACAAGGGTCGGAGTTATGGGTGTGTCTAGATCAGATTCCAACTCTATTTACGGGTTTTGATCTTCTAGTGATTGATCGGGGATAATCAGGTTGTCCTCAACATGCGATTCAACCATGGCTTTGATATCATATATTTGCTCTATAACCCCACAATTAATCCCTTGTTGGGCCTTAAAGATGTCAATCTTTAGAGTTTGATTCCCAAATTTTAATTCTATTTAGCCCTCCTCACAGTTTATGTTGGCCCTGGCAGTGGCCAAAAAAGGTCTCCTTAATATGATTGGTATATCCCTTGGGTTCTCAGGTGCATTCATATCCAGAACTATGAAATCCACCAGGAAGTAGAAATCCTGCACCTTAACAATGACATCCTCGAGCATTCCTTTAGGTGACTTGATAGATCGATTGGCTAACTACAATATCACCTCAGTTGGTTTAAGTTCAGACTATTCAAGGTGGTCAAGGAGGGATGTGGGTATTAGGTTTATGGAGGCACCTAGGTTCAGTAAGGCTCTATCAAATCGGGTTTCACTAATTTTACTTGAAATCAGGGGAGTTCCTGGGTCTTTGGCCTTGGGTGGGAGTTTACTCAAGATTATAGAGCTGGCTTGCTCTGATAGTACGATCGGATTCCCACTTTTGGTTCGCAGCTTACGCTTGGGTGTACACACGTCTTTCAGGAATCGTGCATAAGCCAGTACATGGCGGATTGCATCCATCAAGGGGCTGTTTATCTGGACCTGTTCAAAGAGCTTGACCAGATCCTCCTCAGGAGCCACGTGTTTGGTTATCCTTTTTCCCTTAGTCAAAGCCTCGGAAAATGGAACCCTAGTCGGTTCCTCTAGAATAGGTCCAGGTTCTTGATCTGGGATAGGGGTATCCTGGATAACTATCCTAAGGCTTGTGTTACTATCAGGCTTAGAGTAGTTTGGATAATGTGGGTCTTGGGTTGCTTTACCACTACAAGTTATTACGGAGTTTAGTCCTGCTTGATTTTGGTTTGGGTTTGATAAGAGGGGAGGCTGCTGCTGAAATCCCGCATAAGATGTCAAAGCTTCCATCTTGTCTAGTGATGGAACAGAAGGGGCCTGATAACTCATATGTGCGTGGCCTGAATTTGGGTTCATAACGTGCCTCTGGGTTGGCACGTTATTTGGGTTTGGCAGAGGTTGCGAAGGAAGGGTGACAGGTTGGCGGTGATTTGCCATCTGGGCAAGTTGATTGCGAACCTCTATGATCTCGTCTTTGTGCTATTTTTGCATTGCCGCATTTGTCTTCTGAATGTCAGCCAGTTCTTGAAGGATAAGAGTCATTTGATCCTAGTTTAGCCCAAATTGATAGGTGGGATTAGGCCGAGGCTGAGGCGGCTGATATGGACGAGGAGCTTGTGGACAGGGTTGATAAGGTGGTCTTTGAGTTTGAGAATTTCCCATCCACTAGAAGTTGGGATAATTTCGCCATCCAGGGTTGTAGGTATTGGAGAATGGGTCATTCTGGATGGCATTGAGGTCCTCGTAGGTGTGAAGAGCCTCAGGAAAGTTAGAATACGAGGGTTCAGAGTTCCCCCAACTAGAATAGAGTGGATCGAAGGTCCCTCCAGTCCGAGAGTCAGATGGGGGTGGATACGGGTCCATCCCCTGAGAAGATTGGTGATAGATGTTCTGCACAGTTTCCCTCGCAAGAGGTGGCCGTGCAAAAGAGTTCTGCGCAGAGGTGGCTCGTTGCAGATGCCGAGTCAGCTCATCCACCTTCTTCTCTATGATAGAGACCTTGTCCAACCGATTGGCCATCAGTTCCAAGTCGATGGATGTGAACAGGTCCTGCGTCTCATGTGCTCCCCTAAGATTCGTCGATGTGCGGGCATTCGTCCGATCGAGTAAGCCGATGGAGTCATTATTGATGGAGTTCTCGTACATATTTTCGAGAATCTCCCACACCGTGTCCTCATGCTGACCCATGATGTTTCCTCCGCAGGTTGCATTGACGAATAATCGAATGTCTTCACAGAGTCCTGGTAAAAAGACTAAACTTGTTCCCATTTAGGAACTCTGTAATTGGGGCACTTTTGCATGAGATCTAAGAATTGATCCCATGCCTCATGAAGAGGTTCTCCCGTTTGTTGGGTGAAATGAGTGATCTGGTGGCACAAGGCATTTGTCCGGCCAACGGGAAAAAATTTCTTCAAAAATTCGGACTGAAGTTCATCCCATGTGTTGATCGGATGAGTCTGAGTTTGATACCAATGAGCAGCCTTGTCCATGAGGGAGAAAGAAAACAACTTCATGAGCAGAATATCCCAATTTTGTGTATTTGACTCGAAGGTCTGGGCCAGATGCTTGAGCTATTTAATGTGCTGGAATGGATCATCGGAGTTAAGCCCATGGAATTTTGGTATGGCATGAATCATATTGGGCTTGAGTTCAGAATCAGGACCTCTCGCTAGGATTCGAACTCGAGGCTCGATTGCCACTGCCGCGAGATTATAGCGATTTCGCATCATAAGACGCTGCGGTGGGTTTACAAAGTTTTGGAAGAGATCATTTAGGCGCTGAAGCTGGTGCTCAAGGTTATTCTCTTCTTCAATGAGTTGTGCCATGATGGAAGAAGGAGAACTTGGTTCTGAATCAGAGGAAAGATCTATGTGGTGGGGTTGCTGCACAAACACGGGCGTCGAAGCTTAGCCTCGGCGAGAGTGAATTTCTAAAGGAGGTCTTAGGGATGGTCTTAAGGACCTCCTACCAAACATGCACCGAAGGATTTGGTGAGATCAGAAGGTGCTGGACCCAATCGAGACACTAAAAAATTGTTAGGTGACTATTGAGGTTCGGGGCAGATGATACCCCTTAGTCAGAAAGGTCGTCCACTTGAGAAGTACCTGGGCAGCCAGAAAGGGAGAGTCCCGCAAAGACCCCTACACGGTAGAGCATCCCCACGAGTTATAGGGTTTCCCCCACCCGACCTCTCATGTCACTGAGATTCCAGGTAGACTAGAATGGGGACCTTGACCTCTTAAGTCTACCTTTTTGAATTAAAATCAAAGTGCTTAGGGTTCCACTTGAACTTTAGGCCTTTTGAGTGCAAAAAGTGACCTAATTATAAGGTTGGTTGACCCAAAGGATCAACTTCACCTCTTTGTTCCTTTGAGAGCTTTTAGGTCCTTTCTTTTAGGGTTCAAATGGATGAAGAGCCTGATTAGCTTAGGATTTCTCTTATATAGATCTTTTCAAACAAGGTTTAGGTACACCTCTTTTTGAAATTTTTGCTTCTTTGCTTAAGAGAAGATGTCTCTAAAAACCCTAACTTTGCAATCCTTAGGTTGTCTCTAGTAGGTCCAATTTAGTTGCCTCAACAATTGACATCTAGGGCTCAATCAAGAAGGTTTTAGACCTAGTTACCTTAATTGGATGTGTAATTCAAAATGTGTTGAAATGAAAATCAGGCAACTTTGGTGAATTACTAAATATGGAAGTAGGTAGCCCTAGATTGACTTTTCTTTATTTTTTTTTTCCTTTTCAGATTTTGAGGGGATGAAGAGAGAAGGCTAATGAAAGTTACCTGTTCCTTGGTGTGGTTGTTGTGCGGCTGCTCTTCTTTCCTCGGCTTTTCCTGAGACAAACACGACAAAAGAGAGAAATCAAGTCAGTATTGAATCAGAAGTTGTGATCAAAGTTTCTAAAATGCCCGTTGCTCCCCGGCAACGGTGCCAAAATGTTGACGAGGAGAAATCGTGTTTTAAAAAGATGTTACGTTGTAGTATAGATGAAATCGTCGTGAAAACAAATAAGAATTTATAACTCGAAAACCAAGGTATCCGAGGTCGAACACAGGAAGTAATTGGGTTTTCAAAAACTTAAGAGCACAACTCTCAATTTAATAAAAAGCAATAACTAATCCAATCAGAAATTGAGGAGTAATGTCAATGTAGAAATAATGCTAAAAAATTGGACGTTTGATGAAAAATCAGACGTCTTAAAAAGTTTTTCTACAGTGCTTGGTTTGTGATTTTTTGGCCTTCTCTTTCTCTCTTCTTTCTCTGCAGCTGTGCTTCTTCTGCCTTCTTTTCATCTTTGTTTTTCCTTGTCTTCTTCTTCTTGTCCTTGGCTGCTCTTTCTTCTCTCTTTCTTCTGTCCTTGACTTTCTTCTTTCTCTTCTTCCTTCTTTTGCGGCTAAGTCCCTGCTTCTCTCTTTCTTCTGCCTTCAGCGGCTACCTTCTTCTTCTCTTCCTCTGCCACTCCTGCTTCTCTCTTTTCTTCTTCTTTTTCCTTCCTTGTTGCACCTAAGTCCTTCCTTCTTTAGCCTTTACCTTCAGCCGCTACCTTCTTCCTTCACTTCTCTTCCTCTGTCACTCCTCTTCTTTCTTTAGCCTCTTCTTCTTTCCTGCACAGCACCATGAAGCAAAACCTATCCCCTACCCTCCCCGTGTCTCTCTCTCTCTCTCTATTTCTCTCTTCGGTACGCTCTTCCTAGAGCCAGGTAATTGGGTCGGGTGCGCGCCTGGGTCCAGGCGCGCCGACGTGGGTGTGATGCGTGAGGAGTGTTAGGTTTAGGTAATCGGGTTGGGTGCCAGGTCCGCAGGGGTAGGGGTCACGAATGAGGTCGTGAGCTAGTGAGGGCGAGGGACCTCACCCCTGTGCACTGGATGCGATGAGCTAAGAGCACAAATTCAATTTAAGGCGCTCTCTGAGTTCACGAGGTGGGACTAAATGTCCCACCTGCTTCTGTGCTCGCGTCTGCAGGAGACCTTCTTCAATTGCCACAGCTTCGGTCGCCTGCTAAGCCAATTGCCTGGCTGTGTGAGTTCGCAACACCAATCCGCTTCACCGGGGACTCTGACGCTGGGAGCATGCGACCTGGAGTGCTGCTGCAAGCTTATTGCTTTAGCGTCAATGGTGGAAGGGGGTGTCGACCTGATGTTCATGAATACAGCCTTGTAGTCCCATTAAAACACACGAAGAGCTTTGTCGTGTCTTGGTGAAGGTGAGACGGTGGGTGGCAGGTCACGGGGCAGCCCAGGCGAGCGTGCCTAGGTCACCCTGTGGCCGTGCTTATGGGTTAGGTTGGGGGACGTTTAGGGAGGTGATGGTGGTCGATGGATGGGCGGAAGGTGATTAGTGGACGATGGAAAAGGTGGTGAGGTGACCGGTGTGGCGTGTGGATGTGTGGAGCGGTGGAAGTGCCTCGCCGGTGGGCGACCGGAGATGGAGAAGATGGCGGTGGACAGTGGCTGCGAGGGGTCGAAAGTGGAAATAGAAAGGTGGGAATTGAAGAGGGGATAGAGAGGAGTAATTCTAACCTAGCTAACTGGACGAAAGGGGAGAGGTGGTGGCTGGCTGTACCTACTGTCGTCGGAGAAGACGATGTCCAATGGAGGGAGAGCGGCGACGACGAAGGGGCTAGAGGCACGTGCGCAGGTGTTGCACGACGCAGAGGAAGATGGTGAAGGCGGCTCTGCCACTAGTAGTGTGGCAGAGCGACAAGAAAGAGGGAGGCTCGCCGAAGTTCGCTGGACCTCTAACCGGAGGAGAAGATGAAATTGGGGTGATTCTCCGGCCAAGTCGAGCTAAAGGGATGCGGCCGGAGGTGGTTATGCTTTTATAGTTGCTGGCAGGGGTTCTTATGCTTGGAAGACAAGCTTCCAAGCACAAGAGACCTTGCCGGAGATGGTAACAGCTGGAGACCCAAATCTCTCATGCATTCGCACGAGAGATTAGGTGTGAATCGAAGATTGTAATCAAGCTCAGATGGAAGGGAATTCCTTAGAGAATCTCCCTTCCAAATCTGGGAGATCTCTGAGGGATCAGGGAGTAATCCCCTTCCATTCCTCGCCGGAGAAGGATTTCTCCCCATTAATGGTGGAGGGACCTATTTGTAAGAGTGGAGAGGAAGTTGGGGGGTCTATGCAAGAATTTTCAAAAGTTAGGGGCCAGAATGTAATTGGGTGGACTATTTTGCAAAGTAGGTCAAGATGAACTCCCCTTAGGTCCAAATTTTGGTACAAACATAATTTAGATCTAAGAAATCGAATGGTGAAGTTATATTTTAGGTTTGACCACGTTTGACTGAATAGTTTACACAAAAACCCAAATTAGGTCAAATAATGAGCTGAGACCCCAATCTAGGTCAAAAGAGGTTTTAAAGCCAAAATTGAAGGTTCTAAACCCTAGGGGATATTTTTCTATGAATTTTAGAGGATTTAGTTGATTTTTATCTTGACTAGAACCTTGTTGAATTAGGTGGGTCAATTTTAGGGTTACAGAATGTCATTTAATTCTTGGATTGCACAATAATCCATTTCTGACTGAACCAACCCACTCTTTATCTTATTCAAACCGTTTGACCTATGTTTTGCTTCTGAGAAATCTTGTTTATGTACTGCAATGGTAAAATTACAGCTTTAACCTTTGATTCATGTTTTCTTCTCAGAACATTAATTCCTTGAATTAGACCCTTCTCTAGGTTATGTAGGAGCTCTTATTCTTTTTATTAGGTCAAAATGAGTTAGTTATGGCTCATGATGAGGCTCTCATCAAATACCCATCGATCATGTTGATCCCATCAATCTAACCATGCAAAACAATGTAAACTATCTTTTCTAGGTATCCATTTTCTTGTGGGTCCTTTGGGGTTAGTGTTTTTCTAATCCACAGATTTATAGACCTCTTTTTTGTTAAATCTATAATTCTTGGGATTTTTAGCCTTCTAATACATCCATGAATGCCTAGGTGCATACGATTTGGTTTGTGTATTCTTTTTACTCTGAAATTTTGATTTTAAAGAATCACAAAATTCGTGTTTAGCTTAGTAATTGTTTTAAGATTATTTAAAGTCCCTCAAAATGCTCATAAATATCTTTTAACTCTACTATTTTTGCATGCAATTGATTATTAGTTTCAATTGACATTTTAACTTCATTTTTAAACATGATTTGTCTATTTCTAATATTTGATAATTACTCTTTAAAACCTTATTTTCCTGTTTAAACATCTTAACTTTATGATATAATTCTTCATATGCTTTTAGCAATTCTTCAAAAGAGAAATCATTATTTACCTCATTTTCTGTGCCTTTCGATGTTGCAACCAACCAAAGGTGTGCGACCTCATCATCCAATACATCGGAATCGGCATCCATGTTAGAGTCGCTATCATCCTACGTTGCTTTGAAAGCTCTCTTCTTCTTCTTCTTGACTTCGTTTGTGTCTTTCCTTTTGTCTTCCTTCTTGTTCATGGGGTAATCCTTTCACAAGTGGCCCTTTTTCTTGCACTCATAGCAAACAATATTAGTTGAAACTTTATTGACTTGCTTACCTTACTTCCTGAGGAATTTTTGAAATTTTCTTGTGAGCATCTCTATTTCTTCATCTTTGGATTCCGAGGTGCTTGAATCCGAGTCCTCCTTAAATACTCTAAAAGCAATATTCTTCTTGTTGCTTGATATCTTCTCCTCATTCTTCTTCATGTTTTCCAATTGAACCTCGTAAGCCATGAGGCTTCTAATCAGATCGTCCAAAGGGAGAGTGGACAGGTTCTTCGCCTCTTGAATGGCTGTGGTCATTGGAGTCCAATCACTTGTAAGGGATCGTAGGATCTTCCTTACAAGATGTTCTTCCAAAAACTTTACATCAAGATTCTTCAGAGGATTGACAATCTCTCCAAACCTCGTATACATAACATTGATTGTCTCTCCTTTCTCCATCATGAAATACTCATTACTTTCCCTTAGAATAGATATGCGAGTTTCCTTTACCTTACTGGTCCCATCGTAGGTGATCTTGAGAGTATTCAAAATTTCGTATGCGGATTCACATGCCGAAATTCGGTTGAACTCTTCTTTTGATAACGTACAATAAAGTGTGTTCATCGCCTTCACGTTGCTCACTATCTTCTTTTTCTGATCCATCGTCCATGCTTATTCTTGTGGCTTCGGATCAGAATATCTTTCTTGAATAAGGCTCCACGATTCTTCATCCATCGCCTTCAGAAATATTTACATCCTTCTCTTCCAATATCCATAGTCCACCCCATTAAAATAGGGAGGGTGGGTCGACGATTGTCCTTCAGCACGCTTTGATGTTGATGCCATCACGAGTAAAATTTTTTGTCTTCTCGTAACCCACTCTGATACCACCTGTTGGAAACTTTGAATCTAATATAGATTGCTACACGCACAAACACTCAAGCGAATATTAGCAATAACAAAAACATTTGCACAATCAATTTAATCCACAAAATAGACATAAGATATATAGTGGTTCCCCACTCACTTGAGTACTACATTACCTAAGCCTTCTAGCATAGGATTTTTAACTCAATTCTCTCAACCTCGAGGTAATCACATTACTAACCGAGGTAATTAACGAGTTACCTCAACCCAAGTACAACGGGTTTGTTACAACCCAACGAGCAATAAGCTCAAATACAAATAAGAACTGGTGTAAGAAAAAGATTTCTTACAACAAGAATTCCTATGCCCCCCAACAATAATTAAAATCAATACCAATTGAGAGCTTAGGATGGACGTGATTTGCTTCGTAGATGTGTGAGAGAAAGCACGTCGATGTGTTTGTTGACAGAGAGAGTTTCGCTTAGTTATGATAGCAATAGAATGATGTGTCGTGTTTTATGTGATGGAAAATCTCTCAATCAAAACTAAATATGAATTTTAACCATAGTAAAGATGTATCACAGGGAGGAATAGACCAATAAATTCACGAGTCGAGGAATATACTGTTCGCAGACACTTTTGAGACTTTAATGCGAGGAATATGCTATTTTAAATGGAGCTTGCAATTTCCTTAAAAGTTCAAGAGTATTTATGCAGTTTTTACGTCAGGAATTAAGCTCCAAAAATATGTGTATGATGCATGCGTAATGGCTTATCATGTAAATTTAACTTGCATGCAACTTTGATTTGAAATTCAAAGTTAAATCATGCTCATAACACAAGCGAAGTAATTTCATGAAACCATAAGTGTATTAATGCAATGTGGCCTGAATAAAATATGAATATATAATTGGCAACGGCATTGAATGTAAATATTAATTAAGAAGAAAACAGAGGATTTCTCCTCTCTCTTCCTTGCGTGGGCGGCTGTGTACGGTTGGCGGCAAGAGTTGACGGGGTGGTGCGCCTCGACGAGGGCTACGCAACGGTGGTGACGTGGCGGCCGGAAGTGGCCGGCGGTGGCCGGACGGAGGAAAATGGTTGCTGGCTCGGTGGCTTTGTTGGAGGAGAGCAACCGCGCGTGGAGAAGATGGCGCCGCTGCTGCAGCCCGTGCGACTGCGCACTGGGCACGCGTACGCAAGGCGTGCTAGGGCTGGCCGCTGGGTGTAGCGCCTGCAGGCTTGTGGTGCAGCACCTGCGAGCGATGGCACGTTGCTGCCTGCAGGCGCTTGGTGTGGGGCAATGGCGCGGTGTGGGTGCGGGTGCGCGCCTGCAGAGGGTGCAAGTACAAGCCTGCAGGCGATGGCGAGCTGCTATGGCGCGGTGTGGGCGCGGGTGTGCGCCTGCAGGATGCGTAAGGGCAGGCGGTGGAGCACGCTTGCATAGGGCGTGCAAGGTGGCATGTGCTTGCGGTGGAAGGCGATGGCGCGGAGAGGGCAGGCGGGCATGTGGTGCAGTAGCGTGAGGCGCGCAAGGGCGGTGAGCGCCATGCCTGCAGAGGGTGCGCAAGGGCGGTGATGGAGCGCACTTGCAGAGGGCGCGTAAGGGCGCTGGAGGTGGAAGGCGATGGTGCGGTGGCGTGGCGAGGGCAGGATGGGGTGGGGCGCCTGTAGGCAGTGCGGAGAAGGGCTATGGCGTGGCTTGCTGCTGCCTGCGAGTGCTTGGCAGTAGCGGTGGAGGGCAATGGAAGGTGCGGTGTAGGCTGGAAGGCTTGGAGCGGTGAAGGGTGATGGCGTGGTGCGGCGCTTGGCAGTAGAGCGAGGGTGGGTGCGGTGCCTGCAGGATGCGCAAGGGGGCGTTGGTGCACAGTGCACGCTGGTTGCACAGTGCATGCGACCTTTGATGGATATCCCCTCAAGGGGGAGGAAGAAGAACCCCGAAGATGCAACCCTTTGCCAAGCCTTTTTATCTCCTCTCCCTGCGTGAGTTATGGGATTTTCAAATCCCTTTACTAATTTTGGTCGACGGCTGTTGGGGGTGTTGAGGCTGCCGGAGATTGGGTGAGGTGAAGTTGAGGCGGTTGTTGGGGGAAATTTCTTTCACCCCCTCCTGTTCTTTTCCAACCTTATTTCTACAACAACAAAATATAAAATCATTACATATTAAGTTATAGAATGCGATAAAATAGATGTAAACTTAAATATTGATGCATGCAAACATTCTATAACTTAATATAGTTATTAACAAACCTAAAAGGTAATAATAAAGTTAACTTAGGCATAACAATAGTCTATTAAAATGAACTCATCATTTGCAAAGTGTAGAGAAATTGAGAGTAGCAAACAATTTTCTTCTGTTCAAAATGTGATGGAAATATGAAAATATAACTCTATCATTTTCTCCTATATTTCTTATATACAAACTAAGAGTCCAAGGGTCATTTTATAGAGTTAGGACCTTAGTAATATGTCTACTAGACGTTAGGGTTTAAATCCTAACATTCAAGTCCTCAAAATCAAATTTACAGCCGTTCAATTTTGAACTAACGGCTAACTGGTACCGGTATTGAAGTAGTGATACCGATACTAGCTGCTCACTATTTTTCTGCATTCAGCACACAAGAGTCCTAGAAACTGTACTCATGATAGGTACCAGTACTTGCGACTCTCAAGTTTGAGACTCACTAGGCACTGTGACCTACATGTACTAGTACTCATCATGGGTATCGATACTCGTAAGGTCCAGGCCCGAATTGAGTCTATAAACTGTGACCACCAGATACCGGTACTTATGGTTAATACCAGTACTTGTTGCTTACAGTTTGAGATAGGCTCAAACCTGTGCCTTGCATGTATCGATAATGATGAACAGTGACAGTACTTGCTTTCAAGTACCTTTATTATATGAATTACTACTATGTTCATTTGAATACTTTAACAAATTCTTTAATCATTAAACCAATATCTTATAAACAACAAGTTTTTTGAATGATTGTAATGTTTATCCTAATTTATCTCTAATTAATTTTATGATATAACTTATATTTCTTTATTAAGAGTCATATATTCTAAAAACCTAATATAAAAGACAATAAAAACTCTAAATCGAATATGATCTTTTATCAACAACTCCTCATTGTCATCTTGCTTCATTGTCATCATGCCTAGACATAATTCACTGTTTGCCTTGATCTTCACCTAAATCTGAAATATCACTCAATTGCAAGCATTAATTTACAATAATTTTGTTAACACCAAAATAAGATGTGGAACAAGGTTCCAACATAGTTGACAAGTTATCGTAGGTTAGACACCCCATTGGCAGGTTGTCCAGAGTCCAGCCACACGTCCTATTCTCTTTGACGGATGCCTTTAAGTAAATCTTAGACCAGTGAAGCCACCTACTTAAAAAAAACACAAAGAAAGAGAAAAGAAATAAGCCACTTTGTCGCACGAGTATGACTAGTAAGTTGTCGTGGGTTAGATGCCCCATTGATCGTTTGTCTAGATTCCAACTCATAAAATGCATAAAAATTCCAAAACACCTAAGGAAGAAGTGGGGAAGTAGAACAATCCAAGGAGATATACATTGGGTTAGTTTTTGTGTTGACCCCACAAAAATAAAAGTTGGGAGAAAGCACCGGTTGAACAGATACACCTTTAGGCAATATTTTCTTTTTTCAAGTCACTTAGGGGCGTAGAAACCCAAAATCCAATTTAATTGCCGTTAAGTGAGTCTATCACAATTTTCACAACAAAATGCTTAACACTTAGAGTCCTTTTTAAGTCTTAGGTGCATTGGGTAGTCGTAAAAAGTTATCATGAAACTCTCAACCACAAAATCTAAAAAAAAAATTAGAAAAGAAAAAGAAGAAAAAAATGAATTTGCTCTTATACAGAATAAGGCAAGGACTTGGGTGGTTTGCATTTGGCAAACACCCAGATGTTGTTGAGTCTCTGTAGGTTAGGTTCTTAGTAGAAATTTCCTCCTGCTAATGAATAACTTATGGCTGAGCAATCGATTCTTAATTCCAATTGTAGAAAAACCTTACTAAGGACTAGCAAAGGGTGGGCATGGGGGTATGATGACTCTATAAATGATAGTGTTAATTATATCAATTAGAGTTGATCTCAAGGGCACATGCACATAAATATGATAATATTGTGGGCTTAGGAGCAATGCATGCATATTATGTAATATCTACATTTAGATTACTTATAATGAATGTTTAATAACCATGCATATAAGTGCATATTGAAATAGGTCTCAAATGAGCAATCAGACCGTATGGATGGATTCGGATCGACGAATAGAATCCAACAGAATCAAAATCACCTCAACCAATCTTCATAGCTGCCACAACAAACCTGAGAAGTTCTAACTGTTGATCTAATGATCAACGGCCCAAAATGTGACATGTCGCAGCCACCTAAGCTACCATTGCGCCCAACATCGATTGAGGTCATTGGATGCCCATCAAACGGTTGGAAATCGACCATGTCGCCTCCTCATTTGCGCCTCACAACCTGAAGGAGAGGCCCACACATGATCTCAACTGTTGGATCTCCATCCAACGGTTGAGACAGCGTGTCACAACAACCGTCCACTCAACAATCCAAGTACGTAGTGCATTGGTTGGGAGGAGCGCTCCCAAGGATTGTGCGCAAGTTTAAGCCGTGGTACGCCTTAAATCAACCGTGCAGCAACCACAGATAAAATTTGCTTGCTGGATTTCCATTGGGCAGACGCTAAGGATCCACATGGCACAACCTTGCATGCCGGATGCATGCAATGAGTGTACGCATGATTCCACGTGCGATTGTATGAGCGGGGGAGGCACGATCTTGAGCATGCATTCACGTGTGATTTGAACCTTTCATCAAGCATTGGACGGCTGAGGATGGCTATGGACGACAGCGTAAACATGTGTGCGGTGGTTAGTTGTGCACGTGATGGTCATCGGTTGTCCGTGCGTGAGCACGTGGGTTGGCGTGGATTGGCCGGCGTGGAGCGTGATTTGTGCCCAAATTTCATGCCAAATGATTTGTCCTAAACCCTATAAAAGCCCCTACACCTCCCATTTGCAAAACATCTCTTCCTATCTTCAACACAAGCAAGTCTCCACCTTTCTAGAGTTAAGCAAGATCCTTAGAGTCGCCAAGCCATCGATGGAAGCTTCCTCCACTACCATGGCTACCCCAACGCCCCATTTTTCACACTTATTCTCTTGTTTCTTTAGCTTTATGTCCATGTTTTCTTTAAGCATTCTTCTAGCACCATTGTTCGTAGTGTGAGACTTTTATGTTTACTGAATACATTAGTTTTTCATTGTTATCATTGTTGCCTCATCTATCTAAAATAGATTTCGTTCATGCCATCCATAATTCTAATATGACATTATTATATCTTAGTTAGCAATCGCCATTGTCATGAGTTTCTAACCCTACTTACTCTCTCTCTCCTCTTTCATGCAAGCAAGTGCAATCACCATGTGACAATAAAATAAGCGATCAATTGATCTGATTTTTGCCTCCTTAAGATTGACACTTGGACTCACCTTTCCATTTCTTATTTTAAAATTGACATATTTGTATGCTACAACGAACGAGTTATCACTTCGCATATTTCGATGTCACAACGCATGGTCAGAAATGGCATGTAGCGACAACGCTTCTGTTGTGAGGGGTTTGTAGCCCCTTCCTAGGGCTACTTCCCCTCAAGTCGCAGGGAGAGAGAGACCTAGGTCCCCTTAGGGTCATCTCGGGTGTTCTCCCTGCACTTGAGTTAGGCCAATACTCGTCCAAGGGGGCTTCTTATTGAAGATGCAAATCTGAACACGTCCTGTTTCAGATCCAAGGTGTTCTCTTAGTGATAGTGGTGCAACGCTGAACAGTGGTATGGTTTTCTTCAGATTGATGGTCTGATTTTGGGGTGTGATTGGGGTGTGTTTTTCCCTTATTGGATGATTCTTGGGATGTGTATTTCCTATTTTCTTAGGATGTGGTCTGCTTGACACCAATGACAAAGTGAGTCGGTGCACCAGGAGCATTACAAGAGCCACCATGGAGTAGGGTGACTGATTGACTTTGGTGCATCACAACATCTGTGTGGTGATCAGACCTACTTTCATTCGCTACAGTCCGTTCCTCTATGGAGGACTATACAAGTGGCTGATGGTAGATACACCCTAGTTAGGGGTAAGGGGGAGGTGTTTGTGACCCTCAGCTTGCAGCTATCTGGCACATTGCATGTGCCAAAATTCCCATTGAGTCTGTTGTCTGTGAGCAGAATCACAAAGGATCTTAACTGCAAAGTGATCTTCGATGATGTCGGATGCATTGTTTAGGACAAGCTCACCAGGAGGACTATTGTCAGAGGTATAGAGGAGAATGTCGTTTATCACCTGGGACAGAAGCCGTTTGCAGGAGTTACTCGATATGGTAGTGAGGGTGTTTTACAGTGGCATGTTCGTTTTGGCCACTTGTCTCTGGATTGCCTCGAGAGAGTGATACCACATATTTCCCCAGCTACTACCATACAGTGTGATGCATGCCAATTGGGTAAGAACCATCGGTTCTCTTTTCCGGCCAGTACCTCTACTGAATCTTCGACATTATTTCAATTGCTTCATATGGACGTACAAGGACCGAGCAAAGTCCCAGATCGGATGAGACATCGATACTACCTGGTTGTCGTAGATTTCTCTAGAGCCACTTGGGTGTTCCTGTTGAAGAGTAAGGCAGAGGTTGAAGGATGCATAGAGACTCTTCTTCTAGAAATTAGCACACAGTATTCAACTACAGTAAAGATGGTGTGGACTGATAATGCATTTGAGTTCTGCATTACCAGACTTAAGAAGTTCTATAGGACCCATGGGATTGTTCACCAGATCACTTGTCCTCATAGTTCGCAGTAGAATGGGGTCACAGAGCGAAAGCATAGGCACTTGTTGGATGTTGCCCGTATACTTTTGATTCATTACAATGTGTCGCAAAGATACTGGGGGGACGTAGTTCTGATAGCGACTTATTTTATCAACAGGATGCCTAGCTCAGTTCTTCACGAGCAGATATTGGTTCTTTTGAATCCAAATGGTGAGTTATTCCATGTGTCTTCCAATACCTTTAGATGCATTGCATTCGTTCATGTGTTGTCACTTGGTCGTAATAATTTAGCTTCTTATGCTATCAAGTACGTATTTTTGGGTACTCTAGGACATAGAATGGGTACTGTTGCTGTGATCTTCTGCAGAATAGACATTATGTTAGCGTTGATTTGATTTTCTATGAGGATACACCATACTTCTCAGTCACTGAACAGAGGAGCTCCTATGATGATGTTGCCTTTCTTCCCTTGCCTGTTTCGTAGGAAGAGACTCGTGTTTGCTTCTCAGTCTAAATCTCTAGCTGATGGATAGATGAGTTGCTCCTCCCTGAATGAGTTTGAGAGATTACATGGGTCATTGTATGCCTATCATAGGCATCACACTACATTTTAGAGACTTCCCTCACCAGCAATTGATGGTTCACAAATAGTTGAGATTGTACCTGATGCCAATGACAATTTGGTTAGACCTGATTCCCCTAACAATGCAGATCACCATAGTAGTAAGGCCCTTTCTGCAGCGACTCAATCAGAGATACCGGATGATTCTGACATTTCTATTACTATTAGGAAGGCATAGCGTACTTGTGAATCTAGATATCGTGTTGTAGGTAGTTTGGCTACCGATGGTCTTGCTCCTCAATTTAGCAGCTTCTGTCAGGTATTTACAGCGTCACACATTCCGTCTACATACTAATAGGCTATACTTGATCCAAAGTAACGTCAAGCTATGAAGGATGAGATAGCAGCACTTCAGAATAGACAGACTTGGGATCTCACCTCACTTCCTACTGATGTGCGATTAGTTGACTTCAGATGAGTCTTTACCTTGAAATACAACCCTGATTGATCTATTTCGAGGTATAAGGCTAAGATAGTGGTAAAGGGGTTCACCCAAACATATGGGATGGACTTTGATATTTTCTCCCCCGTTACACAACTTGCTATTATTTATATAATCATTTCTATTGCTACTTATAGAGAATGGCCATTCACCAGCTTGATGTAAAGAATGCCTTTCTCTACGACGATATTCAGGAGGAGGTTTACATGTAAAAGCCCTTGGGTTTTGAGGTTCAGGGGAGTGCATGTGTAGATTGAGGAAAGTGATCTATGGACCGAAGCAGAATCCAAGAGCTTGCTTTTAAAAGTTATTAGAGGTGCTCAACCAGATTAGTTTAAGGCGCTCTACTTCATATCACTCCTTATTTACTAGAAAGACTGACAAAGGGATTGTGGCACTCCTAATATATGTCGATCTTATTATCACTAGGTATTACAGAGATGAGATAAACAAAGTCAAGAGACCTATAGAGAAGTTTGTCATGAAGAATCTGGACCAGTTGAGGTATTTCTTGGACATTGAGGTTATACGTGACAGGGATGGAGTGATACTCTCGTAGGGGAAGTATGCTCTTGATCTTCTTCAGGAGATTGGTATTTTAGCAGCTAAGGCTGCAAATATTCCCATGGATTCTAAGATCTATTTATATGATGAGAGATCTAAGACGATTGACAATAAGGCTTACAGGCAGTTGATAGGTAAGCTCCTTTACCTCACCATTACTCGTCCAAACTTATCTTTATCTGTTAGTAGGTTTAGCCAGTTATGGATAAACCAACTAGGCAATATTAGGAGGCTGAGAGAATGCCCATGTGGATTGTAACATACTTTGATGCTGATTATGCTGGCTGTGCTGGAAACAGAAAATCTACCATAAGGTTTTACACCTTTGTTGCAGGCAATTTGGTTATATAGAGTCGCAAGAAGCAAGTAGTTGTATTTAGATCCAGTGCAGAGTCAAAGTATAAGACCATAGCCTAGACAGTTGCAAAGATGGTCGAGGTCAAGTCAATTCTGTCAGATCTTCATGTTCCTCTAGATAGCTCTATGGAGATGCGATGTGACAATCGAGCAACAACCTACATTGCCAATAACCCTATATTCCATGAGAAGATAAAACATGTAGAGATTGACTACCACCACACTCAAGATCTTATTCAACGTAAGATGGTACATATCACAAGTCACTTCTGAGAAGCAAGCAGTAGATGTCTTCATAAAACCCCTAGCAAGATCTGCCTTTAAGACATGCTATTTCAAGTTAAGTATGATTGATATTTATGCTCTAACTTGAAAGAGAATATTAGATGATGAATGTTATTTTTATATTTTTTTTACATATCTTTTATTTCTTTAGGACTATGTCATTTTTTCAACACCTCTCTTCTTATAAAGAGGTTTGGGGCTCTGGTTCCATTTTCCTACTAACATGGATAAACTTTTGATGATGAGAAAAGCTTTGAACAAATTGACAGGCGTTAATATATCACATCCTATCCACAATTTCTCATATAGATTCACTGCCTGAAGCCCGAGAAATGCCAGAACATTGAAAACTCAAAATAGACCAACTAGAATTTTGCAAAACCCATATATTATCAAGTTTAGTTTGTTTGCTGCGAGGATCTGTCATGAGCTTTTTTGTACATTCTACAAACACCTGTCCATGTGCATGCAGGTTTGTGCATCTGTGTAAATGCATGCTATGCATGCATGAAGTATGCATGTCAATATATCTGTGTATACGCGAACTATTTGCATATATAGACACATGTGAGCAAAATGCCTGTTTGGTGAACAAAAAGAAAAAGGATATCCTGAACATCATGCTGCAGGTGGTGCTTTCACCCTTTTCCCTTGCATGGATTTCTTTGGAGAATCATGCAAACCAGAAACAAGAGGGTGCGATGAGCCCGTACTCCGATCGAATCCTCTTACACAAATATAACCTGCATGATACATATTTTTCAGGCATTTTTTGTGCGAATGTTGTACATGATGAGAGGAAAATTCTCAGTGACCAGTATTATGTTTGGAACATCACTCAAGGTTCATTAATTTACTCATCTAATAAGCAATCCCTAAGCTGGAGAAGAAAATGCCATGGACAAGCATACTCGTTGCATAAAGTGAGATAGCACCTGAAGATCACAGTGATTTCAAGGTAACATACAGAGAACAAAATAGATTTGATCGGGAATTAGCACATTTTTCGAAAAAAATAACCAGAATGCAGAAACCTCAAGCAGCAATCAACTTGATGGGTGGAGGAAGGGATTGTTCCTTTCTTGTCTGACTCGTCTCACTGAAAATTTCCCATTTTTCTGTATTCCCATGGTTGTCTTCTTGCCTTACGAGTAATCATTCTTGATGTCTCCTTTAGTTGCCATGTTAACCAACTTTTTTCGTACTTGTTTGAGCCCTAATGCT
Organism: Thalassia testudinum; assembly: GCA_037157565.1. Taxonomy (NCBI): domain Eukaryota; kingdom Viridiplantae; phylum Streptophyta; class Magnoliopsida; order Alismatales; family Hydrocharitaceae; genus Thalassia; species Thalassia testudinum. The sequence continues at coordinate 56,451,106 of JAZHRO010000055.1, forward strand.
CTTATGATTGCACCATTGAAGGGATTCAAATACACCTGGAAAACATGACTGTCCCCAACTCCAATAACCCAGGACCAGTATCTGATTTAATACCACTTTAAGAGAGAACAATACCTATGTGTTGCCAAATGAGAATAATTCTTTTGCGCATGAACGATGTTGAGTGTATATATATTCAAATGGATATTTGGATCCTGGGTATCTTTTATGTTGTACTGCCGATATGTATTGCAACACCCTACCTTTTTTATCCCTTAAGTGAAAGAGAGAGAGGCTCAGCGTGGCAGTGTTCCCATCTCCTTTTCCTTTGATCAAGGAAGATTTTCATGTAAATCCCATGCTGTGTGTTTCTTGTGCTTAATCACAGTAGAAAATAATGATTCACTATTGTTGATACTTTTATTTTCTCTCTTATTTATGTTTAATGGGTCTATTTAGTTATTTTATTTTTTTATTTGATTCTCTTGTGCATTTTTTCTAATACCTCTTTCTGTATAAAGAGGTATACGATTTTCTCAAAGAATAAGCTAGATCATTTCATTCAATTTGATATCAGAGCAACGATCATGGATCAGAGCTTTGGTATCCCACCCCAAAAGCCTCTAAAATCCTATATCTTATCCCTGATTTGTGGTCTTTGATCTCCATCGAGATCAATCGAGCAGCACCGGCAACCCAGAGGGTATCCACCGCCGTCGCCCCTATTCTTCAACGGTCTGTAGCGCCGGTAGGGAGGAACAGCGTTGCCACTGTCGCCCCTCAGACCTTGCAATGCCGCCGACCGGTGGCCTTGACCCATGAAGGGGATCCCTGTTACATTTGATCTGGGTGTTGCCCCTAGTTGAGTAGGGCACCTTTGTGTGGGTGAGGCAAGGGTAGACCACACCGATCTGTCCTCCCTGATTGCTACTTGGCCCCGCTGTGGTTGGTGGGGTTGAGGTGATCAAAGGAGGAAGTTTTTGGTCGGAGAAGGAAAGGAGCATCCCTTAGAAGTGCAGTTTGGTCTCTCCCCGCACCCTAACATGCACTAAAGTCTGATTTAAGAGGTGCTTATGACTCTTGGGATGTCATGCATGATCACTTGATTGTAGATTTCATGGTCAAGAGTTCACTTTCTCACAGATTTTAGAATGTTTAGATCTGAAGATAGTCTTTTAAATCTCTCTTGTGGCTATTTTTTACGAGTATTTGGCTCAGAGATGGCAAGTTCTAACCCTTGGTGATCCACTTCGTCCCTGCTAGGCACAATGCCAGTCTCAAGAGTAGAGATGACAATGGAAACCGCTATTGTGGCAAGGATGGTCAAGTATGCGAGCTTGATGGTGCAGGAGCATAGTCACCATGGTGTAGGATGGTTAGTTGATTTCGATGCTTTACAGCATCTCTATGGAGATCAGAGCTATTTCTGATCACTCAGTTCCGTTGCACCAGGGAGAACAATATAGGTTGTTGATGGCAAGCATGCTCCCATTGTTGGCCAAGGGGAAGTGTATGTGACCTCCACGTTGCGGCTACTGAGACCACTACACGTATCGGAGTTTCCCATGAGCTTGTTGTCCATGAGCAGGTTCACGAAGGATCTTCATTGCAGGGTGATTTTTAATTAGGCTGGATGTATTGTCCAAGATAAGTTCACTACAAAGACCATTGTTAGATGTACAGAGGAGAATGATTTTTATCATCTTGGTTAGGAGCCATTTGCAGGCGTTAGTAAGCATAATGGTGGGAATGCCTTACAGTGGCACATTCGTCTAGGACATTTGCCTCTAGATTGCCTCAGGAGGGTGATTCCACATGTTTCACCTGCTGCTACTATTAGGTGTGATGCTTGTCAATTAGGTAAGCATCATCAGTCTTCATTCCCGGCTAGTGCTTCTCCTGGATCAGCTCTGCTTTTGAGTTACTCCATATAGATGTTTAGAGACCGAGTAGAATTCTAAACAGGACACGACAACGTTACTATCTTGTTGTCGACGATTTCACTAGAGTATCCTAGTTGTTTCTTCTGAAGAACAAGGCAGAGGTTGGAGGTATTATACAGACTTCTCTTAAAGATTGGGACTCAGTATTTTGCTACAATGAAAATTGTACGAACAGATAATGCCCTCGAGTTCTGTACTGCTAGACTTGCGGAGTTTTACAGGACTCATGGGATTATCCACCAGATCACTTGTCCTCATATATCACAGTAAAATAAAGTTGTCAAGTGGAAGCACAGACGCCTGTTAGAAGTTATCCGCACTCTTCTTATCTACCACAATGCTCCGTAGAGATATTGAGGGGATGCAGTTTTGACAGCGACCTACCTCATTAATAGGATGCCGAGTTCAGTCCTTTACGAGTAGATACCGATTCTTCTATTACACCCAGATTGTCAGCTTTTTCACATGTCTTCCAGGAGTTTTGGATGTGTTACTTTTGTTCATGTACCATCACCAAGCCGTGACAAACTTGCTCCTCGCATTAAGTACATCTTCTTAGGGTACTCCAGGAGCTAGAATGGGTACTAGTGCTATAATCTCATCCACCATAGGCATTATGTCAATGCTAATGTGACATTTCATGAGATAACACCATATTTTTCTATTTCTAGACAAATGAGTGTTCCTGATGATGCAGCTCTCATGCTTATTCCTCTGATTCCATTTGAGGAGATTCCGACCTCCACACCTCAGTCAACTTCTCCAGGCTTCATAGCCTCCATGGATGACTACCAGAGATTGCATGGTCCTCTATGCACATATAGTAGATCTCATGCGACACTACAGAGGCCACCACCCACACCAGTGAACGATGTTCCATAGGCGATTGAGATTGGTTCTGATGGCTGTGATAGTCTAGTTAGACCTGATCCTCGTGACAGTGCAAATCACCATAGTAGTAAGGCTCCTTCTGCGGTGGCTTAGTCAGAGATACCAGATCATTCTGACCTTCCTATTGCCATTAAGAAGGTGCCTCGCACGTGAGTCTAGATATCATGTTGCAGGCAGTTTGGCTACCAATGGTCTTGCTTCTCAGTTTAGCAGCTTCTGTCAGGCACTTACAGTGTCATGATGAGTCCATTTTAATGGACTATTGTTACGCCTAAGTACTTCAATTCTAACATAATATGTTAATAATCACATTAGGTCATTAAATAAGTGCATGCATCATTACTTGAGTTTTTATCTATTTTATCACATTTTATAACTTAGTATGTAATTATTTTATGTTTTGTTGTTGCAGGAATGATGGTGGAAAAGAACAAGGAGGGAGGGGATAAATTTCCCCCAACAAACCGTCGCCTCAACACCTCCCTCATCCTCCAGCCAGCCTCAACACCTCCCTCAACAAATGAAAACAGTGCTGGCCATATTTAGAAAAGGATTTTGAAAATCCCTTGAGAGGCGGAAGATAGGAGATATAGAGCGAGAGGCGGAGGGGATTGGGAGGAGCTAACTGTGAAGACTACTTGCACTGTGCACCAACGCCACCCCCAACCTACCTTGCACGCCCTTCCTCAGCATTGCACCAAAACCACACCACCCCCTTCCAGCCTGCACCGCGCCATCGCCTTCCACCTCAAGCGCCCAACCTCCAGCGCCCTTGCGTGCCCTTTGCAGGCACAGGCCCACTGCGCACTTGTGCCCTCTATAGGCACATGCCTCCCTGCACCCGCACTGCCTGCAAGCACTTTTGCCTCAGCGCCCCACTGCGCCCTACAAGCCCCGCCCGTAGGCGCCCCCGAGCTGCACCAGCGCCTGCAAGCAGCAGCAAGCCACACCAAGCCCTCGCCTGCCCGCACCAGCACTGCCTACAGGTGCCCCACCTTCACCTGCCCTCGCCACGCCATCACCCGCACTACTGCCCCCACCGTGCACCCGCACCTACACCGCACCATCGCCTTCCACCGCAAGCACCCACGCCCTCATTAGCCCTTGCGGCCTGCAGAACGCCCTAGCGCACCCAACTTCTCTACACGCAGAGCAACCCTCGCGCGACCAATGCGATGCCAACTCGCGCGCGCATGCGACAGCAGCAACGCGTGTCAGCCCCCTGCAGCTAGCTCCATCGGCGTCAAGCCCTTTGGCTGACCGCCATCCGCCACCTCCGGCCGTGCTTCCCCCGCCGTCGCAATCACCTCTCTCCCACGCACCGCCGACGGGCCTCGGTCGGCCGGCCACCAAGCCTTCACGCGTGCGAGGAGAAAGGAATTTTCCTCTCTTTTTGGTGACATTAAAATTTACCATTTGTGCCATTGCCAAAAACCCTATTGCAATATTTAGTTGATTATTATATTTGAGTGAAATTGCATGCATGCCCTTACGTGTTATAGTATTTCTTTCATGCTCTTAACTCTTCAATGGTGATGTTGATAAATGCATAAAATCTCATCCATACAATCACATAACCTAAAAGAGAAAGCCCCATGTCTTGAAATACTATGTTACATGCCATTACAAGTTATTTCATGAAAGAAAAATTACATTCATATCCCTGCATTTCTAAATTATTACGTGTTCCTTCTTTTCACCTTGTTTCGCATCAGATTTGAACACGGATTGCGCACGTGGTTGAATAAGTACAAAGGAAAAATATTTTGTGAACTTATTAATCTGTTCCTCCCTGTGGATACGACATCCATTTCGTGGTTTAAATTCATATCTATGTTAATCTTTGATTGAGAGATTTCCACCACATTAATTACAATGACATATCCTTCTATTGCTATCATAAATAAGCGAAACTCTCTCCATCAAATTGGTGCCGTTGCCGTGACAATAGATTCACATTATTATTTTTTAATATTCTGAGTTGCACAATCATCTGATCATTTTTTTATTGTGCGAGGAATCTGACGAGGCAACGAGACGCAACAGAGCAGCGACATCAATCACGAGCTAAGCCACACGAGGAAAAGACATAGGAGACCTAGATCCCGATTTCACAAGGGATTCTCCATCGTCACAAAATTTACTTCTGTCTTTTCGCCCTTGTAGTAATTGGGGTTGAATTTTTGGAGGTCTGTCCCCACATTCTTTAGCTACTAGGGTTTACATTTTTTGCATGCGTGATTCTATTTTCTGCTTGCTTTCCTTTAAAACCAACAAAAGAAAATATCGAGCTGCTTGTTTAGAAGTTGCATGCCCTTAGGTGCGCACATTTAGAGGTGATTGAACAGCACATTAGATCTTATTATTGCATTGCAAGCATATTAGCACGAAGATTGCTGGAGACAGGTACACCTTTCTAACTTTTGCATCCAGCTCCTGTTCACGCATTTGCATTCAAATTAAAATTAAAGACCACCAAGTTGTTTGAATTTATTAATTCAGTGGTCGTATAACTACAAGTGGGACTGATAATCAGATTCAACCCTAAAATCAATTCACATTTGATCGATTCTAAGGGACTTGTCTGCGTTTTCAAAAAAAAAAAATTACAAAGATTTGCGGTGTTGCACACTTCTGACACTGAGCACACACATTAGGCACCGCACTAAGGCTCGATCCTTTAAGGCTATAGGCACCGATCTCTTTATTGATGCAAACCTTCCTATTGTGCTTTGTGGTGGTGGTGATACTATCTTTTGACCAAGTGTTTTGATATTTCACGGAGGGGGACACCCCTTAAAGGGACAAAAGGGTAGTTAAGGGGCACCGCATACGCATCGCCTCAAAAAAAGGGTTCGCCCTACTTGCATCCCCTTGTTCGTCCTTGGAGTAACTTCTCACTTGATCACCTGGTAGTATCATCTAAGCAAAGTATAGGTCCTAGGCCACTCGAAGGTTGAATTAAGGCACGTAATTGCAGTGAAAAACTTGTTTGGCCATTTATATCAACTAATTCGACCTCCAAAACAAAGAAGGTTAAGATTTCAAGTCATCACCCCTTTTATACCACTTACGTCGGAACGGAGGGATAAGCCTTGACCTTTTGACTTATCTTTGGGGTGCAGGTTTCACTTAATAAGAACCTGAATTGTGTTTTGTATGCTTGGTAGACGCTCTCTTGAGGGTAGTCTAGTGTTTGATCCTAAGCCTGAGAGAATTCTTAGGAGAGCTCACCTAGGAGAGAAAAGAGAAGGAATGATTGATCAAGGAGTAAATCAACAAAGGACCCTAAGGGACTTTTATTCCAACTAACCAACCTGCACAAGCACTAAGACAACCGGCAGGGGATAATCCGTATGAGATCAAGAGCAGTACCATATCTTTATTGCCCTCCTTTTATGGTACTACTAGGGAGGACCCCTACTGACATTTGGAGGAATTCACCGAGGCTTGTTCCACGGTGAAGCTCCAGGGCTTTACTGATGAAGCCCTGATGAGGACTCTATTTCCTTTCTCCTTAAAGGATAAGGCCAAGCACTAGTATCATACCCTCAATGCAAGGGTAAATGATTGGGCCACCCTTAAGGGAGAACTTTTGAAAAAGTATTTTCCCATGAGTAAAACCAACCATTACATAAGAGAGATTATGGGTTTTACTTAACAGGAAGGGGAGCAATTTCATGAGACTTGGGAGCACTTTAATGACCCTCTTAGGTTATGCCCCCACCATCAGGTGCCAACATGGCAGTTGGTCGAAGGTTCTATAACGGGTTATCTGAAAGGCATAGGCAAACCATCGATGCAGCCTGTGCAGGAACCTTCATGACCAGAACTGAGGATGAAGCCTGGGCATTATTTGAAACATTAAGCGACAACTCCATACATCTGTCCTCTACCTATCAAGAAAGAAAACCATCAATCTTGCAGAGGAAGATAGAGGTCCATGAAGCTGGGGCTTCTCAGGATTTGGCTTATCAGATTCAACTATTGAATAAAAACTTTGATAGGCTTTTAGCAAACCCCGACATGAACCCGCAAGCAGCCTCTATCTTTTAGGCTTCAAGAGAATGCTCCATTTGCCAAAGCACAACGCACGCCACGGCGGAATGCCATCAGGAAAATCAATTCCCTAAGTTGATTCAGGCCGACTTGAACGCGGCCCAAGGTTTCCGCCCCCTCGCAATAACTCTTATTCCAATACCTATAATCCGAGGTGGCGGAACCATCCAAACTTTTCTTGGAAGCAAGGTGATGCTTCTAACTCAGGGAATACAAGACCCTTACCTCCCCAACCCTTATACCAACCATCTTATGAAAACCCTCCTCAGAATAAGCCCTCTGAGATGGATGAACTGAAGGTCATGATGAAAGTAATGCAAGAGCATCAGAATATGGTCATCCAATCTCAGAATAAGATGATTACTGATATGCAATCCCAAATTCGTCATCTTACTGAGGTAGTTAGGCAACGTGATCCGGGGAAACTGCCTACCTCTTCTAAGGAGAACCCTAAGGGCAAGGGGGTTGTATTCAAGGAGCACGCCTAAGCAATGATCGTGTTGAGTGGAAAAAAGATTGACAAGCCTGATAACACTCCTACGGTTACGTCTCAGAATTCCCCTTCCACACCTGACCCGACTTCCATCTCTACCGAGGAAGAGCCACACTGCTCTCCCTCACATAAAATCACCTACAATGAGGATGTCGTCCTTCCACCACGCCTTTCCCGCCATGACGACCCCTCTACCCAGAAGCCGAAGGCGCCCTATCCAGAGCGCTTATCTGTTCCTGGGAATCTTTTGTTGGCTCGTATGGAGCCAAGGATAGGACGGAAGAGATTATGGATACTTTTAGGCAAGTCCAGATTAACTTGACTCTGTTGGAAGCTATTAAACAAATCTCATCCTATGCCAAGTTTCTGAAGACCTGTGCACCAAGAAGCATCGATCTAGGAAATAGGTTCAAACCAAGGTCATCCTACCTAACCATGTTAGCTCGATTCTCCAGCATGGAACACCCCCCAAAATGAAAGACCCAGGGGCCCCGTATATTTCAGTGGTTATAGGTAACCAACACATTGACGAGGCTCTGCTCGATCTGGGTGCGGGGGTGAACATTCTACCGAGCTCTGTCTACGACCTTTTGGGAGGAGGCAAGCTAAAGCTTAGTCTAGTAATCCTCCAGGTTGCAGACATATCACTTAAGACACCACGGGGAGTGTTGGAAGATGTCCTTGTGAGAGTGGAGGATTTCTTCCATGTTGACTTTCTGGTGCTTGATATTGACCCATCAAATAAGCCCACAAAGCCGTCCATTATTCTGGGATGCCCCTTCTTGGCCACAGCCAATGCCTCTATAAATTGTAGATTTGGGGCACTTGAAATGGGCTTTAGGAACAAGAAGATCCGATTGAATGTTTTTGATACTTACAAGCAATCCAGATTTGAAGATTGTTCTCAGATTGAGGTCGATGAAATAATTGAGGAGACTACTCCAACACTCTTATGTAGAGATCCCCTTCAGAAGGTCATATCTAAGGATCATCCCTCGATTATTAAAGAAACTGAAAGGGAAATGCCCGAATTAGAAGAGTTGCTGGGGATACACACTGAGTCTCTATCCCCACCCTGGACTATGAAGGTAGATTCGCTACCTGAGGCGGGGACATCTCAACTAAAACCCTCAATCCAAAAGGCTCATGAGTTGGAGTTGAAACCCCTCCTGAGCACATTGAAATATACTTTCCTTGGCCCTAATAACACGCTCCCCGTTATTATCTCGTCTGCATTATCTGAATTGCAGGAGGGAGCTCTGCTTGAGTGTTTACAAAGGCACAAGGAAGCAATTGCCTGGTCAATTGCTGATATTAAGGGTGTTGATCCCTCTCTTTGCATGCATCATATATACACGGACGAGTCCGTGAAGCCATTCCGAGACATGCAGAGAAGGCTCAATCCAAATATGCGGGATGTTAAAAAGGAGATTCTGAAATGGCTGGATGTAGGGATTATCTATCCCATTTCAGATAGTAAATGGGTTAGTCCTATTCATGTAGGACCCAAAAAGGCAGGAATCACTGTGGAGGAGAATGACCAAGGAGAGCTGGTGACCACTAGACCCTCAACTGGTTGGAGGGTCTGCATTGATTACCGCCGTTTAAACACGGCTATCCAGAAAGACCATTTCCCTTTATCGTTTATCGATCAAATTTTGGAATGATTGGCGGGGAACAAGTACTTCTGTTTTCTTGACGGGTACTCTGGGTATAATCAGATTGCCGTTTTTCCTGACGATCAGGAGTGTACCACCTTCACGAGTCCGTATGACACATTTGCATTCCGCTGAATGCCATTCGGGTTATGTAATGCTCCTGCCACTTTCCAACATTGTATGATGGCTATCTTTTCTGATATGATCGACGAGTTCGTTGAAATTTTCATGGATGACTTCTCTATTTATGGCTCGTCGTTTGACCTATGCCTTTCGCACCTTGATAAAGTCTTAACTCGTTGCGAAGAAGCAAAGCTGGTGCTTAGCTGGGAGAAAAGCCAGTTTATGGTCCAGCAGGGCATTGTGTTAGGGCATATAGTTTCCGAGAGAGGATTAGAGGTGGACACTGCAAAAATCGATTCCATCTCTAAGCTTCCATTGCCCGCCAATGTTCGTCAAGTTAGATCTTTCCTTAGCCATGCTGGATTTTATAGGCGCTTCATTAGAGATTTCAGTAAAATCTCTAAGCCACTTTGCGACCTGTTAGCGAAGGATGTCTCCTTCGATTTTGCTGATAGATGTGGCGAGGCTTTCCAAGTTTTGAAGAAAGCCCTTATTACCACACCGATTCTCCAAGCACCAGATTGGACCCTCCCATTTGAGCTTATGTGCAATGCTTCTGATTTTGCAGTGGGAGCGGTCTTAGGTCAAAGGGTTGATGGCAAACCTCATGTGCTGCATTATGCCAGCAAGACCCTTACGGATCCTCAGCAAAACTATACGGTCACTGAAAAGGAACTACTTGCTGTAGTATTTGCTTTGGAAAAGTTTCGATCTTATCTTTTGGGATCTAAGGTTGTGGTGTTCACTGATCATTCTGCCCTAAAGCATCTTCTTGCTAAAAAGGACACCAAACCTCGCCTAATTCGTTGGATTCTGCTATTCCAAGAATTTGACCTGGAAATTAAAGAAAAAAAGGAGTTGAGAATGTGGTAGCAGATCATCTGTCTAGGATCCCTATTGAGGCATTAAACCATGCTGGCGGTATTCAAGAGATTTTCCCTGATGTCTCTAATGGTTGTGGAAGCTAAAACTCCTTGGTTTGCTGACATAGTGAACTATCTGGTCACGGGCATTACCCTTAGTACTTGGGACCAGCAGAAGCGAGACAGGTTTCTCGCCAACGTTAAATTTTATCACTGAGAGGAACCGAAGCTTTTTAAAGTAGGACCTGACCAGCTTTTTCGCCGTTGCGTCCCTGATGAAGAACAAAGAAGTGTTGAGTTTCTACCATGACCTCCATTGTGGGGGATATTTTAGTGGGAAGAAGAGTGCTCATAAGGTTCTTCAGTCTGGCTTTTTGGTGGCCCATATTATTCCGAGATGCACATACGTATGTGGGCGCATGTCTATGTTGCCAACAGACGGGAACCATTGGAAAAAGGGATGAGAAGCCCCAACAACCTATCCTCCCTGTTGAGATTTTTGATATTTGGGGTATTAACTTCATGGGTCTCTTTCCTGTGTCATTCGGATATGAATACATCCTTGTGGCTGTAGACTATGTATCAAAATGGATAGAAACCATACCCACGCGAACCAATGACCATTCTGTGGTCTTGGGATTTGTTAAAGCTAATATTATTTCTCGGTACGGGTGCCTAAGGACAATCATAAGTGATGGAGGACCTCACTTCAAGAACGTACACTTCACAAGACTACTCCAAAATTTGGGAGTCAACCACATAGCCACACCTTATCATCCTCCAACGAGTGGACAAGTTGAAGTGTCTAATAGGGAGATTAAGCGAATTTTAGAAAAACTGTTAGGCCCGATCGAAAGGATTAGTCTAAAAAACTAAATGATGCTCTTTAGGCCTACAGAACTACGTATAAAACTCCCTTGGGCATGTCTCCTTTCCGTCTTGTCTACGGAATAGCGTGCCACCTTCTCGTTGAAATCCAACATAAAGCCTATTGGGCTATTAAAAACGTTAACTTGAATTTGGATAAAGTGGGAAAAACACGTATGTTAGAATTAACTGAGCTTGAGGAGCTTCGTAATGAAGCCTATGAAACTTTTCAAGCTTACAACGTACAAAAGTTTTCCATGATAAGCACATCATTAGAAAGACTTTTGAACCTAACCAGTGGGTCTGGTTTTTCAATTCTAGACTTAAATTATTTCCTGGAAAGCTCAAATCCCGCTGGGATAGGCCATACGTTATCAATACTTTCCCTCATGGAGCTGTAGAAATTCGGAACCCTTCTTCAGGTGCGAGCTTTAAGGTAAATGGCCAGCGACTTAAACCTTATATTACTCTTTCAAATGGCCAGGTTTTGGACGCACTTCAGCTTGAGGAGCCTTAGCTCCTCCCACTCTCCTCCTCAGGTGATATTCTTCTATGTCTGCATTTTTCCAATGAGGATATTGTCAGTCTTAGGCATGGGGGGGGTATAACCTAAGAATGTTTATGGCATTTATAAATATTTGCATACATATATATTTATATATATATATAAAACACTTATTTTCTTGAGTTGAGTGGGTTAGTCCCTAGCAAAATACCTTTGTCATTGGAGGTTTTCCTTCTTGAATTATTTCTTAAGTTTAGAATTCAGTACATTTATTTCACGTGTACGTAGACTGGGTAATGGATCCTTGAAGAAAACCAGTAAGCATTTGTAGTCTACTGAACCCTTGGACAGTTAATAGGGAGTTAGGCATACTATCTTCTAGTAGATCCACCTCATATTTGTGAGATGAAAGTAGAGAGATTGCTGGTGCACTAAGTCTAGTGCAAGGATTCTTAATTTTTGGATAATTAGATGATGATACTTCAGAGTTGGGCAAAGTTTTAGTTCTCTTTTCCAGTGTGCGTACTTTGTGTGAATTCTTGAGAATCACCAAATAAGGCAGATAAATAGAGATTGAATCTTGATAAAGCTATGACTATGGTAGATAGTTATGACCGTCGTTCATAGAGTCCTCGGCTAAAGGAGGGTAATAGTGTCAAAGGTCAGAAATATGCATGTCCTATCCATTCCTTCCCAGTGTCGAGAATAGGCACTTCCACGAAATAAGTCACACAATATCCTCTTGACCATCATCATCCCTAATAATGCTTCATAAATAAAAGTCTGTGTCGTGTTATGTTGATTTATAAAAAAAATAAAAAATAAAACAAAAAAAAGAGAAGAAAAGAAAAAGAAGAAATAGTTATATTAAAAAGAGAAAAAAAAAGAAGAGTCCAAGTTTATAATGTTTTCTATGTAACATTATTTCTGAGGCAACAAAACACCTATCGCGATTCACCAAATATGACCTATACCTACCTTTCAGTATTTTTGATCGCCTGAATACTGCCTAAGGACTCTAACTTAGTTGTAGAGTTATTAGGACTTGAATTGAAGTGTGGATGCCATGTGAGGTCACCAAACAGTGAGTACAATTACTAAATCTGGCGAGATTTGTGATATCAGAAAGAAAAGAAAGAAAAGAGTGAACGCCCAAGAACATCAAGAGAGTACAGTTGTTTAACCTCTCCCCGAGTTGACTTTTCAATAGTCTAGAGATATAGAGTCTGTAGTACTAGATTACATGAAGCACTAGATGAGTGTGTGCCACCAAATACAAATCCATTCAACTCGATATCTCCTACCTAAGCCAAAAGCTAGGGTCAAATTACAGATTATCTTCTGCTTTATTCCTAAGGGAAGTAGTTGCCTATCCCGACAGAAATATTTACCAAGGGTGAAGTACGAACTCCCAATGGTAATTGGCTTTTCACGTGGATCTGTTACCTAGGCTATCATCACTTCACATTTGTCTGGATCTCTAAAGTTTTGAAATAAGAAAAGAAATCTTCTGATTACTTCTATTATTTTTCATTTTTGCTAGGGACTAGCAAATCTTAGACATGGGAGTATTTGATGAGTCTATTTTAATGGACTATTGTTACGCCTAAGTACTTCAATTCTAACATAGTATGTTTGTTAATAATCACATTAGGTCATTAAATAAGTTCATACATCATTACTTGAGTTTTTATCTATTTTATCGCATTTTATAACTTAGTATGTAATTATTTTATGTTTTATTGTTGCAGGATGATGATGGAAAAGAACAAGGAGGGAGGGGACAAATTTCCCCCAACAAACCGCCGCCTCAACACCTCCCTCATCCTCCGGTTGGCCTCAACACCTCCCTCAACAAATGAAAACGGTGCTAACCATATTTAGAAAAGGATTTTGAAAATCCCTTGAGAGGAGGAAGAGAGGAGATATAGAGCGAGAGGCGGAGGGGATTGGGAGGAGCTAATCGTGAAGACTGCTTGCACTGTGCACCAATGCCACCCCCAACCTGCCTTGCGTGGCCTTCCTCAGCGCTGCACCAAAACCACACCGCCCCCTTCCAGCCTGCACCGCGCCATCTCCTTCCACCTCAAGCACCCAATCTCCAGTGCCCTTGCGCGCCCTCTGCAGGCGCAGGCCCACCGCGCACTTGCGCCCTCTGCAGGCACACGCCTCCCTGCACCCACACTGCCTCAGCACCCCACCGAGCCCTGCAAGACCTGCCTGCAGGCACCCCCACGCTGCACCAGCGCCCGCAGGCAGTAGCAAGCCACACCAAGCCCTCACCTGCCCGCACTCGCACTGCCTGCAGGCGCCCCACCTCCGCTTGCCCTTGCTACACCATCACCCGCGCTACTGCCCCCACCGTGCACTCGCGCCCACACCGCACCATCGCCTTCCACCACATGCACCCACGCCCTCATCAGCCCTTGCGGCCTGCAGAACGCCCCAGCACGCCCAACTTCTCTACGCGCAGAGCAACCCTCGCGCGACCAACGCGATGCCAACCCATATGCGCATGCGACAGTAGCAGCGCACGTCAGTCCCCTGCAACCAGCTCCGCCGGTGTCAAGCCCTCCGGCTGACCGCCATCCGCCACCTCCGGCAGTGCTTCCCCCGCCGTCGCAATCACCTCTCTCCCACGCACCGCCGACGGGCCTCGGTCGGCCGGCCTGCCACCAAGCCCTCACGCGTGCGAGGAGAAAGGAATTTTCCTTTGTTTTTGGTGACATTAAAATTTACCATTTGTGCCATTGCCAAAAACCCTATTGCAATATTTAGTTTATTATATTTGAGTGAAATTGCATGGATGCCCTTACGTGTTATAGTATTTCTTTCATGCTCTCAACTCTTCAATGGTGATGATAAATGCATAAAATCTCATCCATACAATCACATAACCTAAAAGAAAAAGCCCTATGTCTTGAAATACGATTATGTTACATGCCATTACAAGTTATTTCATGAAAGAAAAATTACATTCATATCCCTGCATTTCTAAATTATTATGTGTTCCTTCTTTTCGCCTTGTTTCGCATCAGATTTGAACACGAATTGCGCACGTGATTGAATAAGTACAAAGGAAAAATATTTTGTGAACTTATTAATCTATTTCTCCCTGTGGATATGACATCCTTTTCATGGTTTAAATTCATATCTATGTTAATCTTTGATTGAGAGATTTCTACCACATCAATTACGACATATCCTTCTATTGCTATCATAAATAAGCGAAACTCTCTCCATCATGTCACATATTCTGTCTACCCACCAGCAGACCATGCTTGATCAAAAGTGGCGTCAAGCAATGGAAGATGAGATGGCAACGCTTCAGAGTAGACAGACTTGGGATCTCACATTGCTTCCTATAGGCATGCGACTAGCTGACTCTAGATGGGTCTTTGCCTTGAAATACAATCCTGATAGGTCTATTTCAAGGTATAAGGCCAACATAGTGGCAAAGGGGTTTATCCAGACCTATAGGGTGGACTTCTTTAATACTTTCTCCCCTGTTGCACGGCTTGTTACTATTCGGATACTCATTTTTGTTGCTGCTCACAGAGACCGACGGTTACACCAATTTAATGTGAAGAATGTCTTTCTCTATGGCGAATTTTAGGAAAGGGTTTACATGCAGTAGCCCCCGAATTTTGAGGTTCAGGGAAAGTATATGTGCAGACTCAAGAAGGCCATTTATGGCCTAAAGCAGAACCCGAGAGCTTGGTTTCAGAAGCTTAAAGATGTGTTGCAGAGGATGGGGATGAAGAGGTCTTCTTCAGACCACTCTCTGTCCAGAAGACGGGGAATGGTGTGGTAGCACTACTATTTTATGTAGATGACCTGATTATCACCAGCAATGATGAGGTTAGGATAAGTCAGGTTAAGGAGTCTCTTATATGACAGTTTATTATGGAGGATTTGGGCCAGCTTCTACATTTTCTTGGGGATTGAGGTTGCTAGGAGCCTATATGGGATTGTTTTTACACAATGCAAGTATGAATTGGATGTTCTTTAGGATACAAGTATGCTGGGATCCAAGCCAACCAATATTCCTATGGACCCCAAGGCACATCTTCATGATGAGGAGGTAGAGGTGGTTGATAGCAGAGCATACAAACAACTTGTGGGCAAGCTGTTATATCTGACTATTACCAGGCCAGATACTACATTGGCAGTAGGTAAACTTAGCCAGTTTATGGAGAGACTGACGAATCTGCACTGGCAGGTAGCTATGCAGGTGTTGAGATACGTGAAGAAAGCACCAGTTCGTGGTATTCACTTTTAGAGCAGCTCTGCTATGACAGTGGTAGGATATTCTGACACTGATTATGCGGGATGTATGCTTGACAGAAAATCCACCACTGGTTTCTGTACCTTTGTGGCTTGTAATATGGTTACTTGGAGGAGCAAGAAATAGAGATAGTTTTTCGCTCCAATGCAGAGTCAGAGTATAGGGCGATGGCCCAAACTGCCATAAAAATGATTTGGATATGGTCTCTGCCGCATGATTTACATATCCAAATTGAGGAACCTAAGGGGATGCGATGCGACAATCGGGCGACTATATACATAGCTAACAACCCGATGTTCCATGAGCGCACCAAACACATTGAGGTCAAGGTTTTAAATATCAATATTCATATTGTATCGACAAGTCAAAAAAGGGATATATCGCTAATATCAGTGAATTTTGAAAAAATTGCTCAGAAATGCCCAAAATGTTACAAATTTTATGAAAATTAATATTTTAATAATTAATACAGCATGAAGAAATCCCTAGAAGATGAAAATTATAAATTTTAAATGAAAATATAATAGAAATGCACTAGTCGCATATCGACAAAGTTATATATTGAAAAGAAAGTGTACATAACATGATAATAATTGGAAAATATTCGTAGTAATACTACTCATAAAAAGAAAGAAATATAAATAGTGTCAAAGTATCAATTGACTACACCAAACATTATGTGTGTTGATATATCGATGATATATCAAACCTTGCCTACGTCATAGTCATAAGGTGGACTTGGTACCGGGTCTCCATCTATATTTGTATATTTTTATGTATATTCATGTTGGGCATCCTCCCTACTAGGACATTGATGATGATATCTCCCATCTTCTCCACTGCTACTTTTTTCCTGTGGCTCGTCAACCATCACTGCATCATCATCATTTGTATCTCTTAAAGGTGGTGAGTCATGTGTCCATGTGAGTTGTGTCCATGTAAGAGTCGCATCGAGTAAGGGAGGAGAAAAGAAATGAAAGGAATCATGTGAGTTGCACAAGCAGATAAAGATATGTGAAAATTGAATTGCAATTCATTTTTGGAGATATATCATCGATATCCCTCGATATCAACAATATAGCCTAGATATCGACGACATATCGGCGATATATCCCCAATATCATGGAAAAAGATATGGTGCAGAATATCGATATGTTTCAACTTGTCGATATCGATATATCGGCAATATATCTTCGTTGAGGTTAATTGCCACTGTATCAGAGATCTTATATAACGTGGTTTGCTGCGTACCACTTATTTTGCATCTAAGGATCAAATTGTTGATGTGTTCACAAAGGCTTTACCTCGATTAGCGTTTAATTATTGCTGTTCCAAGCTGAGTATGATGGACATCTATGCTCCAATTTGAGGGGGAGTGTTGATACTCTGATTTATCTCTCTTGTTTTATGTTTACTAAGGACTATTTAGTTATTTTATATTTTTGTCTGGTTCTCTTATGCATTTTTCCCAACACCTCTCTATATAAAGAGGTGTAGGGTTTTCTCAAAGAATAAGATTGATCATTTCATTCCACTACTATAATATTCCAAAGAACCCCACATCACTTTATATAGAGGTGTGGGAAAAATAATAAGTCCTAAAGAGATAAAACAAGAGATAAAAAGAAACTCTAACATAACAACTAGATATGTCAATACACTCCCTCAAGCTGGAGCATAGATGTCAATCATACTCAACTTGGAATAATAAGTATCAAATGCTTTACGTGGTAAGGGCTTTGGGAAGAAGTCTATCGTCTGGTCCTTTAAAGCCACAAAGGTTGTGCGTAACACTCCACACCGGATCAAATCTTTAGTATGGTAGCAGTCGACTTCCACATGCTTGGTGCGCTCATAGAACATGGGATTGTTGGCAATGTATGTGACAGCTCTATTATCACATCTCATCTTCATAGGCTCCTCAATCTGAACATGCAGATCCAGTGACAAGGACCTAATCCATACCATCTTAATAGAAGTTTGGGCCATGACCCTATACTCGGACTCAACAATAGAATGTGAGACCACTGTCTGCTTTTTACAGCTCCAGGTAACCAGGTTACCTACAACAGAAGTACAAAAGCTTGTAGTGAACTTCCTATTTGCAATACATCCAGCATAATCTGCATCGGAGTATCCCACAACTGTCATAGGAGCACTAGCCTGACAGAGAATACCGTGTCCAGGTGCTTTCTTCAAGTACTTAGCACCTACATAACAGCCTGCCAATGCTGCTTGGTTAGCCTATCCATGAACTGACTGAGCTTGCCTACAGCAAGTGCAATATCAGGTCATGCAATGGTCAAATAGAGTAGCTTTCCAACCGTCTGTATGATCTACTATTAGCTGCTTCTGCCTCCTCATCATGAAGATGTGCCTTTGGGTACATGGAATATTGGCTAGTTTCGACCCCAACATACCTGTCTCCTGAAGAACATCCAATGCATACTTGCGTTGAGAGAGAACAATCCCATCTCTACTCCTAGCAACCTCAATCCCAGAAAGTATCTAAGTTGGCCCAAATCCTTCATAACAAACTATTGTGTAAGAGACTCCTTGACTTGACTTATCCCAGCCTCATCATTGCTAGTGATAATCAGGTCATCTACATAAATTAGTAATGCTACCACACCATTCTCTATTTTCCTGACAAATAGAGTGATCTAAAGAAGACATCTGCATCCCTATCCTTTGCAACACATCTAAGAGCTTCTGAAATGAAACCAGGCTCTCGAAATCTGCTTCAGGCTATAGATGGCATTCTTGAGTCTACACACACACTCCCCCTGAATCTCAAATCTTTGGGGCTGCTGCACGTAAACCTCCTCCTGAAAATCGCCATAGAGAAGCATTCTTTACGTCAAGCTGGTATAGCCACCAATCTCTATGAGTCGCAATGGATATAAGTACACAAATAGTGGTAAGACGAGCAATGGGGGAGAAAGTGTCAATGAAGTCCACCCCATAGGTTTGGGTGAATCCCTTTGTCACTAACTTAGACTTATATCTTGAAATAGACCCATCAGGGTTATATTCCAAGGTAAAGATCCATCTGAAGCCAACTAGTCGTGTGCCTGTAGGAAGTGTGGTGAGCTCCCAAGTTTGTTTGCTCCGAAGTGCTGCCATCTCATCCTCCATGGCTTGACGCCACTTTGGATCAAGCATGGCCTGCTGATAGGTAAACGGGATGTGTGAGACTGTAAGTGCTTGGCAAAAGCTACCAAACTTAGAACCAAGTCCATCGATAGCCTAATTGCCTGCAACACAGTATCTGGACTCACATATATGGGGTGCCTTCTTAATAGCAATAGGAAGGTGAGAATCATCTGGTACCTCTTATGAACACCTGTAGAAGGAACCTTACTACTACTGTAATCTACACTATAAGGGGGATCAGGACGAACTAGATTATCATTGTCGTTAGGTATCATCTCAACTTCCTGTGGGGCATTAGCCACTGTTGAGGAAGGTGACCTCTGTAGTGTCATATGAGGTTTACTATACGTGCGTAATGGACCATGCAATCTTTGGAAGTCATCCAAGGTGATCGTGGAGCCTGAAGAAGTCGGCTGAGGTGTGAAGATAGGAATCTCCTCTAGTGGAACCGGAGAAATGGGCATGGGTGCTACATCGTCAAGAGCATTCATTTGTCCAACACCTGAAAAATATGATGTAGTTTCATGAAAAGTCACATCAGTACTATCACAATGCTTATTGTCGATGAGATCGTAACGGTACCCTTTCTAACTCCAGGAGTACCCTAAGAAGACGCACTTGACAGCACGAAGAGCAAGCTTGTCATGGCCTGGTGACGGAACACGAACAAAGGCAACACACCCAAAAGTCCGAAATATATGGAAAATCTCACCATCTATGCGTAACAGGAGAATCGGTATCTGCTCGTAAAGAACTGAACTTGGCATCTTATTGATGAGATAGCACATTGTCAAAACATCCCCCCAGTATCTCTATGGAACATTGTGATGGATGAGAAGAGTATAGGCAACCTCTAATAGGTATTTGTACTTCCGTTCTACAACCCCATTCTGCTGCAAGGTATGGGGACAAGTGGTCTAATGTATAATCCTACGAGCCCTGTAGAATACTATAAGTCTAGAACTGCAGAACTCGAGGGCATTATCTACCCGTATAATCTTCATAATAGTAGAATATTGAGTCCTAATCTCCAAAAGGAGAGTCTATAACACCTTTAACATCTGCCTTGTTCTTTAGAAGAAATACCCAGGTCACTCTAGTAAAATCAACCACCATCATGTCTGGAACTCTACTTTGTCCCCAGACATCCATGTGAAGCAACTCAAAAGTAGCCTCTGATCTAGGAAAGGTACTACAAGAAAAGAATACCGATGATGCTTACCTAACTGGTAAGCATCACAACTAAAAGTGGTAGCAGGAGAAATATGTGGAATCACCCTCCAGAAGTAATCCAGAGACAACTGACCTGGACGATTGTGCCACTGCAAGGCACTCCCACCATCATACCTACTGCTCCTGCAAATGGTTCCTGCCCAAGGTGATAAAGACCATTCTCCTCTGTGCCTCTGGCAATGATCTTCCTAGTGAACTTATCCTAGACGATACATCCAACCTCATCACAAATAACCCTGCAGTGAAGGCCTTTCATGATCCTGCTTACGGACAACAAGCTTATGGGAAACTCCGACATGTGTAGTGCTCTCAATAGCTGCAACGTAGGGATTATAGACACCTCCCCCTGACCAACAATAGGAGTACCTCCCATCAGCTACTTGCACCATTTTCTCTGGTGCAGTAGAACTGAGTGACCGAAAATAACTCTGATCCCTACAAAAATGCTGTGAAGCACCAAAGTCACCAACCATCCTGCACCATGATGGCTCCTGTCATGCTTCTGCAGCATCGAGCCTACATACTCCACCATCCCTATTATAGTAGCAGTATCCAATGCCACCTCTACTCTTGAGAGTGGCATTGTGCCTAGCTGGGACCAAGGGGATCACTAAGAATTGGAACTCGCTACAAACCAAGATCTACGATCCAAAAATTTTCAGACCATGTATAGCATCAGAAACAAGTCAATCAGATCTTAGACGTGATGATCCAAGGCTTCTTCAGTCGGAAAATCACGTCTAAGGCACTGAGAGAGCCCCCTACGCGGAGAAGCGGGGTACACTAGGGCCTAGGGGATGCCCAGCGTACCCTACAAGGGTAGGCGAGCCTCCCCTTCTTTGCTACAGTGATCACAAATGACCCAACGACAATGCTGGGTCCTCTGGTGGCCCTGCGTGGTGGCTCTGCCCTCGCGCGATGGTTGCTACGGGAAGCATTAAGGGTCTAGAAACCCTCTACTACTGTTGCCCAAGCATGGGTGACTACGCTAGCCACTGCAGCGACTATAGTAGGGTCAACAGACCCCCCCCCCACTGGCAGCGCTACAGCCCTCTGGTTGCCTCTTCTCACCGATGGAGAAGCCCAGCAGTCGCAACAGGGCCAACAGGCCCCCTACCGACGACGCTGTAGCCCTCTGGCTGCCTCTTCTTGCCAGTGAAGAACCCTTGGCAGTGAGGATGGCCGACGATGATGAGAAAGAAGGGGATCTAGGGTTTAGGTGACGTTTTGGGGCTAAGTATTTGGTGGGATACCAGAACTTGACCTAGGACCACACTCTGATACCAAGTAGAAAATAATGATTCACTATATTGTTCCAAAAAACCCCACACTCCTTTATATAGATGAGAGGTGTAGAAAAAATATCATAAGTCCTAAAGAGATAAAACAAGAAAGAGATAAAATCAAACTCAACATAACAACTAGATATGTCAACAATGATAGGTTTTGATTTTTGTGGTACCAAAGCCACTACAATCTAGGCTCTTGCTTTTGTTGGGATCTTCCATACACATGCATTTCAAAGGTTCCAAATAAAATATTGCAGAGTTGAGTACCTTAATTGTTGCATTGAGGCACTCCATGCATTCCAATCGTGATTAATCATCGTTTCATAGAAGTCAGAGGCCGGTTGTTTGGTTTCCATGCTACCAGGATCACCATTGGTACTGCCTGGAAGTTGGGTTTGAGAGATGCCAACTGGTTGGAATTCCCTCCAACTGATCAGATTGAGGATCACATCTCACTTGGTGCAGATTCTCATTCCTTGCCTGATCGGTTCTTCCGAAACTGGCCATCCTATGAGTACTTATTTTCTATGTTTTTGTCAGATCAATTGGTGTTGCCACTTGACAAATCGGATCGTTCATTCTCAAAACTTAATTTAATCAGTCGCTTCTTTTTTTGACTGATCGAATAAACCCTTGGTACAACAGGTTGTTAGGTCACCTGTCTAACCAGTTGGCTACTCATCAACCGATTAGATCTACCTTATTCATGACGGCAACTCATTAAGATGAGATAATGGCACAACAATGGGAAAAGATGCTCTCAGTATCCAGACTATATCTGCAAAGTTAACTGAAGATAATTATCTTCTTTACTTTGAGATGGCAATAATAGGTAGAGGTCGTATAAGCTATATTGACGGAACCAAAGCTAAGCTGGATGATAAAGATAAGGCTTAGAAAAAATGGTATCCAGAAGATAGCCAATTGAAGACACGGACCACAAATACCATGTCTATGGAGGTCTAGTCATTGATCCTGGGGAAGAAGATTTCCAAGGACAGAGTATGTGAGGGAAAAAGAACTATTGATTTATCATCCCATAAGAGAGATTCACTCTCTAAACTAAGAAAGCACGTCCTTTGCTTGTTATTATGGAGCTTTGAAGTCCAAGTGGGAAGATTTGGATTATTATATAGGAGACATGGAAGTGTACCAAGGAACAGTGGGATAAGGAATGAAAAAAAAATCAAACATTTATTTTTCTAGGTGTCCTTAACTACAAAAAAATTCCTAATTCAAAGTAAATTCCAAGTGCTGAAGAGGTGCATTATCAAATAAGTGACAGAAAGTGATGGACAGCAAGTCCTATGTCTGTAATGATGTCAAAGATCTAGAACATTCAGCCCTCACTAGCCATAATGTAATGCAGGAAACGGGTCACATGATGGTGCAATCCTGTTGTCAAAAAAATGGTCAAACCATCGACTTATTTTGGGATGTTTATCCAGAAAAGAAACCGGCAAAAGGAAATTGAATAGAGTCGTACCCTTGCTTTTTATGTAAGAACCACTGAGATGATTAAAAATCAGGAGAGTAATTTCCAGTTAACTTTGAAAGACTTGACTCCAGGTCAAGTTCATGAGTTTTAGGGTATGTACATTGGAGTCTTGAACACTTAAGGATCGGCTTCAAGGACCAAGGTCATCAACAAAGCTCTTGCTACTTGTGGAAACCAAGGTAATCCAAGCTCTAAGTGCCTTGATGATGAGTGGATTGTGAACTGTGGTGTCACTGATCATGCGATTGGCAATGCTATGCTATTTCATCAATATAAGCTTGGCTTAGCACTTCTTGTCTACATACACACTAAACATGTTGAGAGTATTATGTGGTTGTTTAGTGTCACATTGGAAAGTGTGCACCTTGTGTGTGTGTGTGATGGCCTATAAATAAACGCATACTCCTCCCATTTTACTTGAGAAGAAACAAAGAGAAACACGCCCTATCGGGGCTTCTCCCGTGGTTTTCTCCCCGCTTCTTGTGAGTGGGGTTTCCACGTAAACCCAAGCGTTCTTATTGTTTTATTGCTTTGATTTATACTTCCGCTTGATTATCATATTTAACTTAGTATCGAAGCAGTTCTTTCTTGGGTTATCTTGTTATCTCGTTATCACGTTTTATCATTTTGTTCTTAGAGTTCCATTCATCCTAGAGATGAAACTCGATCATGAGAGCTTTTGGGGTCAAAGAACATGTGATGGGTTCCATTGAACCCTACAACATAAGAGGTGGGCCACGATACGGAGGTGGCCCCTGCATAACAGCATCGCCTGGATAGGATCGTGGCCCTGTTGTAGGTGTTCTTGTTGTGAGGCGGAGTCGGGGCCATGATGGCGCTACAAGCGTGATCACGAGGTGGATCTTAGGGCTGATCGCGGTGAGGGTAAGATCGCGACGATGATCTCACTCGATCATAGGCGAAGACCGCAGCAGGTGGCATCACCCCCATGTCTGTGGCGCAGTGCGCGAGGTTTGTTGGCATCGCCCGGACGTCAGATTGGAGAGTGGAGATCTGGAGGGGATCGCCTAAACCCTCACCTTACGGTTACGAGGCAAAAGAGGGGCGCCATGCCGAGGTGTCCCATATGGTCGTTATCGCAGGGAGGAAGGAGAGAAGACCTGTGCAGCCACAGGCAGACTCGCAGGAGCACTAACAGCAGCGTCGACAGCACCAGAGGAGGCGATATTGTGAGACAAGATCGCTACGGAGATCTCTCACGAGATTGCGGTGTGAAGCAGCGCGAGATCTCAGGCGAGGATCTCGGTGAAGATCTCGCGAGATCAATGATCTTGGCAATGGAGTTGGCAGCCATAGTTGATAGAGGATCTCGACAATGGCATGGTTGCGAGATCCCCACATTAGCAGCAAAGATGGAGGCGATAAAGATGGCGAGGTGGTTTCACGATGATGGGCCGTAGCAAGTCGATGGAGATGGCGACGAGATCAAGCAACAACGGCGTGGATCTCGGTGGAGATTCCGCGCAATCCTTGCGCCGCTAACAATGGAGGCAATGGCGATTTAGCGACGATCGGCGACCCCCCGTGGAAGGGTCAACGGAGTTGAAAGCATGGTTGTTGGTTCTCCCGTACCCTAAATGAGAAGCTCTTTTGTTTTTAAAAAGGGAGAAATTGAAGAAAAAACAAAGCGGAGAAGAGAAGAAATAAAAGAGAGAAGAAAAGGAAAAAGAGAGAAGAGAGAGATTAAAAAAAAGAGGAAAAAAAGGAAAAAGATAGAGGGAAAAATTGAAAATAATAATAATAATAAAATGATTAAAAAAGAAAGAAAGTTCATGTTTGAGAGAAGATATGGAGAAATCTTCTCCAAGTTTTTAATGTTTTATTTTCTTCTCGTCATTATTATTGTCTTCTCCCATACCAGTATGGGAGAAAGGGGGAGTGTGGAAGCTTGTCGTAGTCACCCCCACTTGGGAGTCCCTTTTGTTATGGACTCCACATGAGAAACCCAACTCTGGGTTGGGAGTCCCTTTTGTTCACGGACTCCACATGAGAAACCCAACTCTGGGAGGCCCAGAGTTGGGTTTCTCATGTGGAGTCCGTGAACAAAAGGGACTCCCAAGCGGGGGTGACTACGACAAGCTTCCACAAAACAAGTTCAAGTATGAGTAATTTTGGCCCTCATTGTGCAATTTGCTTGGCATTGCACCAATTGGATGTGAAAGACTCCATCCTGAATAGAGATCTCAAGGAATAAGTTTACATGCACATGCCACCTGGTTATGAACAAAATGGAAGTTGTAAACTAAATAAATCTCTATGGGATACAACAATCACAGAGGGATTGATTTGTGTGTTACAAGAGGAGTTATGGGTATAAACAAAGAAAAAGTGACCATACCTTACTGATTAAGCACTATGATGATAAAGTTTCTCGTCTTTCTTCTTCTGTGGTATGTAAATGAGATGATAATTACAAGAGATGCAAGAGAAGGAATATCCATGCTAGTTGAGCCCCTTCACTCATTTTGCTTATGTCCATGTTTGTTTTTATTTTTGTAGGGTTGAGTTATAATTTTTCCCACGTCTCTTTCTATATAAGGAGAGGTAGGGTTTCTAAGATGTATGAATTTGATCATTTTCTCCCACTATGCTCAAGGAAAAAATTGCTAAAGAGTTTTAAATTAAGGATTTAGGGAAGCTGAAATATTTCCTTGGGATTTGTTAGAGTCCTTATTAGTTTCATTCTCTTATGTTTTGTGGTTGTTAGGTCCTTTCATATTTTTAATTGGACTCGTTATGTAATTTTTCCATTCCCTCCTCTCTATATAAGAGAGGCTAGGGTTTGATAGCAATTCAATTCCATCATTATTTCTTCCAACATGGTATCAAAGTAGGGTGGCTCCTAGCTTCTTCGTGCTTGATACCTATCCACAAAAAATTCCTTCTTTTCTTACCTTTTCTTTTTCTTCAAGACTTAATTAAGACTCCTTGACCACACACCACCAAAGCACTGTTATGATAACTAATAGGATTACCAGTCAAGGGCGGAACCCTAGCATCCCTATTTACTTGGACCACCACCCTTAATCCATATCAACATCCAATTATTATTGGGCATCTAAATCTCCTCGACCAGCTTGCTGTCCTTATTGGGCCCATACCTCCTTGATTGGACCCCTATTCCCACTTCTCCATTCTCGTGTTTGTCTAGTCTTGCTGACGAGATCACCTCTCCGATTCTAGGATCTTGCCCGGATCTCTAACCTTTGTTGGATCTCTTTGACCGATCTGATTAGATTCGATCCTTTTGACCGATCTAACCTCTTAGACAATTCCTATTACGCATTGGAAGCACGATGAACCTCTCCGTGTAGGGTACTCATGACCAGTGACTCCAATCTCATGCTTGTGCACATGAACTAGGTGCTACATGCCTGCTTTGTGCGCCATGTCACACACCTCATTGATGATATCTGATTATTTTTTACTGCATTTGCCCTTCTGTCCTCATGGAAGATGTTGACTCTTCGACCACTACTTTAAGGACAAGATCTCTACCTTTGTCTTAGTTTAGGGGACAACAATCAAGTTGATTGGATCCTTAAACTATGTCCTGGGGTCAAGAGCATTCAGTATATTTATTAGGGGGCATGATCGTTTGCACATTCTTATTGATAGAGATCTGGATCCCAAGGATGCAAGGAAGTACAAAAGGTAGGAGAATGACAATTATGTCGTGATGAAATTGGCTAATGAACATCAACCCAAAGAGCACCATAAATATGTTGTATAAAAAAACTACCAAGGAGATTTGGGAGACTCTAGAGAATAGATATTCCTTGTAGACAAGCAACTTCTGTTGTATAAATATTTACAAGTACATATGGAATACCAAGGTGATATGACCTTAGTTGAGTATTCCACTACTCTAGAGGGCCTGTTTAAGGAGCTTGATGTCTTCCAGCCTACCTGCTATGAAAAACAAGTTACCAAGTGAGCTAAATGGAAAACATACTGGTTTCTTGATCATTTAGCACCTCGGTACCACTCCGCCAGAGATTAGATATTGTTGTTAGACTCCATGCTCAATCTCGAGAACGTTTGCGGCTGACTCCAGAAGATTGATGTTGATGCACCAACTACTTCCCCTATTGTTATTCCTGAGACCTATGCTCGTCTTTACAGGAAGAGATGGTCACAGTAGTGGCTATGGATGCAATCGTGATGGTGGATGTTGTCGTCATGTTTATCTTCCTTGCATGCACTGCAAAAGGGTGAATCACCTATCTAAGTAAGAAGTACTGGGAGAAATTTGGCAAGCCAGCTTGAGCGAATTAGATATCTATTGTTGCTGAGTCTCTGGTGATAAAGACTAATGCAGAGTCATTTGCTCTGCCATTCACTGCTAAGGAGTTGGATCACTTTAGGAGTTTATTGCGAAGTGAGCCCTCCTCTACCCCTAACTTTCTACAGGTACTGTAGCTAATTTGTAGCTAATTTCTACCTTTACAGGTTCTTTAGATTAGATTATTGATTCTGGAGCATGCAATTACCTTACTGGCTAGGTTGATAGCTTGTCTTCCTTCAAGAAGTCTATTATCATCTCCTTAGATTAGCTTATGGTTCTTATTTGTCTATTACTATTGTTCGTACAATTGACTTTTCCTTTAGAATACAGTTGCATGATGTTTACTATGCACCTAAGTTTCCTTTGAGCCTCTTGTTTGTTTATCGATTATGCAAGAAACATAAGTGCTGGGTTATTTTTACAACCATCATTGTTCTTTTTAGGACATCCAGATGACTTAGATGATTGGTGGGGGATTTAAGCGAGGTGAGTTATTCTACCTTGGCCTATCGACTATTTTTGCTGGAACCACTTCTATTTCCTTAAATTCCCCTTTTTGGAATTTTCGACTAGGGCACCTATCCATCACCACAGTTTGCCTGATGTTCCCTGATCTTCCTGCCTTTACCATTTTTTATTGGGAAGCCTGCCAGTTGGGGAAATATCACCGAAGCACTTTTCCTTCTCAGCCCAAGTAGAATCAGAGTCCTTTTCAATTAGTCCATTATGATGTTTGAGGTCTTTATCTTGTTAAACCTGATCATAAGTATTTTGTTATTTTCGTAGACAATTTCTGCTGTCTCTTGAGTATTTTTTATGAAAGATAGGCTTGAAATTTTCAATGAGATAACAAAGTTCTTCTATAAAGTTTAGAACTTTTACTCTACTAGTATTAAAATTTTTAAATCTGATAATGCCCTTGAGCTTCAATAGCATGCTTGCACCAATTCCTTGAGAACAATAGTACCATCCACTAGACATCTGTCCCTACACATCTCCACAAAATAGCATTAGTGAGAGGAAACTGTGCCATCTTTTGGATATCTCTCACACCATCTTTGTGTCTATGAATGTTCCTAAGTATTTTTAGGATAATTCCATACTCACTGTTGTCTATCTCATAAATAGAGTCCCCTCGTCTATTGTTCAGTGAAGGATTCCTTTTAAGGTCTTACATCCTAATTCAAACTAGTTTGCATTGCCTCTTCAAACCTTTGAATGTGTTTGCTTTGTCAATAACTTTGGTAGTCAGGATGAGTTGTCTCCTTGGCCCACCAAAGGAGTGTTTTTGGGCTGCTCTAGAACATAAAAGGGATACAGGTGCTATGATCTTTATTTTAAACCAGTATATGGTGAGTGTTGATGTTAGATTCTTTGAGAGGTTGTGGTACTTCTCTGATGAAAGGGCAGCTACTCAATTGTCTCCTTAGGTTTACCATAGATAGGGTCCTCCACTAAATATGCCTACCCTATCTGTACCTCTGTGCCCGCACCTACTGATGACACTGTTGGATTTTATATGCCTTGAGAGAGCCATCCGAATTTTTGTAATGGGATTATATTTTATCTGAATAAAAGAATTGTTGGAAAAGCCAAAAAATGGTTTTTTTGATTTTTTTTTCTAGTTGTGCATTATATTTAAAAGGTCATATTTTGTGAGTAGTGTTATTCTCTATTGCAATTTTTTGATTTTTTAAAAGCTTTTCTATCTAATTTTCTAGAGACTCCATGGGTGCTAGGGGAAGACTTCAATATCACACTCAACATAAAAGATAGACTAGGGGACAAAGGTTTGAAAGGTTGGGGTTCCATTGCTTTTCAAAACCTGACTTCAAATTTGGAGCTTGTGGGATTTCCAATTGTAAATTGCATATTTACATGAAATCCTTGTTGACGAGAACATCATTAGGAGAGCTTTCATCCTTTTATGGTGCATTTGGCTTAAGCATAGTTGGACAATACTTAGAAGAGAAAGGATGTTCATCGATGGGGTTTTGCATCACAACTAACTTTTGTTGCTCCTGACTTGTTTGCTCTAGGGTTAATAACACTTGTTAACTGTTAATTCTTTTTTCCTTTTCAGAAGAAAAAGATTAGTAGATACTCTGATGTTGTTATCTCGATAAGCTGACTCCTTAAGAATCTTATATTCGAGTTGAAGCAAAGAAGGAGCACTATTTACACCATCTTCACTGTTATTCCACCCTTCTTCATCCCAACATTTATTTCATGATATCACTAAATACACTAATGATTCTATCAAAATAAAAACATGCTTGCAAACATAAGCTTGTTCTCTGAGCAATATTCTCTTCCAATTGCATTTTTCAACTTATAGATATCAAGTTTTCCATGTGCCTGTAATTCTTCATCCTCCATCACATTTAAACAAGAATATCCAACACATTTGCACGTATGCGCATGCATGCAACTTTTAACAATTCTCTTGCATACATATATTTGCATGTAATAACAAACAAGGTTCGAAATGTCGATTTCGATGCCGTGCCGATAAAATTGTAGGTATGCATTTCGTGGGCATGCCGAAGGCATGCCGTGGAAATGCCCATTTTTCGATGGCAGATTTCGATGATTTCGACGGCCTGAAAAAATAACATTTCGAGGCACGCCAAGGGCATGCCAGTGCATGCTGACAGAAATAATTAAAATTTGAAAGACAACTAAATCAAGATATTAGAAACGTGTTTACAAGTTTTTTTATATTAAAAACATATTTACAGGTTATTTTAGCCTGAATCTCTGTGTGTATATGTGTGTGTGTGTGTGTGTGTGTGACCGCCCTTCCCTCCAGACCGCGCCCTTGCTTCCTCTTCCCTCCAGACCGCACCCTTGCTTCCTCTTCCCTCCAGTCCGCCCGTTCCCTTCCCTCCCAGACCACCCGTTCCTAGGTTCCCTGCACCCCCATTCCCGGCGATTTCCAAAAGCTTCCCGCTCAGCCTTTTCAAATTTCCCGCCGCTCCCACCGTCGGCATGCCGACGTTTCGTCGGTAACTGTCGACATGCCGACGAAATCCTCGGCATACCGACGGTTTCCCTGCAAACCGACACTATATTTGTGTCGATATGCCCTCCCTCCAAAAATCCCCTTACCGACGGCATGCCGTCGGCATTTAAATCACAGGGTGGGAGTCCCTATATGTTAAGCATCCTACGGCATCGGTAGTGCTTGCCGACCCTATGGATATCTGCACAAGCACACAGCATCTCTTAACAAGGTGGGGCCCCCACTACAGCCAAATCAAATAGCCCTCCCGCCTCCCTCGCCCTCTATGTCCGCGGGGCCCACCGACCCTGCGGCTCCACCACCACCACCACCACCTTCCTCCCCATGTCCTCCTCCCCCTCCATCCCTCCTCCCTGCCCCCACCTCCAGCTCTTCCTCTCCTCCTCCCCCAACCCCTTCCGCTCCCTCCACCTTCTCCTCCGCCCCAAACCCCTCGCCCTTGGTCGTGCCGAGCTCCACCTTGACCTCCCCCACCGCTGTCCCCTCTGCCCCGCCTCCTCCCCACCCCGCCTCTACTTCTGCTTCTCTTGCCCCCTCCACGCCCCCGACCACCTCTACCAGTCCCCCTCCTCCCCTCCCTACGCCCTCGCCCTCGACGTCCATTGCGCCGAGCTCTTCTGCTTCGCCTGCCGCGACCAGGTCTACGACCCCGACTTCGACTTCGCCGTCCTCCTCACCTCCCAATACCGGACCGCCTCCATCCCCCTTCCCCCCACACCCCCCAAGAGGAGGCAACTGGTCGAGTTCCGCCCCTGGACCCCCACCCCCAGGGAGCAGCGCCTCCTCGACTGCTGCTCCAGCCCACTGTGGTGCCCCGACACCGCCGCCGCCGAGTCGGGCCGCGGGGTCCCGTGGGGCTCAACAACCTCGGCAGCACCTACTTCATGAACTCCGTACTGCAGGCGCTGCTCCATACCCCGCCCCTGAGGAACTACTTCCTCAGCGATCGCCACAACCCCTACATCTGCAGGCCGCAACAGAGGAAGAAGGCGGGCGACGAGGGCGACGACAGGAAGGTCGTGTGCCTCGTGTGTGATCTCGACGCGATCTACTCCGCGGTGTTCTCCGGTAGCCGCACGCCCTACAGCCCTGCCAAGTTCCTATACAGGTGAAGGGGACGAGGGAGAGTGAGCATTTTGCCGGTGGCGGCACGGCGGCATGCCGACCATACCGGTCAGCATGCCGCCGAAACACCTGTCTTTCGACACTGAAATCATATCGGCATGGTTGTTCTTCAAAACCGGCCTTGCCGACGGCATGATCAATGATAACAAATACTATCACCTCAAACATACTAATGTTAAGCCTACAACAATATTCATCACTTATATCATTCATCAAGACTAAAAAATGCATTTTAGCCCTTGTATTTTCTGCAAGAATTATTCTAACATGGGATACAACTATCGTTGTCTCATATTCAACTCCTGTAAAAAGATAGACTTCAAAGTTCAAACTCTCGTGGTCCATGTAGATAATGAATGTTCACCATATAGGTAATGTCTCCACAAATTCAAGGCACATACAATAGGTAATAACTCCAAATCATATGTCGGGCAATTCTTCTTCTGATCCATGAGTTATTGTGACGCATAAGTAATTACCTATCCATTTTCCATTAGTACACAACCCAATCAAAGGTATAAAGCATTGGTATAAACCACAAATCATCGACTACCAAAGGATTGGTATAACACAAGTGCAGCACTTAACCGGTGTCTCAATTTTTGGGAAACTCTTCACATTCCGGAGACCCTACAAAACTAACTTCTTTGTTAAATTTGTAGGTGGAACCATGAGCTTGGATAAGTCTTGGATGACTCTTTGATGGTACTTGACCAAAATCTAACACACATTTTGATCACCGACTTTGTAGGAAAATGACCAACATGCTGTAAAATTCAGAAACAATATTTGAACTAATTTTGCAATCCTTACCTGCATTGAAGCAATTACTTATTTCATCAATAGACCAGCCTGCAAGTCACAGAATATTACTTTACATAAGATTACATTGTAGGATTTCTCTTGAGAACAAGAATCCCTAACATCCCTGGCAGTATGTCACCTGCCTTTGCATATGGACTGTATGGAAGTACCAAAATATACTGTTCGTGTGGGAAGACCCATTGTCAATTTTTTAGGAACATCAATAGGATTATTACTGGAGTGATGATCTGCAAAGACCTGCATGGTGGTCGAATGATATGTTAATCAGAATCAACAGAAAAATTAGAAGGGAAGCAGGAGCAATCGAACTTCCTAATGGTGATAGAACTGAAACAATTAATAATTTTTTGAACTGAAACAATTTATAATTTTTTGAATCCTACTTATATTTAAAATTAATCTATCTCAGAAAGGGAAAATTTACGTTTCTAAGGGCACAATCTGTTGGTAAGGAAATAAAGGCCACTTAGTAGTTTTTGTCCAGGATATGCCATTACTACAGCCAATTATCTATCGAGGTAATTACATCAGAAATGGATCTCTGAGACAAATGTACAACGTATCCTCAAGGATGACTCACTTCATTTGACTGGAAGAATGTGCCATTGAGCGGAAATTTCCCTTGCAATGCTGTTTGGCATGGTACCTGTGGATCCATGTTTCATTGAATTAAATTAAGATTTGCTAAATAGGAAAATAAGGTGTCATAGGATGGAACATATTACTTATAAAATGGAAAATATTGCTTTTTCTGTGGAATCATACATGATCAACTACTTACGATTACTGTACAAAAGATCAAACACAAAATCAAGTTAACCTGATTCCACAATGCGGATCATCTAGACATTCAATGCCATTTTTTGTTTTATATAATTCAACAACCAAAATGAGCACTGAAACATACCAAGATTGTTGCTTTTATTGTCTCAGAAGATTGATCTGTTTCATTCTCACAGCAGTCTGCAAGACATGCAGTCATTGATATTTCACCAAAAAATGTTGAGAGAAATGGTTTGCGTAATTGGACTTGCAAGTCTCCAGAAAATGAAATAACATGACTACTAAATCCTCATCCTCATCAGATGGAGGACTAGCAATGTATTAGTTACAGTTCAACAAGAAATAAAAAAGAAAAAAGAAAAAATGAAAGAAAAGTTTCTCTCCATACTCACCCTCAATAGCTAGAGGACAGATGTTGATCATCCTTTGCTTGTGACAACATCTAGAGAAATTGGAACAAGGGAGCAGCTTTGTGAAGATATTAGCAACCTATCCCTTGGTTGGAAGACAATTAGTAGCAATGCACCCTCCTACAGCATATCTCAATATAGTAATAACCTCTACTTTAGCATGTTTAGCAATTGTAGAAAAAATGATCACACAATAATCAATCACACAAACACACGATTTATGTGGAAATCCTCCTCAATAAGATGGAGAAATCCACATGAACGATTGTCCTCGTCTCCTTTATCTAGGAGGCTAGGGTTTCTTCACTTCCAAGGTAAAAAGAGCGGGTATTTCAATCGGAAAAATGAATTATCTTATTTTTTAGAAAAGAACGCAAAACCTCTTTATAAAGAGAGAGAGAGAGGTATGGGTAAATAACAATGCATGTCTATAAAGAAATAATAAACTATAAATAGCTACTAACAAGAGAAAAAACACAAGATAAATAGAAGTCTCAATACTCCCCTCAAGCTGAAGCATAGATGTCAATTATGCTCAACTTGGAATAACAAGAATCAAACGCCGAATGAGATAGTCTTCGTGAACACATCGATTGTCTGATCCTCAGATGCCACGTAAATAATGCGCAACAAACCACACTATATAAGGTCTCTGGTGCAGTAACAGTCCACCTCAACGTGGTTGGTGCGCTCGTGGAACATCGGATTGTTGCCTATGTAGGTAGTCGCCCAATTGTCACATCACATCGCCATGGGCTCCTCAATCTGGACATGCAAATCATGCAAGAAAGATCGTATCCAGACCATCTCTACTGCAGTCTAAGCCATTGCCATGTACTCTAACTCAGCACTAGAGTGAGAAACTGCCCCATGTTTCTTGCTACAAATAACTAGATTACCAGCCACAAAGGTATAGAAACTAGTGGTGGATTTCCTGTTAAGCACACATCCCGCATAATCAACGTCAGAATATCCTACCACTGTCATAGGAGAGCCTCTCTGAAAGAGAATACCACAACTTGATCATTTCTTCAAGTATCTTAGCAGCTACATAGCTGCTTACCAATGCAACTTCGTCAGCCTCTCCATAAACTAGCTAACTTTGCCTACTACCAAGGCAATATCAGGTCTGGTGATAGTCAGATATAACAGCTCTCCTACAAGTTGTCTGTATGCTCTACTATCAACTACCTCTGCGTCCTCATCATGAAGATATGCCTTAGAGTCCATAGGAATATTGGTTGGCTTGGATCCCAGCATACCTATCTCCTGAAGAACATCCAATGCATACTTGCATTGAGAAAGAACAATCCTATCTCTACTCCTAGCAATCTCAATCCCCAAGAAGTATCTAAGCTGGCTCAGATCTGTCATAACAAACTGTTGTGCAAGAGACTTCTTAACCTGTCTTATCCCAGCCTCATCATCACCAGTGATAATCAAGTCATCTACATAAACTAGTACTTTTACCATGCCATTCTTTGTTTTCCTGACAAACAGAGAGTGGTCTAAAGAAGACCTCTACATCCCCATCCTCTGCAACACATCTGAGAGCTTCTGAAACTAGGCTCTCGGGCTCTGCTTCAAGCCATCGATGGCCTTCCTAAGTCTGCACACACTCCCCCTGAACCTCAAAACCTGGGGACTACTGCATGTAAACCCCCTCTTGAAGGTCGCCATAGAGAAAAGCATCATCGCATCAAGTTGGTGTAACCGCCAATGTCTGTAAGCCACAACAGAGAAGTATTCGAACAGTGGCAAGTCACACAATAGGAGAGATAGTATCAAAGAAGTCCACCCCCATAGGTCTGGGTGAACTCCTTTGCTACCAACCTAGCCTTATACCTTAAAATAGATCCATCAGGGTTGTACTTCAATGCAAAGACCCATTTGGAGCCAATTCGTCGCATGCCTATAGGAAGCGAGGTGAGCTCCCAAGTCTGTCTACTCTAAAGTGCTGCCATCTCGTCCTCCATGACTTGTCACCACTTTGGATCAAGCATGGCCTACTGGT
This sequence comes from Thalassia testudinum, assembly GCA_037157565.1. Taxonomy (NCBI): domain Eukaryota; kingdom Viridiplantae; phylum Streptophyta; class Magnoliopsida; order Alismatales; family Hydrocharitaceae; genus Thalassia; species Thalassia testudinum. The sequence goes on from JAZHRO010000055.1 coordinate 56,486,442, forward strand.
AGGTAGACGAAATGTGTGAGGCTGTAAATGCCTGGCAGAACCTATTAAACTGAGAACCAAGATCATATGTAGCCAAATTGCCAACAACATGATATTTAGACTCACGTGCAGGGCACCTTCCTAATAGCAATAGGAAGATCAGAATTATCTAGTATCTCTGACTGAATCTCTACAGAAGAAACCTCACCACTATGGTGATCTGCACTGTCAAAGGGGATCAAGTTGAATTAGACTATCACTGTCATCAGAACCCATCTCAACTGGTTGTGGAATATCAGTCATTGGTGCGAGCGATGGCCTTTGTAGTAACGAATGAGGTCTACTATATGTGCGCAGCAGACCATGTAACCAGTGGTTGTCATCCAAGGGGGCAGTGGAGCCCAAGGAAGTCAACTGAGGTGTGGAGATCGGAATCACCTCAAGTAGAATAGAAAGAATAGGCATGGAAGCTGCATCATCATGAATGCTTGTCTGTCTAGCAACAGAAAAGTATGGTGTCCCTCATGAAAGGTCATATCAGTGGTGACATAATGCTTGCAGTGGATGGGATCATAACATGGCACCCCTTCTGATTCTTAGAGTACCTAAGAAGACACACTTAACAGCACAAGAAGTAAGATTGTCAAGGCCTAGTAATGGCACATGAACAAAAACAACACACCCAATCATTCTAGGAGACAAGTGGAAAAGCTCACCATCTGGATGTAACAGAAGAATCGGTATCCGCTTGTGATGGACTAAACTTGACATCCTATTAATGAGGTAGCATGCCGTCAAAACATCCCCTCAGCATCTCTGTAGAACACTATGGTGAATAAGAAGAGTGCGAACAATCTCTAATAGATCTCTATGCTTCCGCTCTGCAACCCCATCCTGCTATGAGGTATGGAGACAAGTAGTCTGGTGGATAAACCCACGAGTCCTATAGAACTCCATAAGTCTATCAGTGCAGAAGTCGAGGGCATTATCTGTCCGTACAATTTTTACTGTGACAATATTGAGTCCTGATCTCCAAGAGAAGAGTCTCTATAACACCTCCAACATCTCTCTTGTTCTTCAGGAGAAATACCAAGGATACTCTGGTGAAATCATCAACAACAAGATAGTAACGATGTCCTATCCTATCTGAAGCTCTACTCGGTCCCTAGACATCCATATGGAGTAACTCAAAAGCAATAGCTGACCAAAGAGAAGAACTGGTAGGAAAAGAAGACCGATGATGCGTACCTAATTGGTAAGCATCACACCTAATAGTAGTAGCAGGTGAAATATGTAGAATCACACTCCTGAGGCTATCCAGAGGCAAGTGGCCTAGACGAGTGTGCCACTGTAAGGGACTCCCCACATCATACCCACTAGTTGCTGCAAATGGCACCTGTCCAAGGTGATAAAGACCATTCTCCTTTATACCTTTGACAATGGTTTTCCCAATGAACTTATCTTAGACAATACATCCAATCTCATCGGAAATAACCCTGCAATGAAGATCCTTCGTGAACCTACTCACGGACAACAAGCTTATGGGGAACTCTGGTACGTGTAGTGTTCTCAGCAGCCGCAACATGGGGGTTACAGACACTTCCCCCTAGCTAACAACTGGAGTGTGTCTACCAATAATAACCTATACTGTTCTCCCTGGTGTAACATAACTGAGTGACTTGAAATAAGTCTAATCCCCACAAAGATGCTATGAAGCACCAAAATCAACCAACCATCTTGCACCTTGGTGACTCATGTCATGCTCCTATAGCATCACGCCCACACACTCCACCATCCCCGTCATAGTAGTAATATCTAATGACATCTTTGCTTTTCCTGAGAGTAGCATTGTGCTTAGCATGGACTAAGGGGATCACCAAGGGCTAAACCTTGTCATCTCAAAGCCAAATAATCAGAAAAAGATCCACATACACGATCTGAACATTTTAACATCAATGGAAACACAACCTCTTGATCATGAAATCTTGAGTCAAGAGGTCATAGAAAACAAGTCAAGAAGGATAAGCATCCCTTAGATCAAGATCTAGCGCATCTCAGGGTATGAGGAAGACCCTAACACCGCTTCTAAGGGATGCTACTCCCCCTTGCCAGCAAGATCTAGCTGCTAACACCTACCACCACCCGCAGCAAAGGTGGATGGCAGCAGCAACCATGGCAACACCCCCTACTAAGCACATGCAAGGGATGCAGGAGCAGCGGCAGATGAGACTCAGACGAACGGCGGCCCTACAATAAACGGCGGCGGCTCAAGGCATTGGTCCTCCCCTTCCTACTGGGCGACGCAATGTAGAGTAGCCGCCGGTATGGGTGGAGCAGCTGGGCAGAGAGAGGGAGGTCCGCTAGGCAAGTAGAGTCCCCAAGAGGAGAGAGGGAGGCCCGTTTGGCAGTTGGAGCCATTGGACGGAGAGAGGGAAGCCTGTTGGGTGAGCAGAGCGGCGGTGGTCGATCGGAAGCCTAGCGGCCAGCAGCCCTGGGTGGAGGCCTAGCGGTAGGGTTTTAGGTGGTGATGGCTTTGGTGGCCTTTTCAGATGGGATACCAGGGCCATGGTCTAAAATCGATGCTCTGATACCTAGTCAAAAAAATGAATTGTCTTATTTTTTAGAAAAGAACCCAATACTTCTTTATAGAGAGAGGTATGGGTAAATAACTGTGCATGTCTATAAAGAAATAACAAACTATAAATAGCTACTAACAAGAGAAAAAACACAAGATAAATAGGAGTCTCAACAATTACAAATATATAATGGTGGAAGAAACAGGCCCACTCAAAACCTCTTTACCTGCTTACACCTCTTGACACTCCCCCTTAAGTTGGTCATAATGTCGAACACGCCCAACTTGCTCACATTCTCATCAAATTTGCTAAAGACCCATGGTGATGACATTCGCTACTTGGTACTCAGACTTATATAAGAAAGCCACAACTCACTAGCATCAATTTTCTCTAACAAAATGTTGATCTTTCTCCACATGCTTCATATGGTCATACAACATTGGATTGCTAGCTAGGTTAATCGTTGCTTTCTTGTCACAATATAGTTTCATTGGAAGTTGGAGAGCTAGCCCTATGCTTGACATCATGATTTTCAATCATAGCATTTCCGAAAGCCTCAAAGCAATTGCCTTATATCCAACCTCTGCACTTGATCTTGCACACACCGACTATTTTTTACTCCTCTAAATAACAAGATTTCCTCTTGGATAAATAGACTAACCGGTAGTTGATCTCCCATCATCCACAGAATCTGCCTAGTCTACATTGATATATCCTTCAATATGCACGCCGCCACCCTTGGTGAAGAGAAGACCCTCTCCTGGATTTTTCTTTAAATAACAAAGAATCCTATTCACAACATTCACATGAGCATCGGTAAGCGCATGCATAAGCTGACTCACCACATTCATAGCATATATAATGTTGGCTTTGGTCAGAGTAAGATAGATCGACTTTCCCATGATCCTTTGATATCTAGATTTCTAGGATTCATTCAGTAATTCTCTATCATGACCCAAAATCCAATGCCCTAGACGAGGGTCAAAGTATTGGGAGTGGCAACAAAAGAGATACTGATTTATTTAATTCAAGTTGCACAAAACATAGTCGAGCCACCAAAGAGTTCCATTAATCAACCCAATGGAAGGAAAGTCTTAGAAAAATACACATAAATGATAATTCTCAACATAATTTAAACATTTATCAAACTATCATATAAAGCCGAAAATCCATCATGAAAAAAGACAATAATAAGTGTAAAATTACATAATAAGTGTAAAATGATTGGGATAAACTGAAAAAGGACAATAATAACCCTAAACTATACTAATAATGACTCATAACAACCCCCCTTAAAGCTAGAACATATTGATCACGCATGCTAAGCTTGGAATAGATAAAATCCAATCTATAACAAGAAAGCGCTATGGTAAAAATGTCAGGTACTTGATCTTTTGTTGCAATGTTGGGGTAGATATCTTACTCGACACTACCGCATCTCATCTCTGATGAAACGGCAATCTACTCCAATATGCTTGGCTCTCTCCTAAAAGGTTGGAATATTGGTAATAAAGGTTGTTGCCTTGTTATCATAGTACATAGCTACTGATAGTGACACCATGACACCAAGGTCTTTGAGAATAGACAACATCCAAAGTAATTCAAATGTAGTATGCACCATTACCCTATACTCTGATTCAACATTAGATCGAGAAATGACATGTTGCTTCTTATTTCACCAAGTAACCAGATTGCCAACAACATAGGTGCAAAAACCAATCATGGAGCACCCATCTTCATGAGCACCAACATAATCTGCATCATAATATCTCCATGCATTAAGGTAACCATGCTTAACAAAGTAAAGTCCTTTCCTTGGTGAGGTCTTCAAGTATCTTAGACCCGGGCAAACTTTAGTCCAATTATTCCCTAGGTTGTCACATAAATTGAATGAGCCTACCAACAACATAAGCAATGTCAAGTCCATTAATTGTGAGATAGAGTAATTTGCCCATAATGGCAAAATAACACATCACATCCTTAAACTATGGGCCATCAAGACCAACAAGATGCATGTCCTGTCGTCCTTGTCTCTCGAAGTAGGTATGGTCCATACTTTCTCTAAGATAGAATATGACCTCCATATGATTTACCTCAATGCCAAGAAAGTGACTAATAAGCCCCGAATACTTAGTGACAAACTAAAAGTGTAAAAGCTTCTTTTTTTTTGTAGCTGAGATACCATCTAGATCATTGTTTGTCAATAAAATATCGTTAACATAAACAATCAATAGACTTGTGCATAGTGAAGGATGAATGATCTAAATGACCTAAATAATTCAGTTGAACCTTTTAAACCATGCTCATGGGCTATGCTTTACTCCATAGATAGCCTTATTAAATTTCCAAACCTTGGGGGTTTCTCTATATAGATCTCATCATAAAGATAATGTAAAAAAGCATTTTTGATGTCAAGCCAATAGAGCTAGGGATGCAAATAGAGTTAAAGTAAGACACAGGGAAGGTCCCAAAATAATCCATCCCATATCTCTGTGTATATCCTTTAGCCACCAAGCAAGCCTTATATCATTTAATGGAACTATAGGAATGTTGAGAGGACTGCGTGGTGTTTAGAACCACATCATGGGTTGTAGGAATGTGGAGTGTGGTGGCCTATAAATAGGCATGTACCCTTACTTATTTCTTTGAGAAGAAATACAAAGATGTACGCCCTATCAGAGCTCTTCTCCCATGGTTTTCTCCCCGCTCTTTATGAGTGGGGTTTCCTTGTAAACCCGAGCATTATGCATTGATTATTGCTTTCGCTTTATTTTAAATGTTAACTTGGTATCAGAGCAAGTCACTCTTAGGTTTTATCTTTTAGAGATGAAGGTGGTGCTACTGGTGATACAATAACCACTATGCTTAAGGCGGCGGCGGCGACGCAAGGAGGCAAAGAGAACGCGAGGTGGCTTCCTCGAGGATGCCAGACTTGAGGGTGGACTTGAGGTAGACAAGGTGGGCGTTGTCGTCCTCGCCAAAGAGGGCGACAAGCTACTTCAGGTGGTAGAGGTGGCGGATGGCCTCCGCGAGCGAGGACAAGCTCATCAATGTGGTGCTCCTTGTCATCAGTTAGGATTCTGTAGGAGGAGATCCTTGAGGCAGAGGCCTCAAAGGCGTCAACGTCGGCATCAACGGCAGTAGCTACTCCCCCCCCCCCCCCATGCTGCTGCCTAAGGCTTTCTCGACGGCGGGGTAGGAGTTGAACAGCCGAAGGTGGCGAGGTAGAAGGCCCCATGGATGATGCAAGGAATGCCAGCGCTGTCGAGGTGCGAGGTGTCGAACCTCCTGGCGGCGAGGAAGAAGCAGACAACAGCGTGGAGACTCAACAGAATGAACGATAAGGAAGATATTTCCTTCTATGCACCTGTTTTGTTGCTTTATTTGGTTTATTAGTTTAAAAAAAAGGGAGAAAGAAGAAAAAGAGGAAAGAAAGAGAAAGGAAGGAAAGAAAAAATTAAACAAAAAGAAAGAGAAAAAAGGATGAAAAGGAAGAATTGAAGGAAAAAAAGAAAGAAAATAATGAAAAAATGCAAAAAAAAATGATGAATGTTTATGAAAAAAGGTGGAGAAGCTTTTCTCTAGTTTCTATGGTCATCATTTTGATTGCATTTCTTCTTTTTGTTATTTTCTTCTCATATGAGTATAGGAGAATAGTGGAGTGTGGAAGTCTATTATAGTCACCCCCGTTTAGGAGTCCCTTTTGTTTCTCACGTCCTAAGGCATGATGGCATTCTTTAACAGTTGAGGTGACATCAGTTACTGCTACGAATGATGAGAATTACAGATCATCACATGAGAACCCAAACTTTGAGAGGTGTAGAGTTTCGAGATCTCCAGAGAGAGGGAGATCCATTTCTAAGGTTCTTAGAGGAAGGACGCAGTGGATTTCCATGTGAGAGTTCCAGCTTCGAGGTCTTCAGAGGAAGACCCATTATAGGGATACTGAAGGGGAGCCACCAGCACCAGTTGAGGTCTCGAAAGGAGAGACCCTTGTTAGAGACATCAACAATTCCTTCAACAGCTCCAGCCTGTGTTGCTACCTACAAGGGAGAACCAACTGAGAGGAGTGTGTTCTGTTGTAGAGTAAGGACTGCGTTTTGTTACAAACCGTGCATTCCATGCTCCAGCTTGAGGGGGAGTGTTGAGAGGAGTGTATGGTATTTAATACCACATTGTGATTTGTAGGAATGTGGAGTGTGTGGTGGCCTATAAATAGACATGTACCCCTACTTATTTCTTGAAGAAGAAATACAGAGATACACACCCTATCAGGGCACTTCTCCCGTGGTTTTCTCCCCACTTTTCGTGAGTAGGGTTTCCACATATACCCAAGTGTTATGCATTAATTATTACTTTGATATTATTGCTTCCACTTTATTTTAAATGTCAACTAAGAAAGATACTTAAGGATAAATGCCCACCTACACCCCACAACCATAGCACTCAAGGGTATCCCATTTGATCCCTTTGCAAAAACCCTATCTTCTCTCGCACCGACCACTCCCCTTCTCCCTCCACCAATCCTTGCCGCCCATCGACATTACTGTCGCCACTGGTACTGCTGCTGTTGTTGCAGTAGCTATTGCTGCTACATGGAGAAAAAGAAGGGAGCTCCATTCTTGACCAAGGTAGACATCATATCCTTATTGATCATCCTCCTTTAGAAGGAAGGATTTAGGGTGGAAATTTGTGCATGCATGTGGGATTTAAGACCACATGTGGGTAACCCCTTTGTATGTCAATGAATCTCATTTTGATGATTTTCTAGTTGCAGTAGGGTTTTCTTGAAGGGATTTATGCTTTCTTAGTTTCCCTAGTTTAATGTGCATCTTAAATGCTTATAAATGTGTAGATTTGAGTTTCGTATATGCTAGAGCAAAGGAGTGCCTTTAGGGAGTCTCTTTGGCTTTGATGCTTTTAGGCCTATGTGCTGAAAACACCCAATATCAGTATTGAAGATTAGTACTAGTACTGGCTGACCACCCTTGCCCTGAATAGCTTGAAAACCAAGAACTAGGAGTGCCCAATACCGATAGTACAAGTCAGTACTGGTACTAAAATCTTCAGGTTGGCAATCTAGGTAGCAAGTACCCAATATTGGTACTAAAGTTTAGTATTGGTATTGGTGATTCTGTTTAGCTTTGGTTACCCCATTTTAGCCTTAATCTGATGAGAAAATGGAAGGACTTCTAACCCCTAAACAAACCCTAACTAGTAAATACCCTTGCAATTACAAAGGATGTAAGGAGTTTGTGATCCCTTTAATACAAGGAGTTAAAAGCCGTTGCAAATTGGCCTAGTAAAGAGTTGAACCAGAAATATAGGACTTGTTGACTCTAGCTACAGTTGAAGACATGGAATGCTTCGATTTTAAGGTCTTAAGTAAGACACCAGGTGATCTAGTAGGTCTTTAAGGTTGGTCAATCCTAGTTCGGAGCAAAGAAAAGGACTAAATGATGGCTAAGTCTTAATAGGTGAGCTCGTAGGATTGGACACCTTGACCTCGTAAATTGTGGGTTCATTGTTGCAAGTTGGAGACATAGGAATTTGAGGTAGCTAGAGGCTATCAAGAATCAACCTTAAAACTCGAATAGTTCCCGTTGCGATGATAAAACCTGTGCTATCATTGAAATAAGGCACTCTTAATTACTTGAATCTAACTCGACATGAGGTACTCAAGTGATCCTATTTGTAATAGTTTCCTGGGATCACAAGTAACGGGAATCGTGAGAATCCTGTTTGGAATAGTTTTTTAGGGATCTCAAGTAACAGGAATCATAAGGATTTTGTTTGAAATAGTTTCCAGAGATCTCGAGTGATAGGAACTATGAGGATCCTGTTTGGAATAGTCTTTAGAAATCTCAAGTGTTGGAACACATAAGAGATCCCATGTGGAATAGTTTTCCAGCAAACAAGGTGTCACTCCGTCAGAATCAGTTGGACCAGTACCCAGGGAGTTCTGTGTGGAATAGATTCCAGGGACCTCTAGTGTTGTTAATGTACCAAAGTCCAGAGCGAGTATCCTTGTCTTGTGGACATAGTACTTTAATCTCTTTGAAGGCTAAGGAGAGATTATTAGTATAAGTGTATCAATGGAGAAGGTACATCATGATCTCCTTCAGTAGAAAGGGTTGATCAACCGCTCTAAGGAATTGGGTGGTGAGTGACAAGATCATTGATTTATTATAGTAGTCAGGTTAAAGAGTTAGCATTAATCAACGGGAATGATTAATGAGATTGAACCATTACTGGCTGGTTAAACTAAATCGTGTTTAGGAGTTGAAACTTGAGGTTTTGGATGGGCTAAGAGACTAATTAGCTAGTGAAACTATGCACTATCCTATTTTATTGAAAATAGTAGTTGTTTGTCCCTATTAGACCATTTGGCTCATCCCTATTTTTTAACCCACTTTCAGGAGTTGCCAAGTCGCGCTTCGACAACTCGCGAGATTGTCGCCAGTGCAGGCAATTTCTGGATGACGTGTGCCATGTAATTGTTGTACTTTGATCTTTTATGGTGGATTATTATAATCATGTGCCAGCATGTTGTAATGTCTATGTTAGTATATATTGTTATTTTTTATATTTTTATTGTACGGGCTATGGGTGTTTAGTCCCTCAGGAACATTTTTGTACTTTTAATCCTCTGGTCTCTCTCTATATAAGAGAGCCTAGGGTTTTTTATATTGAAATAAGTCATTTCAACCAATTTGATATCAGAGCAACGATCCTAGATCGACGCTTCGGTATTAAACCCTCACAAGCCTCCATACCTTGTCCATCAAAATCCTAATCTCCATTGGAGGCACCTGGAGGAGCCTCCATCGAAGGCCATCGGCCTTTGCCGATTGCAGATCGGGCCCTCGCCACTGCTGGTGAGCCCTATCGGCCGCCGCTGGCAGTCATGCTGCCTTGGGAGGCCATCGCCTGACCTCCACCGGCACACGCTGCCTCGGGAGGACCTCGCTTGACCTCCACTAACGCCACCAGCACCTCCTACCATCGCTGTAGCACTACCACCTCTGCCTTGAGTGCCTCCTACCACCGTTGTAGTGCCACCACCTCCGCCTCGAGCTTCCCAGCGTCGCCACAAACTGTCTAGGGCTCCACCACTGATGCTAGCAACCCCTAGGGCCCCGCCTCAGGCCTCGCCAGCGCCGCCTAAGGCGCCGCTGAGGGTTCTGCCACTGCTGGTGGGTCCTTCTCAGGTGGTCTCCTCGCACCGGGGCTAAGCCAGAGCTTGTCTAAGGGGTTTTTTCATGAAGATGCCGGTCTGATTTTTCGTATTTCAAACCTGATTGATGACATCTTGGATATAGAAATCTGATTGTCACTCCAAGATTATAAAGATGACTTCAGATGATCAGTCTATGGTGAATTCGGGCACTTCTTTGGACACCAAGGTATTGAAGAATCCACTTTTTATCCTATCGTCAAGTTGGACAAGATCAACTACCCAGGTGGTCTCAGGCTTTCCTCATGACCACTAAGGGCCATGGGAAGAGCGACATCCTTACACATCCGGAGCCTGAGAGCAAGATTGGTGTCAACGCCACTTGGGACAGAGACAATGCCATGGTCTCTGCGTAGCTTATGCAAACAGTTATTCCCCATATAGGGGATGAGATCTTGTATTACAACACCGCGAATATGTGGGAGTCCTTGCATGTGACCTACTCTCATGCCAAGAACTCCGCATGGGTCTTTCATGTCTTCTACGACCTTTTCTACTTGCGTTATAAAGGGCGCACTCTGCCACAGTATTACTCCCTCTTGAAGGAAATGCTGGAGAGGCATCACTCTTATCTGCCGGGGTGTACCTGTGATTTCTAGAGGGATTTTCGGAGACAGTTTGTCATCTCTCTCTTTCTAGTAGGTCTTGGACCTGAGTATACAATTACTAGAGATAAGATTCTCACCGCTCCAAAGCTTCTTACCCTAGAGGAGGCTTATAGCAAACTCAGTAAAGTTGCAGTCCGTACTCCGACTCCAGACACTGGTACTCAGATGTCTGCACTGGCAACGATCCCTGGATGTGGTAGTGGTACTCATCCCCATGCATGTAGTCGTGCACGCGGACGCTCGTCTGGTACACGTACTAAGACACCGTGTATCTACTGTAGCAGACTTGGTCATCCTGAGGCCACATGTTGACAAAAGCATGGTAGGCCACCCATGGCCAATCAAGCAGCTGAGATTACAGATGGAGTGCCCACTTGTTCTGATGTGAGCTCCTTGAGTACAGAGATTGAGACTCTGTGACAGCAGATTACGCAGTTGGCACAGGCTTCATCCTTTCAGTCTTCAGATATTGCAACCATTGCTACCTCTTCACAAGCACTTGCGGCTGGTATGTCCTCATCTTGTCCTCTGGTGATTGGTTGATTGATTCTGGTACATCTATGCACCTATGTGACGACAAGAGTGCATTCTCTCAATTAGCCCCTGTTACACCAGCCAGGACTATGCAAGTGACAGACGGGAGACATACACCACTAGTTGGCAAGGGAGATGTCTCTACCTCCTACCTTGAGACTTGCAGATGTCTTTTATGTGCCTAATTTTCTCTTGAGTTTACTATCTATTAGCAGTATTACTACGGATTTGAACTGCAGAGCCAATTTTGATGCATCTTCTTGTGTCTTGGATGAAAAACTCACTGGGAAGACGATTAGTGGAGGGCATAAGGAAAGGAAGGTGTACCGTCTGAGCCAGACCATTATTAGTACTTCTGCTATCCAAGGCCTCGCTTCCACTGGATCTCCCCTTCAATAGCATCATCGCCTTGGTCACCTACCTATTGACCGCCTCAGATGGATTTTGCCGCACATACCCTCCACTACTCTCACCTGTGATGCCTGTCAGCTAGGTAAGCATCATAAAGCTAATTTTCCCAATTCTACTTCTGTTTCTTTTGCCCCTGTTTTTGACTTGATTCATATGGATGTGTGGGATCCCAGTCGTACTCCTGATCGACTTGAAAATAAATATTATCTTCTGTTAGTGGATGATTTTTCTTGCATTTCCTCGAAGTTTCTTTTGCAGAATAAGTTTGATGTGAGACAAATGATTGAAAACTTTAAGGAAATAAAAACTCAGCATTCTTGTTTCGTGAAACGTTCTCGGTTTGATAATGCCTTGGAGTTTTATACTTATTTGCGTACTTTCTTTTCTATTCATAGAATTATTCATGAGATTACGTGCCCCCACACCTCAGCAGAATAGTGTTGCTGAGAGAAAACATCGCCAAGTTCTTGATGTTGCTTGTACTCTGTTGACTCACCATTCGGCTCCCTCCTTTTACTGAGGGTGACACTGTTTTGACTGCATGTTTTTTTATCAATAGGATGCCTAACGCTGCATTATATAAACGGATTCCTTTGTAGGTTATCTATCCTAATCTACCCCTATTTCATGTCACCCCTCGAACTTTTGGTTGTGTTTCCTTTGTCCATTTGTTGGGACCGAGTCGGGATAAACTAGCACCGAGAGCAGTTAGGTGCATTTTTCTTAGGTATACCCTAACACAAAAAGGGTATCGGTCTTTTGATCCGCTTACTTCTTGGCACTGTTTCTGCAGATGTTACATTTCATGAGACAAAACCTTTCTTTTCTATGATTGTAGCTGAGATACCTTCTGAGGGTGATATGGCACCTATACCACATACGCTTTAGGAGTTTTATTGATATTCCTGTCCCTACTACATCACCACCTCATGCTACGCATCCCTTCCCTCGTCTAATTGAGCCACTCCGGACATATGTCTACCCTCATATTACCTATCAGGGATCCCCACCCTCGCCTTCACCATCAGCTTCTCAGGTGAATCCTTTAGACACTGACGTATGTTTGCCATGTGATGGTCAAAGGGATATGACAAATGATGTGACAGGTGATGATCTTGATCTTCCGATAGCTATTCGGAAGCGATTACGAACTTGCACAACTTATCCCACAGCTGGGGCACTTGCTATTGATAGCTTAACTCCTGGATTTGCTGGACTCACTCGTGCGTTAGCCACTACGCAGATTCCAGCTACTTATAGTGAGGCCATGCTTAATCCAAAATGGAGGGCAGTCATGGAGGATGAGATGGTCACTCTTAGAGACCGTGGGATTTGGGAGCTAACTCCACTTCCTGATGGTACTACACTTGTTGACAGTTGGTGGGTATTTACTGTGAAGTTTAACCCAGATGGCAGTGTTATTAGGTACAAAGTACGCCTTGTGGCAAAGAGATTCATCCAAACTTATGGGGTGGACTACTTTGACACCTCACCAGTTACCAGACTTCCCACAGTACGGGTGTTGGTTGCAGTGGCAGTTCAGTTAGATTGGCCCTTGCATCAGCTAGATGTGAAGAACGCCTTCCCCTATGGTGATCTCCAAGAGAAAGTCTACATGCAGCATCCACCTGGCTTTGAGACTCAAGAGGAGTGTGTACGTCGATTATGGAAGGCCATTTATAGCCTTAAGTAAAGTCCCAGAGCCTGGTTCCAAAGGTTGTCACAGATTGTAGAGGCAGCTGAATTTAGGAGATCGACAGCTAATTTTTCTCTCTTTGTCAGGAGGACTGGACGACGTACTATGGTACTTATTTATGTTGATGACTTAATTGTCATAGAGGATGATGAGTAGGGTGGTGCTGAGGTTAAGTGCATCCTAGTAGAGCAGTTTGTCATGAAGGACTTGGGGGCTCTACGGTACTTTCTTGGGTATTAAGGTTGCTCGCAGCAAAAGGGGCGTGGTCTTGTCTCAGAGGAAGTATGCTTTGAACATCTTGCAGGAGGTTGATATGCTTGGGGCCAAGGAGGCCAATATTCCTATGAACCACAAGGTGCTACTCGATGGTGAGGATGCACAGGTGGTGGACAACAGGCAGTATAGGCAGCTTATAGCACATTGGAGAGTGTTGAGAAGATTGTGTTGGTTTAATGCCACATTGGAAAATGTGGACTTTGTGTGCGTGATGGCCTATAAATAGGCATGTACTCCTCCCATTTCCTTTGAGAAGAAATATAGAGAAAACACGCCCATAGTGCGCTTCTCCCATGGTTTCTCCTTGCTCCTTGTGAGTGGGGTTTGCACGTAAACCCAAGTATTTTGTGATACTTATGTGCTTTGATATTTATGCTTTCACATTATTTAAATATTTTAACGTAGTATTAGAGCAAGTCGCTCTTGGGTTTTATCTTTCATCCATATTCGATTCCACTTGTTATTAGGATTCTTCTTGTGCCTTCAAAATCAAAGGCAAGTTCAAGCTTTGACGATGTGGGATCATGCATCGTGACAGATGCTGCCAGAGGTCGATGGAGATGGGATGCCCTCCTGCGATTGTTGTTGATACAGATCAAACATCAACATAGCTGGTGGACCTCAGCACGGGGTCCTTCGCGCCACTCGCGGCCGCAAATGTTGGGGAGAAGGAGGCTCCACTCATGGAGGATGTCGAGGTAAGGTTCACCAGGTAGCGCACATGTATCAACTTGTGAGGGCGCCTGCTGTTATGGCACTGAGGGCTTCAGGCGCCTCTGTAGGAACTTGATGAGCGGTATCCACTTCATGGTGTTTGCTCCTCCCATGCTCATCGGATCACAGATTGGGATTCATGCATTGGAGGCCACAGAGGTAACGACCGCCATAGGGAGCGATGATCCGCACGCATGATGTTGACAGTGGCACATGGTGAGACGCTTGTAGCGGCGGTGCGGCGATCTGCAAGGCCACATCTCATGGCGCTAGCGACGAGGACGTAGGAGCGGTGGGATGCTAGCGGTCAGAGCAAACGTGGCCAATGGTGGCGATCGATGCAAATGTAGGAGCCAGAGGCACGACTATGCTGTTGGGTTCTCTTCGAACCCTAAGGTGAGCCCGTGTCTCATTTGAAGGTCAGATATGTTTCCTATCTCTTTGTTTGTTAGGTTTAGGTTACGTATAAAATAAAGATATGTCAAAAAGAAAAGGAGAGAAAAAATCAAAAAAAAGGGGAAAAAAAAGAAACGAAGAAAGGAATAAAAAGGGAAAATAAAAGAGAAAACAAAAGAAAAAAAAAGAGAAAAAAAGAAAAAAAATCAAATCACAGAAAATGATGAGGTTTATTGTTAAGAGAAGCGGAGTAGAAGTCTTCTCTAGTTTTTTATTGTTTTATTTTCTTCTCGTCATTATTATTTTTTTTCCCGTACAAGTATGGGAGAAAGGGGGAGTGTGGGAGCTTGTTATAGTCACTCCCGTTTAGGAGTTCCTTTTGTTCATGGACTCCACATGAAAAACCCAACTCTGGGAGGTCCAGAGTTTCGAGGTCTTCAGAGGAAGGACTCATTTCAGGTTTCTATGTGAGGAGATCCAGTTTCGTGGACTCCAAAGAGGGACATCCACCTTCGAGATCTTCAAACGAAGACCCAATTACAGGGATACTGAATGGAGAGCCACCAGCACCAAATCTCTAGAATCAACTACCGTCCGTCCAACAACTCCAGCCCGTGTTCCCGCCTACAAGCAAGAACCAGTCTAGAGTGTTGTTTGGTCTGTTGTGTAGAGTGAATTTGTGTTACAAGCTGAGCATTCCATGCTTTAGCTTGATGGAGGCTATTGAAAGGATTGTGTGTTGGTTTAGTGCCACATTGGAAAATGTGGACTTTGTGTGTGATGGCCTATAAATAGGCGTGTAATCCTCCCATTTCCTTTGAGAAGAAATATAGAGAAAACATGCCCATAGGGTGCTTCTCCATGATTTTCTCCCCGCTCCTCGTGAATGGGGTTTCCACATAAACATAAGCATTTTGTGATACTTATGTACTTTGATATTTATGCTTCTGCGTTATTTAAATATTTTAACTGCAAGCCTAGTGTCTTCTATATTAAAATAAGTCATTTCAACCAATTGTCTATGTTGCATTGAGAATTTATCATTTATGTTCCATTTCTAGCATGCTTCTTTCCGTTTAATTGATCAACGAAATCCTTATGGTAGTTTGACTATGATTTTTTATACAACCTAAATTAAATAAACCAACACCTCTCAATAGTAATCCACCCTTTGTTAAGGCATGGGATTTTAGGCCATGACATCTAAGCCTACTTTGATACTTCCTTGGCATTGAAGTTGCTCGAAATGCAAAGGGGGTTGCCCTTTCACAAATAATATATGTACTTGACCTTCTTTAGGAGACGAGCATGCTTGGTGCCAAGCCAACCTCCATTCCTATGCACTCAAATGTGCATCTATATGAGGATGACTCTACTTTTGTGGATGCAAGGTATTTTAGATGTCAAGTGGGTAAGCTGTTGTATGTGACTATCACACAACCTAACATTGCCTATGTGGTTAGCAAGGTAAGCCAGTTCATGGACAAATTAAGGAAAGTTCATTCGGATGCAACAATCGTGATTCTTAGATACCTAAAGTCTATATCAGGGAAAGGATTACTATTTACCCGAGATGACTCATTGAGGGTGGTGGCCTATACTGATGTAGACAACACTGGATGCTCGAAGGATAGAAAGTCCACTACTGCATTCTATATGCTCGTTGGAGGAAATCTTATTGCACAGTGGAGTAAGAAACATACCATAGTGGCTAGATCAAGTGTGCAATCATAATACAAGGCTATGGCTCAATCTGTCACAAAACACATGTGGATTCGATCTATCCTTATAAATCTACAAATTCTCATAATTGATTCTATGGAGTTGAGATGTGACAACAAAGTTGCATTATTCATTGCTAATAATCTAGTCTTCCATAAAAGAACTGAGCATGTGAAAGTAGATTATCATTATACGCGAGATATGATCCAAAAGGGATACATCCGCACTCTCCATGTGCCATTCGAAGACCAGGCAGCAGACATGTTCACCAAGGCACTTTTACGATCCTCCTTTGATCGATGTTCTAAACTGAGCATAATAATCATCTATGCTCCAATATGGGGGGAAGTGTTGAGAGTTTCTCTTTTATGGGGGGAAGTGTTGAGAGTTTCTCTTTTCATCTTTTTTGTTTTTAGTCTACTACTTGGTTTTACTATTTCCATATAGTAGAGGGGTCTCCCTACTATTTTCCCTTGGTCTCACCTCTATAAATAGAAACCTAGGGTTTCATAGTGAAGTTGAATGCATCATTTTTCTTAACACTTATCACTATAGTTTTGGTTGTCATCACCAACTCCAAATGCATCTACAAAGACTTTTGTTGTCATTTTTTCCACTTATGTTAGCTAATATTGCAACTATCGCTTTGCGGAACATCAAAAGAGATGCATAGATGACAAAGACAACATAAGGTAGGTAGTTACACCTGTTTGTTCATAGGTTCCACCTAATCCATCATGCCACCCTTATTTACAAGTGCTAAAAATTCTCTTAGTGAGCAAATTGATACAGCATCATAGATACAAACTATAGGGCATGCACAAACCTTACGATATTATCAAAAGAAAAGAAAAGGAAAATTAATTCAATATGTTTTTATTATGTTTCTTGAAACTCTTGTGTATCAATGTAATTATTTACTTTTTGAAATGATCTGAATCAGCATTTGTTTTTTGATTTGCATTATCATTCCAATGAAAAAAAAGGTTGTCTTCCAACTTCTTGGTGTGAAATTCACTTGTGCGAGATCATTTGTGGAATGAAATACTTTGTTTCAGATGAATAAGGAACAATGTCGATGGCACCCACGGCAACATCAGAATGATACATAGAAAGTGCACTAAAGTCACTCCTTTAAGAGGTGAATAAGATAAACACTTTCAGCCAAACAAGAGGTGATTTTGTCACTATACCCTTATAATGATTGTTGAGTTGTACATGGGTAAATGGGTCTTGGCTGCGGATCCATTTATCTTCGAGTGCATATTTATTTTATATACACCCCACCATTCCTTAGTTATGTTGTCTCAATGAAAAAACCCTAGACTTTAATGAGAGGAAAAGGGTTGCCATTCCCATGGCTTTCTCCCTCCCATTCTAGGGTTTCCATATAAATCATTGTCCACTTGCATAATGCTTGTGTTTGTTATCGTGTTTGTATATGGAATTGTTTTGGAATAGTAATAAAGCCTTCAATCATGAGGATCTCGTTGGTTATGCCACATGAGCAACATGTAATGAGGAATCCCAAACATCTATGAGCATTGAAGTCTCCACTATTGCATTGAGGCTTCTGTGCACCATGTAGGTGATCCCTAGAGGTTCCATGATGAAGTCATTGAAGCGAGGGTCATGTTTATTGGAGTGTCATAAGTGTCATATAGGATCTAGTCTGACTGCTGCCAAATAGGTTAGGAGCTACGTTGACTGCTCAGATCACCCAAGGTGAAAGACATGGGTTAGACACAATACCAACAAATTACAATTTTACTTGACAATTAGCCAAATCACTATTATGAGGACCAATTCTATTTAAATGATCAACCACTTATCCAATCGATTGAAGGTTCTTGGATCCAAATAACCTATTTTATCTTAATCAGCTAGACCCCTTGCTGACTAATTATACCTATTCTTTATTGGCATCATAAGGTTAATCATCTACATTTTGACTCTTATTGGGAGATATCTATTAAGAAAATCAATTTAGTGATTTTTGTTTTAATGAAAATGAAGCCTTGTCCCTCTTTATATAGAAAGGGGGCTTACGCATACAGGAACTATAATGACTTCTCTGCTAAAAATAACAAGGACTAAAATAGAAACTAATATTTTGCCTACTAAAATTAACAATGACTAAAATAGAAGAATACCCAAGATATCTCTAATTTTATTTCCTAACAATATCTATACTATGTCTTCATTCTTTCAAGGTCGGTGATTGTGTGGTAATAATTTTGGCTTGAGGCAGATTCTTTTTCTCTTTTCTATAGCAAGATTGGTACACCTAGTTGTATTTCCTTATTTTTTAGGAATAAGGTGGTCTCATTTTTATTGGTACATTCCTGCCTGTACTTTGTATTTGTTTGCAAAGGGATATGAAGTCTCTACAAGGAACTCCTTTCTACACACTTGTGGCTCGAGAATGAATGTATGTTAAGGACTATTCGTCGTCCTCTAATGGCTCGATAGTAAATAGTGGAGCTAGAAACCACATAACAAGAATCCATGGCAATATAAACTTGATTCAAGCAAAGGGAAATATTGTAGTACCTGATGGGTTTGCCCTTAATGTCGCCTGAAAAGAAGTGTGCTCCTTTAAACAGGATCAAGCTTGAAAATGTAATTTATGTCCCAGATCTCTCCTTAAATTGATTGTTAGTAAGATCTACAAAGATCCGAAGAGATTAGGAACTTGAAGCACAAAGTTGCATAAGAATTTGAGATCAAAGACTTAAGAAGACTTAATTAGTTCTGCTAGAGTATTAGAAAGTCATGGGTCCAATTCTATTTGGTTGAATCTATTTAATTTTGGTTTGAGAATCCTAGTCCGTATTATATTCCTAGTTGGGTCATTTATGTAATTCTTCTTCCCTTAATCTCCATATAACAGAGACTAAGGTTTCTGATTTCAATAAGACACTATTTTTCTCCAATATCGCATCAAGGAAGTTTAGGGTTAGAAAACCAAAATCCTAATCCTATTTTTCCTTTTTCTCTCTTCCACAGTTCCTTTTTTGGCTGCCGTGGACACTAACCGACCCTAAAAAGGCCTTCACCACCACCTTTGACCATCTAAAAGAGCTTGACGACTAGCCACCAACAATGCCCAGGCAACCTTGCTACTGACACTGCTACCCTCCAGCAGCCCCTATAGCTATTGTTAGCACCCCTATTGCCATTGCTTCTATTGCTGCTGTGACGACCCGAGTCCCGCCACCGACAAAACCCGAATCGCTACTCTCCATTACCCTAGGGTCATTGCGAAGAGAGGTGACAGCTACGTCATGTAGTGTGAACACGTACAAGTGCTATGTACGCTAAACCACATACAACCAATGACCTACCCACTGACCGAGAAAGAAACCACTTTAAACCCTCGAGCCCTGCAATCCGTTATTCTAGTTAGCCGCTAAGCCTAACCAAAGAGTCGTAGGGAGGCCAGAAACTCCCTAAACCAGCCCAGAACCAGTCTGAAAAGACTTAAGGTTACGGCCGAAAACCCAAGTAGCAGGGCTGAAAACTAGTTATCTATTCCTTTTATTTTCCCAACATATATCACATTTCAAGATAATTGTATCTTTCATTTTCAAACCATTTCTGGTAATTTCACATTATTAATTCCAGAATTAACCAATATTCACATTTTCTTGCAACTTATCCATTTCCAGGAAATTTCCAATTTCTGATTGTGGATCCAATCAAATCACTAAAAATAAAGTTTCTTTTGTACATGCAATGATAAAGTCATATTTAACAAGCTTAATTGCTTTATAGTACATTTACTTCATGAAATTATCAAATAATTTGTTAACACCTTTTAATCTGGCAGTTAATTATAGTACTTTGGTTATTCACATTCCAAGTCTACAACTTGATTTTCATCATTAATATTTAACATTTAAGTACCCAAAGCAACAAGAATATGTAAATGAGTCTAATCTCAGCAAGAGATAAGAACGCACACTAAACGGTGCAATACATGAAGAAAATCACTATGTAGATAAACTGTACAGAAAAGGAGAGAGACCACTCTACCTAATGTCGTCGGGGGGTTACGACAACTCCGTGAAAACAGGTCGGAGACTTCCAACACCACACGTGTCCCCCAAATCTGTCTCGAAAATCGGAGCAAAAATCACCCAATCCAATCATACGGATGTGTCTGGCACCCTCGAGAACCCCAAGATCGAGTCTTGGATCACTTGATTCCAATCTCCGAGGCCCTCAATCTAAGCAAACAATTCTGATCGTCAGATGTTAAGTAACATAAAAAACATTCACAGGGACCAAAATGAAATATTAAAAAGATTTTATTTTAAAACGTAATTTTCTCACCCCTTCGATTAACCCCTTCTTCCCCATCTTCTTCCTTCGATATTCATGCAAGCATGCACGACCCATGCACGTAAAGCGTGCATGGCCACAGACCCAGCCACGCTAGCCACCGCCGTTGCCCTGGCCAACCACTGCCAACACTCGCTAGACCTCCAACGACCACCGAAGACCCTCCTCTAGCCACCTCCTCTCTCGCTCCGCTCTCTCATCTTGTCCTCTACGTGATGGGGGCAACCCATGCACGCATCACCTTCACGCCACCAACCAATGACCCTTCTCGCCGACCTTGCCTCCAGCAGTTCTCTACCGGTCGGCTCCGGCAACGGATGACCTTTACGACCTCTTTTTCTCCCTCCACGTGCACCAACTCATGCACGCATACAGGGACACAAGTCCCTCGCCAACATTACCACTGGGCCCGCTCGCCCACACCAGACCCTCGTCAGTGCTCCATTGTTGGCCACCCATGCCGACCCACTCCCCTCTCCTTTCTCTTGCTTCCTCTCGATCTCTCTGTCTCTCTTTTTCTATTTTTGGCACATGTGGGAAACCAAGGGGGTTTGGTTTTATAGAGAACAGAGAGGAGAGAGAGAGAGGCGGTAGGGGTTTAGGAGAAAAAAGAGAAGGATTAGGATTAAAAAGAGTATTATTATATATATATATATTTTATAACTACGTGCATTCTCGTATAGGATCAAATGGACTCCGATTCCCACGGAACATATACCATCGGAATCGTTACAAGACAGGAAATTCAATAATATTTATGGATTTTCAAACAGAGGTCGTTCACAAAATGTGATCCCTAAGGCAGATCACATGCAAGTTTATTCCCAGTTTACACCCATTTTGCACATTCGCGGTCTGATCGCCACACGGAACATACTATAAAAATCCTCGTCACTCCAGAAAGTTAATAGTACTTTCGGATCATCAATCCGAGGTCCAGATTGCAAAAATAAAAAACACACGAGTTTTCAAACTAATACGCATTTTAAATTCGTGTGGGTTTCAATTTGCATGCGAAAAGTGTCGACGAGTTTGTCTTAACACACTTAGTCTGAAACAACTCAAAACTCCAGGTTCGGGATGTTACAACTGCTGTTGCCACTATAACTGCTATCATAGCTACTATTGTTGCTGCCTTCCCACCAACCACCGAAACTTCTGCTATTGCTTGAGTGGAGCCTTTGCACCAATTCTGGGCCTTTGTTATGACCCTTGTGAGGGTCATAGCTCTCTGTGCTGCCACCCAGACCCCTAATGGTGCCTTGGACCACCACTTCGTGCTGCTTAAGACCAACATCTCCCTCTCTTGATCTGAACTCAATTGGAAATCCCTTGCGATGATCAACCCACCACACTTTGGTGGCATACTCATCGATCTCTAATTGCCTGCAACTTGGAGACTCCTAGTCTCTTCGATTAGGTGCTTGTTGCATAACTCCGATTGCGTGGTGGTGGTTTCTGCCACTTTGCTACAGCCTGATCTCTTTGATTGGGACTTATCTCCTAATAAGTCTTCTTCATTGAACTTCGCTGACCTGATCCATCCTCTTGACCGATCTCGTCAACTAATTTGATCAGATTTGGTTCTCTCATAGTTGGGTTTGATTTAACGAAATTTCAACCCTTTTGCATGTTGTTGACCAGTTGTTTCCCCAATCATTTTGTCTTTTGCACCCACTACATACGCACTTAAACCATAAAGTGTGCACTTCTCTACATGTGTCGTGCATGCCTAGTGTGTGCTTTAATTGCACACTCTATTGGTAAGCTTCGATTGCCCGACACATGATCTGAGTTCACCTCTCTATTTTTTGCATCCATGGTGCATGCTCCTATGCATGAGATCGTGCATTCCTACCTAACTGCTAGACTATTAGTCCTACCGCTCTCATGGCGGACTCAAAATCTTCACTACTGCTACTATGTAGGACCATTTCCCAAACTCCTTGAGATCATCTCTCGACTATTGCCTTCTTGGGATTGTCTCGTACGATCTGCCTACTCCTCCAACCAGAAGATGTCCTTAGTGAGGGGGAGTTGCATTTTATCTACTGTAACAAGTTAGGCTCAACTGTCATTTATACTCCAACTTAAGGGAGAGTATGAGTATTAAAGAGTTATGGATCTAATTAAATTAGGTTGAGTCTATTTAATTTAAGTTTGAGAGCCCTAGTTAGTTTCATATTCCTCTTTGAGTCTTTTATGTAATTTTTCTACCGTTACTCTCTAAGAGATGTTAGGGTTTTTGATTTCAGTAAGACATTATTTTTCTCCAACAGCTTCCTTGGTACAGAGGTAGCTAGATCCAGACATGCTCCTGTGATGTACCAAAGGAAGCATATGCTTGACTTGCTATAAAAACTGAAAGACTTGGTTGAAAGATGGAGAACCACTTGATGAGTCATAGAAAATAGATACCAATAATTGATAAGGAAATTAATATATTTCACGCTAACATCACACATTTCTAATGCAATGAATGTTTTAAAGTCAAATTATTCACCTCAAAGACACATTTCTCAGGCAATGAATGTTTTAAGTCAATTTATGTATATCCCTTTAGATATTCACCTCAGAGAAGTATATAGTGATCTGGGTTACTTGTAGAAAAATCCAAGAAAAGGTCTCTTCTACACTACAAGTAAGGAACTTAATATTGAAGCTTATACTGATGCTGACTAAGTAAGCTCCCCTAATGAAAGATAGTTCACCTCTAGGTATTCTTCACACCTTGGAGGAGACCTTCATTTAGAAAAGTAAAAAGCAAACATCATCTGATCTAAATATAAAGGTTGAGTATAGAGTAGTGGCACCTGAAATTAGATGTTTTACATTTTCCTTTTTGATATTGATGTCATACTAGGTATCCCTATGAAGCTCTACAGTAATATCAAGTTAGCCATCAACCTTGCCAACAACTTGGTTCTTCATGATCGTATATGTTGAGATACCCCTTCCGGCCACTTATTATACTATGAGGGTGCTATTGTAATTTTCTATCTTATTATGATTATTTACTACAATTGTTCCCAGATCTCTCTCTATATAAAGTGCAAGGTTTCTTGTTGGAGCAAGATTGATCATTTTCTCCAACTTGGTATCAAAGCGGCGAACCTGGATCGACGTTCTGGTATCCCATCAAATACCTAGCCTCCATTCCCCCTCCACCAAAACCCTTGATTCCCTTGCCATCATTTTGAGTGCCATAGTGCCACCAGCAGGCAGCAGCGCCACCGATGGCTCCCTTCACCTCAGCAGTAGCGTAGGGGAATCGGGTCCCTTGAGCGACGATGCTGGGGCTTCGCCTATGCTTGAGCATGCACCTTGTTCAATCCTAAAGGACCTGTGGTAAGTGATGTAAACACATTTACACTACTTAAAATGTCTATTTATGCATGTTCTTAAGCATAGGATTGCATTTCATGATATAAATATTGCATTACATGCATCATCTTGCATTTAGAGTAGTTTGAATAAAATGGAGGTTAATTGTCTCCTTTTATGTGCTTGGACAGGGCAAATATTTTATCGGGGCCTCGGATCAAAGATCCAACCGTATGGATATGATCAGGGCGACGATTGGAGTTCAACGACTCCAAGATCGCCCTAATCAGGCATCCGTAGCATCAGATAGAGACCGAGGAAACCTAGAAGATCAAGGGCCAGGATGGTGTAAATCCGCACTTCAGATGGAAAATCCGACCACACGGATGAATTCGGATCGACGATCGCAGCCGAACGACACAAAAATCAAGTCAATCCGACATCCGTGGCACCATCTACAACTTCCAGAAGATGGACGGCCAAGATAGCGCCACGTGGCGCCATCCCAGCCGCCCAATCGGCCGCAGGAGTCCTGTGAAGACCACGCCACGTCTCCTCTCCGCCGTTGGATCTCGATCCAACGGCTGCGGTCGCGCGCGTTTAAAAACGTCCGCGCGACCATTTCGCCGCGTAGCGCAGCGGCTACGCAGCTGCGGGCGAAGCGGAGGTCGCGGGTTCGAGCCGCGGAGAGGGGGGCGAAGGCGCGGGCGAGCGGGCGCGCACGAGCGTCGGATGAAGATCCAACGGCCGCGCGCGCCCGATAGCGCCGACGCGCAATTGGACGCCCTGGTGGGCGCGCGATCGCACGCGGGCGGCGCGCTACGCAGCGGGCGCGGGCGCGATCTAAGCCGTCCGATCTCGCGATCGGACGGCTGAGACGACGCGGACGTGCGTCTGCGTTACGCGCGCAGGCCAGCCGAGCGGGCGCGCGTGGCGCGGCGGCGACGGCGACGGCGGGGCTTTAGCGACGGTTTTATCCGTCACTAAAGACCCCTTATTTATTATTTTGAAGATGTAATGTCCATTTTGCCCCCACTCCTTGCAACTATAAAAGGAGACCCCCTCCATACGAAATTTTCATCCCTTCCTTCTCCTCTCTACCTCTCCAAAGCTCAAGAGAAGCTTGTCCCACACCCGGGATGCTTCTCGCGAGATAAAGTCCAAATTTTCGTCCCCCTTCGGAAGTGGATCCCGCGACGACGACGGCGTGCTGCTTCGTTCCCGTTCTTCTGCTTCGTCCTCCTTCGTCCCGCTTCGTTCTCCTTCGTCCAGGCGTCGTCCCGTCCGGCTCGTCCTCCAAGCGACCGTCGAGGAGGATTTCTCTCTCCCTATTCTTTTTACTGCTTTCTAGTATAGATTTACTGCTTTCTAGAGTAGTCTATTCGTCCTCCGAGCGATCGTCGAGGAGGACATTTCTCCCTCCATTCTTTTAATGCTTTCTAGAGTAATTGTTTTATGTTTTCTAGTTGTAACGAAAGAACTCTTTTATGATAAATTCCTTGTCTATTCTACATCTCATTTTGATTTCCATGTATAGTATTCTTTCTCTCTCTCTTACTCCCTCTGTCTCTTTTATTTGTTGTAGATACTTAGATAGTTTAAATTGAATTTCTTTGTGACAAAATAAAAAGAAACGCGAAGTTTTTAAATCAAACGTTCGCCTCCCTGTGTTCGACCCGGAATTCTTATTTCGGTATAAATTTTATTTGTTGAACACGAATCCTTCGCTTTCGAACTACAACGACGGGTTTTTCCAAAAACCAAACACGTTAGCGTAGATTCTCGCGCTCAACATTTTGGCGCCGCTGCCGGGGAGGCAACGATTTTTGATTTCTCTTCACGTTTTGTAACTTACAAACCATTTACCTCACTTTTCTCCTTTCTTATTGTAATTGCAGGTACTCTTTTGGGGCAAGCAAAAGCGGTAGATTGGAGTAAAGTGCTGTGAAGGGTTTTGTAAGTTATCACCCATTCTTTCCCCCTCCATAGATTTCATTCGCCACATTGAATCCAAATTCCAATTAACCTAGGTGTTTGCATAAATCCTAGGAATAGTTTGATTGTTTGGATTCTCACTCACATTCATTCCACCTTCATTTATATAAAAAAAAAAGTAAAAAGATAATTTTGTGGGGTAATTTTCAACAAATACACAATGTACACCCACATTTAAAGGCACTTAACTAAATTGATTTGTTTCTACTCAACTGGGTTCTGATCTGTGGGACCAGTACACATAAAGCAACACATAAAAGAGTAGAAATCATTCTAAGTTAACCATCTTTGTGTGCCTAACTTAGTGGTGCATTTGAGGCCAGTTGTTTGAGTTGTTTGGGCCGCACCACTTCACATAAAATCAACTCATCAAGTAGCTGCCAATTAGGTTCAACTCTTAGGGATCTACCAGGCACTCCACATTCTTTTTAAACTTTAAAGGAAAATATCTTCACCTGTGCTTGCAAAACCTGGTGTGCCAATGAAACTTGATTGAAAACACCTAAAGTTGAATCCTAAAAGCTACTAAGCAAGATTTGAACCTTAAAATTCACCACATCAAAAATAATCTTGCTTGAAAACCACTGGTTGTGCACGCACACACAAAGCAATCAATCATTAAGGGCACAACCCATTTAAAGGGCCCATCACATTCCAAAGCACATTCAAACCTAGCCCTAAATAAAACAGAGTAGACGTTGGCCTTAAGGATTGGACTCGCTCTTCAGAACTCAGAACGAGATTATTTTCGATTAGTCTGTTTCTACTGTTCAATCTGATGTCTAGCTAGGGGAGCAGAGTCAAACGATCGCGGCTGGGGGGTACACTAGGAACCGGAGGCGCAAGCCGAAGGAAGAACCTTCTCCCCAGTCCCTCCTTCTAACTGGTTGGATTGAACAGACAGAAGTAGATCAAATCGTTCCTTTATCTCAAGACGGGTTTTGAGAGTCTGTAGGTCTGTAGGCTAACCCATTTAAGGAAAGGTTTGATTGTTTGTATTGCAGGGCACCTTTCTTCCTCCCGTGTCTCATGAATCCTTCCACATATTTCACGCATTCCCACTCTTTCCCTCCTGTTGTAAATTATCCTCAACATGACGATTATCCCAACTCGTATTGTAATCGACCATCAGTTAGTTGGGATAATTCGGATTGGGGATACAATTCCGGACCCCCGTGTTTAGGGTCTAACCCTGAACACTTTGATTCTCAATTCTATCCTTCTCAGAGTTGCATCGATTATAGATCGTCCTCCTTTCATGAACAACCTAATGCGATCTACAATCAAGAAGGATACACTGATCCTTACCCATCCTCTGATTTCACTGCCTTTAGGTCATCTCCATCTTATGAACAATCTGAAATGATCTATTATCAGGATGGGTATAACGAATCTCAATTCGTTAATTCCTCTACATTGATGTCAAACTCGCCCAACCCTGAACCAACTCATTTGGTTCAGGTTAATCAGGTTCAAGATAAGGTTCTGGCTAACTTAAGGAATATCATTCAATCTTTAGAAGTTCAGCCAATACCTTGCATTGAGAGATTGGAGCCCCTGATTGAAATGATTGATGATTTAAACAAGTCTTTGTTGGATTGGCTCCAGGATGTTAAGGATAAGAACCCGGGTGAGTTTCTACTTGGGAAATTAGCGAAATTGAGGATGAGATTCGTGGTTGCTTTGATTCAATCTTGGAATAATTCCCAGGATGAACTCTCTTCAAGAAAGCCAATGACAGAACCCGCTCAGGCACCTGTTGGGGGGGACACGTGTTACGAAGCTGACCAGATTGAATTAAAGCAACCAATTAAGGATGATCTGATTTCTTCACCTGAGATCCCTGAGCCGGGTTACGAGAAAACGTATGTCTCCTGGGAACACAAAGTGACAACTGATTTTGGGACATACATTGATACGGATCCTGATTTCTTTGATGGTGAAGATTCAAGTTGCGAAGTCTCACACGAGTTTTCAAATCACGATTTTTGTGAGACAATTGGGCCTGAGGAATCTGATAGATCATTTGATAGCCCAATAACTGAGGAAACTGATCTTATTAGGGCACACGATACAGATCCAGAATCGCATTTTCTGGAGGAATTAATTCAATGCCCTGATTATCAGTTACACCCTGTTGAGCTTATTGATGATTTTAATTCTGAGATAATTAGACCCAAGTCAATTTTGATTTTGCCACATCATCTAGACTTGGAGATTTCAGACGGGGTGATGAATATACAAGAGGTCATGGAATTTGATATGCCGAATGAGGAGGATAGGAGCTGGGAAATTCTGATTTGGGAAGTCAATTTTGGAGGAAATGGAAGATTGAGTCGAAGGGTTCCTTTTAAACTGAAACCATCAAATCAGAACCCTTACGACATTTGTTTCGAGGATGTCAAACTCAAGCACACATTTAACGATTATCCTTTTGAGCTTCAATTCTCTGTAACCCGACATTTTGGCCTTGGGTTGCATCCTCACAAATCGCAGGCCCGACCCTGCTTGCATTCTGATTTTAGGTTTTGGGTAATTTTTATCCAGAACCTAAGATATTCTCGATTATGGGGTGTGGGTCTGCACCACAATCTGGTCCACATCTGTGGACCTCTGCTGACAGGTCAGAGGATTCTTCTGTTTATTCTAATTCTGACCTGCACATGTGAATTCTTCATTTCTTTTCTTTGTATAGTGTGCCTAGCTGAAGGCACTAAACTCAGCACATATACAGTTCTTTTTCATTTTCATCTCGGAGCAGACCCGATATCCACGCAATTCAGGTGCTTTCTACGCTTTTCCACTCTATTTTATGTCTTTTTAATACAATGAGGACATTGCATTAGATAGGCATGGGGGGGTGGATATTTATCTTTGAATTCATTCGTCAGCTCCGTAGATTTGTTAAAAAAAAAAAAAAAAAAAAAAATCGAAATTAGGAAAGAGAATTTGGGTTTAAGAAAATTTTCGATCTTAAGAAATACTATATTATGGTTTGAACACAAAGACCCTTCAGGTCTTTGGACTTAATCAGCCTATGTATCCACTAAAATGTGGATTTGTTTTTCGAGTTCTCGCCAACCTGAATTTTATTATAATTGGAGTAAATAAGTTTGGGTGATAAGTACACGACTTATCAACCCGCCCTCTGATGTGAGGGAATTTTGAGTCTTAAGCATCTACACACTTTCTTTGCACTGACTCGTTGTTTGGCGATTTTAACGGAAATTGGGTAGCTAATGAACCTTCTAGGGTGATATGGCTGGCAAGTTATCGTGGGTAACAGCCCATAGGTAGGTTGTCCAGAGCCCAGTCACTGGACCTTTCTCTTTTTGCTGCCTTTAGGTAAATCTTAGACCAGGGAAGCCACCTACTTAAAAAAAAAAAAAAAAAAAAAAAAAAAATCAAAAAGGAGAAAAAAACAAAAAGAAATAAGCCACACTTCGCCGCACGAGTATGGCTGGCAAGTTGTCGGTGGTAACAGCTCATCGACCGGTTGTCCAGAACCCAGCTCAGAGAATGCACTAAAAATTCCCAAAACACTTAGGAAGAAGCGGAGAAGTAGAATAAACCGGGGAGATATACACTGGATTCACCCTTGTGTTGACCCCGTTAAAAAAAATAAAAGTAGGGAGAAAGCTACCGGTTGTAAAGATACACCTTTAGGCAGAATTCTTTTTGAGGTCACCTAGAGGCGTAGAAATCCGAAGTCCGTTTTAATTGCCGGTCAACGAGTCTATCACAATCACAATAAGATGCTTAAAACTTAGGGTTCTCATCAAATCTTGGGTGAGTTGAATGGCCGTAGAAAGCCACTCTTAAACCCTAAAATTTGAAAATCTAAAAAAAGAGAGTAAAAACAGAAAAAGAAATTTTTCTTTGAATAAGGCGAGGCTTGAGGCGGTCTGCATTTTGGCTGATACCCGGGCACTGTTGTGTCTTTGAAAGTTCAGTTCTTAAGTAGACAATTTCTTAATGATTGAAAATAACTCAGGTCCAAATAATCTAACCTAATTCTTTTATAAATAGCATATAGTTTTTGCTAGGGACTAGCAAAAGATAGGCATGGGGGTATGATGTAAACACATTTACACTACTTAAAATGTCTATTTATGCATGTTCTTAAGCATAGGATTGCATTTCATGATATAAATATTGCATTACATGCATCATCTTGCATTTAGAGTAGTTTGAATAAAATGGAGGTTAATTGTCTCCTTTTATGTGCTTGGACAGGGCAAATATTTTATCGGGGCCTCGGATCAAAGATCCAACCGTATGGATATGATCAGGGCGACGATTGGAGTTCAACGACTCCAAGATCGCCCTAATCAGGCATCCGTAGCATCAGATAGAGACCGAGGAAACCTAGAAGATCAAGGGCCAGGATGGTGTAAATCCGCACTTCAGATGGAAAATCCGACCACACGGATGAATTCGGATCGACGATCGCAGCCGAACGACACAAAAATCAAGTCAATCCGACATCCGTGGCACCATCTACAACTTCCAGAAGATGGACGGCCAAGATAGCGCCACGTGGCGCCATCCCAGCCGCCCAATCGGCCGCAGGAGTCCTGTGAAGACCACGCCACGTCTCCTCTCCGCCGTTGGATCTCGATCCAACGGCTGCGGTCGCGCGCGTTTAAAAACGTCCGCGCGACCATTTCGCCGCGTAGCGCAGCGGCTACGCAGCTGCGGGCGAAGCGGAGGTCGCGGGTTCGAGCCGCGGAGAGGGGGGCGAAGGCGCGGGCGAGCGGGCGCGCACGAGCGTCGGATGAAGATCCAACGGCCGCGCGCGCCCGATAGCGCCGACGCGCAATTGGACGCCCTGGTGGGCGCGCGATCGCACGCGGGCGGCGCGCTACGCAGCGGGCGCGGGCGCGATCTAAGCCGTCCGATCTCGCGATCGGACGGCTGAGACGACGCGGACGTGCGTCTGCGTTACGCGCGCAGGCCAGCCGAGCGGGCGCGCGTGGCGCGGCGGCGACGGCGACGGCGGGGCTTTAGCGACGGTTTTATCCGTCACTAAAGACCCCTTATTTATTATTTTGAAGATGTAATGTCCATTTTGCCCCCACTCCTTGCAACTATAAAAGGAGACCCCCTCCATACGAAATTTTCATCCCTTCCTTCTCCTCTCTACCTCTCCAAAGCTCAAGAGAAGCTTGTCCCACACCCGGGATGCTTCTCGCGAGATAAAGTCCAAATTTTCGTCCCCCTTCGGAAGTGGATCCCGCGACGACGACGGCGTGCTGCTTCGTTCCCGTTCTTCTGCTTCGTCCTCCTTCGTCCCGCTTCGTTCTCCTTCGTCCAGGCGTCGTCCCGTCCGGCTCGTCCTCCAAGCGACCGTCGAGGAGGATTTCTCTCTCCCTATTCTTTTTACTGCTTTCTAGTATAGATTTACTGCTTTCTAGAGTAGTCTATTCGTCCTCCGAGCGATCGTCGAGGAGGACATTTCTCCCTCCATTCTTTTAATGCTTTCTAGAGTAATTGTTTTATGTTTTCTAGTTGTAACGAAAGAACTCTTTTATGATAAATTCCTTGTCTATTCTACATCTCATTTTGATTTCCATGTATAGTATTCTTTCTCTCTCTCTTACTCCCTCTGTCTCTTTTATTTGTTGTAGATACTTAGATAGTTTAAATTGAATTTCTTTGTGACAAAATAAAAAGAAACGCGAAGTTTTTAAATCAAACGTTCGCCTCCCTGTGTTCGACCCGGAATTCTTATTTCGGTATAAATTTTATTTGTTGAACACGAATCCTTCGCTTTCGAACTACAACGACGGGTTTTTCCAAAAACCAAACACGTTAGCGTAGATTCTCGCGCTCAACAGTAAGGTCTTTGACATGATTTTTGTGGTTCCGTTGCCTTGGATCTTAGGTTCAGGAACTAAGTTTCTGCAGTTGTTCTACGATCTGAAATCTCAGTTTCAAATCTGATTTTGTGGTAGTTTTCCCTTTCATGGAGGCATGATGGTGTCATCTAGTGCATCTGAGGTGACATCGGATCCCGCTTCAGAGATAAGGAACTATAGAAATCCATTTTTTGTTCCTATTACCAAGTTGGATGAGACCAACTATGTACAATGGCCCCAAACGTCCCTTGTGACGGTGGAAGGTCATGACAAAGAACATGTTTTGCTTAAGTCCGAGCCTGCATAGATGATAGGGAAATATGCCACATGGAAGAAGGACAATGCAATGGTACACGCGTGGATCATGAATTCCGTTGTACCATGCATTGGAGATGGCATCATGTACTGCAAGATTGCTAAAAGAGACGTATGATTCTCTTTATGACACCTACTTTCATGAGAAGAACTTCAGCAAGGTGTTCCAAATTTATGATGAGATAGGTAATCTTAAGCAAACGAATCAGTCTTTACCTCAATAGTATGCCACTCTTAAAGGGCTCTTGGAGAAGTGCAATTCTTGCAGACCGGTGTGCACTTATTCCACACATAGAGAGAACCGTAAGGAGACTACAGTACTCCAGTTCCTGTTAGGTCTGGTTCCATTGTATAAGGCTGCTCGTTCCCAGATGTTGACTCTCTCAAAGCTTCCCATCCTGGAGGAAGCAAATAGCCAGATTAACGAGGTTGCTGTGTCAATGCCTTCTATTGAGACTATTGGACAAACTTCTGCCTTTGCAACGACTGGTGGTCGTGGTGATCGAGGAGTATCTTCTACTCAAGGTCATGAACATGGATGGGGCCAGTTTGGCAAGTCTTGTGCTACATGCATTTACTATGCAAAGTTGGCCATGTAGAAGCTACATGTTGATCTAAGCATGGTGCACCACTCACTGCCAATCAGGTTGTTGCTTCTTCCGATGAGCAAACTGATATTGTTCCTTGTGCGGAGTATGATGCCATTCTTCAACGTCTCTCACAGGTGACACATGAGCCATCTTCATCTTCAGATACTGCTGCCTTTGCCTCCTCAGGTATAAATCTAGACTTAAGTATATTTGACAGGTTTAGTGATGGTACTACCTGGTTAGTAGATTCTGGTGCATCACGCCATTTAAGTGGTGATCATAGTTGTTTTCAGAGGCTTTACTCTGTTACTCCTAGTAGGACAGTTCAAGTTGCAAATGGCCAACATTCCAAGATTGATGGACAGGGGGAGGTGACTTTACTCCCACATTGAGATTGCCTGATGTTCTTTGTTCCTAATTTTCCTATCAGTCTTTTATCAGTTAATACAATAACAAAGGATCTTAACTACATGATATTTTTGATAATGTGGGATGTGTCTTTCAAGACAAGCTCACAGAAAGGATGATTGATGGCGAACATGAAGAGAGGTGTGTATTGCCTAGTCTAGGCAGCACTTGCAGCTTCATGCAAAGGAGAGGTTTACTTCACTGCTAAGACTACTCTACAATGGCATCATCGCCTTGGTCACTTATCTCTAGATAGGCTTAGACGTGTTATCCTACACATTTCACCCGCTACTGAGATTCACTAAGATGCTTGTGAGATGAGAAAGATCGCCACTCTAGTTACCCTACCAGTTCTAACTCCAATTCCGCTTCAATTTTTTTTTTTAGTTCACATGGATATTTGGGGTCCTAGTTAATTTCCAAATCGAGTAGGCCATCTTTATTATTTGGTTATTTTTGATGAATTTTTACGAATGTCCTGGCTCTTTTTATTAAAGAATAACTAAGACGTTAGCAATGTTATTGAGACATTTGTAATTGAAATAAAGAATTAATTTTCCTCCACCTATAAAGTTGTGCACTCTAATAGTGCACTTGAGTTTTATGCCACTAGCCTTCTATAGATCCCGTGGTATAGTGTATCAAATCACCTGCCCTCATACATTACAGCAAAATGGGGTGGCAAAATGAAAATATCGACACTTTGTTGGATGTAGCTAAAAAGCTACTTATTCATAATAGTGTCCCTTTAGTCTACTGAGAGATGTAGTTCTTATTGCTTGTTATTTAATCAACAGGATAACAAGTTCAGTTATTCATGAGCAGGTCCCATGGCAGGTGTTGTATCCTGACAAAGAGTTGTTTCACCTATCACCATGTATTTTTGGCTGCATTGCTTTTGTTCATATTATTAGCCCAAGATGGAACAAATTGGCCCCATAAGTAGTCAAATGTGTCTTTTTGGGATATGGCAGCACCCAAAAAAGTTACTGGTGTTATAATCTCTTGAGCAAGAAACATTATATTAGTGTTGATGTTACATTTCATGAAATTGTTCCATATTTTTCTTCTAGTGGGTGTTATTTTTTGAGACAAAGGCTGTTCCTATGCGTATTCCCCCAATTCCACTAGCAAATATTCCTATCTCTTAGAATGCTCCTAACACTAATGTGACAAAGGAACTACTAGGTTCAAGGATCCTCCAATATCCTATAGACTGCTTGTCATATATCAACAACACACCACCCCACTTCAACACCATCATCCTTCCCACCTCAGGTATGTGTCGAGGACACTGACGGTTGTGCCTAGTGGTGATGATATAGGATCTCATAATAATTGTGCTGGAGGTGACTTACCTCTTGATTCCTTTGAGAAACCCGCCGTAGATGATATAGATCTTCAGATAGTTATCCGGAAGATGCCCCGTACTTGTGCTTGATACCACATTGCTAGGGCTATTTCTACTGCTAGCCTTGGGTTTACCTTCGACATTGTTTACCGCAGCACTCTCTATTTCTCATATGCCCTCGTCTTATCAGCAAGCCATGCTTAATCCAAAGTGGCTATAGGCCATGGAGGATGAGATGGCTGCACTTCGGTCCAAAGGGACGTAGGAACTGACCCCTCTCACTGCAGGTGCTTGTGTTGTTGGTTGCCAATGGATTTTTGCCTTGAAATATAATCCTGATAGATCTATTTCTTGATATAAAACATACCTTATTGCAAAAGAGTTCACTCAAACTTATGGAGTAGACTTCTTTCTCTCTAGTGACTTGCCTTCCGACATGAGGATTCTTACTTTTCTAGCAGCACACAAGGACTGGGCTCACTAGCAATTAGATGTGAAGAATGCCTCTCTATGGTGATCTTCATGAAGAGGTATACATGTAACAGCTGATGGGCAAGATATTGTACCTCACCATTACTCGTCCGAATATTTCTCTAGCAGTGAAAAGACTCAACCAGTTTATGGACAAGCCCACCAAACAACATTAGGGTGCAGCGATGCAAGTGCTCAAATATCTGAAGAGAGCTCCTGGACATGGATTACTATTCACTAGAGGTGCATCGATGACAGTGATAAGCTATTGTCATGCCAACTATGTAGGTGTTTGGCTAATCGAAAGTCTACTACAGGCTTTTGTACCTATATGGCAGAAAATTTAGTTACTTGGCAGAGCAAAAAATAGGATGTAGTATCTCAATCCAGTGTTGAGTCTAAATACAGGGCCATAGCTCAAATTGCAGCAGAGATGGTCCGCGTGCGATCTCTAGTTCAGGATTTGCATGTCCAGGTTGAGAAGCCTATGGATATGCGGTGTGATAATCGAGCTGCCATATATATTGTAAATAATATAATGTTTCATAAGTGCATCAAACGCGTTGAGATTGATTGCCATTATACTAGAAACCTTGTTTAATGTGGAATCATTTATATCACATGTGTCACATTCGAGGATCAAACAACAGACATCTTCACCAAGCTCTACCTCGTTCAACTTTTGATGTCTATTGTTCTAAGTTAAACATGATTGACATCTATGCTCCAGCTTGAGGGGGAGTGTTGCGATACCCCTTCAGTTACTTATTATATTATAAGAGTGCTATTGTAGTTTTCTATTTTCTTATGGTTATGTACTACACTTGTTTCCACACCTCTTTCTATATAGAGATCTAGGGTTTCTTGTTGGAATAAGATTGAGCATTTTCTCGGACTGTATAAAACATGCTGAGCTCGACAAACATTTTATTCAAAAGAAGATTGACTCTGAGACATTGTGCTTGTTGTATGCAAGGTCTAGTGATTAAGTTATTGATATCTTCACTATGGGACTTGTATTTGTCCAATTTGAGGAGATGATTAACAAGTTCGACATGTATAACCTACATGCCTAACCTTTTTTCAAAAAAACAAAAGGACTTTAAAGTCCAACTTGAGGGGAGTGTTGAGTTATACACAAGTAAATGAATCTTACGTGCGGATCCTTTTATCCTTGAGTGCATATTTACTATACATACACCCCATTGTTCTGTAGTTATGTTGCCTCGTTAACAAACTATAGGCACCAAATGAAAAGAAGGTGCAGGGCTACTATTCCCATGATTTTCTCCTAATTTTAGAGGGTTTTCACATAAATCATTGCCTACTTGTG
Organism: Thalassia testudinum; assembly: GCA_037157565.1. Classification (NCBI taxonomy): domain Eukaryota; kingdom Viridiplantae; phylum Streptophyta; class Magnoliopsida; order Alismatales; family Hydrocharitaceae; genus Thalassia; species Thalassia testudinum. The sequence goes on from JAZHRO010000055.1 coordinate 56,522,586, forward strand.
TAATACTTGTGATCAAGGTTGTGTTTGTGCATGATCTTGTTCCTACAATTATGTTTAGCTTAACCATTATTAACAACTTAGACTTTTTAATTATCATCTCCACAAGTGTTTTCTTCTTCTTCCAACTAGCACACTTGTGGATTTTATCTTCCTAGCTCCGATTCAGTGAAAGGAGCTCCTTATCATGAGCCAAGAGTAGAAATTGTGCACCCATATAAGATAACCGCTATGATCCAACTTAATGAAAGTGTCAAACATGAAGGGTTTTCCAAACCTCTTGCACTCACAACTCGATATCATGCGATTCTTGTCTTCAGATGACATGTTAGCAGTGGGAGGAAGACACAAACATGGTGACCAAATACTTATCATGCACTGCAGAGCCCGCAATCCCATTTTACCATTGTTCTCATTGGATCACAGGTGGATAGAAAAGTCAAGACACCTGCAGTGCCTCGTTGAACATTGCAGCAGGACTTGCTGCTGGAAGTGGGAGAGCCATTTCTTATCTTTGGGTGGGAGAGGAAGAAGTCAACCTCATTTCCAATCTTCACATATCTACCAACAGGTATTGGGGCTGAGCCTCTTTGTCCCCTGCTGTAGGAAATAAAGACCGGCAAACTCAAACAAGGGTGGTTCTAATGAAGAGCCCTGAGCAGGGTATGTAGGAGAACTTATGACGAGCAACCTAAATCAAAATTTACAAAAAGAAAAAAGAAATGAAAACTACTCCCCAACATATTTAGGAAATTACAATATGCACTGATAGGGTACTACAACTGGAAAAGCAAAGAACTTGCAGAGCTTAATGGTACACACCTGATGGTCTCATGAGTAGAAAGTATGAACTTGGAGCTTTTGCTTCTCTAGAGTCAATCTATCAATTTAGAGTGTAAATTGTCAGGAGTAGGTACCACCTTGTGAGGAAACACATAATTGAATATATGGCATTGCTGACCTCAAGCATGTTCAGGAAAGTGTCTGGAATTTCGTAGCTACACTCAAACAGCAACGGACGTTAGCAGCCAAAAAGCATTTTAATCTTTCTATATTACCTCTTTTTTCTTTGAGAATTATAGGACCACAGTTTAGGTATAGAATTTATGATTAGAACTTACACAATGTGCTTTGTCCGAAAATTGCTCAATTTCATCAACGCGTGAGTAGTAACTGAACCACGCTTAGGAGACTGGGCAATCAAGTCTCTGACATGGAATTTCAAAGTGCTTTTCTGCTCATGTTTTACCATTTTCTTTGGAATCATATCTTCAATATCATCTGAATTTTCCCATGTCAATGATTGGCTGATTGCAAGAAAAAAGAAAAAGGCAGTTCCTTTTTGTCATTTGTAAGAAAGCATTTCTTCTTAAGATTTAAAAGCGTATTTTTAACATTGCATGTGCTCGAATAGATCACTTTCCATGCCTTTTTCTCAACTTCAAAATCACTACGCAAGCAATATTATCACAAGATGATGATTCATATATTCACTAATTCAATGTCCAAGATGTGATCCAATCTGAACCATGAAAAGTGCACTACAGGTGGGTGGATAGTGCTTTGTGAAGTAATCCTCAAATAGAATATTCAAAATAGCATAACCAATCCACAAATAATTAAACCACAGTTATATGACAATTTATAAAAGTCCACCTCTCAATAGGGGTAGTCTTCCATTCAATCCTTCTTGGACTATAATTTTCATGGAAGCAAACAACATTTACCACTTAACAAAGGCACTTATTGGGGTTTTCATCTCCGGCACAAACCCTCTAAGTACTAACTTCCGAAGGAGCGATTTATTCCTACGGATGCTCTACATACTAACTTCCAAACAGCAATTTTTTTCTCCCATGAGTAAAAGGTTGGCACACGTTTGACACCCTAGTACAAGATTGCAAGATTATGGAAAAGAGATATACCGATGAAATTGTATCAATACACAAGTCCTGTCCTGCAGACTTTTCTTAATAAGTGTTACATTTAACCAAGAGACAGAACTTTCCTTGAAGCACAAAGTTACCTTCCGATGAGTATAATGAAGTTATTAGATTCATAGAGACCCTAGGCCAAAGTTACCTATTGCTCTTTAGTTGGGAAGAACGAGCAAAATCAGTTTATTTCTTTAACCCTACCTCTCTTTATATAGAGAGAGAGGTTGGGACAAATTACATACAACTTCATCAAGAAAACAAAAAATAATAACGCATCATATGACACCATAAAATTAAGTAGACAACGTAACACTCTCCTTTAAGCTGGAGTATAGATATCAATCATGCTCAACTTGGATACACATGCATCAAATGCGGATCTAGCTAGTGTCTCGGTAAAGATATCAGCCATCTGAGCCTCTGAAGCAACTTGGGAGGTATGTTCATGAAACATGGGGTTGTTTGCAATAGAAGTGGCAGCCCTATTATCACATCACAACTCCATAAGTACATTAATTTATATATGTAGATCACTCAGCAAGGATCTCACCCACATCAATTCTGTTAAGGTCTGAGCCAAAGCATGATACTTAGACTCAGCACTAGATCTAGACACCGCAATCTGTTCTTGTTCTTCCAGGTGACCATATTCCCTACAACAAATGTACAAAAACCGTTGGTAGACTTCCTATCATCATGGTTGCCTGCATAATCCATGTCAGAGTATCCAACAACCGTCATAGGCGTCCCTCTAGTGAAAAGATCATGTCTTGGCGCTCTCTTCAAGTACCTGAGCACCATCATGGCTGCATCCCAGTGTTGTCTAGTTGGCCTCTCCATAAACTGGCTCAGCTTTCCTACTACAAAAGAAATATTCGGCCTAGTAATCGTTAAGTAGAGCAACTTCCCCTCCAGCTGGCGATACTGTCTACTATCAACTGGCTTTACATCACTGTCATAATTATGCCTTAGGATCCACGAGAATATCTGCTAGCTTGGCTCCCAACATACCTGTCTCCTTTAGCATATTGAGGGCATATTTTCGTTGAGATAGCATAATACCACGCCTACTACGGTCTACTTCTATCCTAAGGAAATATCTCAACGGCCCTAAATCTTTCATCACAAACTGATCTGCCAAAGTCTATTTGATCTCAGCCATACCTACTGTATCATCACCAGTGACAATCAAGTCATCAACATAGACCAAAAGAGCAACAAGTCTTTTCCCTATCTTCCTGATAAATAAGGAATGATCTGCCGACAATCTGGCAAATCCCACAGACTCTACCACCTGAGAGAGCTTCTAAAACCAAGCTCTCGGGCTCTGCTTGAGGCCATAAATGGCCTTCTAAAATCTGCATACACACTTCCCCAAAACCTCGTAACCGAGAGGTTACTGCATGTAAACCTCCTACTACAAATCCCCATAGAGAAAGGCATTCTTCACATTAAGTTGGTAAAGATACCAATCTCACTGAACTGCCACTGAAATCAAAATCCTCATTGTAGATAGCTGAGCCACCGGTGAGAAAGTGTCAAAGAAGTACACCCCATATGTTTGGGTGAACCCTTTGGCAATAAGTCGGGTCTTGTACTGTGCAACTACCCATCTAGATTGTATTAACGGCAAACACTCATCTGTAGCCAATTACTGCAGTACCCTCTAGTAAAGGTATAATCTCCCAAGTACCACGAGAAGCAAGAGCAGCCATCTCATCCTCCATTGCCTAGCGCCACTTTAGATCAAGCATGGCTTGCTGGTAGGTGGCAGGGATAGATATGGCAGAAAGAACACGACAGAAACTCCTAAAAGTTGACCCAAGGCCATCAGTAGCCAGACTACAGGCAACACAATATCTGGACTCAGGTGCGGGGTGCCCTCCTAATGGTAATAAGAAAGTCAAGATCAACCATCTGATCCTCCTGTACTGGCCATGAACTAGAAATATCCTTATCTGGACATATATCATCAAGGGGTGCCATATCATCACTTTGCAATCTGCCTGTCATCTCCTGAGGTGGAGAAGGTGGAGTCTCTGTGGTTGTTATAGGAGGTGACATCTGGAAGGTACTGTGAGGTCGTTGATATATAACAACAAGCTTAGAGAACTTCATAAGACCCTCTATAGTAGTAAGAGAGGTAGAGGCATTGAAGCCTCCGTAATTTCAGGAGATAAACTCCGGGCAACAGTAGAAAAATATAGGATAGATTCATGAAAGGTAACATCAGCACTCACATAGTAACTACCAGTAAAAGGATCAAAGCATGTATATCCTTTTTGAGTTCATGAATATCCCAAGAACACACACTTGACTGCTCTTGGTGCCAGCTTGTCTCGCCCTGGAGAAAGAATATAAACAATTGCTGCACATCCAAACACACATGGTGGTACATGAAACAACTCCTGCTCTGGATGCAATATATGCCAAGGAATCTACTCCCGAAGCAATGAACTGGGCATTCTGTTGATTAAATAAAATGCTGTGAGTACCTCATCACCCCAATATAACGGAGGCACACTATGATGAATCAAAAAAGTGCAAGCAACATCTAAAAGATGTCGGTGTTTCCTCTCAGCTACCCCATTCTGCTGAGAGGTATGACAAGTAGTCTGGTGTACTATCTCATGTGACCTGTAAAATGCAAACAGCCCGGTGGTACATAACTCAAGTGCATTCTCAGATCTGACTACTTTAATAACAGTTGAATACTGAGTCTTAATCTCTATCATGAAATGTTCAATGACAGAGCCAACATTTGACTTATTCTTCAGCAAGAATACCCATGATAAGCGAGAAAAGTCATCCACAACTACTAAATAATAACAGTGACTCTGCTTATCTAGTATCCAACTCGACCCGTACACATCCATGTGCAGTAACTCAAAAAAGGCCGTGACCCAGAACGAGTATTCACTGGGTATGAGGTATAATGGTGCTTGCCCATCAGGTATGCATCACAGCATATCCGAGTCACAAGAGAAATATATGGAATGACCCATCGGAGGCTATCCAGGGCAAGATGTCCAAGTCGAAGATGCCCCTGAACTGCACTCCCAATAGCAAATGATACTTCGACACCACATGTAAAGGCAAGTGGAGTCTGAATCAGACAATAGACTCCACCCTCTACATTTCCACTACCAATTGTCTTCACTGTCAGTTTGTCTTGAATGATGCATCCCACGTCATCAAAGATAGCACGACAATTAAGCTACTTAGTAATCGTACTAATTGAGAGTGAGCTCATAAGAAAGTCTAGCACATAAGAAACATCAGGTAACCTCAAAGTAGGAGTCACCGGTACCTCCCCCTAACCTGTTATCTTGGAGTACCAGCCATTTGTAACTTGCATTGTCCTACCTACAGGTATAGATCTAAGATGGGTAAAATGATCATGATCTCCACTAAGATGTTGTGAAGCCCCTCAATCAACAAGCCACTCTGTACTACCTTGATTCCCTTCGTGCGCAATAGAACCCAACTCAATGGCTCCTTGGAGTCCATCATAATGGCTACAACTTTGGAGCAATCTCTCATACTCACTTCGGATAATGGTCACTATATCATCTGTCAACCTCTATGTAGCAGAGGTGCTTGAACCAATATCAAAGGAAGCCATACTTATATCGTAAAACCACAGATTCACTAAGAAACAAACCTTTAGAGCACAAGATTAATGGTAGATCATACCAGAAGTGACGGAGAATCGATCTGAATTTTTCATATCACAATCATGGGCAACGGAGGGCAGCAACCCCCTCTGGGCAACAATGCCCCTTGGTGGAGCGGGGTAGAGCAGCAGTAGCCCCCTCTGGAAGGTGGCGCCCTTGAGCAGAGTGAAGAGAAGCAGTAGCAGGCACCCCTGGGTGAAGCAGCAGCAACTCCCTCTGGGCGACGACGCCCCTAGGTAGATCTGCTCTCCTAGGCGGAGATTAACAACCCCCCTAGGTGGAGCAACGGTGGAGTCTAGTAGACTCCTCTGTAGTGTGGGTGGCCGGCGAGTGTTGCCCCACCGCCACCTCTTCTCTTCACTGGACGATGACAGTGGTGCTAAGTGCAATGGTGGCAGTGGTGGGGCTGCAAAGGGTGCCCCTTGGGTTAGGGTGGAGGTCTCAGAGGCATGTTTAGGTGGGGTATATAGGGTATCAGTCTATAATCGCTGCTCTGATATCAAGTTGGGAAGAATGAGCAAAATCAATTTATTTCTCTAGCCCTACCTCTCTTTATATAAAGAGAGAGGTCGATGCAAATTACATACAACCCCATGAAAAAAATAGAAAATAATAATGCACCACATGATACAATAAAACTAACTAGATTCCATAACATCTTTAAATGAAGATAAAGAAAAGGGAGTAGAAAATAATAACACCTCAAAAGAGTGTCTTTAGTTCTTCTGAAAGATAGAAACATAATGCACTATACAAAGAGGGAAATATTATTTATCTCTTGAGATGCATGTAGAGAATTGAGGTCAAACAACCTTCTTATAGGCTATAGAAGTTAATCTAAGCCTAAAAAGCCCTCTAACACAACTATAAAAAAGGGCAAACAAGAACCTCAATAGACAACTATTGCTATTTCTAGTAAGGAAAAGTTCAAGGTTGAACAGTTAGCCAAAACTTTAACCAGAAATAGCTCAAAAGAGGTATTGTGACATATCACTAATATATTGCCAATGTCATATATGGTGGGTTTGCATGTCTCAATTTCATTAGAATATCCACATCCAGGATATCAAGGGAAATATTATCGTATATCAATTTTGCTAGCCAATGTCGCTAAATGTCAGGAAGGTATCAACACAAAAATTGCAAAAAATTGGTGACATGGCTCCAACATGGGGTGATATAAAAGGCATTGTTCTCATATATTGGGGTTGAGATTCTATTATGCCACAGGACCTTCTATAGGGTTTTAATTTCATTCTTGCCTTGAATCAAGATCATTTCGTCAACTTCATAAGTTTGGATTCTAACCTCCTTTTTCTTGCATTTCTATAGTTTATATTCTAGATGCTTTGTTATATCCGTATGTTATATAAATCTAGGCTTACTTCATATTGTTGGTGTTGAGTTGTAAGGTAAGCAGCTATTCAGATCTTAGGAGTGGATTAGTTTATACCCTAGGCACTATATTGTAACACCCCCTCACATTTCTTCTTTAGTGGAGAAAACCCTAGCCATTGCCAAGTGTTAGCATATATGCTCTATTGTGGCTTTTCCACATGGGGATTTCTAAGTTGACTCTTATGTCAACTATTGTGATTGTGCTTGTGTTCATTTCCTACATGGAACCAAAGCAATTTTGTTACACGTTCCCTTATCTCTAGTTGTTTTCTTTTTTTTTTTTGTTATTTGTTTCCAGTTTGGGTAGTCCTGTGATACTGTTTCCTAAGGATTCCTTTCTATAAAAAGGACCCTAGGGCTACGTGAAATAATAACGATCTCATTTCTTCTACATGGTATCAGAGTAGCCATCCTAACCCGATACCCAATACCTCTCTTGATCCTCATACCCTCTTCGTTCTCCACCTTCACTAATTTTGTGCCCTTGATTTCACACATCACCATATTCAACTCTTTTGCCACCGGCACTGTTTGCCTTGAAGCTCACATCAGAGGCCAGCATCTGACGTGCCACCATCGTAAAGGGGTCGTCGAACCACAGCCGGTAGGTCGAACCCCCTTCAGTGATCGATCATTGGCTCCCTCGCCACTGGTGACTCTTGTTGCATCCTAGCACTGCCTAGACCAAATCTAATTGAAAGGGTATTGTGAGTGCCAGTTCCGTGATTTGCAACTATCTTAAGGTTGGCTGAGGTCACTAGGGCCTAGACTCATAGGTCGGAGGTCGAAGGGGGGTTGTTGGAGCACCACCACGTAGCCGACTGTCCTGTATCAAGATCAACAGTGGCCTTAATGGTATTGTAAGCCTATTTTCAACACTATTTTGTGAATTTCCATACTATTATTGAGAAGTAATGTCCTTTGAACTAGTTAAGTCTTCCTCTCATGGTGAGGGAAGCCAAGGGGGTTTTAAGAATCCCTTCTTTGTCCCAATGGTTAAGTTTGATGGGCTAAATTATGTGTTTTGGTTGTTATCGATCCTTAATGTAGTTGAGGGTCATGACAAGGAACATATACTTCTTGAATTGGAGCTAGAAGAGAAGCTGAACAAGTATGCCTCTTGGAAGAAGACAATGCAATAGTTCGTGCTTAGATCATGAACACCACCATTTAGTGCATAGCCACTGAGATTATGTACAATAGGATAATAAAGGACATGCAGGAAGTCCTTTGTCACATATGCTCGCAGGACAAGAATGTAGCCCGGATTTTGCAACTGCATCATTAGATAGCCTATGTAAGACAATATGGCAAGCCTTTGTCCCAATACTACTCAAGCCTAAAGTCAGCCTTTAAAAGGCTAAATGCGTATACTCCTGTATGTTCTTGTGAGTCCCAGAAGACACACCAAGCCCAAACCATGGTGGGTCACTTCTTAGCGAGACTGGAATTGTCCTCTGAGGTTGCGAGGTCACAGATGCTTACGCTACTAGAGATCCCTTCTATAGAATAGCCTACAACTGCTTAAATAGGCTTGTTGTTTCACTTGCTCCATCTACACAGTTGGACAACACATCTATTATGGTACATCGCCAGGTAGGGGGAGAGCTTCTAGATCGTCCACACGAGGTCGTAGATGTGGACATGGGGGTCAAGGGCGTTGTAGACTCCAGTGCTCTTATTGCGACAAGAATGGTCATCTTGAGGATAATTACTAGTCAAAGCATGGAAAGCCTACTAGTGCAGACCAAGTGTTGGTTGGACCTGATGTGCCTCTTGAGTTGGTGCCTATCACACGATCAAAGTTCAACGACTTGTTTCAGGGTTTTTCACAGATATCCCAGCGGACCCCATTTAAGAATGAGGATATCGCTACAATTGCTAGTTCATCAGGTATATGTCTTGCCTGTAGCTTCATAGCAGATTTTCTTGATTGACTTGTTGATTTCAGTGCCTTTTGCCATATTTGTGGAAAGGTCCAGTAGTTTGCAAGCTTAAAGCTTGATAATTCTGGGTGATCTATTGTGGTGGCAGATGGCAGGAATTCTTCTATTACCGGATAGGAGGAGGTTCAGCTAGCCTCCCATATCAACCTGAAGAATGTTCTTCATGCTCCTAATTTTCCTTTAATCTACTTTCAGTTAGTTGCATTACTAAAGAACTGTATTGTTGAGCTGTGCTTGATGCTATGACCCTTATGTTTCAAGATATACTAACAGGTCAAGTGATTGGTTATGGCCGTAAGGAAGGGCAGGTCCATTGCCTTCTTTAGACACCATATGCTGGACATGCAGGGACTTCTACTAATGGAGCCTCAAGTTACCTTTGGCACTTGCATTTTGGTCACTTGCCTTTGCAAAAACTCCGATGTGCTATTCCCTAAATCACTCCTACATCCACCTTCCAGTGTGAGACGTGTTAGATAGGAAAACATCACCGCAGTTCATTTCCCAGTAGACATGATCAGAGTTCTAGTCATTTGTTTGAGTTATTGCATCTTGATGTTTAGGGGCTAAGTCGGTCTTCTGACCACATGGGACATCGTTTTTATCTTGCTATAGTTGACTTCTCTCATCTAACATAGGTTTTCTTGTTGAAGTCAAACTTTGAAGTGGGGCATATGATCAACAATTTTTTTATTGAAATAAAAATTCAGTTCAATGCCCATGTGAAAATTGTTTAATCTGATAATATATTGGAGTTTTGTACCCATTCACTTAGAACTTTGTTTCAGACTCAAGGTATTATTTATCAGACAAGTTGCCCTTACATCTCTCAGCAGAATGAAGTTATTGAGAGGAAACACAAACACATTCTTGATGTGGTGTGAACCTTGTTGATTCAACATATTGTCCCTGTCTTATGAGGGTGATGTTCTCACCGCATGTTACTTGATAAACTACATGTCCTTTATGGTGCTTGATGAGGAAGTTTCCTACTCGATGTTGTTCCCTGATAGGGAATTCTTTAATGTTCCACCTAAGATGTTTGGGTGTGTCTCCTTTATTCATTGTCCATGGTCTTAACAGAGACAACCTATCACCCAAGGCCATCAAATGCAATTTTGTGGGGTGCTCTTGGACCCAAAGGGGGTACTGATGCTATGATCCGATTGGAAGGACGCATTTTGTGACTGCTGATGCATCCTTCTTTGAATCCATACCTTATTACTCAACAACTTTATCTCGGATAATGGCTTTTGATTCTGGAAAGGGAAGTAGAGATTCCTCTTCCCACTCCTAATATCAAGCAACATCAAGACTCTACAGAGGGGCAGAACCACAGGTTTTGTCTGATCTACTCACATAAACCACACTAAGTGCAATAGCAGGCTGCTACCCCCCTTCTCCAATGCCAGAGCCATCACTTACCCCTGAGGTAATCCCTATCCCTAATCAGATTGATGGTTCTTTTAGTCTTGATGTTTCAGATGTTCCTGGCTCCTTTGAGCCACATTTGACAATTCTTTCTGATGATGCTAAGCGCATAGACCTTGATATGCCTATTGCTCTGCAGAAAGGCACTTGATCCTGCACCTTTCATCCTCTATCTAGGCATGTGTCCTTGGCTCGATGTTCCTCTGCACATCGGTAGTTTGTCACTGCCTTATCAACAATTCAATTTCCTCACTCTCACCAAGTGGCACTTGGTGATCCCTAGTGGCGTCACGCTATCCAAGAAGAAATGTCCATACTACATTCCAGGGGTACCTGGACCTTGGTTGATCCCCCTACTGCAACTACCTTTATGGGTTATAAATAGGTCTTTACAGTAAAGCATCGTCCAAATAGGACCATATAGAGGTACAAGGTACGGCTAGTGGCCAAAGGCTACACTAAGACATATGCTTTCGATTATCTCAATACATTTTCAATGGTGGCATGATATCCCACCATCAGGATCATGATCTTTGTGGTTGTTCACCTTGATTAGGGTCACCACCAATCTCATGTCAAGAATGCCTCTCTATGGCGATCTTGATGAGGAGGTTTATATGTAGCTACCACCTCGTTTTGAGTCTTAGGGGGAGTGTTCTAAAGTGTGCAAGGTCCATAAGGCCATTTATGGCCTAAAATAGAATCCTCGAGTATGGTTTCAGAAGTAATTAGAAGTTGTGGCGCAAATTGGGTTCAAAAGATATTCAGCAAATCACTCATTTGTGAAAATGATGACACATGGACGAATTGTGATGTTAGTATATGCTGATGATATTATTCTGACAGGAGATGGCATTGGTGGTATATCTACTCCCAAGGAGTTCCTGAGGAAGCACTTTGTTACTGAAGACCTTGGCCCACTCAAGTGCTTCTTGGGTATTGAGGCGGCGTGCAATACGATAAGAATGGTACTATCTCAACGGAAATATGTACTTGACCTGCTTCATGAGACAGCCATGGCTGATGCCAAGCAAGCCGCAATCCCGATGGATTCCAAGATGCATCTTTATGATGATGACACAGAGTTTGTGGATGCTAGACAGTTCAATTCTCTAGTGGGGCAAACTATTATATGTGACCATGACACAGCCAGATATCTCACTTGCTGTCAACAAGGTGAGCCAATTTATGGACAGACGTAGGAGAGTCCATCGGAAGCTGTCGTGATGATCTTGAGATACTTTAAGGTTGCACTTGGAAAGGGTCTCTTATTTTCACGTGCCCGAGATCTTAAAGTGATGGCATATACAAATGAGGATTACGCTGGGTGTCCCGAAGACCGGAAGTCCACTACGGGCTTTTATAGCTTTGTAAGGGGAATTTGGTTGCATAGAGAAGCAAGAAACTAACTGTTGTAGCTAGGTCTAGCGCCGAGTCTGAGTATAGAGCCATGGCTTATATATCTATTGAACTTTTGTGGATCCAGTATATTCTTTAGGATCTTCAGCTTCTAATTACAGAGCCTATGGAGCTAAGATGTGACAATAATGTTGCTACATTCATTGCAAATAACCTAGCTTTCCACAAACGCACAAAGCACTTGGAAGTGAACTGTCACTATACCTAGGACATGATTTTGAAGGGATTCATCTGTACTGCCGAGGTTTCTTCTGAAGATCATGCTGCTGACGTGTTTACAAAGGTGCTTCCTAGATCAAGCTTTGACATATGTTCTTCCAAGATGAGCATAATTGATATTGTGAAGATTTACACGATATAGGAACATGGAGGCTCTTCCACGTGAGAAGAGATGGCAGCAGCAGGGTGCTGCCAATGGGGGCTGCACATGTTGAATAGGGAGAGAGAGCTGGCAGTGGGTGATGAAAGAGCATGGGAGAGAGAGGGAGTTGTTATGTTGGAAAGAAATATTACATTAACTCAATCTCCAAACAATTACATAGGTTCTCTTTTAAAAAAAGAACAAAACCTAATCTCTAAAACACGAAACAAACTAATTCATATCACCCAAAAATAGAAAAGACCGAATGATCTTAACAACTTCCTAAAAAACAAAATACCATACTAAAATGACCATGACTTGAACTCGAAGTAAAACGAAAAGCACCCCTTAGGGTCGATGCCCCTTAGGGTGGACAAAACCTGCCATGTGGCACTGCCACATGCTACCACCTTATTCTCCACACTCCCCTTCAAATCATATCTTCTTTTGATGTAACTGCAAATCCTCTTGCCACCTTCATAGTCGTTGCTTCTTTGGCAACCTTTAAAGTCATAGCTATTGGAGCAGTTGTCTTGTCTTTGCATAACTTGATAGACTCTCTTCTCCAATTTCTTCCTTTTGGTTGCATCTCATCTCTTGCTCTTCTTCAAGGAGGATGTGTAGCTTCTCCTATCCACCAACAAAGATCTTGAATGCACGTGCCCAGAGAACATAGTTGGAAGTACCTACCAACTTGATTGTGGTTTCATGCACGAGCATCTTTGTTTCACCGGAAACTTGTATCTTTGAACTCGCCATCATGGTTCGAGATAGTTTGAACTAGAAAAGACTTCGGTTCTAGTTGAGGGCTGGGAAAGACTTCAACCTAGCCGGAAAAGATTTCAGCTTTTAAAAGGTCGAGAAAGACTTCGACCTTGGTCGAGATTGATGTGGTTTGGTAATGATATCAGTGAGGTGCTACACTCCTTTCTCCACATCACAAAAAAGACTTTGTGCATGGGAAGAAGCTTCTTTTTCTTCTCCTCACACGCATGTAGAAGAATCCCCAGAAAGAGCCTAGATCATAAGCTCTGATACCATGTGAAGATTTATGTGATATGGGCGTGTTGAGGCTCTTCCACATGGGGAAGAGATGGCAGCAGCAAGGTGCTGCCAATGGGGGCTGCACGCGTTGAATAGGGAGAAACAGATGGCAACTGGCAGTGAAGAAGAGAGAGAGGGAGTTGTTATGTTGGAAAGAAATATTGCATTAACTCAATCTCCAAACAATTACATAGGTTCTCTTTTATAAAGAGAACAAAACCCAATCTCTAAAACAAGAAACAAACTAATTCATATCACCCAAAAATAGAAAAGACCAAATCCTCTTAACTTCCTAAAAAATAAAATACCATACTAAAAGGACCATGACTTGTATTCCAAGTAAAACCAAAAGCACCCCTTAGGGCCAACGCCCTTTAGGGTGGACAAAACCTGCCACGTGGCACCACCTGATTCTCCATAGATATCAATACTCCATCTTAAGGGGGAGTGTTACACATTCCCTTATCTCTAGTTGTTTTTTGGTTTTTTTTGTTATTTGTTAATAGTCCTGTGATATTGTTTCCTAGGGTTTCCTTTCTATAAATAGGACCCTAGGGCTACGTGTAATAATAATGATCTCATTTCTTCTACAGGTTTCGATTTGGTTCTTGTGTTTGTGTGGATGCGCATTTACCCATTTTTCCACACAATTGAGAGTCTCATGATTTGTTGAGACTCACAAGTGCTTCTTTGTGTTTCCTTGATTGATGGGGGCTCCACCGGTGATCATAGCTACTCGAACATCATGCCCTTCTCCCGGTTGCGACGTCGACTAGCCTTCTTGGCTTTGCTGCAACATGGATGTAGCCTCTGCAGCATGGTAGTGGTTGTGCAACCCATCTTCCCTCAGCTAAAACAGATTCCCAACATTTAGGGCTGTAGTTGTGTGAAGATAGATCCCCCACATTGGAGTGGGATCTAATCTAGGAAGTAGCAACACAACTCAATTTGATCGTGGTGGTGTGGACAAATCTACACATGGGAAGATATGATTTGATCATGGTTGCTGCAGTGTTGACATGAAGCTTGGCAGTGCTCGATTGACAGGAGGGCAATTCGGGAAGCTGCAGCTGTGTTGACCAGTTCCCTTGTGATGACCGGTCCTGAGCAACTGATCAGATTGTTACCTAACTGGTCAGCCTCTCCCAAACCAGGCTTTCACCTTCTGTTCAACTAGTTGGATTATCCCCCAACGAGTCAGGTTACTTGGTGTTGGTATTGCTACTTCTCTGCCTTGACTTATGATTTATGGCTGCATTAGTGGACAAAATGAATTTAGGAAATGCCAAGGATAGTCTGACCGAGTGTCCATATTACAACAATCAATCTCGCTAAAGACAACTTCTCATGTGGTTTGCTACTTTCGAGATGGCGATTATGGCAAGAGGCTGTATTGGCTATATTCATGGTTTAAAAGGCATGTTGGACAACAAAGACAAGAACTATGACCATTAAGTCCGTGGCTTTAGAGATCCAACTCCTTCTGAGAAAGAAGACGTCATGGAAATGTGGATCTTCTTGGAATGATTGCATGGCTAGGAAGAAGGAAGCACTTAGAATATACCAACTCTGAAGGGAGATCTATACCCTGTTGAAGGGGAGATGACTGTGCTCAAGTAGTATGCTGCCTTTTTTTTTTTTTTTGAAAGGAGTAGTGTGCTGCCTTTTTTTTTTTTGAAAGGAAAAGTAGTATGCTGCCTTAAAGTCTAAAATGGAAGATTTTGACTATCATGGGAATGAAACTTGATACAAGATTGCATAAATCAACAATTATACGTGCATGCATTGATTGGAAATTATTTTGGGACCATACTTGGCAAGATCGTACATTTATCTTGTTGGGAAGACTGAACCCAGTGTTTGAGAGTATACGTGGGCAAATACTTACTTCTAATGATGTTCCCAACATGGAAGAGATTTACTCCTGGGAAGAACCAGAAGACGCAAGACAAGAAGTCATCAACTTAAAGGCCTCTAGTGGCGGTACTAACCATTTACCTCTTACTAGTCATGGAGAGGGTACAACTGAAAATACCAAGAGTACTCTGACACACTATTGAATCTTGCTAGAAATCGCATCTAAAGAAATGACCCCCACGTAGGAATTAGGAAAGGAATGTAAAGAAGCATAAGTCAGATTTCAAAGAGAGAGCAAGTTCTAAAAGAACACCGGAGAGGAGACCCCAAACCAAGCAGGTGGCATGACTCCCTCCCTCAAGGAATTAAATGACCACAATTTGAGAATTGCAAAGTACTCTATCCAAGTCGAAGCCAACATGTAAGGATGCAGATACGATCAATCATTGTCTTGTTGTGCAAGGGAAGAAAAGCTAATCTCAATCCTACTAATCTTGATTAGGAATGGATTATTGATAGCATTGCAATAGACCATATGGCTGACAATGCCCAATCATTTCATCAAATAAACTTGGTTCTAGAAAGATCAAGTTACTGGATCCCTTGCATGCCTTACATGCACTTGATTTATTAAGGAATCCAATTGTAGCTTGATATTTTATGACGATTGTTGTCTTGTCGGATTTAGAAATAGGGAGGAAGATTGGGATCGTTTTGGCATCTAAACTCTTACACAAACACCGCAGCCAAAGTTGCATCTGCTCCCATGACAGTGATAACTTCTCATAGGAAGAATGAGATTAAAATAAAAAGGATCATGACATAGTTCAATGTTGAGAGCTAAGTTATTTATTATTGTTTTTGTTAGTTTTTATGTTCTATGTGGACTTGATTGTATTTTTCCCCAAGGGGTCTCTCTATATAAGAGCCCTAAGGGTTGAGAAATAAAGTTAAATGCTCTCAATTCCCAACATGGTATCAAAACAATGATCCTAGACTGGGCTCCAATATCTCACCAAACCCTAGCCGCCTTACCCCTCCACCCAATCCCTCTCTCGATCTCGATCCCAGCACCACCATCACTGGATCTCTCCTCCACCAGCGACACCTGCTGCAGTGGTGCCACAGCGACCTTCCTGGCCGCAAATCACCTGCAGCCGTGTCCTGGCCACCGCCGCCAGGCCTCCCGGTGGCGCTCCCACTTGCAGCGGCGTCACCCTCATCGCCGCCAGCCCATCATGGATGCTGCAGGCCACCCAGTGCCCGTCAGAGATTGCTGGAGGTCTGGTTCTCGTCCCGGCACGTGGTTGCTAGACCAAACCTTTGCTTTACAAATCTTCATATCGTCTGAGACCGGCTATTTCAGCTCTGATTTTGAGATTTTCGGAGGTTCTATGATCTGAGAATTTGTGCAAGGACCTCTTCTGATTCGGGTCTATGAACCAGGATACCTTGGGAGACAATAAAGATGCCCAAAGCAACTCGATGGGGACACAGTCTACCATGAGTGCATCATCAAATATGCAAGGAACATCGATAAAGTTGGATGACACCAACTTTCTCCTTTGATCCACATCTTTTTCTCGGTTCGTAGGCTCGAATCGAAAGAAATATATCCTCACACAAGAGCCACCAACCTTGACTTATGCCAATTAGAGGGTGGACAATGCCTGGGTAGCAACATGTATGCTTAATGGTATGAAAGAGACAATTGCAAAGCAAGTTATAGCATACTCATCTACAAAGAAAATGTGGGATGTACTTCATGAGATACATTCTCATAAAAGCAATATTGCCAAACTATATTGAGTGATTGAGGGAATTCATTCCTTTAAGAAGGGATCTATGCCCGTGTCTGAGTGTTATGGAACACTCAAGAATATGTGGGATGAGCAAGACATGTATCAACCTATAACAACTGATGTCTCTATTATAACCAAGCTTGCCCAATTCCTTGCCTCATTGGGTTTAGAGTTCAAATCAGCGAAGCATCAATTGATGACATTAGAAGAGATTCCTACCCTTGCTCAAATTTAAGCACGTCTATCTTGACTAGAGGTTTCTGAGCTAATTCTTGCCCCTGATTCATCTGCTATGGCATCTATAGGCAGAGGTCGTGGTTCATCTGGTTTTGGAGGTCATGCTGGTCGTGGCCATGGGGCTAGAGCTGGCCATGTTCATGGACGGGGAAATCTCTTCTGCAAGAATTGCCATAAAGTTGGACATATGGTTGACAGATGTTGGGTTAAGCATGGTTATCCTTAGGGCATGGATCCGCATGCTAACCAAGTTGCTTCGATAGATGATATCTCTCAGTATCAGGAGGATGATAGTCGTGTCACCATCTCCAGGACAGAGTATTATAGATTAACAGCATCACAACCTTCTTCCATAGGAGCATCTATCTCTCGACCTATAGGGACAACATCGGGATTAGTATCGTCTCATGCTCTTGCTTGGATCGTTGATTTAGGTGCCTCATCACACATTACAGGCGATGCTCATTTGTTTTCTTCTCTCCGATCTCTTGCTACCCCCTTTCAGGCCAAGGTGGCAAACGGGGAACTTTCGACTATTACTGGTCTTGAAAATGTCTCTTTCCAGTTCATTGACCTTATCTGACGTTATGTATGCTCCTAAATTTGCATTGAATTTAATGTCAATTAATTAAATTACAAAGGAATTAAAGTGTAGAGTAGTACTTCATGATCAATATTTTTTTTTGTAGGACCTCCAGACGATGAGATGGATTGGTGGACTTGAGCAAAATAGACTTTACTACTTGGACGTGCCACCAATCTCTACCACCTCTGCAATTGCTATTTTTGCTACCACTCCTCACCAATGGCATCTTCATCTTGGCCATCCCAGCATCCCTGTTATCCATCGCCAGTTCCCAGATATACGCTTTCCTGATTCATGCCTTGTAAGCTTGTTAGCTTGGCTGTTACAGAGTCTAGGCAGTTATGTGGTTATGTGTGATGTGTCGTTATTTTTTGTTTTCTTCAAGGGTTGTATGTAATTTGCACCCACCTCTCTCTATATAAAAAGAGGTAAGGTTAGAGGAATAAAGGGATTTCTCATTTCCCCTAACTTGGTATTAGAGCAGCGATCCTAGATCGGCGATTTGATATCCCACCAAATACCTAGCCTCCGATCACCTTCACCAAAACCATGCTTCTTCTCATTGCGCGCCACCTTGGTCAATGCTTGAAAGGGTGCCACGTGGCCCCCTTCTCCCTCTCCCTCACACGGAGGGGCTCCTGATTAGCGGCGACAGTCCCTGTTGATGGGGCTGTTGCCTTCTCCCATCAACGGCGATGAGAGGGACTACCCAGACCAACTGAGCGGTAGCCTTAAGGGCTTATCTACTCTCATGTGCGCCCCCGTTTGATCCTTGCAGTGCAGGATCATGCCCCTAACATGATTTCTGGAAACTCCATTTGTCTATATCTTGTGTTAGGACCCATTCTTGTGAGATTTGGTGTTCTACATGATCTAAAAATTGATTTTCAGATATGATGATCAGGACCACCTGCTACTACAGTCATCTGATTTGTTCGCCTAATCAGGTTGTTGTCAGCTGTAGGTTGCACCAGGACTGATAGTTGCAAACTAAATTAGTGATGGTGGTCTGAAGTTCTTTATTATTTGTTTGATCTACCCTAATTAGTAATGGCTCCTTATGTTGGTCCAAGCACCTCTGCACATAAAGGTTGGCAGAGGCTATGGTCACCATTACTAGCAGTGAGTGAGAGACTACTCCATGGTTGTAGCAATCATGATGGGCTCCAAGGAGTTATCGAGTTGGGTTCTATTGCACATAACAGGAATTAGGGTGGTATGGAGTGGTTGGTTGACTTAGGAGCTTTACGGCATCTCGGTGGAAATCAAGATCGTTTTACCCATCTCAGATCTATACCCGCAGGCAGGACAATGCAAGTTGCAGATGGTAGGCACTCCAAGATAAAGGGTCAGGGGGAGGTACTTGTGACTCCTTCCTTAAGGTTTCCTGATGTTTCTTATGTGACAGGCTTTCCTATGAGCTTACTCTCAGTGAGTACAATTACCAATGAGCTTAATTGTCGTACTATCTTTGATGACGTGGGTTGTGTATCATTCAAGATAAATTGACAGGGAGTACGATTAGCAGTGGAAATGTGGAGGGTGGAATCTATCGCCTTGCTCGGACTCCACTCGCTTCTGCACATCAAGGAGAGGTATCTTCTGCTCCAGGGAGTGTATTTCACTGCATCTCAGGCTTGGACACCTACCTCTGGATAGTCTTCGTTGAGTCATTTCGTATATATCTCCTGCAACCAAGATATGCTGTGATGCTTGTCAGATGGGCAAGTATCATCGTTCCTCTTACCCTGTGAGTACTCGTTTTGGATAACAGCCTTGTTTAAGTTACTACACATAGATGTATGGGGGCCAAGCAGGATACCAAATAGGCACGGCCACCATTACTATTTAGTAGCTGTTGATTATTTTTCACGTCTAGGATATTCTTATTGAAGAACAAATCAGATGTTGGATCTATCATTTAGGATTTCATGTTGGAGATTTAAGAATCAGCATTCAACTATTGTCAAAGTAGTGAGATTTGATAATGCGCTTGAGCTATGCACCACCAGGTTGTCTGCATTCTACGGGTCCAATGGGATAGTGCATCAGACTAAGTGTGCTCACACTTCTCAGCATAATGGGGTGGCTGAGAGGAAGCATAGATATCTTTTGGATGTGGCCTGTACCTTGTTGATCCATCATAGTATGCCTCCATTATATGGGGGGATGCAATTTTTATAGCTTGCTATTTGATCAATAGGAAGCCCAATTCAGTACTTCATGAACAGATACCTTAGCATATATTGCAACTTGAGTAGGAGCTTTTTCATGTACCACCAAGTGTGTTCGGTTGTGCTGCATTTATTCACCTTTTTTCTCCAGGACAAGACAAGTTGGCACCACGAGCAATCAAATGTGTTTTTGGGATATTCACGGACTCAGAAGGGATATAGATGCTTTGATCCTCTCTCTAGTAAGCACTATGTGAGTGCTGATATTACCTTTCATGAATCTATTCCATATTTTTCTATTGCTACCCAAAGTTTATCCCATGAGGTTACGGAGGCTCCCATGCTTATACCTCCTGTTCCCTTGGAGGTGATACTTGTTTCTGCTCCTCCACTTGCTACGACTAGCATTGTGAAGTTTCTGAGCGTGTAGTTACATATCAGCAACCTCATAGTACTTTCCAGATGTCACCTTCTACAACAGCTGTAGAGACATCACCTTCTTTGCCACAGGTGACCACAGGCAGGTTGCATAGTGAGGGTGTGATACCCAATGTTGATGTTATAAGTTCATATGAGGATATTTCTGCTTCCCAATTATTACAAGAGGATCAGATGGATGACTTAACCTTCCGATTGTTATCTAGAAGGCACCACGGAGTTGTGCCAAATATCTAGTTACAGGGAATCTAAGCACTGAGGGACTTGGTTCTACCTTTGGGATCTTTTGTCGTGCTTTCTCTGCTACACAGATTCCTGTCACCTACCAGCAAGGCATGCTTGATCCAAAGTGGCACCAAGCCATGAAGGATGAGATGGCTGCTCTTACTTCGTGACATACCTAGGAGCTCACACCTTTACCAGAGGGCACTACAGTTGTTGGTTGTAGATGGGTGTTTGCACTCAAATACAACCCGAATCGTTTTGTTGCACATTACAAGGTACGACTTGTTGCCAAAGGGTTCACCCAGACATATGGGAGAATTTCTTTGACACATTCTCTCTGGTGGCTCGGCTCTCTACTGTAACTATTGCAATTCAGCGAGATTGGTATCTTTATCAATTTGATATGAAGAATGCCTTTCTTTATGGAGCTTTACAGGAGGAGGTCTATATGCAGCAACCTCCTAGTTATGTTGTTCAGGGTGAGTGTCTATGCAGGCTGCAGAAGGCCATTTATGGCTTCAAGTAGAGCCTGAGAACTTGGTTCCAGAAGCTCTCTCAGGTGGTAAAGTCCATAGGATTTCTCAAATCATCAACAGATTATTCTCCGTTTGTCAGGAAGATAAGAAATGGTGCTGTTGTTCTTTGGATATATGTTGATGACTAGATTATCACTGGTGATAACACAACAGGTGTTGCTAAGATCAAACAGACTTTAGTAGATCAGTTTGTGATGAAGGATTTAGGGCCCTTACGATATTTCCTTAGGATAGAAGTAGCCCGTAGTAGGTGTAGTATGGTTCTATCTCAACAAAAATATGCCCTAAATGTGCTTAAAAAGATAGGTATGCTGGGAACCAAACCAGCAAATATTCCCATGAACCCTAAGGTGCGACTATATGACTGTGATGCAGAGTCAGTTGATAGTAAACAGTATTACTAACTGGTGGTGAACCTGCTTTACTTGATGATTCTTAGGCCAGATATTTTCTTTGCCATAAGTAGTTGAGTCAGTTCATGGAGAAGCCTACTAGACAGCACTGGGATGCAGCCATGTTGGTATTCAGGTACTTGAAGAGAGCACCAGGATAAGGTCTTTTCTTCACTAGAGGGACATCTATGATGGTAGTTGGATACTCTGACGCAGATTATGCAGGCAACCACGATGATAGGAAATCTACCACAAGTTTTTGTACGTATGTTTTAGGGATTTGGTCACCTGGAAGAGCAAGAAATAGACTATGGTGTCCAGATCCAATACTGAGTTTGAGTATTGTGCTATGGCTCAGACCTCAGCAGAATTAATGTGGGTGAGATCCTTACTAAGTGATCTACATATAAAGATTGATGGGCTTATGGAATTGCGATGTAACAACAAATCTACCACTTATATTGCCAACAACCCCATACTTCATGAACGCATCATACATGTGGAGGTAGATTGCTATTACACTAGATATTTGATTTAGAAAGGAATTTATCTTTACCTCCCAGGTTACTTCAGAGGCTAAGACTGATGATATCTTTACCAAGTCATTAGCTAGATCCACATTTAATACATGTATATCCAAGCTGAGCATGAATGATATTTATGCTCCAGCTTGAGAGAGTGTGTTACGGAGTCTAGGCAGTTATGTGGTTGTGTGTGATGTGTTATTTTTTATTTTCTTAATGGGGTTGTATGTAATTTGCACCTACCTCTCCCTCTATATAAAGAGAAGTAGGGTTAGAGGAATAATGAGATTGCTCATTTCTCCAAACTTTGGCAAACATCACCGTTCTGTTTTTCCATTTCAGAATAAGAGAACTGAGTCTCCTTTTGATTTAGTCAATGCTAATGTTTGGGACCCATGTAGGGTCCATAGTATCAGGGATTTTCGTTTTTTTCCTTGTTTTGGTAAATTATTGTACCTACATGTTTTGGATTTTTATAATGAAGGAAAAATCCGAAGTTCTTGTACTTATTCAAAATTTCCAATCCCGCATGTCTTGGATTTTTATGAAGGAAAAATATAAAGTTCTTGTACTTATTCAAAATTTCTTTCAAAAAATAAAGACTCGATTTTCAACTGTTATAAAAAATTTTCGCAGTGATAATGCTTTAGAATTTGTGAATGCCAAGTTGACACAATTATTTACTTCCTTGGGAGTGATTCATCATACATCTTGTGTCATAACTTCCAATAAAATGAAGTAGTTGAACATAAATTACGTCGTTTACTTGGTGTGACACATATAATGGTTCAGATGAATGTGCCTTCACATTTTTAAGGCTATTGTTCGTATTGTCGCCTTTCTTATTAATCGGGTGTCCTCTATTTTGGGTGGTAAGACACCTTACTCTGTATTGTTTAATGGCAAAGATGTCTTTCCCGTTAGCCCCATGGTGTTTGGTTGTGTTTATTTTGTCCATCTTTTCAAGGTGGATAAGTTGTCGAACGGTTGGCAAAGTATATTTTTCTGGGGTATTTCAGAACGCAAAAGAGATATCATTGTTATAATCCTGTGACACACAAATTTTATGTTTCTAGAGATACTACCTTCTTTGAGGAGATACCCTTTTATTCTCAGAAAGGGAACTCCCCTACTCGCATTGTGTTATAGGATGTTCCTCTACTTATGCCCATTGTGTCGCCACCAGAATCCATTGAGCCTTCCTATCCACCAAAGAATCCATTGGGCCTTCTCATTCGTTAGAGGTTGATGCACCTGGACCTCCACCATCTATATTTTATCCTAAGACATTTCAACGTAGACCACTACCTGCTACTCAGGCTGAAGAACCTCTTTCTATCATTCCTACTCAGCCCCATTCTGCTCAATCCCATGCTAATGCCAGTGAATCGTCAGGTATTAGGTAACTACTGATGGCTATGATATGGACCTTCCCATTGTCCAACGGAAGGCTCCATGATCATGTCCCCCACCTACTCATCATTCTGTTACATAGTTTATGTCTATTGATCATTTATCGGTAGTTGACAGTCACTTTCTCTTGCAGTTGATAAACACAGAGTTCCTTGCAACCATATTAAAGCTCTTCAGGATTGTAACTAAACTCAGACAATAGAAGAAGAGATGGATGCTCTTCATTCCCGAGGGATTTAGAAGGTTGTTAATTGATTGCATATCCTAATTTGACTAAATTAAGGTAATAATCTTACATCTTGTAAATAGAGATTCACTATATACACTGCATACATACTTGCATTTGTACATTTATAGCCTAATTCCATCATTTTATGGTCTAAATAGTAATATTCTCATTTTTATGTTTGAAGGGCCACAATCTAGGAGCAAAACTGGAATAATGGATGCATCTAAAGATAATACAAGAAACCAATAAAGGAGTAGAAGACATACGCATGCGAATTCAGGACAAACCCATGCCAACCTATTCATGTCCAAATTAACCCAACACACACAAATACCCACACACCCCACTCACACACACATGTCCATACACATAAATTGTAAATTGCATGTTCATTTATACTCTTATACACAATTTTACACATGCATAATAAGTTGAAGAAAATGGACATTTTTATATTACCAAATAGTCCCTACACCTCTATATAGGTGAGGGAAAAATTACATCATAAATCCACTGTGAAAATAAAAATTAACAAAACACTCTTACTACAGAAAATAAAAGTCAACACTCCCCTCAAGCTGGAACATATATATCCATCATACTCAGCTTGTTTCTACACATCTCAAACTGGAAGCGAAACACCAGCTTGGTAAACATGTCAGTAGTCTGGTCTGAGGAGGCAAGACAAGTAGTATAAGCAAACCCTATTGAATCAAACTCTTGGTGTAATAACAATCCACTTCCACATGTTTTGTTCTCTCGTGGAACATAGGATTGTTTGCAATGTAGGTGGCAGCCTGATTGTCACAGTGCATCTCCATAGGCTCCTGAACATTAACATGAAGATCCCGTAACAGAGACTTGATCCATATCATCTCAGCTGCAATATGTGCCATGGCCTTGTACGCAGACTTAACACTAGAGCGTAAACCAATACTCTGTTTCTTGCTCCCTAGGTCACCAAGTTCCCAATTACAAAGGTACAGAAGCCAATAGTAGATCGTCTGTCACCAACATGACCTGCATAATCTACATCTGAGTATACAACAACAGACATTGGTGCCTTCCTCTGAAAAAGAATGCCTCTACCTAGACATCCCTTGATGTACCTCAACACTTACATTACAGCCTCCCAATGAACATTAGTGGGCTTATCTAAAAACTGATTTAGCTTACCTACGACAAGGCTAATATTTGGCCTAGTGATAGATATAATAGCTTCCCCACTAGCTGTCGATATACCTTCTTATCTTTTAGCTTTACAGTATCCTCAAAAAGGTAAATTTTAAGATCCATGGAAATATTTGCATCTTTGGATCCTCGCATGCATGTCTCCTAAAGAATATTAAAGGCATAATTCCTTTGCGACATAATTGTCCCTTGTTTACTTGTGGCAAACTCAATGCCCAAAATGTATCTTAACTTTCCAAGGTCTTTCATAACAAACTGGTGTGCTAAGTACGCCACCTGAAATATACCCTCTGCATCATCACCTGTAAGAATAAGGTCATCCACATACACAAGTAAAGCCATTGTACCCTTGCTGGTCTTCCTCACAAATAGTGAATGGTCAGATGAAGATCTCTGC
The DNA here is from genome assembly GCA_037157565.1 of Thalassia testudinum. NCBI lineage: Eukaryota > Viridiplantae > Streptophyta > Magnoliopsida > Alismatales > Hydrocharitaceae > Thalassia > Thalassia testudinum. The sequence continues at coordinate 56,547,797 of JAZHRO010000055.1, forward strand.
ATCCCTATAACAAACAACGCCTCAGACAGGCACTGAAACCAGGCTCAAGGGCTCTGCTTAAGACCATAAATAGCTTTACAAAGCTGCGTACAGACTCCCCCTGAACTTCAAAGCCAGGCGGTTGCTGCATATAGATCTCTTCCTCCACGTCTCTATACAGAAATGCATTTTTGACGTCTAGCTAATGTAACTGCCATCCATAATGAGCTGCAACAGAGATAAGAATGAAAACAGTGGAGAGTCGTGCAACAGAGAACATGTCAAAGAAATTCACTCTATAGGTCTGGGTGAATCCTTTGGCCACAAGACGAGCCTTATACCTTGAAATAGACCCATCTGGGTTGTATTTCAAGGCAAAGACCCATCTGGCTCCAACAAGGTGTGCGCCAGACGGTACAGGAGACAGTTCCCAGGTACCTCCATTGGTAAGTGAAGACATCTCCTCCATAGCTACCTTCTAATGTAGATAAGTAAAGCATGTTGGTACAAGATAGGTAACTCAACACTGGATACAGCAGTTGTGAATGCATGAAACTTCGAACTTAGAGAATGAGTAGAAACAACACTCCCAATAACACGATACTGGACACAAGATTGTGTAGCATTCCTGATAGTAATAGGGATATCCTCATCAGTACTCATGAAATCAGGACCTGGAGCAACATACACAGTTCACAGACTCACCCTTTACACTTGCTGAATTTGAAGAAGCCTCCTGAATAGAAACAGCCTCTAGGTTATCAACACTAACCTGAGGAGTCTGTGGAATAGATGGAGGGGGTTTTACCCTATAAACAACTGGCAACTGATAGGTGTGAACCTTGAAGGTCCTTTCATCCACTGGTACTGACCTGAATGTGCTAGTAAATGGCTTAATAGATTAAGAAGGGCTACTACCATCTGTGAATATACCAATTGATATAGGAGCAACTGGTACAACTTCATGAAAGGTGACATCTACACTGATGTAACGTCTCTGGTGTAGGGGATCAAAACACCGATACCCCTTCTGAGTATGAGTAGCCAAAAAACACATACTTAACTGCTCTAGGTGCTAATTTATCGCACCCAGGTCCAAGAAGATGTACAAAAGCAACACACCCAAATGTCTTCGGTGGAAGATCAAACAGCTCATCATCTAGATAAAGCACCTACTACGGTATCTGCTCGTGAATCACTGAGGGAGATCTATTAATAAGGTAGCAAGCTGTAAGAACTGCATCTCCCCAATAATTCTACGGCACACTGTTATGGAAAAGAAGGGCTCTGGCCATATCAAGGATGTCTGTGCTTCCTCTCTACAACTCCATTTTATTGAGAGATGTGAGGACATGAGGTCTAATGAATTATGCCATGTAAACCATAGAATTCTGTCAACCGACGAGTACAAAACTCTAATGCATTATTAGATCTGAAAGTCTTAATGGAAACATCAAATTGATTCTTTATCATCAACACAAACTTCTCAATCAGTGGACCTACTTCAGACTTATTTCTCATGAGAAATAGCTAGGACAATCTGGAAAAATCATCAACTATAATCAAATAGTACAGATGTCCTACTCTATCAAAAGTCCTATTGGAACCCCAAACATCAAGATACACTAACTGAAAACACGAAGACAAACATGGTCTTATAGCAGCTGGAAGGAAAGATCTATGGTGCTTCCCAAGTTGACATGCATCATAGGTGAGTTTACATGAGGAATAATCCTGCGTAATTTCTCCAATGAAGGATGACCCAACCATCTATGCCACTATAGAGCACTTCCATGTGGTACTAACCTGACACGCTACAGCCATAGGACCCTACTGAAGTCGCTAAACACCTCCTTTATATCCACTACCAATAGTCTTCCCTACCATTCTATCTTGGAAAATACATCCACGCTCATTAAAGATAACACGACAATTCATCTGCTTAATGATTTTACTGACAAAGAACAAGTTCATAGATAAATCTGGAACAAACTGGACATGATTAAGCTGCATAGAAGTAACATTAATTTTCCCTTGACCACTAATAGGAACAAGTGGCCCATCAGCCACCTGTACTGTACGACCTCAAGAGACAGGTTGAATCTGTCCAAAGCACTGCAGATTCCCATATAAATGATTGGAGGCACCTAAATCAATCAATCATGTCACACCAGTGGCTGAAGTATCACCTACAACAGTTCCTTGCACAATCTCTAACTGGGACACTGCCATGTTCACTGAAACATACTACCACAAATTGATTTCAATGCACCAGAGAAAGGGTACATCCTAAATTTCTTCACACTCAGATCTGAAAATTGACAAAAAATGAGGAATACACCCCAACAAATACACCAAACGGGGAATGCACACCACAAAAATCTTTGCTCACACACGGTCAATACTTAAGGGGAATACACACCCCAAAAACATACATCAAAGGGGAATACACACCCCAAAACAAACAAAAACAAAAATCTGATTTGATTATACCATCCAAGAAGACATTTCAAACTCCTTTCCGAAAGATCCTCGCTCTAGAACTTCATCACCAACATGTGGAGGATCTTCCTAGACCCCAAAACAAAAGAGATAGGGATCTACAACCCTCTCTCCTTACTGTCGAAAGATGTCCAGCAGCAAGAGGGAGATGGAGAAGAGTAGAAGAGGCGACGTTGCCCCTCTACACCCCTACTACCGCAACCAATGGCGGCGACGATGATGGTAGGCCAGCGGTGCTACTACTATCGGTGCTGCTATTGCTGCTGCTTGCAATGGGGGCGGTGTTGGTTAGTAGTGGCAAAGCTACTGCTAATCGACGCTGCTGCCGGAGGCGATGGTGGCGGTGATGGCGGGCTTGGTGGTAGGGTTAGTGTGTTCTTGGTGGAGTCAACTTAGCTCTGATACCAAGTTGAAGAAAATGGACATTCTTACATTACCATATAGTCCCTACACCTCTATATAGGTGAGGGAAAAATTACATCACAAACCCACTGCAAAAATAAAAAATTAACGAAACACCCTTACACCTATGTGGACCTAGTAGTAGCTATTATATAATGGTATTTAAGTTATTTTCTCTAAGCCCACTCTACTACACACTAAAGCCCACACAATTTGAGGTCCAAACACCTCACTAATCTAAACCCACCTAACCCTAGTTGCTTAGCCCTAACCCACCAATTAAAGCCCCACCTAACCTCCACCTAACCCAAGCCATATCCAACGCCCACATGGCCTTATCCCTTGCCTTGACCACACCTTGATTACACCCTCACCTTCTTTTGCACCTTAGAATAAAGGTTCCATTCTTAAGTTGCACCCTAAAGTAGCCCTCCTAAACCTGCACCATAGGAACACCTTACCCTACCCAAAGTTCTATAAAAAGCCCCCATAGAAAAGTGTACGCCGCCCACCCCCCCTTCCCTCCACTCTCCTCTTCAACTCACTCTCCATGCAAACCATCTTCCTCCTTGTGAGCTCCATGATAAGCTCCTAATCCTTGGCCAACGGCTAGCTTGTGCCCACTTGGTTTTGGATTTCTAGGTGAAGAAGAGGTACGCTCCAAACCAAGGATCTTCTTCCTCCTCTAATAGGCCTTGTGCCCCCATTGGAAGAGACACCTATCTTCTTCCACATTCTCTTTTTAGTTTCTTTGTTAGCTTAGTATTTTCTTACTTGCCACTTGCTTTACTTGCACGTTAGTTAGTTGATCTTTATATTACTTGCTTTTCAATTTCCTTACTAGTAGAGTAGATTTCATATTCAAACATTTTAATACTTGCATTTTGTTTTACTTTGTTTGCTAACTAAGTTGCTACACACACTCTCACTCGCACACACACACACACTAGCAAGCCATCACACTACACCCATTTACACCACCATTATATGGTCGTCCCCTCTCCATACCATCGTGCACACCAAGTAGACTCGATAGAGAACACCTCTATAGAGCATACTTGGGTTACCTCCCACTATAGAGTATTCATATCTATTATACTTACCTCCGCCGTAGTGACAACCACAAACCTTAAGACCAACACATACCTCATAACCAACATCACCAAACCCCTTACCTTAAGCCACATTAGCGACATTGAGCACTACATCCTACACTAGATGGCCTACTACATCATTGTCTTCACCCCTATGATCATCACCATTATGCAACCAAACATTTCCCGCTTTCCCCGCACACCTCTTCACAAACTACCACTAACGTGTTAACCACATCGCCATTGTTGTATCCGTTTATCATTCTTTGTAGGGTAATGTGTTGTACAAGTTTGTTTTCATCTTTGTATAAGTAGTTCTTTCCACACTTTAGTGTAATGGAGTTGTTTTCTTTTCAATGTGTGTTATATGTTGTAGTATGTTTGTGTGAAATAAAAGTTTGAGTTAGTTGTTAAATATGTTCAAATAGATTGATATTGATTATAGACAAATACCGGGAATAGATAGATTGGATTACTGACTCGTGCCTTACTACCCTCCAAACCTTCATACAATGGGGATAGAAAGATCATTATTGGCCTCACTCCAATGCTTGCTTACTCGCTTCACATAAACCACCCGTTGGATGCCTTGCGTAAAGCCTACATAGTCAAAGACCCGTACCCTTCCTACTCTTTCTACTTGTCCTAACCAGATTGTCACTTGAGCCAATCGAGTAGTGGTAGGTCGCACGGTCACCAAACCTGCCTAGGAAATCAAACCACTAGTTGCCACCTTACTTCACTCCCCGAAAAAGAAAATCATAAAAAAAAAAGGATGGTTGTAAAAGTACTCTTGTCGTTATTTAGTTGGCGCTTGTAAATATATTATTATTTGTCTTTATCTTAGTAAAAGAAAAGACCAAAAAAATTATATTTATCAAAAAGAAGAAAAACCACCATGCCTTATTACCTAGTCATAGTTACTCTTATTATCCTCACCGCTACCTATCGTATCCATTTCCCTCACTCAACGCAAAACGTCCACCGCGCATATTACAGTCGCTGCAATCAATTTCCTCGAGTGTCTCGCAAGTGTAGTTAATTTTCTTTCCTCTTTATCATTAAGTCAAAAATCACAAAATAATTAGGTGTATTAGCTAGTCTCAAGTTTCGTTTTGTTTTCGCAAGAAAAGAAAAAATGGAAACGATAAAAATCACAACAATAGAATAAAAGAACTCATTTAAGGCATTCAAGGTTCAAGTTTCATATAAGCCTCCTCGTTGGATCGACCGAGACTCCCTCAATCTAATCCATTTCGAGTTCCGTAATTAATTTAAGTGTATTAATGCTAAGGGAAATTTGAGCTATAATGTCATGTCTTCAAAAATGCGTAACTTCACAATCTTAATGTCTTATATTTAACTCCTCCTTAGCAACTCTTAAATTTTTAGCACTGTTACTGGGGAGGCAATGGGCCTTGGTTTAGCCTTAAGTACTTTGTAAATATTAGTTCATAATCATTGTTTGCCTTTGCTTGTTTTGTTGTGTGCAGGGAACTCGCAAGGAAACCTGCGTACGCAATCAACATGAGGTGAAGAAGATAAGGTAAGTGTCCTTTTTCTCTTTTCTAAAAAAAAATCTTTTCTTTTTTTGAAAAAAATTAGAAACATATAAAATTTAAAAAAAATTTGACCAAAAATGGGCTACTCTTTCTCATTTGTTGTGGGATGTAGATAGGTGTTTACCCTTAAATATCTACCTGATGGAACTATTCAGCAATACAAATCTAGGTTGCTAGCAAAGGAATATACTCAGACATTTGGTGTTGATTACTTTGACACTTTGTCACTTGTTACTCCTCTCAACTCTATCTGGATACTACTTTCTCTTGCTATCAATCAATCCTGGCTAGTCTTCCAATTAGATATTAAAAATGCTTTCTTATGTGGTGATCCGAATGAAGTTTATATGCAGCAGCCTCTTGGGTTTGTTAACCAGGGGGAGCGTCAGAAGGTGTGCAGACTACGCATGGCTAGATATGACCTAAAACAGAACCCCAGAGCATGGTTCGACAGGTTCAATTCGACTATGCAGAGCTTTGGTTTTATGCCAGATCACTTAGTTTTCATGAGACATACACAGGCAAGCTCCATTATTCTAATAGGATATGTTGATATATTGTTGACAACAAGTGATACTTGAGGCCTGGAAGAGATGAAAAGCTTCTTACATTCACAATTTGTATCAAAGGACTTGGGGTTGATAAGCTATTTTCTTGGCATTGAGATGCACCACATGGATGGAGGCCTAGTTCTCTTACAGAGGAAGTATGTGTTGGACATGCTTCAAGAGGTAGGCATGCTTGGTTGCAAACCTACTAAGATACCTCCAGATCTTGTGTTTCATTTTGCAGACACCGACAGTCCTGTATTAGAAGATGTTACTAGATATAGAGCAATGGTGGGTAAGTTGCCATATCTTACTTTGACAAGGCTGAACATATCTTATGTTGTGGGAAGACTGAGTCAATTTATGCAGGAACCCAAAGAAATACACTGGCAAGGAGTTTGTCAGGAATTGAGATATTTGAAGAGTTCACCAGGAAAAAGATTGTTTTATCGAAGGCATGGACATCTAGACGTTTGTGGATACTCTGATGCAGATTATGCAGGTGCGTATGAGGATAGGAGTACTACAGGGTATTGTACGTATGTTGGTGGAAATCTTGTCACCTGGCGTAGTAAGAAACAAAACGTGGTATCCAGGTCCAGTGCAAAATCAGAATACAGGGCAATGGCTCATACTACTTGTGAGCTTTTCTTGATTAAATCTATTTTGATAGACTTTGGTGTGGAAGTTTATGATCCTATGCCTATGTATGGTGATAACAAGGCAGCTACTTTTCTTGCTAACAATCCAACTTTTTATGAGAGAGCCAAACACATTGAAGTTGTCATTTCATTCGAAATGCAGTGATAACAGGGAAGATTATCACACCATACATTTCCAATGAAGATCAGATTGCTGATGTATTTACTAAAGCCCTAACTCAGAACCAGTTGGAGTACTTGTGTTCTAAGCTAAGCATTTTCAATGTTTATGCTCCAGCTTGAGTGGAAGTGTTGAGAGCTAAGTTATTTATTATTGTCTTTGTTATTTTTTTATGTTCTATGTGGGCTTGATTGTATTTTACCCCAAGGGGTCTCTCTATATAAGATCCCTAAGGGTTGAGAAATAAAGTTGAATGCTCCCAGTTCCTAACACCCAACAAACTAGGTCATCTTAGTTTCTTTAGTTTACAAAAATTGTTTCCTACCTTTTTTCTTGGAGTAAATGTGCATTCATTGAAGTGCAAAACATGCCAACTTGCAAAACATTATTGTGTTTCTTTTTTGTGTCATCTAATAGAACTCTCACTTTTTTCTCTTATTCATTCTAATGTTTAGGGCAATGCTAGTATCAAATCTATGGGTGGATTTAAGTATTTTATAATGTTCATAGATGAGTAGTCTTAATTTACTTATGTGTACTTATTCAAAAGTCCAACAAAAGTTCCACAACGTTGAGCATACTTTTGCTAATATGGTTGAAAAATAGTTTGGCAATCATATAAAACTATCCAGATTTGGGGCAATGCAACGTTGACCACTGCCTAGTCAATTGAATGCCATTTTCGACGGCAAGATGTCTAAGTGTATGTTGCCTCGATAAGGAACCTTTCTCCTTGCCAGCCAAGGTCTTTGGTTATCTTTGCTTTATTCCCTACTTCTGGGGTAACACTCCCCCTCAAATTGGAACATAAATGTCAATTATGTTTAGCTTGAAACAACAAACATCAAAAGAAGACCATGGTAGTAGCTTGGTAAAAATGTCTACTATTTGGTCATCTAAGGCAATGCCAGTAGTGTAGAGTAGTCTTTATTAGATCAAGTCACATGTATAATGGCAATATATCTCCACATGTTTAGTCCTCTCATAAAACATGGAATTGTTTGCTATGTAAGTAGCCGCTCTGTTGTCGCATCGAATTTCCATGGGTGTATCCACAGATATGCAGATCACGAAGAAGTGATCCCACCCACATCATCTTAGCTACAATCTGGACCATAACTCTATACTTCAACTTTAGGCTAGATGTAGAGACAACTATTTGCTTCTTGCTCTTCCATGTCACTAAGTTCTCAACAGCATACGTACAAAAAGCATGTGGTAGATGTTTTATCTGCTAAGCACCCTACATAGTCAGCATCTGAGTAGCCTACTATAGTCATGGAGGTGCCTCTACTGGATAGAATTCCCCAACCTAGTGCCTTCTTCAAATATCTCAGCTCCATCACAACAGCATCCCAAGGTTGCTTGGTTGCCCTACCCATAAATTAACTCAACTTCCCAACAACTTGAGAGATATCTAGTCTAGCGATGGTCAAGTATAGGAGCTTCCCAACCAGCTGCCTATACTGTCTACTATCCACTATCTCTGCCTTCTCATCATAGAGGTGAGCCGTTGGATCCATAGAGATATTTGCTAGTTTAGCTCCTAACATACCTGTCTCTTGCAGAACATCAAGGGCATACTTTCTTTGGGAGAGCACTATGCCCTTCTTTCTGTGTGCAAGCTCCATCCTAAGAAAGTACCTCAATAACCCGAGATCCTTCATAACAAAGTTGTCAAAAAGGCATTGCTTGACCTCAGCTATCCCAATTACATCATCTCTTATAATAATTAGATCATCTGCATAAACCAAGAGCACTACCACTCCCTTTCCTGTTTTCCTGACAAATAAAGAATGATCCGAATAAGACCTCTGAAAGCTAATAGTTTCAACCACTTCTAAAAGCTTTTGAAACCAGGCTTGGGTGCTTTGCTTTAGGCCATATATCGCCACCTTCAACCTGCATACACACTCTCCCTGAACCTCATAACCAGGTGGCTGCTGCATATAAACTTCCTCTTGCAATTCACCATAGAGGAATGGATTCTTCACATCTAACTGGTGTAACTGCCGATCATGCTAAACTACCATAGAAATAAGAATGAGCATAGTAGGTAGGCGTGCAACCGGAGAGAGTATCAAAAAATCAACACCATACGTCTGGGTGAACCCCTTTATGACCAGTCAGGCCTTATGTAGGGCAATAAACCCATCTGGATTGTACTTGACTGTGAACACCCATTGACAACCAATTATTACTGCGCCAACTAGTGCCTGTGTAAGTTCTCACATGCCATGAGAGCAAAAGTGCAGCCATCTCATCCTCCATAGCCTGTCGCCACTTTGGATCAAGTATGGCTTGGTAATGAATTGTTGGGACCTGAATAGCAGATAAAGCTTGGCAAAACTTTCCAAATGATGTTCCCAAACACTCTGTAGATATCGCCCTTGTAGTAGATACTAGGATGGTGCACCACAATTGCATCGAGCCTTCCAAACTACAATTGAAAAGTCAATATCAAGTGCTACTGAGTCCTCCAACTCAAACTCCTATAGCTGCTCTAAGATTGTAGCATCTCTACTAGATACTGTATCATTACAACTAGGCAACACATCGTTAGTCTGCAAAATATCCGTGATCACCGGTACTGGGAAGGATGGTGTCAGTGAAGGAGGGGCTACCTGTAGGTGACAGGCATCCTTAAGGTAACAGGCGGATCCTGGTATCACACCAGATCAGTAGTAGGGGGTATGGGGTCAATAATAGGTATACCCCCTAAAGGTATGGGAGGTATAAGCATAAGTACCTCAAAAATCTCTGGAGAAATGTCATAACTCACAGTGGAAAAATAAGAGATAGACTCATGAAAGGTAACATCAGCACTAATATAATGATGATCAAAGCATCAATAACCTTTCTAAGTTTGAAAGTACCCCAAGAAAACACACTTGACTGCTTTAGATGCCAACTTATCCCGACCAGGAGTGAGATTATGCACAAAAGCAACACAGCCAAAAGCTTTAGGCAACACATGAAAAATCTTACGACCCAGATACAATAGTTGCCAAGGAATTTGCACATAGATTGCAGAGTTGGGCATTATGTTCATAAAAAAGTAGTCAAAATGACGCTTTAAAAAAAAAAAAGTAGTCAAAATGACATCTTCTTAATAAAGAGAAGGAACACCATGATGTGTCAGCAAGGTACATGCCATATGAAGATGTCAATGCTTCCTCTTAGCAACACTATAGAAGTATGAGTACTAGTCTGCCATGGGATTTATAAAATGATGACAACTGGCAAGAGCATTATCTTATCACATAATCTTAACAATAGTAGAAAACGAGATCTTTATTTCTAATATAAATGTTCAATAATAGTCCCAAAATCAGACTTATTCTTCACATGAAAAACCCCATGACACTCTCGAGAAATTGATAATTATATAATTATATCCTTATATGTCTAATTTGGCTTAGTTCGTAGGTAAACACATCACATTTAGGTTATAAATAATGCATTAGATTCATTATACGCATAGTAGGAACATGCATGCATTTGTACGTAATTTTTACATATTACAATTATGTTAATATATCTAGGAATAAAGTAGATAAAGGTATGAGCATGAGAATGCGCATTTTTGTTGAGGAATTAGAGCACAATAAGAGATGAATTCAAGAAAGACCCAAGGACCTTGTCACAATGTTCCCTTCCACACCTAAGTTCTTTTCTCTCAACCTAAGTATACATCTCAATTTAATTCCAAGAGGACATGGACTTCTTTATAAATCCACCATGAAGGGACCACCTTTTGAACTCTCTCTCTTCTTTAATCTCGCAACAGCCATGCAACCAACCTCTCTTTCCGATAATTCGTTCTCCCTCTCAGGTAGATGCATCCTACGTAAATTAATGACAATCCCACGCCAGCCCATGCACACTAGCTTCTCTCCCACGCCCCTACTTCCTCTCCTCTCTCTTTCACATAACGTCAACCATCCTTCTTCATGCAACGCCCTACTGAGACCCACATTCCACGTCCCCTCCCCACGCGATTTCTATTTTTTCTCAACGCCCCTTCTATAAAACACAGCCCTTTGCAAGCCTCTCGAGACAACCCCTTCCATGAGCCTTCCTTGGTCCCAAATAAACCCTCCATTCTCCCTTCATACTTCCCTTAGTGTAGCTAGGACCTATTCCCCCCTTATAGTAGCCAGAACAATTCCCATAGGTTCTCCCTTTAGCCTCCCACCACTCTCCTTCAATCTCCCTACGCTACCCCCTTAGGTGGCTCTCCCTTCGGTCTATATCATCTCACTGCTGCTTCCTCGACCCTCCGATGATCTCTTCTCCGCCACTTCGTCTTCCTCCTGGCACCTTGGTAGACTCCTGCAAAAGTTGGCAAGCTTGTCTCTTCATCCACCACACAAGTGACTCTCTAGAGAAGCTCCCTTCTATCTTCCTTTCCTATCCCTCTCTCATGTCCTCTCTCCTGTCTCTCTTTCTCTCTTCGCTCTCTACATGTACTCTTCTCTTTTGTAAAACTTAAGTATAATGCAATATGATTATGATGTTCATGTTCAATCTTTTCATATTATGGTTTTGAACCTCCATTTAAAAAAGAAATAACTAAAAAACTAAAAATACCAAAAAGAAATAAACTTACCCAGCATTCACCTCCCCTAGACTCACCATCCATGTTTTACAAATTTTATTTGATTCAGATTTTTGCGAACTACAACAATGAGTTTTCAATCTTTTATAAATCATAAATTTTTGTTATCGGAAATCATCAAAGATAGCATGAAAATAATGATGGCCCCATTGGTTAAGAATTCGACTAGGACCTCACACATCTATATGAATCAACTAAAACAAGTAGATCTAGCACTCTGACTATAAGGAAAACTAGAACAATAATGCTTGCCCAGCTGATAAGTATCACAAGTCATAATTGCAAACAGGGATATATGAGATATGACACACCGGACCCAATCCAAAGGAAGGTGACCAAGATGAAGACGCCACCAAAAAAGACTCCTTGCTGCAAAGGAGACCTCCCCATGGCAAGCAGTAACAACTAAATTCTGACTCAGGCGATACACCCCCTTTTCTTCACGTCCCCCACCAATCATCTCCCCGTGAGCTTATCCTAAAATACACAAGACAATTAAAAATAGCACAATAGTTTAGCTCCTTTGTAATGCAACCAATGAAAAGTAGGATGATTGGAAAATCCAACAAAAATAACACATCAGGTAATTGTAATGTAGAAGTGGCAAGAGCCTCCCCTGTCCAACAACATGGGAGTGCCTCCCATCAGTAACTTGTACTGTTCTGCTTGGAAGAACATGCCTCAATTGAGGAAAACACCTTTGATCTCCACATAAATGACGTAAAGCCCCAAAACCCACTAACCAATCACTACTTCATCGATCTATAAGTTGGGAAGAACAAACATAATCAGGACCTGATGAGAAGACAAGTGCAGCTGTCTTAAAAGAAGCACTAGAAGTCTAGGGCATCTGAGAAAAGTGTTGTAATAGATCATCAAATTCATCCTAGGATACAGTATCAAGAAAAACCTTAGTAGGCTTAACCGGCTGAATGGTAGTGGGAGGCTGACCATGCTTTATCCAATAAGTGCCCTCAGTGTGTCCAGGTTGACCATGGTATGTGCACGAAGTCCTACCTCACCCCTCCCCGATGCACAACCACGACTTCTGCCTCATGAAACAAGGGATCCTCTACTACATCCTAGTGTAGCAGTAAGGGTAAAGGTCTAGCCATAGACTTCTATGGTAGGTAGGTGGACAACAATCCTACTTAATCTGTTCTAGGCCTCCTCAAGAGAAGGAAGATCAAACTGTTGGTGCAAAAGTACCACAATCATTAATTTTGATGATAACAAAACACTTGTTATTTGATATTTGCATTTGATTATAAGTTTCAGGATAAATGCAAATGAAATTAAGTGTAAAGGAACTCAAGCTCGTGTCCATGGTGGATTGGAGGAGCTTGATGGAAGAGAAGAGGTAATGGAACCTCACGTGAAGTGAGAACTTGAAGAAGCGAGAAGAAGAATATGATAGATTTTTCTTATGTCATTTATCTTTATGTACTTTACTCTTTTATTTTCTTAGATAAATGTTAAAGAGCCCAAAGTAACATACCTAAAGTCATAGAATACTTACACGACCCTATGATACTTAGACAATCTTAGAAATCACTTAGAAAACCAAAACTGTAATCAAACAATCCGATTAGACGTCCAATATGGACATCTTGAACTTTAAAATGTCTGACTTTTTGTCCAGACGTCAAACACTTAGGCTGAACTTAGTGTTCTCTGTTCATTGCTTTCAGAGGACAAGCCCATAGTCCAGAATCTTAGAAGACGTCTGATAACCTTGACAGACGTCCAACAATAGGACCATTAAATTATAGATCAAAATCTTCAAGGATTACTTTTAATTATATTTACAATACTTTCAGATGTCTGTAAAGCCACCCAGACATCTGTTAAATAGACGTTAGGCTGGACTGACCCAAATCACTTTTGTCAAATGATTATAACCGTTAACCTCTTGGGAAATCCATTCCCATAGAGAATCCTTTTTCTAGACGACCAGACTTTGTGCCAGACGTCATATATGTCGTTTGACCTATAAACACTAGAACCATGTTTCAATATGGTCAAAATAGGAAGAAACCAATCTTAGAATTAGACGTCTGATTAATTTCCCAGACATCTTAAAATGACTTCTTAGAAGTCCATCTTGATCCAACCCAGTCAAATGATCAACCCTTCTAGATCAGACGACCGACCATCGGATCAAACGATGACCCAGACGTCTGACTATAAATCCAGACATCTGAAAACCTTGTCAAAGTCTTTAATGACCCTGATTTTGGTGGGATTTTGGACCACTCTCGAGCCTTGTTCCCAACGGCTACAAAAGGCTTCCTAAGCCTTCCAAAGCCTTCTTAGGACCTCTATAAATAGGAGATGACCCTTCCTAAGCTAGATACACTCAAGATACATTATTTCCACCATTTGTGTTCAAGGAAAGAAAAGATCAACTCAAAGAAAATCCATTGCTCTCCAAGTCTTCCAACATACATTTGAGAGCACCATTTTAGTAGCACAACCGCTATCCCGTCTTCGCATACTTAAGAGCATTTGCGTGCCTTACGTGATTCACGCACTCTGACTTCCATCTCAGGGAAGTGTCTTTTGCCTATAGGAGCTAGTTAGATTTATACCTATTTAGGCTCTATAGGATATTTGTAATCTTATTTTTTGATTAGGTACTCACTTTGCGAATTCTCGTCTCCATCGCGAGACAAAATACTCCTCATGAAGAGGAGAGGTTTGAGGTACGCTATCCCCATGTAAGTAGCGTGGTTATAAGAGGTTGAACTACCCTCGTTGAACTAGTTCGTTAGTGGATTTGATCAACTAAATCGATAGGGAAATCCTAAACCAAGGGGTTTAAGTGGTGGTTTTTACTGAGGGTTGAGTTTCCACCTAAAAATCATTGTGTTCTTGTGAGATTGCTTTTTGTGTGATTGTTCACTTATATTTCCACATTATTTCGTATCACGCTCGATTTCACTCCCTCTATCAGGAATTACACAAAGTGAGAATCTGTAAGAGAGAAGCAATAAACTATGGTCCCAATCTAGACAAGAAAAGTAAAACGACCATATCCTTCCTATATGCCATCTAAGAAGTGAAAGTGCACACAGGTCTGCTAGCATTGTGCTTCTCTAATAGGCCCTTCATGGTCGAATAGTACTACGCCAGATAATGATCCTCCTGACATAACTGCATGAGCTCATGAAAGGTCTAAAAAACACAAGTTGAATTATTCTCATGGGAATACATCCCTCAGAGACTACCCGACATCTCCATTGTCGTCTGATAATACAATCTCATCCAGTGTTTTAGATGCTACCGACATGTCGATGATATGACCATTTTTTAGCAATAGCCATAGCAACACGGAAAGTTATCGATTTGCAGGTGTTTCACTAACATGCCAGCGAAACTGTCGACATGCCACCAGTAAGATCTGTTGTGTTGCTACTGCTCCTAGCACACACTCCTGTTGCTGCTACTGCTGGTACACTTTGCTACTATTACTATTGTTTCTACCAGCCAACCTAATGAATTAGATCTCCAAGATGAAAAATATTGACACGGATAATTTTGGGTCATCAATAATCTCGATACACAAGCATTTCCATGGCAAGCCCTCAACATGCCCATGATATGCGCACTTGAAAATTTATCAGCATGGCATCGATATCGGTGATGACTCTACAAATAATAGCATTAATTATATCAATTAGAGTCAACTTTAAGGACATATGTGCATAAATTCAGGATACAACAGGTTTGGGAGCATTGCATGCATTCTGCATTATTTTATGTTGATATTGCTCGGAATTAATGTTTAATGGCCAAGTTATAGAACAATACCTTGAAACAGGCCTCAGATGAGCAATCAAACCTACGGATGGATCCGGATTGACGAACGGAGTCCAACAGACCCAAAATCGCCTCAATCCGACCTTCGTAGCTCCCACAACAAGCTCAAGAAGTCATGACTATTGATATGATGATCAACGACCCTCATTGCGCCACGTGGCACCCTCTCCACCCTCCATTGCACGCTAGTAGCCACTGCTCAGTCCCTCATCACGCGACCACCACCGTTTGATCTTCATCAGATGCACCTCGTCATGCCACGTCGCTCTTCATCATCCACAACACGATCGTCATCCAATGGTTGCCACCGCACGAGCACCTCGTCGTTCGCGCGACAATCTGTAGGCGTGGCACAATGGTTAGCACTTCCACCCACAAGCAACGAATGCACGTTCAAGACCTTATAGGGGCCCAAATCCGCTGCACGCGAGCGACGGACAAAACTTGCTTGCCGGACCTTCATCGAACGGTTCTGACAGCAGCCACATGGCAAAACCTCGCATGTCAGATGTGTGCGATGTGAGGACGCGAGATCGTACATGCATGATCTACGCGATCTGAAGCGCACACTTGTGCGATTCTAGCCCTCCGATGGCGATCTGTGGCACGCATCCGACGGACGAGCGACGACAGCTGTGTGCGCACGGGCGTCAACGGGCACGTGAGCTAGGCTACAACGATGTTTACAGCGGAGCTACAACGACGTCGGTGTCGTTAATTGGTCCATACCTATTTTAGCTCCCTCTCCTCCAATATAAAAAGGCCTACAACCCTCCATTTATGATCATCTCTTCCTATCATCTACCAGGCACGATCCCACCACCTTCTAGAGCTCAGAGCAAGTTGTTGGAGCTGCCAACTGCCGACGGAAGCCTATCCACCATCATGGAAGCCTCGACGCCCTTCCATTTGTCGCATTTGTTCATTCTTAGCTTAATGGTTATGGTTATTTAAGCATTCCTCTACCTTTATTGTTAGAATTTGCAAAACACTTTTGCTTATGCAATATAATAGATTTTGTTATCACAATTGTTGTCTTGTTCCAATCAAGGTTCTATCATTCCATGTCTTTATTAACGATATTATTCTACCTTCTTTTCATACATAACTAGTTAGCATCCATATTCTCCTATGGATTTATAACCCTATCTTCTCTCTATATATATTTCTTTTCATGCAAGCAACCAAATCATCACGTGAAAATAAACTAAATGATTAATTGATATGATTTCATTCCTCCATGAGATCGACATTCGAACTCATCGTTCAATTTTCTTAGTAAAATTGATGTTATAAACGCTTGCTATAACGAACGAATTATTTAAATGCATTTTTCGACGTCAATCGGCACTTCGAACCTTGATCTCATCTTCTATCCTAGGATAATGTAATTCATGATCCAAGTATTAACCATTGATTTATTCTTATTTCAAGAAGCATTCTTCCTTGTTTTCTCTATAGGCTCTGGACGAAGCAAGATATGTGTTGTTTATTGTTATTTGTAATTGATTTTTTTACGTAAGGGGTCTATGTAATTTCATCCTTTGGCGCCTCTCTATATAAAGGCACCAAAGGTCTCCTGTTTCAACCTAATGACATTTTATCCCAACATGGCATCAAAGCAGTGGTCCTAGACCAATGGTTTGGTATCCCATCAACCCTAACGTTCCTACACCACCAAAATCCTAACACCTGCACTCCGGTTGTCGCCACCGTCTCCGACGGTCTCCCACTGGCAGCATAAGCTAATGCGGGCCTACAAATGGCCTCCAACGTAGGCTTGCAAGGAGATCTGATCTTCTTGGCACCGCAGTAGTGGAGATCCCTCACCACGCTAGCAATAGGAAGGGCTAGGGGGTCCGGTGATCTCCCTATGCCATCACCAAGACCTCCTCTTCCTTCCATCGGTGATTTGAGGGTTTAAGCAGCGTTGCTTAGGCCCCTACATTCACGGTCTCAACCTAATCCCTGTGCAGTGCCGCCTGCGACTGCGAGGCAGTCCGATGGTGGTGTTGTGAGGGTTTCTTGCCTTATAGTCAGCGTTGTTGATGGCAACACCATCATTAGCCATAACTAGCTTTAATTAGTCAAAATAAAGGGAAAAAAGCTCCTACATAATCGCCTTAGCCGTAATTCCATGCAAATTCATTTTGAGAAGAAAACATTAAAATAAGGTTAATTATGCAGTTTTAACATCACATCATGAATGCAGAGTAACCACAAGGTTTTCCAGGGGTTAATTAAAAGTCATCTGAGCATTAAAGTCCAAAACTGGGTCCGCACAGACAGAAACGGGGTTTCATACGTTTCGAGAATCAAATCAGAACACAAAACCCTAATTTCAGACCTGCTTGAATTGAAGAGGTTATGGTAAGGATAAAATAAACCTTCTAAAATTCACACAAAATATTCTAAGAGGTTTGATACCCTTGGTTGGACCATCTGAACCTATTTTGACCTAAAACAGTCTTAGATGGAATTTTACCCTAAGTTTGATTTTTGTGCAAATTGCCCAGTCAAACTTGGTCAAAACTAAAATCCGACTTCACCATTAGATTCCTTGGATTCAAATTAGGTCGGTACCAAAATTTAGGTCCAATCAAAGTCCATCTTGGCCTAGTTTGCAATTTAACCCTTTAAAACTCTGTTTCTCACATTCACCCCCTCAAGTTTTGAATTATTCGCAAGAAAGGCCCCTAACTTCTCATGTTTTCTTCACTTTGGTCCCTATCGCCATTGGCGGTGGGAATGCATCCACAGTGAAGATTGAGGGAGTTTTTCTCTCTCAAATCAAATCCAATCACCTCCAAACTTGGAGGGAAGATCCGCATTAGGTTTCATACCAACCACCAAATCAAGCTCCTAAGTTTACGCGAGCTCAAGATTTTTAGGGATTCTTTTCCCTGAAATCTTGAGTTTTTCTAGCTTCTTCCCAAGCTTGAAGACCATCCTTGAACCTTTAAAAGAACCTCCTTCGTAAGGCCGTGCTCCTTAGCTTGATTAAGGCCTCAAATTCTTCGAATCCTTCTTCTCCGGCCACCTCGACCGCAGCTTCGGTGAGCTTCTCCAACCTCCATGTTCGCCCTCTGCCACATACCATAGGCAGAGGGAAACGTCTTCCCTTCGTCGTCTGCTTCTCACAAAACTAGCAGAGGCCCTCCAACCCCTTCTCCTAGATGCTCTCCCTCACCGGAGGATTCCTCGTCTCTGGCGCCAGCCAATCAAAGCCAGCGCCAACTTCTTCCCTTTTGTCCCTAATTTAGGTTCTCTCTCTTCCTCTCCCTCTCAACTTCACTCCCCTTTATTTAGATCTTAGGTTCGACCCCGAAATCACCCTCAACCCTGTCGTCTTCCCTATGGCCAGCGACGCCTCCGGTGAAGTCACGCTACTGCTACACGCATCCAAACTTCATGCTACCACTCCCAAAAGCTTCGCCGTAACCCCACCATCAAAACCCCTCAAGCAATTGAGGGTTTCACGCACTCAACACCTCCACCGAACACAACCTCCTCCGTTCACTCTCTCCAACTTCGTCCAGCCACCACATGCCATCATCCACCAAATCGACACCGCCACCACACTCCACGAACATCGGCGATGCTTATGGACTGTTTAATTGGATCTAGAGCCTGTGCTTGTGTTTCAGGTCTTTGTCATCCGCTTCTCACAATAGTAGCAGGAGCTCCCCAGACCCCTTCTTCCTCACCATCTCCCTCACCAGAGGAATTCACCTTCTCCACGATCAGCCAATCAAAGCCGGTGCAATTCCTTCCCCGTTCATCCCCAACTTAGGTTCCCTATCTTCCTCTCCCTTTCTACTTCATTCCCCTTTCTTTAGATCTTAGGTTCGACTGACAATCACCCTCTCCCCCTCCGTCTTCCCCGACTCCAGCTATGCCTCCGACGTGGTCGCCCGACCACATTCGAGCACCAAACAAGCCCACATCACCTTCAAAAGTATCACCATATCACCCTCATAAAAACCCCTCACGAAATCACTCGACACTCACCCAATAGCTCCGGCGAAGGAACCCACCATTACGCCATTCACCACCTTCACCCGAGCTCCACCAACCACGAAACTGCACATGACCACCACCAATGCACTCCTCAACTCACAGTGAAGCTTCTGAGCTTATCTAACTGGGCCATAAGGCTGTATTCATGGATTTTTAGGTTTTGACGCCGCCATCGCCGTCATCACTTCCACCTCCATCCACCCTGCTAAAACCACGCTTCTTCCCAGCTTCACTTCCAGACGCTATGGCTTCATCTCCTGAAGGCATTCGCAACCTCAATTGAGCAAACGCTAAGCAGCAGCAGCAATTGACAAGAGCATCCCCACTACAGCTGTGAAGGAGGCAGACAAGATAGTCCCACATCGTTTATCTACGAGCTGCTTGCGTGGTATAACAAGAAAACGTCACAAAGCCTTATCACCTAGTAATATGAGGGGTCGGGTCCCCCACGCACTCACTTAGCCCTTACTCCTCGTTCACCTTCACCCCCGGTGAGCCTAGACCTGGTACTATTCAGGACCCGTGAATAACACATATTTGTGGGCTATTTAAGTATATGAATGCCTAGACATTATGATATCTTTAACATTTAACTAGCATACATTAGGATGTAAATAAATGAATTCATATTTTTAGCTTAATTGCATAATTTATGCATTGCATTCATATCTAAATACATTTAGAATTAACTTAGAATTACATGCATTTGATTAGTTAACCAATTAAGTGCATTACATGCATTGTTTTAATTTAACATAGAAGTTAAGGGTTTATGCATGAATAATCCTAATATTTTATTATTTTATTCTTCTTCCATAGGTAACGGCTCCGCTTCCTCCTGTGCCCATTCACTCCTTACAGCTGCCAGCATGCATTCAACGGGAAGAGTGGATCTGCTCCCGCCTCTTTGCAATTCAAATCCGTTAGCTGCAGCTACAAGAGGAAGAGACGACCATGCTCGGGAGGCCACCATCCACTCCATCATTGTGCTTCACCTCCACCACCACCGGCCTCAACCGTGGCAGCAAGCCGCATTCACCATGGGCGTGTGGTGTGACAAGCCGTACCACCACCGAAGCTTGCTCGCATCACCGTGAATGCACGCTGCTCCACCATAAGCACACACAAGCATGCATGCTTCCAACTCAACGCCATTGTTCATCTTCCCCATCTTTCTCTATTACCACCAAAGAACACATAACCTCCACCACCATTCCCGCTCACAACCGTCACCTCAGGCAACCACCTGCTCCTTCAATGCCAAGAGAACCTCGCACCCCTCCCCTTCCCATCTCCACGCCTCATCACTCTCTATCTCCATTCTTCTTCCTCTATTTCTCCTCCACCTCAACGAAACCTGCCACCACCATCACCAACAGCTACCTCCTTTACACACACGTAGGGCACCACTGCCATCCTTCTCGCGCGTGCGCACCTCCCGTGCACGGCCAGCAGCACGCCCGCACCCCTCTTGCCACGCCCGCAGTTGCTATACGCCACCATCTCCTCAACCGCGCACCACCAGCTCCTTACTACACCTCTAGCCCGTGCGCGACCAGTGCCCCTCCACCACGCCACCACACGCCCGCGTCTCCCTTCCACGCGCGGCCATCAATGCACCCACGCGCGCGGCCACAAGCACCACCAGCAGCACCACCTCTCCCAGCAACAAACCAACGCACCATCGTCCTTTTCTTCGACCGCCTACCTCTGGCCACGCCGTGCCTCACTGCCACCACCACAAGAAGATGCTCGACAACAGCTACCTCCGACGAGTTCCTCACCTCCAACCTACCCTCCATGCACACACACGAGCTTCACGAGAGAATCCCCCGTTTCTTTCTCCATTTCTTATTACATTCAATGCCATTGCCACCTTTTTCATTTTACCTTTATTAATTAAATATTATGGTGGTTTTATGAATTCCCCCGTATCTTTCATGCAAATGAGATTTCAACATATTTAGCCATTGATAGCATAATCTAAAGGGGATTTTAGGTTGATTTTTGGGGGAAATCAATAGTGGACTCGATTTTTGACTCGTGTGAGTTTATAATAGACATTGCCTCCTGTGGATACGACCCGCTCTTCTCGAGTGGTTAATTTTACTTTTGTGTTGATTGAGAGTTACGGCATTATCATTTTATTGTGATCATCCTATTTAAGCGAAAACCTCTCTTTCAACTTGATTACCCGAATATGGATCTGATTATGCCTGGTCATGAGAGAAAAGGGAAATTTGTGAGGAGGAGGGGGGAGGGTTTTGTTGCAGCTCTCATGATCTTGGGGTACATGCTGAAGAGAGCCTTAATACTTAGTGAGAATTGAGAAGAGGCTCTTATGCCTTGTAAGGCTTGGCACCCTTAAGCACCTTACTATGATTCTGAGCTTGACACTTAAGGCATCTGGTCATCAGATCTGACATCTGATTTGATTCTAAAGTACTGTGGCATTATTTGAATAATTGATTCGAGATACTGATGAATTATTGAGATGCATGCTTGACTAAAGGATTAAATGGTGATCTAAATAACCATTATTGTTCAGGTTCTATTTTTTTTATTCTACTTATCTTTAGAGATATAAATTGGCTTATCATTGCATATATTTTTGTGGATCATTCATTGCATATCTTTCTTGCCATTAATTCTTGTGCTCATTCGATTTATATTGAGATTAGTGCGTGAATTACATATTTACTCCCTACAAATGACCTCGAACTCCAAATTGATTTTGAGTTTTATAAATTTAAGTGTTTGTTGCGTTTTCGTTGACTATACTACAACGCATACATTTCTTAACTCGACGATTTACACATGAACGGTTGTTAACCGAGATCTAAGGCAAGGAAGGAGTATGTCCCTGATCTACCTCTAAAGGACCGTTCTAGAAGAGTTCTACTTGTTAGAAGGCACCACTAGGGTCAGATCTATGCCCTGGCGTGCACAAAAATACTATTTCTTGGTGCTACAAGATATATGATCTGAAATTAATACTTGTTGGTGACTCGTATGCTTGATTTGAAGTTAACTCAAGTCTAAAATTACGATTTTCAAACCTTAAGATCTAAATTCCAATTTTTCATGGATCTTGACTCCAAACATTATGGGGGACTAAAAGGACTCCGTGAGTGAATTAGTGGGGAAGTCATCTACTACAAGCGCTCCCCCTCACATGTAGGGGACATCTATTAAGTTTGACGGATCCGACTTCCTGCTTTGGTCCACCTTGTCTCGGTTTGTCGGATCCTACAGGAAAAAGTGTATCCTGATAGATAATGTGCCTGCTGTGAAATTGACGAATTAAGAGGCTGATAATGATTAGGTGGCAACATGCCTCCTAAATAACATGACCCGGACTATTCCCAAACAGGCCATGGCTTATGCTTCAACAAAGATGTGAAAGGTATTGTATGAGATTCACTCACAAAAGAGCAACAATACCATATTATACTGTGTGATAGAGGACATTCATACTCTTCAGAAAGGTACCATTTCCCTGTGTGAATACTATGGCATTAGAAATCAAAAAATTGTATGCATTCTTGACAGAGAATCTACCATGTTTCCATTGCATCATATCAAGTCTAACAGTATGAGAGATCTCCCTCAATGCGGACAACAATCGCTGAAATTCAGTAAATGTGGCTTCAGAAAGTCCTTCAAGAAGCCTGATGTCCCAAACATTATGCTCTTTGTCCCACATCTCGACCACAAGCGACTCCTTATGCTGAATATGCCGGAATAATCTCTGATAGAGGTCTGAAAATCTGCCACTTTCAGACCAATCATCGTGCCATAATTTAAAGGAATGACCATTAATCCCAAGTGTCAGACCAAAGTAGCTAGCAAACTCAACCATCAAAGGGTACAAGGAGTGCCAAAAGGCGGAAGATCCATTGGTTGCTGCAGCCCTTTGGATAAGATCCATGTCTCCTCCATAAGAATCTTTCAAGGTAGAAGTAAGCATGTCCTGACCATTAAAAAACAATCTCACCAGCCACTTCAACAAAAGAGCCTTGCTAAAGTAGTCTAACCTACCCACACCAAGGCCTTCTTTCTTAGGTTTGGAAATATCCTCCCAAGAAACCAATTGTGTAAATCTCCCTTCCCAATCTGCCCCCTTCCAAAAACATCTTTTCCTTATCAAGTCAATGCTCCTTAATATCTTTTTTGTTGGTGCAAAACTAACATGAAAAACATCGGGATAGAGGACAAATCGATTTAAAAAGAACCAAATGTTCTCCTCTAGACAGAAGTCTACCACTCCAAGAGGATAGCATCATAGACAATCTTTCAATAAGAGGCTTCCAGTCGGAAGAGTTCAATTTTTTCCCCTTTAACGACAAACCAAGATACTTAATCAAAAGTCTAAACACCAGAGTTTGAAGGATACCTGGCAACTCATCCTCCTCTCTACTATCCATGCCCAATGGGACCAACATGGACTTCGATTAATTTTAAGGCTTGACATTTCACCAAAAATTTTCACCATCGAGGTGACATGAGATACTTCTCTTCCTCCAATGAAAAAAGTCACGTCATCAGCATATTGCAAAATGGGTCCGTTACCGAATCCGGATGTGATAAGTTTATTGAACCTATTGTCAAACCTTTTGATGTTCTTCATTATGAGGTGGACAATGGTCCAGTTGCCCACGTTCAAAATTTTCCACAAGACCCAATTCTACAGGCTGGGATGGTTCTGTCCAACGAGCATGCTGCAGCTGTAACTTCAGCAGGGCAGGAGGCTTTGTCTGCTGAGTTGCCCAGTTCAGTTCTTCACGAGCAGATACCGGTTCTCCTTCTGCATCTAGATGATGAGTTATTTCATGTGTCTCCCAAGACCTTTGGATGTGTTGCATTCATCCATGTGCGGTCACTTTGTCATGACAAGCTGGCTTCTCGCGCTATCAAGTGCATATCTTTGGGGTACTCTAGGACATAGAAAGGATATTGTTGCTATGATCCACCGCAGAACATACATTATGTTAGTGCCAATGTGACTTTTTATGAGGATACACCATACTTCTCAATTATTGGATAGAGGAGCTCATATGATGATGTTACCTTTCTTCCCCTGCTTCTCAATCCAGGCCTCTAGCTGATTCTCCCCAGATGTCATGCCCCACAACGCAAATCCTGAGGTGATTACTGCTGCGGCCACGTGGCCAATGTTCAATACCTTTAAGTATGCCTAGAATGGCATTTACAATATTTACGAATGATGAGTCTAAGGATCAATTATTATTTTTAAGGGGCTAATTTCCATTGAAAATTTGGTAAAGTTTTCCCTATTTTTTAAGGTTTTTCCAAAAATATATGGCATATACAATGGTAGGCACACCCGGCACCGCAACAATCTCCATGTAAAAAGAAACATGTGTGTGTGTGTGTTAGCATATATTGTTCCTATATTTTTTATGCTTTTCTTGTATGGGCTTATGGGTGTTTAGCTCCTCAGGGATAGTTCTACACTTGTAACCCTTGGGTCTCTTTCTATATAAGAGAGCATAGGATTTTCTATAATGGGTTAAGTCATTTCATCTAAGTTATGATGTACACACATCTAATTGATAATAAATGTTTATTTATGCATGTTTCTAGTAGCATTCATACATTATAAATATTGCATAACATGCATAATCATGCATTTAGGTTAGATTGTATAAATTTTAGGTTAATTTTCTTTTTTTGTGGTCAAGAAACAAGGCAACATTTATCAAGGTTTTAGATTGAAGATCTAACTGTACGGATCTGATCAGGGCGATAATCGGATTTAAACAACTCCAAGATCGCCTCAATCGGACCTCCGCAATATCAAATACAATCTGACAAAGATTAGAGGTCAAGTGGCTAGGTGTGCAAATTCGCACCTCAAGCAACAAATCCAACCACACGAATGGGTTCAGATCGACAATCGCAGCTCAACAACGTGAAAATCGGTCCAATCCGACATTTGTAACATCATCTATAAGTTAGAGAAGATGAACGGCCACGATGGCACCACCAGCCGCCCAATGCCAGCCAAGCCTTCCGCTCCAACTCTAAAGGCACTATCAAGATGTGATCTCAGCCGTTGGATCGAGATCCAACGGCTGAGGGCGCGTGAGCGTTAATTCCTAAACACGACTTAAAGCTAGGTGTAGCGCAGCAGTCGAGGTCCCCTTCACGAAGGCAGAGGCGCACGTTCAAGATGCCGAGCACCTAAAATCGACCACACACGCTAGCGCGGGTGAAAATCACCCGTGCGATGGCAATCGGGGGGTCGAGGGAGCATGACGTGGCACCTTCTTGAGTGTCGGATGGAGCACACGGCATGCGCGCGATCATGCGTGGTTGCACGTGCAATCATACGCGGAGCCATTGGCACGATGATGGGAACACCATCCTAGGCCCTAACTGGCCACTTTTAGTCAGATTTAAAAGATAAATGCTCTTACATAATCACCTGAGGATTATAATTCCACTTCATTCTATTTTAAGAAGAGAACAGGAAACTTAAGTTAATTCTGTAATTTTAACAGCATATCATTAACACAAAATAACCAAGGGGTTTCTCAGGGGTAAATGAAGGTCAAATGAGCATTAAAGACTAATAAGTGGGTTAATGCAGATAGAAACGGGATTTCACGCATTTCGAGAACCATTACAGCACCTGAAACCTTAATTTTAAACCCGCTTAAATTATAGAGCTTTTCATCTAAATCCTCTAAAATTGATAGAAAAATATTCATTGAGATTTAAACAACATTTTGGCACCGTTGCCAGATAGCAACGCGCAGTTTATCACTAGTCTCTACATTCTTTTTATCAGATTGAACACTAACTTACCCTACTTTGCTTTGTTGTGATCTTGCAGGTATTTCACGAGAAATTCCCTCCCGCAAGTCAACCACTCCAGGGCAGGTAATTTCTTTTCTTCCTTAAACCATCCCCTAATTCTGAAAAGACAAAAGGAAGAAATTAATTTAGGAATCAATTACTTTCTTTCCACAATAATCACCATTTTAAGGCAAACATTTCCTAATTTTACGAAAATTTTTCAAATCTTCTTGAAGTTGGAGTGATTTTTTTAGATTCTATCCCACAAATTCATGTGCCTAATAGAATTCACGTTTAATCTCTACAGACAACACACTTCTTGTTTTTAAGTCTAAAGAGAACCTTTTCAAAAAGAAAAGGAGGATTGAAAATAGAACTAAATTAAGGTTTCTACAGTAGGGTCTTGAAGTGCTAGTCACACATGCCTGCATAAAAGGAAATAAACCCTCACGCATCAGTGTGCTACCCAAGCCCTTGATTGAAGAGATCTAAACAAGACAAACCCTAAGAAAAATTGAGCTCTAAAATTACTTGAATCTTAAAATTTTTGGACCTAATAAACTGGGAGTCAAATCAGGGTGATCACTAGGCTCCAAACTTAGAATTATTCTACCATCTATAGGACAGGTCAGGTGAAGTTGACCCATTGGTTAACCAACCTCCAAATTAGGTTACAACATCAAAACATCTAAAGTTCAAGTAAGAACCCTAAAACACCTTTGAAATAAAAATGGTAAACTTAAGAGGTCAAGGTCCCCATTCTGGTCTACCTGGAATCTCAGTGACAAGAGAGGTCGGGTGGGGGAAACCCTGTAACCCGTGGGGACGTTCTACCGTGTAGGGGTCTTTGCCGGACTCTCCCTCTCTGGATGCCCAGGTAATTCTCAGATGGACGATCTTCTGATCCAGAGGTACCATCTGCCCTGAACCTCCATAGTCATCCAAACGTCTTTAGATGTCTTGATTTGGGTCAAAAACATCTCCAGTCCCTCATCTTTTCTCTTTAGAGCACACACATTTTCAGTGTGACTCGTTATTCAGATCTAATCGCTTCATAACTTGATTCTACATCTTGATTCAAACTCTGATTCTACATCTTGATTCCACCACCTGATCCAAATATGCAGCCAAACCACTTAGGACTGCCATTCAAGAAACCTGAATATCAGAGATTTATGAGATAAAATGATTGAGGATGCCATGAAATTCTATGAAAAAGAAGAAACCTCAACACCAATAGGAAACATTCAGGTTGATATCCCAACAACCACAACCTTTATCATAACTTGTGCCCAAGTACTATTAGTAGAAGCCACAAAATGATCAACCCGTGACTTGCTCATTACTGGATACATTGAGATAGAAAAACTGCACAATCTTGAATACCTTCAATGTATGACAAATCCTCGACTTTGGAAGCAACACCAAGATAGTCTTGAAAAACGGGAAGAGATAATGAGATTAGTAAAACAAATTATTGACTAAAAATACCCGTATATACCACAAACAGAGAATGAACCATCTTGGGACAACATCGAGGATCAATCTGAACTCGGATTTGAGACACAAAATGGTTGTGGATTCTCAACCCAGATGGAGTACAATGTGTCTGATATTGAAGAAGGTTGGGAAGCTCCAAATGCAGGAAAACACCATGTTGAGCCCACTCTAGACCATAAATCACCAGGCTTAGAATCCCAAAACTCTTGCAATAATGAGAGTAGAACTGAACCTCTCGAGGGCATAAATTCCGTCCTTTATTCTGATAAGGTGACCCTCAAAGGTTATTCAGACATAGATTCTAGTAATTCAACCCACATCCTAAGCCTAGAATCTAGATCTGAAACCTATTTCGAAGATTTCAAGGCCCCATATGAGAAAGATCCATCTTTTAATGAAGAATATGATTTTGGACCTCTATTCGATGAATATCCCTCGCCAACACCCTCAGAGGAACTAATCGATTTTTCGAAAGTCACGCCAATTTACGATATAAAAATCGAGGAGTTGGATGAGTGGGGTTTTAATTGGGTCTGCCCTACTAGCTTAGAATCTGAGCCTCTACCAGATAGGGACACCTTTTTAAGCTCAGAATTAACATTTAGGCTCGACGCCAGTCAGGCTGCTGAATCTACAACATATGATTTAGTCTGTGGTGGAACTCATGATCTTGAATCTCATTCAGATCTTGATTTTCGCAAACTCTCCGACGATCTCGAATCTGACCATAACATCGGAGAAAATCTGCTTCCTAATTATAACAAGCCAATTCTCTTTGAAGCCACCTGCTCCACATATACAGAACCAATCAAAACCCGTTCTCTACCCCGACCAGCAACCGGACTCAATTTCTATTCCGATTCACCCCTCACTGAGTCGTTTGCAGATGATTCAACTCCATATCTGTATCGGGTATCGGGCATTGATCAGACCGAAAAACAAGAGCCATCATTTGATCACCCCTGTAGGGTTTCCACACCATACATTGATTATTTTTCGGAACCCTACTCTAACCAGGCTGATTCGACTCAGCCTAAACCCGAGTTTTCACTTCCATATCCATCAGAACTTCATTGTATATGATGGGTTCCGCATCTGTTGGTCTACATCTATCAACCCACCAGACTTATTGGGTTTGGGCTGCATCATCAGCCGACTGATCTTAACAAGTACCTGGTTGGACCAACTAGGCTCTTAATCAAGGCACTTGTTTTACAAAATTTCGCTGATTTGACCACTCCCTCTCCACCCCATTTTTCGCTCGGCTGAGGGCATCAAATTTAGTGCTTAACGGGAAGCAACCCGTCATCCCAAAAAAAAAAACAAAGACCCGTCTAATTATCCGTCCGTACTCCACGTCCATTGCACCTTGAGTTCAGCCTTAGACAGTTGATCCCACCTCTGGTACACATACTAGAGCTTGAAATCGTTCGCATCAGTCATTTCCGACCCATTCACCCACCCGATGTATCTTGTTCTAAGTCCCTGATCTCAACACTATTTCACACCCTCTGTTTACAATGAGGACATTGTAAAACTTAGGCATGGGGGTGATAAAGTGCATACATACAGAATCAAGAAAAAATCAGAAGGATTCTCACACAAAAAATTCACATGTCAAAAACACAAAAAAAAATTGAAAAATTATGAGAAAGAACAAAAAATGGGGGAGGAAATTTTGTGAGCCACATATTCATGAGGAGAAAAAGAGCAAAAATGACAAAACGAGCACAAAATGAAAATGAAAAAGAAATAGTCATTAGTAAAAGATTAAGAAATTAACTGAAGTTCTAGACCAGATCAAGAAAAGAAATAAAAGAAAAGTGCTAAGGAGACATAACAAGAGATTAGCGGGAACGCTGATCTTAGGCCTCTTGGGCTAGATTCTTTAGTTTAATAATTCACGTATCCGCTAAAATCTGGATAATCCTCAAGAGGTTGGGGAAAATGCGAAGCTTAAGTATTAGGTCTAAGGCTTAGGAAGTATTCGGCCTCGTTAACTGACCTCCGGTTTACGAGATTCGGTAACCTAAGAACCCCAAATTCATACACAGTCTGGTTCAGTGCGCCTAAATATCAAAATCACGCAAAAGCGTTCAATGTTCTGAAAAAATCACCTAGATTAGGAGCGGGCGATTAACACAAGTTGATTTGGACGAGTTCCCGACACGAAGAGGGGGAAATTCCCCTTGAAGATGCGTAACATATCATCTCGGTGCTTGTCTCTTAGGATATTTAAATATCCTACTGGGGGCATGTAAGCACTTCGCTAGTTCAGATACCATGGGCGGCATTATTACGAAATGCCAATCGCCAGGGTCTGAATTCGGCCACGGAACGCCATGGGTGGGATTATCCCGAAATCTCGAAAGCCAAGGTTCTGGGGGTTGCCATGGGCGGGATTATCTTGAAATCTCGATAGCCAGGGACCCTTGAGGATTGATAATGGGGACGAGGAATCCGATACAGACCGTGTTGAGAAGCTAATCCGAAGCTAGAAATAAAAAGAAAAGAGAGAGAAAAGATCTCCAAACAAATAAATCTTCTATCTCTCTTACAAAAACGCACTGCAAACTGAACCTAGGCTAAAAATGTCTCAAGCACAAGTGCTTTAACCACGGAGTCAAACAAACCCTAGGTTAGTTTCTGTGGGCCTTAAAAACCTTTGCAGAGGACTGAGGCTAAAGCGGGTCAGGTCCGAATTTTGGTTGGTACTTAAGTACCTCTAGGCTTATTGTCAACATTCTGACCTAATCACAAAAAGTACTTATCATAATTGATGACAGACACTAAGGGTATAAAACATAAGTTAAAACCTTGAAATTTTGCTAAGGGACTAGCAAAAGCTAGGCATGGGAGTATGATGAGAGTCTCATCATGAGCCATAACTAGCTCATTTTGACCTAATAAAGAGAATAAAAGCTCCTACATGACTTAGAAGAGGGCTTAATTGAAAGCATAAGTGTTTTGAGAAGAAAATATGAAATAAAGGTTAAAACTGCAATTTTATTATTGCAGTACATAAACGGGATTTCTCAGAGGCAAAACATAGGTCAAATGGTCTAAATGAGATAAAAAGTGGGTTGAATCAATCAGAAATAGGTTCATGTGCAATCCAGGAATTAAATGACATTTGGTAACCCTAAAACAGACCCGCTTAATTCAACAAGGTTCTGGTCAAGATAAAAATCAAGTAAACCCTCTAAAAATCATGGAAAAATATCCCCTCAGGTTTAGAACATTCAATTTAGCCTTTGGAACCTAGTTTGACCTACAATAGGGTACTAGCTCATCAATTGACCTAATTTGAGTTTTTACACAAAATGTCCAGTCAAACGTGGTCAAACCTAAAATCCAACTTCACCATTGGATTCCTTAGGTCCAAATTAGGTTTGTACCAAAATTTGGACCTAAGGGGAGGTCATCTTGACCTACTTTGCAATTTAGTACACCCAATCACACTTTGGTCCCTATCTTTTGAAAACCATCACTTAAACCCCCCTAGCTTCCTCGCCAATCTTACAATCAGGTCCCTCTGCCATTATTGGGGAGAGATCCTACTCCGGCGAGGTTTTAAGAGGGAATACTCTCTGATCCCTCAGAGATCCCCTCCCAGAATTGGAAGAGAGATTCTCTGAGGAATCCCCTTCCATCTAAGCCCGATCATGATCCCAGATTTGCACCCAATCTCTCGTGCGAACGCACGAGAGATTTAGGTATCTAACCACCTTCCATCTCCGGCGAGATGTCGGTGGCTAGAAGCTTGCCCTCCACGCACCAGAAGCACGGCCAACACCTATAAATTAAACCCTAACTCCGGCCGAACCTCCTCAGCTCGACTTGGTCGGAATTCCACCTCAAATTCCTCTCCTTCTCTGGCCAAGAGGTCCAGCGAGTTCTGGCGAGCCCCCCTCCCTTCCTCTTCGCTCTGCCACAAAACCAGTGGCAGAGCCGTCCTCCTCATCCTCCTCCGCGTCGCGCAACACCCGCGCGCGTTGCCCTAGCCCCGTCGTCGCCGCCGTCTTCCTCCACTGGGCGTCTTCTTCTCCGGCGACAGCAGGTACTGCCGTTCGCCTCCTCGTCCCCTTCGTCCCTTTAGTAGGGTCAAAACTATTCTCCTCTATCCCCTCTTTCATCTCCCTCATTCTATTTCATCAAAAACCCCTCGACTGCCACTGTTCACCATCACCTTCCTCATCTCCGGCCACCCTCCAGCGAGACGGTCCCGTCGCTCCGTAGCCCCACACGCCTCGCCGACCATCACATAACCTCCGCCTCACCTCACTGAGTAACCTCCGCCCATCCATAGTCCCTCTACACCTACCCAACAATCCCCCAAACACACCCATCCATCCGGCCACAGGGCGACCTAGGCACGCACGCCTAGGCCGCCCCGCGGCCTGCCACCTAGCGTTTCACCTTCGTCGTGACACGGTGAAGGTCTCCCAGTGATCTGATTAAGCCGCAAGGCTCTTTTCGTGTCTGACAGATCTCAAGCTCCGACCGCCATTGACAGCAACTTGAAGAAGCTCCACGCTTGCTCCAGGCCTCAGGACCACAAGTTTCCAGGTGCTGCGAACGTGGGCAGGTCTTGTGAAGCCAAAGGGTCTAGCAAGCGACGCCACAGAGCCTGCAGATACGGGAATTGAAGGCATGGATTTCTACGGGCGCGCGCGAGCGAAGGCAGCGACCATTAGTCCCACATCGGTAACTTACAAAGCGCTGGCATGGTTTATATTGTTTTTGTAATGAGCTCAGTGCCTCCAAATGCACTTGGGGTGAGGTCCCTCACCTATCTCACTGTGCCTTGTCCGCGAGTTCACCATGTGGATATGGCGAGACCCGACCCGACCCTGTCCTAAGCACACCTCGCGCACCACCTCACGCCGGTGCGCCTGGTCCCTTGTGCGAGATCTGACCCGTTTATCCGGCTTTGGGAGAGCGTCCTGAGAGTGGTTTACAGAGAGAGACGCGCGGGTGCGGGTATAGGGTTAGGTTTTGCTTTGCTTTGCTGTGGTTGTGCAGGGAAGGAAGAAAGGAGTGAAGCCAACACTTAGTCGCTGCTAGCAAGGGAAATGAAGAAGGAAGCCTTCGCAGAAGGAAAAAGAGGAACTGAAGAAGAAAAGAAATAGAAGACAAGCAGAAGAAGAAGAGGAACTAAAGCAAAGGAAGCAGAGACAAGTAAGAAGACCCGTAGAAGACAGAAGAAAATAGAAAGAAAGAAGCAAGGCAGAAGAAAATAAGAAGAAAAGCAAGGCACTGCAGAGAAAGAAGAAGCACAAAGAAGAAGAAAGGAAGAAAAATAAGAGAAGGGAAATATCTTTTAAGACGTCTGATCCCATGATTAGACGTCTAATTCTTTCTTTTTACCTCAGTTACTTTTCAAACTCATGCATTTATATTTGAATTAAAGTTTTGAGTAATTAAAGTGTTCAATTACATTCTTACGATTAGTAATAAATTCCAATTGCTCCCTGTGTTCGACCTCGGATACTTAGCTTTTCGAGTAATAAAACTTTTATTTGTTGACGATGCTTGATCACCTATACTACGACGTAATTAACTGTTAAAACACGATCGAGTTAACGCGTCAACATTTTAATAAGTGGGTTAATGCAGATAGAAACGAGATTTCACGCATTTCGAGAACCAATACAGCACCCGAAACCCTAATTTCAAACCCACTTAAATTATAGAGATTTTCATCTAAATCCTCTAAAATTGATAGAAAAATATTCATTGAGATTTTGTATCCTTGATTTGACCATCTAAACCTATTTTGACCTTAAACAGAGTCATAGACAGAATTCTGCCCTAATTTGGGTTTCTACGCAAATTGCCCAGTCAAAGTTGGTCAAAGTTGAAATCTGACTTCATCAGATTCCTTGAGTCCGAATTAGGTTGCTACCAAAATTTGGGCCCAATCAGAGTCCATCTTAACCTAGTTTGAATTTTAGTCAATTTAAACCCTATTTTTCACACTTAAGCCCCTAGCTTTCGAAATCTTTGCATTTAACCCCCTAACTTCTCATCGTTTTCTTTAAAAAGGTCCCTACAGCCATTAGTAGTGTGAACCCAAACACACCGACCTTCAATCTGGGATTCTTCTTTGATTTCTCAATCAATTCCTTCCAAAATTGGAAGGAATGATCTTGTGAGAATCCCCAATCATCTGAACCATGTCTTGGAACCCAATTCACGTCTAGAAGCTCGTGTAAAGGGATTTTTTTCCCTAAAAATCCAAGCTCTTCGAGCTTGTTTCCAAGCTTAGAGCAAGTCCTGAGACCTTTAAAAGCTCCCCCCTCGCAAGACCTAGCTCCTTAGCGAGTTTTTGGCCCAAAATCACCCTTCTTCCTCTACCTCTAGCCTGCTCTAGACTCGTCTCTAGCGACCTTCCTCCTCCGGTCTCTTCGCCTGCTGCCACGTACTATAGGCAGTAGGTTCTTCCTCTCCGTTGTCCGCACCTCACCATACCTGCGAGGGGCTTCCTCCCCCTTCAAACATCGCCGTTCCTCTCCCAGGAGCATCCTTCGTCTCCGGCGCCGACCAATCATAGCTGATGTCGCCTCTGCCCTCTCATCGTCTACAACCTTTCAACTCCTCACCTTCCCCTAACCCTACTCACACACTTAAACTCCACATTTGCACGCTTACACGACCGCCTCACCTTCACCTTCCCCAGCTCCGGCCACACTCCGACGAGCACGCACACTCGCTCCATTGCACCAAATCACCTGCCACCAGTCCCTAAACCTTCACCATTCCACACCCACCAAAACCCCTCAAGAAATTGAGGGGATTGGCCACCGACACCTCCACCGAACACCACCCTCACCGCACCACTTGACCTTGCCAGGCCACTACATGACCCCACTCCACGAAACCACCACCAGCACACTCGCCGTTCACCGGCGATACTTCTGAGCTTCTCTGACGTGGCCGCGAGGCCATGTTCTCCATTTCAGGTACCTACTGGACAACCGCTGCCGCCACCATCATCTCCGACTCCAGCTGCAGATCTCCAGCTGTGTCCATCTTCAATTCCCTCTCCAAGTCATGCGGCCTAGTTCCAGGAAGCCTCCCAGGCAGCCAATTGACGTAGCCATCTTCTCATTCACTCTCAATTGGAGGCTTCACACTCCTGCTGCTGCTATGCAAGATAGCTCTGTGGGATAGTCCCACATCGTGGACTGAAGCGCCACCAACAGCGTACAAAAGCCAAAAGTGCGGGAGCCTTATCGCCTTCAAAACATTGGGATCAGGTCCCTACCCGCACACGCCCCCACACACTGCGCGCCACACACGCCTGTCCACGCCCTCGCCTGTGCTCACACCTTGCGGGTCTGGGCAGTGGATCTGATTACCTACTACCCGGGTCTAATCCGTTCTGAGCTTGGAAAGGGAAGAAAGAGAATCTGAGAGAGAGGGGGTGGGTTTTGCTACCTCAGGTTTTGAGCCTTCCCCTTTCTCAACACTTAGCCTCTGCGGCTTTGTGTGAAGCCCTTGAGCCTCTATTGGTGCTGCTGCTGTGCCTCTTATGAGGATTGAAGGAGAGAGGAGCTTTATGCTTCTCTTGAGAGGTCCTTAAGCCTCTTCTATTAAGGCATCTGAAGACTTAGATCTGTCGTCTAAGGCCTTCCTGTTACTATTGGAATATCTACATACTTCATTGACAATTGTGGTTTAATGTTGAAACATTTAAGTGGTTGTGAGCTTAAACTAAAAGGGTTGATTTGGTGATTTAAATCACCATTTTAACCCAACCTTTTTGCATTATTCTTCTAATTTTTATTGAAATATCATCCTAAGTATTATTGATTTCAATTGCATATATATTTCCTGTGATTGGTGAATTAAATTGCATACTTGCTCCCTACGGACGATCTCGAACTCTTCTGAATCTGAGTTTTATAAATTTAAATGTTTTGAGCGATTTTGTCCTATACTACAACGTATATCTTAAGCAACAACGATTTTCACCCAAACACGTGATCTGAAGGCGAACCATGCATGATCTTAGCCGTCCGTTCGCAATCGAACGGCTGAGAGTAGGTGCCCCTTTGTCGCGCGAAATGCATGCACTAAGCGATGTGCGATCCACGCCATGCGATCAAGATCTGACATGCCTCCTCCCTCCGCACATCTTCACCGACGCTTAGCTTCAGCAACAACTACATCTGTCACTAAAGACCCTGAGTTAATGATTTTAAAGCTTAAAATGTCCTTTTTGCCCTCAAGCCTCACCTATAAAAATCCCCCTACGCCCTCCACATTTTCTTCATCTCCTCTCTTCTCTCACCCCCTCCAAAACTCTACGAGCTTGTCCCAAACTCGGGATGCTCCATTAGAATTATAAATACAATTTATCCACCTCATCCCGTTCATGGAGCATCCCATGATTGTCCTCTCACTGCCATTTGGGAAGCGGATCCCACTGCAATGTTTCCCTGCTCTGTCCTCTGTTTTCGTCCTCTTTCGTCCAGCATCTCACTACCCTCGTCCGGACGCTCCGTCAACGCGGCTTGTCCTCCGAGCAGCTGTCAAGGAGGATAATTTCTCTCCCTTTTCTCTTTATTACTTTCCAGATTAGATTTTCCGATTTCTAGTATAGCAAGTAGTTGTATTGAACATGAATCTGTGGCTATGAAATATTTGTTCATTCTCTTTATTTTCTCTTTATTTGTATTATTCTTTCTCTGTCTTCTATTATTTATTCTTTAAGTAGAATAGTTAGAGTAGATCTAATTCAACTAGCTAATCTACTTCGTGACAACAAATATAAATGTGATTTTTCATCAACGTTTGCCTCCCCATGTTCGACCTGGGACTCACCAGACTTTCGGTTAAATTATTTGTTTGACGAATTTTTACATGACTACAACAAGATTTTCAAAATTCAAATTTTTAGCATAGAAATTGCGTTTAACAAGTTGGTATCAAAGCATCGATTCTAGACCGTGGCTCTAGGTATCCTACCCCCAAAGACTCCAAACCCTCCTCTTCTTGATAAGCGACCAACCTCACCGGCGGTGCACGAGTAGCAGTGCGCAGCAGTAACACACATGGAATCGCGGGGCCACTAGGTGACGCGAGCAGTGCACGGAGGTGGCGTTGATCTGCGATCAAGCGCGAAGTGGTGGCGTCGTGCTGCTCATCTGAGCTGCATGCAGCAGTGGTCAAAGCGTGCGATTAGGCACACGGTGACGCTACTGTAATCAAGCAAGCAGTTGTGGTATAAGAAAACTCGACAACGTGGTGCTGGGCGGTGCTGTAGCAAACTTGCATGATGCACTAGTGCAATCCCTGCACAAATTGTAGGCAGCGGCTATAAGGGGCGTATAGTCCTACTCTAGGGGCTATGTTCCTTGTAGTCAAAGGGGGAGAGAGACTAGGTCTC
The DNA here is from genome assembly GCA_037157565.1 of Thalassia testudinum. Taxonomy (NCBI): domain Eukaryota; kingdom Viridiplantae; phylum Streptophyta; class Magnoliopsida; order Alismatales; family Hydrocharitaceae; genus Thalassia; species Thalassia testudinum. The sequence goes on from JAZHRO010000055.1 coordinate 56,584,891, forward strand.
CTTGGGGCCATCTTAGGTGTTCTCTTTGCACCCAGGTTAGGCCAATGTCTATCCAAGGGGGCCTCTTGTCATTGATGCAAATCTGAATCCATTATGTTTAGGGTCTATTGGTGTTCACTGAAAAGTGGTATGATTTTCTCCAGTTTTATGGATAGTTTTTTAGGGTATGTATTCCCCTTATTGATGGTTATTCAGGGTGTGTATTCCCCGTATTGCATGATTCTTGGGGTGTGTATTCCCCATTTTCTTTGGATGTGATCTGCTTGACATCTATGGCAGAATCTGTAAGTCTTGTGCATCAGGAGTATTACAGGAGCCACCATGGCACAGAGTGGCTGATTGACTTTGGTACATCACAGCATCTGTGTGATGATCAGACCTATTTTCGTTTGCTATAGTTTGTTTCTCCAGCAAGGACTGTATTGGTGGCTGATAGTAGATACACTCCAATTAAGGGTAAGGGGAAGGTGTCTGTGACCCCCAGTTTGCAGCTATCCGGTGTGTTGCATGTGCCAGAATTCCCACAAAGTATTATCAGTAAGCAGAATCACGAAGGATCTCAACTGCAGAGTGATCTTCGATGATATCGGATGTGTTGTTCAGGACAAATTCATCGAGAGGATTATTGTTAGAGGTACGGAGGAGAATGACGTTTACTGTCTGGGACAGGAGCCATTTACAGCAGTTGCTCGATATAGTAGCAGGAGTGTTCTACAGTGGCATATTCATCTTAGTTACTTGTCTCTGGATTGCCTCAGGAGGGTGATACAACACATTTCCTCAGCTGCTACTATACAGTGCGATGCCAATTGAGTAAGCACCATCGATCCACTTTTCCAGCTAGCACCTCTCTTAGATCCTTGACATTATTTCAGTTGCTCCATATGGATGTAGGGGGACCGAGCAAAGTCCCAGACCGGATGGATACCAGTACTACCTAGTTGTCATAGATGATTTCTCTAGAGCCATGTGGGTGTTCTTGCTGAAGAGCAAGGCAGAGGTTGGAGAATGCATAGAGACTTCTTCTGGAGATCAGCACACAGTATTCAGCAACAGTGAAGATGGTGTGGACTGATAATGCTCTTGAATTCTACACTGCCAGACTTAAGGAGTTCTACATGACTCGTGGGATTGCCTACCAGATCACTTATCCTCACACTTCACAGTAGAATAGAGTCACAGAGCGTAAGCACAGGCATTTGTTGGATGTTGTCCGTACACTATTGATTCATTACAATGTACCACAGAGATACTGAGGGGATGCAGTTCTGACAGCAACTTATTTCATCAACAGCTTGCCCAACTCAGTTCTTCACAAGCAGATACTGGTTCTTCTGCATCCAAACGATGAGTTATTTCATGTGCCTCCCAGGACCTTTGAATGTGTTGCATTTGTCCATGTGCCATGACTTGATCGTGACAAGTTGGCTCATCACACTATCAAGTGCGTATTTTGGGGTATTCTAGGACACAGAAAGAATACCGTTGCTATGATCCTCTGTAGAATAAACATTATATTAGCACCAATGTGACTTTTCATAAGGATACACCATATTTCTCAATCACTGAACAGAGCTCTTGTGGTAATGTTGACTTTCTTCCCCAGCCTGTTCCGTGTGTAGAGACTCAGGTGATTACTTCTCAGTCCAAACCTCCAGCTGATAGACAGGTAAGTTCTTCCTCCCTGGATCACTTTGAAAGATTACACGAGCCATTACATACCTATCACAGGCAACACACTACTTTTCAGAGGTCTCCTTCCTCACCAGTGGCTGATGGTTCACAGGTAGTTAAGAGGATACCTAATGCCAATGACAATTTGGTTAGACCTGACTCCCCAGACAGTGCAGATCACTACAGTAGTAAGGCTCTTTTTGTAGCAACTCAATCAGAGGTACCAGATAATTTAGATCTTATTGCCATTAGGAAGGCACCGTACACTTGTGAGTCCAGATACTAGGTCAATTTAGCAGCTTCTGTCAGGCACTTACAGCATCACACATTCCGTCTACTTACCAGCAAGCCATGCTTGATCGATAGTAGCATCAAACCATGGAGGATGAGATAGCAACAGTTCGGAGTAGACAGACTTGGGATCTCATCTCACTTCCTAGTGGCACACGACTGGTTGGCTCCTAATGGGTCTTTACCTTGAAATACAACCCTGATGGGTCTATTTCAAGGTATAAGGTCAGGTTAGTAACAAAAGGGTTCACTCAAACATATGTGGTGGACTTCTTTAATACTTTCTCCGTTGCGCGGCTTGCCATTATCTGGATACTTATTTCTGTTGCTGTTCACAGCGACTGGCCATTATACCAGCTTGATGTAAAAAATGTTTTTCTCTACGGTGATCTTCAAGAGGAGGTTTACATGCAGCAACTCCCAGGTTTCGAAATTTAAAGGGTGTGTGTGCAGATTGAGGAAGGCAATCTATGGATTGAAGCAGAGTCCCAGGCCTAATTCCAGAAGTTAACAGAGGTGTTCCACTAGATTAGTCTAAGGCAATCTACTTCAGATCACTCCTTATTTACCAGGAAGACCGACAGGGGGACTGTTGCACTCTTAGTATATGTTGATGATCTTATTATCACCGAAGATGACAAAGATAGGATAGACGAAGTCAAGAGGCACCTATCAGAGAAGTTTGTCATGAAGGATCTGAGACAATTGGTATTTGTTAGGCATTGAGGTTGCACGTGGTATGGATGGAGTGGTGCTTTCGCAGAGGAAATATTCTCTTAATCTTCTTCAGGAGAGTGGCATGTTAGCAACTAAGGCTGTAAATATTCCCATGGATCCCAAGGTCCATTTATATGACGAGAAATTCAAGGTGGTTGACAGTAGGGCATACAGGTAGTTGTTGGGTAAGCTCCTTTGTCTCACCATCACTCGTCCAGACTTGTCTTTGTCTGTTGGTAGGCTTAACCAGTTTATAGATAAACCAACTAGGCAGCACTGGGAGGCTACCATGCCAGTGCTTAAGTATGTGAAAAAAGCACCAAGACAAGGATTATTGTTTCGTAAAGGAATGCTCATGGAAATTGTAGCATACTCTGATGCTGATCATGCTGATTGTGTTGGGGGAAAAATCTACAAGGCTTTGCACCTTTGTTGCAGGCAATCTGGTTACCTAGAGGAGCAAGAAGCAAGCGGTTGTATCTAGATCCAGTGCAGAGTCAAAGTATAGGGCTATGGCCTAGACAGCCGCTGAGATGGTTTGGGTCAAGTCAATTTTGCCAGATCTTCATGTTCCTTTGGATAGTTCTATGGAGATGTGGTGTGACAACATAGCAGTGCCCTACATTGCCAATAACCTTATTTTTCATGATAGGACAAAGCAAGTAGAGATTGACTGCCATTACACTCTAGATCTCATTTAGCATAGGACATTACATACCACGGGTGTCACTTAAGAGGAGTAGGCTGCAAATGTCTTCACAAAGCCCCTGGCGAGCTATGCCTTCGAGGCGTGTTGTTCCAAGCTGAGCATGATAGATACGCTCCAACTTGAGGGGAAGTGTTAGCATATATTGTTCTTACATTTTTTATGCTTTTCTTGTATGAGCTTACAGGTGTTTAGCTCCTCAGGGGCAATTCTGTGCTTGTAACCCTTGGGTCTCTCTTTATATAAGGGTGCCTAAGGTTTCTATAATGGATTAAGTCATTTCATCCAAGTATAAATATAAACATTCAGCAATTGTGGGCACACCCCACACAACAACCACATCACGGGAAGAGAAGACATATATGTACATCTAGCAAATGTGGGCACACCCTGCTCAGCAACCATTCCATAGGAAAAGGAAGCATATATATATATGTCCACATATCTAATGCTGGTACACCTCTCTATAGTGTGCATGAACATATAGGTCCTTTTTGAAATATTTACATACTGTTTGAAAAGTTTATATCAAAAGGAGGCCGTCAGAAGTGCAACTAAAAATATGTACATCTATTTATGCAGTCCCTGGACCCAAAAACACCATTTATTACCTACCCTTTTTCTCCCTACCCTTCCATCACCCTAAAGTGTATGCTACGACGAAAAATAGCTCTGTTACGTTGTCGAGGAGTGCCCCTAGGCAAGTATAGAGGCTTGCAAAGTAGACCTCAACAAACTCCCCCATATAAAGCATATTTTGAAGGAGATCCTTGGTGAGTGTAACACGGAGTAGCTGGTGCACCAACAGGTGCAACTCCCGCACACTGGGACGTGGCATGAAATGAGTTGGGCTGCGAACATTCTGTCATGCAAAGTAGGGCGAAAGTAGAGTATGAGCCAAAAATGGCTTAGTAGGGCATAGTTAACGTAAGGAAAGAAAAAAAAGAAAGCAAACCAAATTTCAAATTTAATTTGATATTTTCATAGATGTAATTCCCTATACGACGTGGCTTCTTCCTTACCCTTTTATTTCTAACAATTCCTAGTCTCATCCAAAGACCGGAATCGTCCCTTATTTCCTTTAACTGACTGACGAATCTCCGACTCAACCATCTCAACCCCTACCGCAAGGTCTCATGATGGGATGTCCCCTAGATATTAGGTACTAACCGCTAACTTCCGATAGCAAATTTGTACTACTAGCATTATAAAGAATCATCACCCTGTCATTAGGGTACTCTTGTAGTGACCCTAGGGAGGTTCATGGTGCAAGAAGCCTCTCCTTGTGCCTCAGAGAGACTCCATCCTGAATCCGCCCTTCGAAATCACCTAATGTTCCTCGTAATAGAATATTACCGGGCTGGCAACTCGCACTCTAACTTGTGTGGAGACACTCGACATACCGTACACCTCATCAGTCCTAATACCTTGTTATGGGTAATTCATTATCCCATAAGGATTGGTTTGGATTTTCTTCATCTAAAACCCTCCTCGGCCTTCACGATATCATCTAAACTCTTCCAAGTATCTTGGAAGGGGCTCGAGGGTCTACTCCACCTTCTCCACAGAGGTATTCGACCACGGAGTCCTCTGAGAGTTTGAGTTCCCTTTCTCGAGGAGTTGTCGCTGGGTTGCTTTGGCTTCTCAGTCCCAAGTCCCTAGGTCTATGTGATACTACTCGTGATCTCAGCAAGTTATGCTCAATGGCCACTTGCCTGGACCGCCCATCACTGTTGGGCTAAACTATTAGAGATAACGACATGTATCTCTACGTAGTAGGGTTTGGGTAGGCCAACCTTGCCTCCCAAGTACCCAGGTCCATTCCCTTGCCCGACCACCACCCTAGGTGGGCAGACAACACTACTGTGGCTCATTAGTAACTTGATATGCACCATTGGCCACATAGTTCCTCTCGCACGTCTCTATGCGACATTAAGAATGCGTGAAGTTCGAGATTACGTTTTACGACATGTTATCGATAACTTGCAACATTCGCACGTGTAGGCAACCGAAAACCGTGCATGCTTTTAGAAACTAGCACATGTACCATGACTAACATTTGCAGCAAAAATACCATGGCACTTGGACGACAAAAATTTCAAACAATTCTTTTTATCTAAGAGTCAAATCTTCTACTTGTCACATTTTTGCGATACGTCTTGGTTCGTAAATGCTGGGGAAGAACCCATAGGAACTTATTTAAATAGAGAAATTCGCAGCGTAAAAGAAACCTTCACAATTTTTATTTTTATTTTTTTGCAAATCGTTTGCGATAAAAATGAACCCATCACTTTGCAAAGGTAATGAAACGGAATGGTTCACGTCGTAGCCACAAGTGGTTATGCGATCACATACCACGTGCGTCACCACAATAACCTCTACCACGATTACCTATCTAGGTCCGATCCAGGACCAGCTCTACATATCCTCAGGTTCAACTCGTGAACCCAGCTCTATCCAACTAAGATATGCATTTATTTATTTGTGTGTGTGTATACACGTATATATTTATATATATATATTCTTACCATACATTCTGGCTAAGAGCCCACATAGCACGGCTTCATTTATGAAATCATCGAAAAAAATATACTGAGGAAAAGCTACCTTACCTTCCCCTGCAAGTTTACCCTACCTTGCTCACTGCGAGGCTCAACACCAGCCTCAATCTTCAGCTTCCGCGACCACGAGCTGCTGTGCCCACGACCCTGCTCCACCTCCCCTCACGGTGATGCAGGCATCGCACGACCAAAGGAAGAGTGGACGACGAGGGTTGCTGCCGCCACTGCTGCCAATTTAAGGGGCTAGAACAAGGGGCGAGGGTAGAACCCTAGCTTCCTTGTGTGTGGCGCTCGAAGGGAGGTCAAGGGGGCAGTGGTTCTGGCACATCGACGTCGACGACATTGATCAAGGGGCACAAGAGAGGGAGGTTGAGAGAGAGCAAGGGGAGGACTTGAGGAGGAGATCGGGAAGATAGGAGAGGGGAAGGTTGGAGGAGTGTGGAAGAAGGCGCTGGTAGAGGAGAAAATAAGGGTCACGGATAAGGGAGAGGAGGCGCAGGTGGGTACGACTGCAGGGGGTAATCATAGCCTCCACTTGCCTTCCTCTCTCTCTCCTTTTCTTTTCTTTTTTATAAAAAAAAAAAACAAAGTGGCCTTAACACTAGATGACTTTGAGAGATTGCACGGATCATTACGTACTTATCACAGGCATCACACTACATTTCAGAGGCCTCCTTCCTTGCCAGCAGTGATGGTTCACAGTTAGTTGAGAGGGTACCTAATGTCAATGACAGTTTGGTTAGACAGCAACAAAAGACACCATCTACCCCTAACAGTGCAGATCACCACAGTAGTGAGGCTCATTCGACAAAGACTCGATCAGAGATACCAGATAATTCAGATCTCCGTCTTGCCATTAGGAGGGCACCGCACACCTGTGAATCCAGATATCGGGTTACAGGTAATTTGGTTACCGATGATCTTGCTCCTCAGTTTAACAGCTTCTGTCAGGCACTTACAGCGTCATACATTCTGTCTACCTACCAGCAGGTCATGCTTGATCTAAAGTGACGTCAAAGCTATGGTAGATGAGATGGTAGCACTTCAGAGTAGACAGACTTAAGATCTCACCTTACTTCCTACTGGTGCACAACTAATTGGCTTCCAATGGATCTTTGCCATGAAATACAACCCTATGGGTTTACTTTAAGGTATAAGGCCAGCCTAGTAGCAAAAGGGTTTACGCAGACATATGGGGTGGACTTCTTTAATACTCTCCCCCATTGCGTGGCTTGCCACTATCCGAATACTTATTTCTGTTACGGATCACAGAGATTGGCTATTATACCAGCTGGATGTGAAGAATGCCTTTCTCTATGGCAATCTTCAGGAGGAGATGTACATGCAGTAGCACCTGGGTTTCGAAGTTCAGGGGGAGTATGTGCAGTTTAAGGAAAGTGATCTATGAATTGAAGTAGAGTCCAAGGCCTTAGTTCCAGAATTTATCAGAGGTGCTCCACCAGATTGATCTGAAGCGATCTACTTTAGATCACTCCTTATTTACCAAGAAGACTGATAGAGGGACTGTGGTGCTCCTGGTATATGTGGATGATCTTATCATCACTGGGGATGACAGCAATGGGATAGACGAAGTCAAGAGACACTTATCAGAGAAGTTTGTCATGAAGGATCTGGAACAATTGAGGTATTTCTTGGACATCGAGGTTGCACGTAATAGGGATGGAGTGGTACTCTCGCAAAGGAAGTACGCTCTTGATCTTCGTCAGGAGACTAGTATATTAGCAGCTAAGGCTGCAAATATTCCCATAGATCTCAAGGTCCACTTATATGATGAGAGATCTGAGGTGGTTAATAGTAGGGCCTACAAGCAACTGGTGTGTAAGCTCCTTTACCTCATCATCACTTGTCCAAACTTGTCTTTGTTGGTTCGTAGGCTTAGCCAATTTATGGATAAGCCAACTAAGCAGCACTAGGAGGCTGCAATGCAGGTGCTTAGGTATGTGAAGAAAGTACCAGGACAAGGATCATTATTCTATAAGGGAATGCCCATGAGGATTGTAGCATACTCTGATGCTGATTATGTTGGGTGTGTTGGAGATAGAAAATCTACCATAGGATTTTGTACCTTTGTTGCGGACAGTCTGGTTACCTGGAGGAACAAGAAGCAAGCAGTAGTATCTAGATCCAATGCAGAGTCAAAATACAGAGCCATGACCCAGACAGCCGCTGAGATGGTTTGGGTCAAGTCAGTTTGGTCAGATCTTCATGTTCTTTTGGATAGCTCTATGGAGATACGGTATGAGAACAGAGTAATAACCTATATTGCCAATAATCCTATGTTCCATGAGAGAACAAAGTATGTAGAGATTGACTGCCACTACACTCAAGATCTCATTCAGTGCGAGACGTTATCTACCACGAGTGTCACTTCTGAGGAGCAGGCTGCAGATGTCTTCACAAAGCTCCTTGCAAAATCTACCTTTGAGGCATATTGTTCCAAGCTGAACATGATAGATATTCATGCACCAGTTTGAGAGGGAGTGTCAGATGCTGTCTTTTGTTATTTTATGTTTTTATATTAGGATTATAGTGCTATTTTCCCACACCTCTTCTCTTATAAAGAGGTTTAGGGCTCCCTATAATAGATTAAAGGATTCTATTCTCCTACTAATAGAGGTGTAGGACAACATGCTTATCTTGAAAATTTTATTATTAACATTGCCTATGGGAAACATGCTTTTTTTTCTGAATGAATGAAGCTAGGTGGTTGTCAGCCAGATAACCACCCTTTAACATTTCAAAAAAAAGTTAAGATACCTTCTTCAACTCTTCGTGAATGATTTCCATTTCAAGCCTGCATCAAAAGAACTTGTCTAGAAGTAATATCACCAAAGAACTAAATTATCAAAAGATGTTATGTCGATCAATGTGTTCTATAAGATTTGCAGATAGAAGTAGCTTGGAATTGGGGTAGAATGTGATGGTTTGCACAAGTTCCCTGGGGGAGGTCGCCTTGGTTATTTAGTTGATGCTTTAGGCACATGGACATGGAACCATAACCCAAATTATCTTGTGGCACAACTACCTTGATCATCTCAATTTCACTTCATTGAAGAAGTAATCCCAAAATTTATTTTCTGCAATAAAAGTGCAGTCTTTAGACTGCACGACCTGCCAATCGATAAAGCATCAACTTGTTACCTTGCAGGAGTCCAACACCACCACCACCACCACTAGCGCTTTTTCTTTGGTGCACTCTGATGTGTGGGGCTACTTTTGGCGTTCATTGATGATTGGTCTAGATGTACCTTTTGTATACCTAATGAAGAGTAGGGATGAACTTTCAGGAATTACCATACTTAGCAATATGGTGGAAAATTAATCCACTACAAGAATCAAAAAATTTTGATCGAACTTTAAGTTGATTGCTTATTTCAAAAACAAAACGCATCATCCATGAAACTTTATGTAGTTATACAACTCAACAAAATAGTATTGAAAGAAGAAGAATAGACATCTTTTTGACTAAGAAGAAGAATAATTGTCCAATTTTATTGATGCAAAATAATTACAAATTTGCTAGCCACATTTTGGCACAAGAAGCCACCTCACTACACATATTCTCAACCCAAGCTCTCCCCCCATTAAAAAGTACATCATTTCTAGCCTTCCAGACAACCCACATAATTGCTGCCATATACACACGTGGCTTAGTGTCCATAGTAAAGTCTGACCATAGCATATCCCACGTGGAAATGGAGCAGCAGAAACGACGCCATACTTCATTAGTGACCAAACAGGAGCAAAAAAGGTGTTTAGTATCATCTTCCTCATACCCGCACGGTGGACATGCAATGGCATCAACACACAAAATTCTTCCTCTTAATGCACCAGTGACCAAGCCTTCATGCCTAGTTAGCCATAAAAATGTTTGGATCTTCAGGGGAATTTTCAACTTCCAGATCACCACACAAATTCTTCTGTGCTCATCATCCTCTCCATCATCAAGGAGCTTCTCATATGCTTTACATAAGGCGTACACCCCATATTTCCACTCAAATCTATCCAGCCCTTCTCAGCTTACAGGCAGCCAAAGCTTCCATCAATATTCAAGACTCCTCCCCAGATCTACAATCATATGGACCATTTGTTAAGATGGAGTTCCAACTCTCATCTTCATGCCAATGTTCGGCTACACTAGCATCCTTCATATTGGCACAATTATAGGCACAGGTGTACAAGTCTTGGAGATGCCCAAGGCCACTTCAATCATCCTTCCAGAATTTGAAATCAGTACCACTTCCCAACACCAGATAGAACATATCCCAGTGCATCTCCATGGACTTAGAACCTGACAACCAGAAAGGTGATGCCCCATGCGGCTGCAAAATAGCCTCTGGCATGATTCAATCCCCATAGGAGTCTTGTATAATCTCCTGCCACATCCCACTGTCTCTTCTCAAAATAATGACCCTCCATTTAAGCAATAGGGAATCACCAAACTCCCTTAATGATCAGACACCCATTTTACCCTCTCTTTTCGAATAACAAATATCTCGCCACTTGATAGGTTGCAAAAACCGACCATTATGGGATGACCCTTCTAGAAAAATCTTTTTCTCATCACATCCATCTTCTTTAAAATGGAGGTAGGTGGTCTAAACATAGAAAAAAAAACCGGAATGGCCAACAACACCGAGTTTAGCAAAATCAATCTACCCCCTTTAAAAAGAAACCTACCACACCACCCTACCAACTTGATCGACATCTTCTCAAAAAGAAGCATTCAGTCGCTTTTCTTCATCTTCTTGAACTGTAGAGTCGCTTTTCTTCATCTTCTTGAACTGTAGAGGAAGACCCAAGTACCGAATGGGTAGAGTTGTAACAGGCATTTGGAGGATATCCGAAATAGTGTCCTCACTATTGCACGCAGGCCCAAAGCATATTAGGGAAGACTTAGCACAGTTAATCTTAAGACCAGAAACACCACCAAAAATCTCCACAAGATACTTCAAACATTCAGCCTCCTTGGCCCCCCCTTTCAATGAAGAAAATTATCATCTGCAAACTGAAGAATAGGTGTTAGTGCTCTTTGAGAAGAAAGAGTATACCCATGGATGAGACCCCCTGCGTGAAGGCAAACCGTGCTAGAGTATCAACTACCAAAATAAAAATAAGTGGGGCTATAGGACACCCGTGCTTCACCCCCTTTTGTGGCTGAATCCACTATCCTGTAGGACGCCCATTAATCAAAGGTGAAAAGGAGGAAATGGTAACACAACGTTTAATCCACTGCACCCATTTTTCTAGAAATCCCCTGCTCAAAATCTCCCACGGGTACTCCCATGAAATCGAATCGTAAGCTTTGGAAAAATCCACCTTCCACGTAAAAGCTTTCTTTTTCCGTCTCACCCATCCTGAAACCATTTCATGTGCCAGAATAAATGACTACTGTAATGATCTGCCCTTCAAAAAGGCTGACTATACCAGGCTAACAAGTTCCTGTAAGGCATCTCTCATACCGTTTGCCAACACTTTCCCAATAATCGGATAGATGAAATTAGAAAGGGCAATTTGGTAAAAGAACAATAAGTGATCTATTTATTTTTTCCAACCTAAAGTTGCCTACTTGGAACTCCCTCACCACATCCAAGACGTCATACTTCACCACCGACCAAAACTCCTTATAGAATAACACAGGGAACCCATCCGAACCTAGAGATCCCTCCGCCTTCAAGCCCTTCAAAGTGATGACCACCTCTTCCTCAATAATGTCCCTACATAACTATTGGCCCTATGCATCATCCAACCGTGGCATATCAAATGCACCTAAACGTCATTCACCCCTTGTCCCCACACATGTAACATCAAAAAAATATTTGTTTGCTGTGCTACAAATGTCTAATGGTGACATTGCCACGTGGTCTTCATACCACAAAGAGGATATTAAATTACATCTTCTCCTTGCACTATCAGCATCATGTGAATATTTCATATTGGAATCGCCTTCCTTCAACCACAACTGACGTGAACATGACGCCAATCAATTTCCCACTGTAGATCTTTAGCAATGATGTTTAAGAGCTTCCTCTGTGAAATTTCCTCCATACTCAACTTCATTTGTTCATTGCCATCTAACCTCTTTACCCCCTCCATTGCTTCCTTTCTCTTTTGAGCCCTCATATTCGCTAGAGTTTTTTTAAATTCAAACAACATGAGACATAAGCCTCTCAACTTGGATGCAAGGCATTGCATGGCTGTACCTTCCCCCATATGTGACACCCACTAGGACGCCATCGTATCACAGAAACCATCCTCATTGAGCCACGACTTCTAAAACTTAAAGTAAGAGTTCGGCTTAGTGCCCTCCCCACTCTCCTATATATGATCAGAAAAAGGTTGTCCCAAAGCCACCACCATGGCTAAATGAAACATTTCCATAAGATTCACATTGCACAAAAAAAGGATCAATCTTAGACATCAATACGTTACCATTTCTCCATGTGTACATGGCAGCCGATGTGGGAAGGTCCATTAACTCTAGTTCCGACACCACATTCTGGAACCCAAATGTAAAGGAGTCTGTTCTGCCATCCAGTTTATCATTTGAAGAAAGAGTTGCATTGAAGTCCCCACCTAGATGCCAAGCCGCTCGTTGCACCCATGCAGATACACAACCCATCTCCTCCCATAAGTGTGGCCTCTCACTTTGTAAGCACAAACCATACACATGTCACACACAAGATAGAACTATCACTCATTCTGTTGAATTTACACATGATTGTGTAGCGACCCTCCCAAGTATCCTCCATCTGTAAAGCACCCATCCTCCACCAGATACATAAACCTCCCGATCTCCCATCAAGTTTAATTATCTTCAATCTATTCTCCTCATTGTGGCAAAGTGGTTGCCACAGGCTGGCATCTTCCCCCTCAATATGAGTCTCCTGAAGAAGAGCATAGTCAATGCCCCACTCCTTGAAGTATCATGAAAGCGTCCCACGTCTTTTGCGATCCCTCAACCCATACGCATTCCAAGATAATATCTTCAACATGAAGGGGTGATGTTCCCCCTTAGTGCACCACCAGTGTAGTTCACCATCAAAACACTAGACACATAATCCACATCAAACTTTTACACTCTAGCTGGTTGACTTCGTAGGTTATACCTGCCTCTGCTGGACGACCCACCATGCAAGATAAATGAGGAACCTTCATTATAAGTTGCATCTTCAAGGGTATTAAAGGTGAACACACCACCATCACAAGGGTCAACCTCCTGCACCAAAGTATCAGTTGATTTTCCCATCATAAGAGCCTCTTCACATGGAATAATGGCTCCCTCCACCACGTTATCCTCCATTTTTCTATCAACTACATCCTCAGACTCCTCAACAAGATCCACCCCTTCTCTGCTAATCACCTTCCTTTTCTTTTGACCAGATCTCGACTCCTCATTGGCCACATGATCCACCCTCTGCCATTGTGGATTGACCTTCCCTCCAACATCATTCATTGGGCAAGTCTTCACCTCCTCCACGTTTGTTGCCTAATGCACACAAACATACATATGGAGAAGCCATGATGAGCCCCCACATCTCAAAATGACTCTCTCATGGAAAGGATCACCATGTCTTAAGGTTTCCCCAACCTTTACCATGCTGCCATCACCTTCCATCAGTCCTACTACAGACTCTTCTTTCAAGGAAGCAAAACCAGTTATAACATGGTTGACCATGATGTTTGATCTAAGGTGAATAGGGAGACCTTTAATTTCAACTGACTCGACCTTACTAAGCACACGCTGAGGGATGTTCATTCACAGCACCATCAAAAGGGATACCAATCTCCAAAGAATCGACACATTAGCACAACATGATGAACAGAATTTCAATCCATCCACATCACCATCACAAAGACCAAAAAGCAAAAAATGTGATGCATTCAACCATGATATCTTCCACGACGATGAGGATAAGGAGAGAGATCTTACTATTCCATGAAGATCATCCATGGATGGTGCATTGGCCATAATCTCTCTAATGAGGACTCCACGGAGGAGAGACTCCGCCGCAAGAACCTATGGAGTGAGAGGTACTTCGACGTCGAGGGAGGGAGGCATAAGAGGCATTGGGAGATATGTTGGGAAGAATGAGCAAAATCAATTTCTTTCTCTAACCCTACCTCTCTTTATATATAGAGAGAGAGGTAGGTGCAAATTACATGTAATCCCATGAAGAAAACAAAAAATAATAACGCACCACATGACACCATGAAACTAACTAGACTCTGTAACACTCCCTCAAGCTGGAGCATGGATATCAATCATGCTTAGCTTGGATACACATGTATCAAATGTGGATCTAGCTAGTGGTTTGGTAAAGTTATCAGTTGTTTAAGCATCTAAAGTAACTTGGGAGGTAAAGATAAATCCCTTCTGAATTAAATCTCTAGTGTAATGGCAATCTACCTTCACATGTTTGGTGCGTTCATGAAACATGGGGTTGTTGGCGATATAAGTGGTAGCCCTGTTGTCACATCACAACCCCATAAGCCCATCAATCTATATATGTAGATCACTCAGCAAGGATCTCACCCACATCAATTCTGCTGAGGTCTAAGCCATAGCATGATACTCAGACTCAACACTGAATCTGGATACCGCAGTCTGTTTCTTACTCTTCCAGGTGACCAAATTCCCTGCAACATATGTACAAAAACCTGTGGTAGACTTCCTATCATCAGGGCTACTTGCATAATCTGCGTCAAAGTATCCAACAACCGTCATAGACATCTCTCTAGTGAAAAGAAGACCTTGTCTAGTGCTCTCTTCACGTACCTGGGCACCATCATGACTGCATCCCAGTGCTATCTAGTAGGCCTCTCCATAAATTGGCTTAGCTTTCCTACTGCAAAGGAAATATCCGACTTAGTAATTGTCAAGTAGAGCAACTTCCCCATCAGCTGACGATACTATCTACTATCTATTGGCTTTGCATCACTATCATATAGTCGTGCCTTAGGATCCATGGGAATATTTGCTGGCTTGACTCTTAGCATACCTATCTCTTTTACCACATCAAGGACATATTTCCATTGAGATAGCACAATACCATGCCTACTACGGGTTATTTCTATCCCAAGGAAATATCTCAATGGCCCTAAATCCTTTATCACAAACTAATCCGCCAAAGTCTGTCTAATCTCAGCCATAACTGTTGTATCATTACCACCGACAACCAAGTCATCAGCATAGACCAAATGAGCAACAATACCTTTCCCCATCTTTCTGATAAATAAAGAATGATCTGCAGACAATCTGGTGAACTCCACAGACTTTACCACTTGAGAGAGCTTCTAAAACCAAGCTTTTGGGCTCTGTCTGAGGCCATATATGACCTTCTGCAATCTGCATACGCACTCCCCTCAAACCTCATAACCAGGAGGTTGCTGCATGTAAACCTCCACTTGCAAATCCCCATAGAGAAAAGCATTCTTCACATCAAGCTGGTGAAGATGCTAATTTCACTGAACTGCCACTGAAATCAAAATCCTCACTATAGATAGTCGAGCCATCGGTGAGAAAGTGTCAAAGAAGTCCATCCTATATGTCTAGGTAAACCCTTTGGCAACAAGTCAAGTCTTATACCGTGCAACAGACCCATCTGGATTGTACTTGACTGCAAACACCCATCTATAGCCAACTACTGTAGCACCCTATGGTAAAGGTGTAATCTCTCAAGTGCCACGAGAAGTAAGAGCAGTCATCTCATCCTCCATAGCCTGGCGCCACTTTAAATAAAGCATGGCCTACTGGTAGGTGGTAGGGATGATATGGCAAAGAAAGCACAACAGAAGCACCCAAAAGTTGACCCAAGTCCATCAGTAACCAGACTACCGACAACACGGTATTTGGACTCACAGGTGCGGGATGACCTCTAAATGGCAATAGAAAGGTCAAGATCACCCATCTGATCCTCCTATATTGGTTGTAAAGCAAAAATATCCTTATCCGGACATCTATCATTAGGAGATGTCGTATCATTACTCTGCAACCTGTCTGTGGTCTCCTTAGGTGGAGAATGTGGAGTCTTTGTGGCTGTTGCAGGAGGTGGCATGTAAAAGGTACTATGAGGTCGCTGATATGTAATAATAGGCTCAGAGAACTTCATAGGACCCTCTCTAGTCATAGGACAGGTAGAAATAGGTATCTCCTCTAAGAGAACAGGAGGTATAAGCATTGGAGCCTCCGTAACCTCAGGGGATAAACTCCGGGCAGCAATGGAAATATGTAAGATAGACTCATGAAAGGTGACATGAGCACTCACATAGTGCCTACCAATAAGAGGATTAAAGCATCTATATCCTTTCTGAGTTCGTGAATATCCCAAGAACACGCACTTGACCGCTCGTGGTGCCAACTTGTCTCACCGTGGAGAAAGAATATGAACAAATGCTGTACATCCAAACACACATGGTGGTACATGAAACAACTCCTGCTCTGGATGCAATATATGCCAAGGAATCTGCTCATAAAACACTGAACTGGGCATTCTGTTGATTAAATAACATGCCGTGAGGACTACATGACTCCAATATAACAGAGGCACACTATGATGAATCAATAAAGTGTGAGCCACATCCAAAAGATGTCGGTGCTTTTTCTCAGCCACCCCATTCTGCTGAGAGGTATGAAAGCAAGTAATCTGGTGCACTATCCCATATGACCTGTAAAACGTAGACAGTTTGGTGGTACAAAACTCAAGTGCATTATCAGATCCGACTACTTTAATAACAGCTGAATACTGAGTCTTAATTTCCACCATGAAATACTCAATGACAGAACCAACATCTGACTTGTTTTTCAGCAAGAATACCTATGATAGGCGGGAAAAGTCATCCACAACTACTAAATAATAACGATAACCATGCCTATCTAGTATGCGACTCGGCCCCCACACATCCATGTGCAGTAACTCAAATAAGGTCATAGACCCAGAACAGGTACTTAACGGGTAGGAGATACGACGGTGCTTGCCCATCTAGCACGCATCACAACATATCCGAGTTACAAGAGAAATATGTGGAATGACCCGTCGGAGGCTATCCACGAGAAGATGTGCAATTTGAAGATGCCACTGAACTGCACTCCCAGTAGCAAAAAATACTTCTCAACATATAAGGCAAGCGAAGTCTGAATCAGACGATAGACTCCACCCTCTATATTTCCACTACCAATTGTCTTCCCTATCAGTTTATCTTGAATGATGCATTCCACGTCATCAAAGACAGCATGATAATTAAGCTCCTTTGTAAAGCTTACTAACCAAGAGTAAGCTCATCGGAAAGTCTCGCACATAACAAACATCAGGTAACCTTAAAGTAGGAGTCACCGGTGTCTCCCCCTGACCCGCTATCCTAGAGTGTTTGCCATCTGCAACTTGCACCGTCTTCTTGCAGGTACAAATCTGAGATGGGTAAAATGATCCCAATCTCCACTGAGATCTCGTGAAGCCCCTGAATAAACAAGCCACTCCATACTACCCCGATTCCTAACATATGCAATAGAACCCAACTTAGTGGCTCCTTGGAGCTCATCATAATGGCTACAACCTTGGAGCAGTTTCTCATACTCACTCCAGGTAATGGTCACTATATCATCTACCAACCTCTGTGTGGCAGAGGTGCTTGGACCAATATGAAAGGAATCCATATTGATATTGTGAAATCATAGATTCACCAAGAAATAAACCTCTAGAGCACAAGATCAGGGGTAAATCATACCAAAAAGGAGATGGAGAATCGATATGAAATTTTCAGATCATGATCATGAGCGGTGGAGGGTGGCGATTGCTTCCTCTGGGCAGAGCAACAACAGCCCCCTCTGGGCGGCGGTGGCGGCGCCCCTGGGCGGAGCAATAGTAGCCTCTTCTGAGCAGTGGCACCCTTGGGCAGAGTAGTAGTGGAGCCCCTGGGCGGGCGATAGCCCTTTGAGCGAGGTGGAGCAGTAGCAGGCGCCCCTAGGCAGAGAGGGGCGAAGAGCAACAACTCCCTCTGGGCAGCGGTGCTCCTAGGAGGAGCGGCTCCCCTAGACGGATATCAACTGTCCCTCCTGGGTGGAGCGGCGATAGTGGAGTCCAGTAGACTCCTCTACAGTGTAGGTGGTCAGCAAGTGTTGCCCCGCCACCTCCTCTTCTCTTCACTAGACGGTGACGGCGATGCTGAGCGAGGTGGCAGTGGTGGCGGGGCTACAAAAGGTGCCCCTCAAGTTAGGGTTAGGGTGGAGGTCTTGAAGCTTATTTGGGTGGGGTATCTAGGGCACCAGTCTAAAATAGTTGCTCTAATACCAAGTTGGGATGAATGAGCAAAATCAATTTCTTTCTCTAACCCTACCTCTCTTTAAAGAGAGAGAAAGGTGGGTGTAAATTACATGTAACCCCATGAAGAAAACAAAAAATAATAACGCACCACATGACACCATGAAACTAACTAGACTCCGTAACAAGATATGCCCATGCATTACTTTGCTTACCCTCCCCACGCTGTGGATGAGAATCCATCCCATGATCACGTGTGCCTCCATGAGGAGTCTGCATGTCCACATCCCGTCTCCATGCATTGGGCCCACGGCTAGGGTTGACGTTAAACCCTCGTGTTGTGCGGCTAGGGTTTCCACTCCTATCATTGTTAACGTTCTTCCTACTTTTGCAAGAATTCCTTCTATGACCAAGTCCACCAAATTCAAGACACAATAGCATTGCGGCAATCCACACCATGTGCCCTCTCTCACGACATCTATACCAAACCATGTTCCCTCTTCCATCCACTCTAAACCCATGAGACCCCCATCCCCCATAAGATCCATGCCCACCTGATGGACTTTTAAACCTCCCATCATCACCAGGCCCTCCAGCAGGCCCCCAACCACCCACTGGCTCCCATCTCCCATCGCCCTTTCCTCTTCTCCTACTCGCCATCGCCCGCCCACTCCATGTCGCTCGCTCCGTCGCCCACCCTCAATCGCCCAGCAAAAGTCCTGATCGAGATCAAGACCTTGCACGAATCCGGGCCTGCAGCAAGCAGTAGTCTGCACAACACCTTGCTAAAGAGCAGAAAGATGTCGAGGAAGGAGGTCCAAGAAGAATAGTGATGAGAACCTCATCATGAGCCATAACTAGCTCATTTTGACCTAATATAGAGGATAAAAGCTCCTACATAACTCAAGGAAAGGCTTAACTCAGAGAATTCTGAGTTTAAGAAGAAAACAAGTCATAAGGGGTAAAAATGCAATTTTACCAGCACAATCTGCAAACAGGGTAACTCAGGATCCAAACATAGGTCAAACTAACCTAATAAGAGGAAAGTGGGATGATCTAATCTAATAAGGGCTACAGCAACTCCAAGGAATTAAATGACAATCTATAACCCTAAAATAAACCCACTTCAATTCATGAGGTTCGAGGCAAAGCAAAAATCTACTAAACCCTCTAAAATTCATAGAAAAATAATCTCTAGGGTTTAGAACTTTCAATTTGGTCTTAGGAACCCATTTTGACCTACATTGAGAACCATGCCCAATTAACGACTTAATTTGGATTTTTACGTAAATTGACCGGTTAAACAAGGTCTGACCTAGAAATAAAATTCACCATTAGAATCCTTAGGCCCCATTTAGTCATGCATAAAAATTTGAGCCTAAGAAGAGACCTTCTTGACCGACTTTTCATTTTGGTCCTCATCCATTACTTTTTGACTCTCAACTTTTGAAACCATCGCATTTTGGCCCCTAAGTCTTCATCGTTTTTGCATTTGAGTCCTCCCTGCAAAACCCTGAGTAGCGCCATGCTCCGGCGAGGCATGGCGCCGCGCAGGGTGAGGGCGACCCCCTGCCAAGACAACGGGGTGTTCCCTGCGACGTCTGCTGTCGCAGGGACACCTCCACGATCTCTGCCATCACCCACACCTTCCGTGCGAACGCACGGAAGGTATGGGTTGCAATCCGGCCATCCTCCGGCGTGCCTCCGCCCTCCTCTCTGATTTCGCCTCTATAAAAGTCGCCACCGCTGCCGCATTCAGCAGCTGGGTTCTGACGGAGAAACTCCCCCCCTTTCCTCTCTTCCCACTCCGGCAGAGGCCCTCCAGCTCCGGCGGTTCTCCCTCCTCGTCGCTCTACCGCAGTACCAGCAGCAGAGCCACCTTCGCCCGCTCTTCCCGCGTCGCACCGTACCCAGTGCGCGCTCTCCCGCTCTCTCCTCGCCGCCACCCCCTCTCTCTGGGCACCTTCTTCGGCGACAGTCGATACGACTGTCGCCTTACTCCGGCCCCCTTCGACTCTACAACTAGGTCAGAACTTCTCCCCACTTCCCCCTCTTTCTTTTCCTCACTATTTTACATTTGATTAAACCCTCGACCGACCTGACCACCCTCACCTTCTCCATCTCCGGCCACTCTCCGGGGAGTTGCCCCCGTCAATCCACCACTCCACACAACTTGCCACCTACCCCAAAAGCTCTGCCTCACCTCACCCGACACCCCCCGCCCCACCACTACCACTCCACATCCCCACAACACTCCCTCGAACAAACCCACTTTTCCGGTCGCAGTCCGACCTAGGGCCGCCGCCGGACACCACCCCACGACCTGCCAGACCCTGCACCACCTTCGCCGTGTCACGGCGAAGGTCCCCCGCTTGTCTGATTAGGCCGAGAGGCCGTTTTACTGTGAACAGGTCACCTGCCCTCCGTCGCCATTGCTGAGCAGGTGGAGCTCCTTCCGCCTGTAGCTGCAGCCTCGCCCTGCCCAGCCTCGACTCTCCAGGCTGCGCGCTTCGCCTTCCCGCCTTCACCCAGGCCTGCAGCTGGGGCGAGAGCCTCGCGCACAGCGGCAATTGCCTGCAGCTCTCTCAGCTGCAGGCGCCCAATTGGGGTGGGACATTTAGTCCCACCTCGGAAGATTCAGCAGCCGCGCACCCATATAAAGGTAAAAAGTGCAATAGGCTTATCGCCTCAGCACACGGGGTGAGGTCCCTCTCACCTGCTCACCCGGCCTCGTCCGCGACCACCCCCCGCAGACCTGGCCCTACCCATTTACCCGACCTGCACTCCTCGCCCACCACCGCACGCCGGTGGGCCTGGACCCGGGAGCAACCCGTACCCAAATACCCGGTAGCTCTGGGAGAGCTATCCTACGAGCGAAATCTGAGAGAGAGAGACGCGGGGGAGGGTAAAGTAGGTTTTTGCCCTGACCAATCTGTGAGTGTGCAGGCACAGAGGAAGAAGAAGAGAAGGCAGACCGCAGAGGAAGAAGGAGAAGAGAAAAGACTGAAGGAGGAAGGAAGAGCACCAAGCAGCACTATAGCAGCGGTGACTTAAGTCGTCTGATTGGAAAATCAGACGACGCTCTGCAAAGGAAGAAAAGAGAAGCGCAAGGAAGACAGAGCTAAAAGAAGAGAAGAAAAGAGAAGATAAAGAGAAGACGAGAAGCTCTGAAGAAGAAAAGAAATAGAAGCAGAAGAAGAGGAACTGAAGGCAGAAGATCAAGGAAGAAGATCCGAGAAAATAAGAAGATGAGCTAAGAGAAGAGAAGCCACAAGACAGATTTATTTCTCCCTCTCTCTCTCTTATTTTTGTAATAGAAATATTGTACTTCTAGAATACAACTTGCTCCCTGAATTCGACCTCGGGAACTCTTTTATTTCCGAGTAACAAATTGTATTAAACTGGTAACCACTTCTCTATGCTATACTAGGACGAAATAATAAAACTATAGACGAGAGGAGCTACCACCAAATAGGTATCTTGTTGACACTATAATAGCACTATTGTTTTAATGGAATGTACCAAAATGTTTTTAGATTGAAGCTATCCTCACAAGTGCTTTTCTTACTAATCGGATGCCTTCATGGGTGCTTGGTGGAGAGACTCCATTTTCTATGTCGTTACCTAGCAAGGAACCAAATGCCTTCCAATATAGAAGCTTTAGGCATCTCCAATTTATACATGATCTTTCTTCATGTTGTGGGAAACTGGGTATGTGGTCTATCAAAGGTACATTTCTTGGATATACATTCAACTAAATGGTATAAGTATGCTTGGATCCGACAACTAATAAACAATATGTAGTAAAAGAAGAGACTTTAAAAAAGATTCCTACTTTTGCCAAAAATCCTCTTAAGGGAGAGCAAAAAGGGAAAAAAAATTGTATGGATGGATTAAAAATTAATTAATTCATTAATTATAGTTTTTTTAAAAAAATTAATTACCTAACTAGCAGAAAGTCGCATCTTTGAGTCACGCCTTTGTTAACCTAGGCTAAGTTGTGTCTAAAAACATGACTTGCTTTAAGATAAAGTCATGTCTTCTAGACAACTTTTTTAGCATAACCTAAGTCGTGTCTCAGAGACATAATATGTCCTAAGTTGTAAAGACACGACTTAGGTAACCATTTTAAATGCTTGTGCCTCCCCCTCCCCATAGGATAGAAGCCTCGACACCCACCGCTGCTACTACTGTTAAGGCCCCTTAGCCACCCATTGCTGCTGCGAGCTATCTGTGCGACCATTGCTCCTCCCACGACCATTGCTCCTCCCGAGGTCATTGCTCCTCCCGACAGTTGCTCTACCTCTCCTTTAGGCACCACTCTCCACCACTTCACCAAGTCATTAGGGTACATCCCGTTCTCTACCTCTACAACGTTTCTTTTTATTTCTTTTGATGATGAATGTGGCAGAAAGGGTGCAGTGCGTAGATCTGATTGGGATTCATTCGCATGAGAGGAGAGTGGGTGACATTATAGGTGATGGGGGTAGGGGCTAGGAGGCGGAGGAGAGAGTTGAGGGGAGGGTGAGAGGTTTGTGATGGTTAAAAATCTATACGAACAGCCAATATATGCACTTGTTTTATCTAGATAGATTGTAAATAAACCAAGCGTTGTATTTAAGAATAATTATTTAGCATTTGGAGGATTACAATCCTAAGTGTAATTTCAAAATTTTAATATGTAAACAATAGATAGATCAAATTAGAATTTTCATTTTTATGAGATACATTATGCACCTCATTTATGTTTTTAAAGTTGGTCACCTATGTTGACATCATTAGTTAAATAACACTATGAAATATAATTATAAACACATAAATATGACCCATGAACCAATCTATTTTACGATTTTTAACACCAAATGGACTATGATGGAATAGTTACAAAATTTACGAACTATGAACTGGTCGAAGAGAGACCTATATCCTGGCTGGGAGTTGAATGGACGGTTATCTTCATAATGGCCATTGTAGATAGAATATCTGCACTACTCCAACCATTTAACCTGCCAAAGTGGCAGATGACTCAGTGCTGATGTCCATTAAAATTAAATAAAGGCAATGATAGGAAACCTCACGCTTGTCTTATTTAAATGATGGGGTGAGGTGGGACCTATCCAAGTCTAAATAGGGCTATCTGGTGTCAACGACAAGGAAAAATATGAACATGAAACACTTCACGATAACTATGATTCATGTATGTATTATTTTAAGTTCAACGGTCAAATAAGAATTTGATGATTATGAATATTGATTTATGTATTAACATTATTTAGTTTGAAAAGAACCCCTTATGAAAAGGTTGCAAAAAAAAAAGAATCATGACATAGAACCGAACGCAAAAGAATTTTGAAGATATAATTGATGACGTAGAACCAAACATCGTAAAAGAGTTTTGAGGACATAATTAATGGCTTAAAATTGATGTTACATACTTAGTCATTAAAAATAATTAATACCATTGGTTGATAATTTTTTTTAAGATCTAGCTAGATCAAGATTAATGGAGATGATCTCTGGGAGTTCCAATCTTATGATTAAATGTAATAAATACTTTAGTTAACTGCTTCCTTTCAAACTATAATCAATTTTATATTTATGTATGGATTATGGACTGTCTTTATTTCTTCCTCTATTTACGATGTTTCAATTATTTCCTTTATGATGAATGAATGATATCTATGATCGAATTGCTACGTTCTCGAGTCTCATAAGAAAAAATGTTGGTATTGATATTTATGTAAATTTAACATCTTTTTCAAGACCAAGGGGTTAGGAAGTGACAATATATCATGTCTTTATTATTTTATTTCTAAAATGGACTCCCTTGTAATTTTTCCCTCATTTAAAAGAGGCTACAGTTTCTTTTGAGGTTATGACATTTTATTTTCTTCCACACCACCATTATTTCTATGTCCTTGCCTGGAAATTTTTCGCTATATTCATCCATCTCATCTTTGGACCAACTGGTATGTTCAACCATAAATCTACCAGGTTCATCTTCACTCACCTCTACATCTTCTTTCCTTCTAACAATACCATAATCCCCAAGCCATAGTTCATCACTTGGTCTATCAATGTGTGTATCCATACTCTTTCTATTCTTGCGAAGTATCCTCTTTGCTGTGCACTAACTTGACTCACCATCAGAGTCACAGCCCCTTTCCTGATCAATTTGAACCTTCTGGTCCCCTTATCTGGAAGCATTTTATCAAAAACTTCCATAGGGCTCTCAACATACTGCTCAACATTCTGCAATATCTGAAAAGAATTCTTCACAGAGACTGGACCATGTGACTCTGATTCTTTTATCCTTCTTAGCTTTCTTCCATTTGCTGCCATTTTGATTCTCCTGAATGTGCTCCTGCCGAATCTCTTCCTGTCTAATATTTTCATCCAAATTCTGCTACTGCTGATCATTTAATAACTGCTTCCTCTTGGATGGCTGCTGTTGCGGTTGTTGTTCATCAGTTGCCTTCTTCTAATGCTGCTAATTTTACCACATGTCCTATTTGCTTTCTACTTAACTTGAATTCTCTTCCCAATAGGAAAACACTTAGTGGACACCAAAGTGTACACAACTTTGTACACAAGTACCACGTCATGTGACACGTCACATGATGTGTCTACCACGTCATGTGGCATGCCCCCACCTACAGTAATAGGCCATGTTAGCCACGCCACGTCATGCGCCACATATGTGCTGCATCAACATGACATGACATTATCCGTGCTATGTCATGTTCCATATAGGCTGTGTCATGATCCATGTAGGATGTTGCGTACAAAGTTGTGTCACTATATCACTACTCTTCCCAATAGTGTCAATGCTCTTCAATCAGCAGCAACAATGTCTTACCAAGGACTAAGATGACCACAATCCAGTTCATAAATCCAAATCCAATCATCAGCAAATTCTCTTCCAAACAAGGATCTACGACAAATGAACATAATCCAATGGACCTTCTACAATCAAAGGATCTGCTCATCTGAAAGCTCCGAATCAATTTCTGCACAAAACAGAGGATTTCCTTCAGACTGAAAGAACTCCTCTCTCTTTCAATCTGAAATATCTCCTTCAAATCTTAGTGCAGCCGTTCTGTTCCTCTATCAGCTTCAGGCTGCAACCAAGCTTCTGTGCTCTTCTCTCCAACAGGGCTTCTCAAACAGGGCTTCTCAAACAGAACTCTTCCCATCCGCATATCCATGATTCTGATGACTTCTTTGGTGGAGCACACTCCTAAATTAAAAAGGCATCACCTTAGGAAATGAAAGTACAAGATGAGGCCCCTTAATGGTCCCACAACCAGGTGGGGTGGCTCTGGATAATACACCACCAAAGGTGCAAAAAAGAACAGATCCAGGGTGGAGGGGGTTTTTAATGGGGGGGGGGGGGGGGGGGGGGGGGGGGGGGGGGGGGGGGGGGGGGTGTGTGTTGGGGTGAGTATGTATAAAGGCAGTTACCATATTGCTTGGGCAAACTATTACATGCATATTTTAGAGGCCTATCAAGTGGAATTTATGAAGTTGGTTCTATTTGCTAGACTAAGTTCTTTCCTATCAATATCTGTTGTCGAATTAACCAACATGCATACATACACTAAGTATTGTATACACATCTATAAATGTATAAATACACGTGTATGTATCTAGAAATCACATATGCATATCTGTATATAATTATGTATAGATCTAGAACACAATAGGCACACATAGACAGTTGTGTATTTAATAAAACGGGTACCACTGAGCAACAACTAAGTAAATCAGCAATATCCATAATAGTAGCAGTTGAAAAACACCCTTGAGTTTTCTTGTGAACTAACCTTGCACATACACTATTAAAGTACCTACACTGCATTTTCATTGGACAAGCACTACAATTTGGATTTGATTTCTTGCAAAAGACCTACAAGAAAGAAAATGAAAGAGAGAAATTTCACATTCTCTATCTTTATTAAAAGTTACTAGAGAACAATATGTAAAAGAAGTTACCAATATTACCTTTCCAAACGTAATCATATGATAATGCAACTCATACCTACTTAATGGAATTTATTAGTACCTTTCAACTTTCAAGGAAAAGAATGTTGTTGACTGTAACATATGAAGCACCATTGGATACTTACAATGTGTTGACATCAAGTTGGCATAATCGAGGCCAAAGATACATTTGAATATCTTTTATGACAGGATTGCTACTGAAATTGGAAAATAAAGGATTGTAATTCCTAAAAGATCGTGAAATTGAAACTGCTAATTAGCAAAATTGAAGATATAAAGCCCTTACGAGTCCATGGTATGCAATTCACGTTCATCTGGAAGCAATTTAATTGGAACCCATCCCAGCCTAACACATATTCGAGCGACATTTGTATCGACCTTGATTAAATGTACAATATTAATATTAAAGTTGTACATAGCAAAAACAAGGTTTAACATGGTAAAGGAATATGGTCTAGAATCTTACAGGAAAGGCCTTTTGCTGAAGTGTCAAAAGAGTGATGCAATCAATGCTTTTGGACCCTAAACCATGGATGCTTGAGAGAAATTCCCTAGAGTGCATAACAACCTCATTGAATTTCATATGGGAGTTTTTCTTCAATAACATCTATTACCATTCACGCAGTGATACAAAGGTAACTTTGATATACCTCATTTCATTTGGATGGATTGCTCTTAACCACTCGAGGTTGGTGCTTTCAAGCTCCTCCATCAATTTGGTCAATAAATTCTGCCAAGAAATGTTCAAAATCATGCAAATAATCAACAAGTGTTGAAACTGAGCAATCAAGATTTCAAGTGAAGTATGAGAATCGTTTGTCTACCTATTCAATGTTTTATAACTATTTCTTATCTGGCTAGTTGGAGTACCTGATAAGTAATGAAACTCATCTCATGTTCCCACAACAATGATCATTTACATTTTATTCGCAATGAAGTTTTTATACAGCAGCTAATAAAGCCACCACATTGATGACATTTTTTAATGTTCTTACATAATTAAAATTTCTACAAATTTTTTTTAAGTTAATTCAGAAAGATGTAGAGAAATTTTTCAATGTGTTCTTTGGAAATTGCAACTGTATTATGTAAAGAAGAGATGTATCAAATAATACCTTTATCCGTTGAGCCATTCTATTATTCTGTCCACGTCGTTCAATGACCTGTGAAATCATACCTATCTCAGCTTCTCCTACACTTCTCCAATCTACTATTGATTCAACGGATGGAAAACGTGTCACTTCTGCAATCTTACTCATACATGTTCTCTCAAACTCCTTCCAACTGAGAAGGCAACCTTTTTTCTTTCCAGCATCTTGTTTAACCATTTTCTCAGGTTCACATGCTTTTACTGCACATTCACTTCTGTTTATCACTTCATCTTGAGACGCACTGCCATCTTTGTGGAGTTTAGAAGGAAACCTTGAAACTAACTCCATAAATACAGAGCTGCACCCACATGTTTTGAACAATCATAAGTCTAAAAAATGCATTCTTGATATGCTAATAATTCTTTTACACAAGTTGCTACATTTTTAGATTACCTGGAAAGGACATCAGAAACATTTTGAGCTAGCATGGCGCCAACAATAGAGTCCAACACAGAACTTTTCCATGGAACAAATTTTCTGTCACCTGTTGGATAAAATTTTTTCAGTAAATATAAATTGTTGGATGCAAATTTCGAATAAATGCTTTGGAATACACTTGAAAAAGAAAACCATTGATACGGCAATATTGGGACATAAACATCAAACTAGGGCTCAGACCTATCAACAAGAACCTGAATACAGACCAATTATAAATGCCAGAATCATAACTCACACTTTTTTTTTATTATTTCAGATACATTTGTATCAAGAAAGAAAAATGTTTTCCTTGAACTCAAAAATGTCCAAACAGTCCCTCATTGCCAATAGTTTCACTAATGCAGAAAGCAAAATGTACCTTTATTCACAAAGAAGTTCATGCAAACGTTCACGTACCAGTGATATTTGAATATTACCGGTGATATTTTCTTATATTGCATCGATAACATTAAAAAGCCACCAGTGATATATATTTGATTCAAAATTCAATACTACCGATGCAATTTGACTCATAATTAAATATCTCCGGTGCAATTCAGTTTCAGGCGAAGAGCATGTAAATTTTTGCGTTAATATACATTTTCACTTTTTTTTGGAAAAATAATACAATTGTGGGAATACCATGATCATCTGATTCAATACAAATAGTTGATTACCTAGTATGCCTCGTGCATGACTCAAAAAGGAAGTTACATGTTCAGCAATCTCCTGTCTTTCCTTACTCCAGAACTGCTTCTTGTCGGCATCTTCCATGTAATTTTCATATTGACACTCGTGTAAATTTTTCCACAACCTAATAGATTCCTGATCCAGTTGAACTCTCATTGTACGTGAACTGCGCTGCTTACTTTTTCCACCTCGTTCACTAGGACTGACAATATACTGCTCACCTAAAACACAACAAAAGTATATATATATATATATATATATGCACATGTCACATTACATACGTGCAAATCGTATCAATCAATGTAGGTATAGACTCCCAATATTAGAAAAAGGAAGAACAAGAAGACGATATATATACCATCATCATCACAATTGAAGAAAGGGAAATCGGGCAAATATTTATTCCTGTTCCTGGCCATCTCCTTCACCTTCATCTTCACCTTTCTGGTGGGTGGGACAGTTGCAGACAAGGAGGAACAGGAAGAGACTATACCATCATCGGAACAGAAGAAAGGGGGATCGAACAGATATTTATTCTTGTTCCTGGCCATGTCCTTCACCTTCACCTTCACCTTCACCTTCACCTTCTTCTTGGCGGGCGGGCCAAACTTTAGAGACCTCCGTACAGGTCTGGCAGCAGTAGTGGTACTGCTCGAGGAGCCTCGACCAACCACCACTCCCACTGTCCTCCTTTTTCTAGCATATTTGGACGTGAACCTAGAGAGCTCCAGTGGGTCGCAGTACCAGTCGACCAAAGGGGAGGAGACGGCATCTTCTTCTCCTTGACCATGGCCTTGGGACTCAGCTGCGGCAACCATGGATCGTGCAGGGTGATGCTTCTGCTGCTGCTGCTTCTCCCGCTTCCGCACGTACACCTCGACAACCGGAGGATTCTTTTTCTCCTCGTGGGGAAGAGATGGAGGTGAGCGATCTTCACCCATCGATCGTAAGCAAAGCAGCAACAAATTAACTAAGGGTCCCTCGCGCTTTCGCTTATGCACTTGATTTGGAGATAGCAGCTACCGCCTGCTGGGACATTAATGCATGCATGCATCAGACAAGATCGGATGAATATGATAATCACTGCACATGCAGATAACGCTCGAGAAGAAGAGATTGGGCTAGGAGGAGGAGGTTACGTACGACCGTACGCAGGGTAGGGCGACGGATCGACCTGATGGTACGGGAAGAAGGAAGTAACAGCGGAACTTTATGCAGGCATGACAAGACAGCTACCTCTTACACCCCACTTAGATGTTTATGTAGGCATGACAAGACAGCTGCCTCTTACACCAAACCGCACTCGACGTGCAAAGGAAACGAGCTCTCCGTGAGATCGGGGTTAAATAAGGGATAAAATGATTATGGGATTATCTAATATTAATGGATATTTATTTATCAGTAAAAGTGAGAATAAAAAATGATAGTACGTATTTTTGTGATAGATAGCGATTATTGTGATATACAGTTACGTAAGAGTCTGTGTTGAAACGATGGATAAAATATTTTAATTATCGAAATATGTATATTTATTTTTATAGTGCTTGTGATATATAGTTATATGTTATAATAAAATTATTAATTTATGAAAGTAATGATTTGTGATTGACGAAAGTTATATTATGAGAAGTTAAAAAGGTAAAGAAAGGTAAAAATTGATGTAAGTTGAAATGAATGTGAGTTATATTTAATGTTGATATTTAATATAAAGAAATAGAAGAATGTAAGATTTATTATAAAGTAGGTTTTATTATATTTTAAATAATTATCATATTATTTTGAATTAAAATATATAGGTGATAAATAATTTTACATCGATAAAAATTTATTTTGTATCGGTGATAAATTGTTCTGGATGATTTTGTATCGATGATAAACTATTCTAAGATATATTTGCATCGATGCAATCTTATTTTGCACTTTTGTAAAATTATTTCAATGGTGGTTTCACCTGTGTAAAATGATTTTGTATCCATGCAAAATGATTTTGACATATGGGTTTAGGATTTAAGATTAAGAGTTTAGAGTTTAGATTTATGAAAAGTAATTTCAAGTATGAGAAGTGATTTTTCACTTGAAAGATGAAAAATGCTAAACCCTAAACACTAAAAACTAAATCCTAAATCCTAAGGTGAAAAATCACCTTTCAAGTGTAAAATCACTTGTCATAGGTGAAGAAACACTTGGAATGTAATTTTGCATCGATGAAATCTTACTTTGCACTAATGCAAAGTAAGATTGCACTAATGCAAAATTATTTCGAAGGTGCAAAGTGATTTTGTACTAGTGAAAAGTGATTCCAAAGGTGATTTGAGTGGTTGCACTTATACAAAAGTGATTTGCTATTGGTTTAAACAGTGGTGAACCCCACCACGTGTGAGTTTTTTTCGCATAAAAATGAGATATATTAAGTGAGGACCATATTCACAACGCTGTGCATTACTTTTTACGTCAACTTTTACTTTCCCAACTCGCATCCTTATAAAAATTGGATTATGTTATGTGCTATGATAGAGTGTCATCGCTTAACGATAACCACACCGAGCACACAAGAACCCCCACTCTCACCAACACAACACCCACTCTTCTTCGATCTCCCAATGAGCATTCCATCCTATTCTGAAATACCTCAAAGCCCTCCCAACAATTAGAAAGAAAAAACTACCATATTTGAGATAATTTACCTCAGTGCATATTTAATTTGAGCCTAATCAGATCTAACTTTATTGTATTCTAAATAAGTAAGACTTAATCCACCTAATATTTCAAATGACGTGCCTACACATGTAAAAAGTGATGCAAAATGTAACATTAGGGACGTGAATGTGTGGTCTCCCACTTGTATCTCTTTTTTACGCAAAAAAAGTACTGATATGTGGTTGGGTCTGTTAATGATATATCATGTATTTCCTATTTGTATAAAGGTCTCTGTACAAATGTATCTATCTTGTTTTATAAATATGAGAGGTCACAGCTATAGGCATTGTTGTAGCCCCTCTAACTTTACCAACATGGTATCAGAGGTTGTTACGCTCCTTTTCCACTTATCCGCGGCGTGCTCTCTATGCGATTAACCATCTTGCACAATTGCCCACCTTGGCCTCTCTCTACAATTACATTTTTTTTGGTTTTTTCGTCTGTGTTTTTGGGTTGCTACCTTTCTGATCGTTGAGCTTCCGTGATACTATCGATCCTGCAGTTCTTTTTTTTTTATCTTGGCCAACGATCAAGGTTTTGTTTTTAGTGTTGTATTCATGGCTACCTCTAGTTTTGTTGCTCTTACATCAGGTTTGAAAGCTATGATGTCTACTGATTCTCCACCAGCCACCGGGTATCATAGTATACCATACAAGCTAAATTCCACAAACTTCATTCTCTAGAAGGCTCAATTCATCCCCATTTTACATGCCAATGATTTAATGGGATATGTACATGGGTCATTATCTCCACCCCAAGTTACTACTGATTCCTCCAACCAGTCAGTCCTTAACACTGAATATACTAATTGGCATCGCAAAGACCAAATAGTCCATGATTAATTTCCTCCATCTTAGAGGAAATTTGTTCCCAACTGCTAGATTTAAATTCAGCCCATACAGTCTGGGCGTTTCTTGAGGTTTTCTTTGCCACACAAACGAAATCACGAATTTTTCAATCCAAGTCTAAGTTATCTTCTTTGAAAAAGGGTGATATGTCTATTTCAAAATTTGCCAAGGCAAAAGCTCTTTCTATAAATCTTGCTGCTACAGGAAAGATGCACTACAATAGTACGCCAATTTTGCGACGATTCTAAATCGTCACTAAAATGCTATTAACCGTCACTACACACCGTCGCAGTATATCAAATTACCATTTTCTTTTGGCAACGGTTACAATCCCTTATCGTTGCCATCTGAGCAGGTCCGGGAGAACATGGAAGTGGCATTTGACGACGGTTTCAAATCGTTGCTAAAATAAATTCGTAACAGTTAGCAATTAACCGTTACCAATTTTCTTGGTGGGAACCCAATTTACGCACCAACAATTTTCACACTTTTAGGGTTGGTTATAGAAAAACTGTCGCCAATTGAGACGATTTAATAACCATCTCCCAATGTAAGGCAAACTTATTAATCTATTGGAAATGATTATTGAACC
Organism: Thalassia testudinum; assembly: GCA_037157565.1. Lineage (NCBI taxonomy): Eukaryota > Viridiplantae > Streptophyta > Magnoliopsida > Alismatales > Hydrocharitaceae > Thalassia > Thalassia testudinum. The sequence continues at coordinate 56,617,517 of JAZHRO010000055.1, forward strand.
GCCGCCAGTGATGGTTTACTTTTTTTGAAAAGTAATTACACAAAAAAAATAAAAAATTCATGGAAATAAAGTAAAATTTTCAAAACATTCAATATAAAGCAATTATACAATGAAACTAATTTCTATATATATATAAACGAGGGTCAAATATTATAACAATGTAAACAATTACATGAAGGATATAAATACATATACATTATGCTGTAGCACCTACGCTGATGGCAAAAATGCACGATTTGAAATTAGGATTTTTATCGTTGTAACACGCAATTCTGATCACTTTTAAAATTTATAAAAATCAAGTACTTGAAGAGTATTTGACTCATCCCACGGGAGGCAGAAATGTAATTTTTAACACTCTCACTTGAAAGCGGGAAAACAACTTTCTTTTTGTGATTTTTGAAAATAATATTTTTTTTGGAATAGCAGGCAATTGAATGATGAATTAGGAAGAAGACTACACCAAAAATGCTAAAGCTAAAACCTAAGTGACAAGAAGATTCTCTCCCTAAGCTCACCCTAGGTGCATGAAGACTTAGAGTAATTAGGGAGAGGATGTGAGTGCACTATGGTAAAAAGCAATAAAATGCAATAAAAGATTATGGAAAGGCAACTTTGATTTAGGGGAAAATTGTTTTACAAAATCACTAGTAGATGAATGATTCTACTATAGGAATGAAAATACAAAAAATGAAAACACAAATTCTCTTGGTGATGTTGGTGAAGAAGAGAAGATCCTTGCTCCAAGCTCAGCTGCTCCTGGGCTTGAAAAGGATTTCTCCTAATCCTTTTGTTGAAGTGCTTCTCCAAAGGTGTGTCCTCCTTGGCAAGCCCTAGATGGGCGTGCTCTAGCTCCTCCAAAAGTGGAAGGATTCCACTCTAAAACCTCCTCCTAGGGTGGACGTGAATCACCCTAAAGAACCTCCTCTAGATGTCCTCCTTGCCTGGCTGGACCTCTAGCTGGTGTGGGCACAAGAGAGAAGGGAAGAAGGGAAGGCACTAAGGGGACAGAGTGTCCCCTTAATCTTCTTCTCTTGGTCGTGGGATATGGTGGAGTGAAGTTGGGAATATTTGAGAATAATGAAGCCAAAGGTGACCCTAATGGTGGTGGTTATTGGCCTTTTTATAGAAGGGTTAAGGGGGTAGATATGGTTAAGGAAGGGATGGTTAAGATGGCTCATGGAGGGTGGTTAAGGGATCCTAGAGCTAGGATTGATGGCACCAAAGTGAAGGGATTCTTTGATGGTTGGCACCATCTTTGGTAGGAACTAAAGTTAAGGGTTGGTGTGATGTGTTGTAAGGTTAGGATGAAGTTGTAGGGTGGAAGTTATGGAATGGAGGGCTAGGGTTTATTGGCGCCACATGAGAAGGTGTGTTAGGTGGCGGTTTAGGTGTGGTTAGGTTAAGGTTAGCGCGAACTCTAAGTTCTAGAAGTTGGCGCCAAAAGGGAAAGCTAGGATTTGGTCATAGGGTTAGGTGTAGGGTTAGGATTATGGTAGATGTTGGCACCAACTTGTAGGGATGTGGGTAGGGTTTTGGTGCCAACATATAGTTGTGGTTATAGGGTGGTTAAGGTGGTGAAGGGATGGGTTAAGGTTGGCGCCAAAGAGGGTTTCTAAAATAGGGTTAGGTGGATGGTGGAGATGGCCTTATGGGAATAGGTGTAGGGTTGTGATGGGGGTTAAAGTTGGTGCCAACTTTGGAGAGGTGTGAGGAGGGTTTTTGGCGCCAACTCAAGGGACGTTAAGGGTGGTAGTTATGGGAGGAAAGGGTGCCATGGTTGGTGCCAAAATGAAGAGGTGCTTGGGGTGTATTTTGGCGCCAACTATGGTGGTTTAGGGTTGGGTTTAGGTAGGGTTATGGTGGGGTTAAATGAGGAGGGTGGACTGCCATAGAGTAGAGGAGGTGTTAAGCTTAGTTAAGCTAGCTAAACTGGCTTAGCTAGTAGGGTAGTAGTGAAGGGAGCAAGGGTTTTGAGAAGAGGAGATGAGGAAGAGTTGTCTGGATCTACACTGGAGCTACATTAGAGTTGGTGGCTGCTGAAGAGAATTACAAGGAGCTACCTTAGCTGGCTTAGCTTGCTAGTTCTATGCTAGCTGCTTAGTCAAGCTAAGGTGAGCTAACTTCTGCTGAAGTGAGCTAAGGTGTGCTGAGTCTGGTCTTCCTAGAGATTACCTAGCAAGTTGGAGTAGCTAGGCTAGGTTAAGTAGCTCAGCTCAACTAAGTTGAGCTGAGTTGAGTCTCCGGGAGCTAGACTTGAGCTAGCCTGAGCTAGTTGAGGTCATCTTCAGCTGACTAGAGCTGAGTGGAACTAGAAAGAGCTGGACCTGAGCTGTAGTGAACTCCTGTCAACTAGGTTGAGGTAGCTTAAGCTCCTAGTGAACTAATTGGAGTTAAGATGAGCTAGACTCAACTAAGTTGAGCTGGATTTAAGCTGACTTGAGCTAAGTTGACGTACCCTAAGCTACCATCTAGCTAAAATGAGCTGAATGAAGCTTGAGAGAGCTAAACCTAACCCAAGAGAGCTGGTATTCAACTATGATGAGTTGGATTTAGCTAGGGTCCAGCTGAATTAAGCTTCCTCTTCACCAGTTACCTTCTTGAATGTTAAGGTTTTAGGGATCTGGATATCTGTTCATCCCTAATACTCAAATGAACGTGTCAAAAACATAAAAATTCATGCAATGCATGCCTAACCTAAGTGATACTTAAATGCAGCTTAGAAACCTATTTGCGGAGTTAAAATCCTAAGAGCTAAATTTGTTTTAAGGCAGAAGAATGATGATAAACTAGCATTTATCATATGCCACCAGCCCTAGAACCACTGTCATCATCGTCGCCATGATTCAAAACGTGGAACGACGAATGATCAAGACCAACACCACCACCATCTCGAAGATAGGATAAGACCTCTTCCCATTGCTTGTAATGCCACTCTAACAACTTGTCCTGGCGCTCCATTCTGCGAGTAGCGGCCTGCAGTTGGGCGATGACCTCCTCCAACCTTTTCTCTCACTCCACATCTCGACGCTATAAGGTCTGAAGTTCGATGCTATATTGTCGTCATGGGCGGACAAGGAGGAACCTTTCCTACCATACTAGGAGGAGATCGTCGCACTCCTCCCTACACTATGAACGAAGCCTCCATGCTCAGGAGGCGTCACTATCCTGAAGGCCTCCTCTAGTGTGAGAGGGGTCTACGGAACATTACCAGAGGTCTCATCCGCAACCTCAAGCGGATGGATCAAATCCATCATCCGACCCTGTAAATATATATATATATATATTTGCAATTAGTTTTTATATAATTGAAATTAATATAACTAACTTTTATTTACTTACATTTGTCTCATAGTATGTCGAATGTATCCGTGTATGTGGTCATCGAGTGTTTGTTTACTATGAGTCTCCTCATAGACTCCCACTCTATCTAACTAAGTACCCTTATGCATCTCCGCCTGAAAATGAAGTAATATTTTCATGTTATTTTAATTTAACTAAATTATTTTAATTTTATTTCAAATACTGAATTAATAAACTTACATATCTGTCCTGTAATAAGTCAATACTCACTTGACCCAAGCAGTGGGTCTGGGCAGGAGCTTGGGCCCTGTTGGCCTTATTTTTCCTGATTTGCTTCTGTAAGAAATATAAATTTTATTTCTAAAAGATTATGTGATTATTCATTATAAAATGAGTGTAGTAATAAACTTTGAGAGTATTTATTTACCTCTATCCCTAGATTACTCTAGTACTCGCAACACTCCCTCCAAATGGATAGTGCAATTGTAGGAGGCATGTTTCTTGATGCCTACTCATACGACTTATTGTTAAAATACTAAAATAATTTTAGAAAATATTTAGAAAATTTTAATTATATATAAATAATTAAATAAATTTAGAATTTAAAATAAATTCATATCGTACTCTTCATCTCCTCTCTCCATCCACGATGTATCCTACCTGAATGCTACAGGATAGCCTTAGTCACATTCGAATTATCACCCCAATCAAAAGTATCATATATTCAATAATATATAAATCGATTATAATTGTTATAAATGTGAATGAATGAATTTCACATTTATACATGCAACTCCCGAATAATTGACGCCTTCGACTCCTTGGCGACCCTCCTTCAGTCGAAGTAGGAAGGAAAGTGGTACGGTTGCCTTAACAATCATGGCTAACTGGCTCGTAAAGATGGGGTAGTTCTTCGCTTCCCCAATTGTAGTAATAGACATCGTAATCCTCGTGCCCTTGGGTAGTTTGTCGAGGTTCACATTTCGTGTCGGACCTCATGTGTTTTTCCTAGTTGAAAAATGAATAAGCATATGATAAAAGATTAAATAAGTGAAATATAATAAGCTTTTGAATAAATTTATTTTAAATTCTTACCAGCAATGGTACCTGCCTGAGTATCAGACTGCTACAACGTGCCAGCGTGAGTATCTAGCTCCTGCGTCGTGCTAGCCTAAGTAACTGACTCCTGCGTCGTGCAAGCTTGAGTATCTGCTGCTGAAACGACTGCTCTACCTCCTTATCCACAACCCCCTGCTGCCCTAGCAACTCCTCATGATAGGTCTCAAGTTGAGGATTCACCTCAACATCATGGGTATTTGGGACTGACGACTAACCTCTACGAAAAGCATGACGGTACTTTGCTAAAATATGTGAAGGGAGGTACTGGAGATAGTATGAGGAAATCTTGATATAATGGGTATCGGGAGGATACTGGGAAATAGGAGGCTGAGAGTATGCCTCCTCCCTAACCTCATGCGTAGGTGGTGGTCTACCCTTGGTAGCCCCCCTCCTCTGTGGCCTCGTTTGCACATAAATAAAAATAGAATTAAGTAAATATATATTGGAAAATACAAATGATAAAAGGAAAAAATGTAAATAATTTTTTTAAAAAAGTAACTAAATTTAAATGGAGTTCGTTAGAAAATGCTTTTATACCTTAAACATCTGTATCTATGGTACCGAGACCTATTTCTGCTTCCATTGGAATTTCTTGATATACTTCAGATGTAACAGAAATTTCATTATCTTCTTTTTCATCGAAGAAATCACAAGCCACAGTTTTTACTGGTAGGCTAATGTGATACTTGTTACATCGAGCTATTATCGAGCACATAAAAAACTTGTGATACTTGGTAGGCTAATGTGAATGGTTCAGCTGCTTGAAGAATTCGACTGTTCTTATTTAAACTGATGAAACCATGTTTATTATCTTTTTTGAAACCAATCCTTTCCTTGAAAACATCGAATCAATCACACTTAAATAAAATCACTCTGCGGTCGTATCTAAAACTCATTTGCACGATCTCAATGATTTGCCCGTAGTAGCCATCATAACCTGTTCCAATATCGCAACTGACAAGAACTCCAACCTGTTGTTATGCCTTCGCATCATCGATTGACTTTATTCTAAACTTGAATCCGTTAATTATGTAACTAGAATGATAATGTCCATAACTCAACAAAGTCTTGCATATTACATCGAAGTCATCCACCCAATGTGGGTCCTTGTTTTGTTTCATTTGATACACACGCTGCTTAAACCAATTAAGGAATTGCAGCTCTTGAATGGCATGAGGTGAAGACTATTTAAATTCATCGAGAAAAGGATCAACATCGGGAATTTGTTTCAAGATATACAAGGGAGTTAACTGTCGATCTATTAAATCGATCATTCTATATTCTGTGTGCAAGATAGACCTTCCCCTCATGTCAAAAATTGTTAAAGAATCATCATTTATTTTGTTGTATCCCCCATCAAAATTCCTCTCCAGTCAATTAAATATGTTGTCAACATTGTCCATATACATAATACAGAAGTTTATGCATTCTTCTAAAAGGTAACCCTCGATGATTGAACCCTTTGGCTTAGCTTTATTTAAAACGTAATCTTTTAGTTTCTTTAGAAATCGCTCAACTGGATACATCCATATATACTGTACAGGCCCACCAACCCTTGCTTCGTTTGCAAGATGTACTGTTAGATGTACCATGATGTCAAAGAAAGCTGGGGGAAAATTTTGTTCAATTTTGTAGAATGTAATTACAATTTGATCATTTCAATAGTCTAGACATTCACAGTTCAAAGTCTTCGAGCAAACAACTTTAAAAAATCAGCTCATCTCCATGAATGAATCGACCACTGGATCTGGCAACACTCCACGAATAGCTAACAGAAACAAAATCTGCATGTAAACATGCGAATCATGACTTTTCATAATCCACTATTCTTCTTCTGAACTTCATTCACACAGCACAAGAATTGTGAGGAAAACCCGTCTGGGACCCAGATTCCTTTCAAAAAAGAGAATATCTTATCCCTCTATCTTTGTTGTAGATTGTACATTGCTGATGGCATTTCTTCTCCTTCGGTGACATGTAGCTCAAGACAGATATTCAGTTTCTTCATGTCATTTCTCGATCTTAACGTGTCTTTGGGATTCTCTGTTTAATTCAACACGTCTAAGATGTTGTCCATGACTTTTTCTCAATATGCATGACATCAAGATTGTGACGTATTGTAAGATCTTTTCAATATGAAAGCTCCATGAAGACAGTGCTTTTCTTCTTAAAACTAGAGTCCTTTAATGCTATCAGATCTTTCCTGAAGGGGCAACCCAATCGTACGTTAGCAAGCTTTTGTAATTTTGCCATTACTTCAGTCCCTCACAGTCGAATGGAATTTGTCGACAACTTATTTATCAGATTCCTGCTGGAATACTAACAAGTTGTATTATAAAATTTATCCTTAAACTGTGTACCACGCCATCTATGCTCAATTGGAAGAAATCTGTGATGCCCTAAATATCCAAATTTATTACTTTAAGGGAGTCGCAAATGATGTGTATCTTCCATACATACTGGGCAGGCAAACTTCCCTTTCGTGCTTCATCCAGAAAGATTTGCATACATTGGGAAGTCATTAATGGCCCACAGTAAAGTTCCGTACATATGAAAGAATTCTTTATTTTTTACATCATACGTCTGAACACCGTTGTGCCATAATTATTTCGATTCATCTACTAACGGCTATAAATAAACGTCAATTACATTTCCTGGTTGCTTAGGACCTGGGATTAAAAGGGTCAATATCATAAATGATGATTGCATGCATAGCCAAGGAGATAAGTTATAAGTAACAATCACGACTAGTCATATAGAGTATGACGAGTACATGTTCTTAAATGGATTAAATATATCGCTTGCAAATCCCAATCTGACATTACGTGAATCCTCTGCAAAAGATAAATGTTTACTATCAAACTTTTTCCACTCCTCTGAATCAATTGGATGGCAAATAAGACCATCTCTTGACTTGTTCTCGTGATGCCACCTCATCGACGTTGCAATCTTACTCGAAAAAAATAGCCGTTGTAACCTTAGAATTAATGGAAAGTAACAAAGAACCTTTCTGACTTGTTTCCTCTCTCCTCTATGTCTTTCGTTGCCACATTCCAAGGAGGAAGTCAAGCAAGCATACTCGTTTCTATATAACACGTGGTAATTGGGACATGCATGAATCTTCTCATAATTTATACCAAGTACGCGGATTTGCTTCTTAGCTTCATACCATGACTCTTGTACACCGCTGGGATTATTCAACAACTCCCGTATAAACTGAAACAGCTTCGACATCATTTTCGTTATAGCTCTATTCATAACTTTCATCTGAAATAATCTCAACAGAAAGGATAGCCTCGTCATAGAACTTATTCCAGGCGCGATAAGCTCCTTAGTTGCTTTCACTGCATCATAAAACTGATTATGGCTATTAAGTCCTTCCTCATCATTTATAATTTCAGGATCAGCCTCTCTCATCTCTTGCAACATCTCATTGATTTGATTATAATCATCTTCGTCGTCATCACAATCATCCACTTCCACTGTATTTCATGTGTCATCCTGTATTGGTTCCTTTCCATGTGTAGTCCACTTCGTGTAATGCTGCCACCAACCATTACAGATCACATATTCTAGAACTATCTTCTTATCCTAGAAGAATCCATTGAAACACTTCCTACACGGACAGAATATTTTCTCCAAAAATTCTCCACATTTGTATTGTTTCTTTTCTTCATGGAAGATCCAATCGAGGAATGAGATCACTCCACTCTTATACTTAGGGTAATCTAAATTCCTTAAACCAATCCTAGACTTATCCATGATAACCTAAAATTTTATTGCAAACAACCCACAAGTTAGGAGCGAATATTCGGAAGGTATTTGCATTCTAAAGAAGATTTGATCACAATGTTACTTGTTACATGCAACTAGTGCGTGGAGAAATTTCGGCAACACCTCCTCACACTTCTCTAGTATACCCCCCAATACTAACCTTAACTATGTTCCCAATAGCTTCCACTAAAGGGCACTTCATGAACAAAGCTAATATTAGTTGGTATACCAAAGAAGAGCGAGAAAATGCATTCGAAATTTCTCTACACACTAGTTACATGTAACAAGTATCCCTAGTTGTGATCAAATTTTCAAGGACCCCCCTTAGCTCAGAACTTCTCTGAACTAAGGACGACGACCTTATGACATGTTATAAAGATAACACATCATGCATGTAAGTGAGGTATACACACACTCTGCATTGTTCATATAACATGATTATAAGTCTCGACAGACTAGTATTTTGATACAATTATATCCCTCTCACAACCTACTACCTAAGGGTTAGAATACTTATTTTTTGTCATTAGGTGCTTCTGAATTTGTGAAAGTGTGTGAGACTAAATGATATAATACAAAAAATTGATAATTTTTAATTTTTTTTCTTTATTACAAACTTCATTTACAAAACTATCACTTTAACCCCTAAACACTAAACCCTAACCTCTAAGCACTAAACCCTAAACATTAAACAGTCCCTTAAAATATAAATCTTATACCATAAATCAAACACCTTTATACTAAAACTCAAAATCCTGAAACCTAAATCATAAAATCGAACACCCTAAATCCTAAATCCAAAACCTTAGGCTCTAAACTCAAAACCCTAAAACCTAAACCCAACACCCAACCCTAAACTGTAAACTCAAAACCCTAAAACCTAAACACAAAATCCAACACTCAACCCTAAACTCTAAACTCAAAAGCGTAAAACCTAAATCTAAAATCGAACACTTTAAATCCATAACCTTATACTTTAAAACAAATACCCTAAAACCTAAGCCCGAAAGCCAAAACCTAACACCCTAAATCCTAAATCGAAAATCCTAAACTCAAAACTCAAAACACTTAAATCGAAACCCAAAATGCAACATGTTAAATCCTAAAATCTATACTCAAAACCCTAAACCTAGCATTTTAAACCCTAAAATCAAAACTCGTAACTCAACACTTAAAACTTAAAAACCAAGTCAATTGAAAACCGAAACCCAACATCCTAAACTCTAAACCTAGAAGGTAAACTTAAAGCCAAATAAATTTCGGTAGAGTTTTCCCTAAAATATTATATATTCATATTTCCTACAAAAGTACAATAAATCATACACAACATGTGAACAAACCCCACATGTAACATAATAAATTCAACATTAACAAATTTAAATTGTAGGTACACCCCACTTTCAAATTAAAGTACAGAACAAATTTAATTACATGATTACATAATGTAAATTTATTTAATTACATGAAATAATTTGTTACAAGTAATAAAATTTATTTAATTACATGCAAATTACATTAAAAAGCTATATTAGATGCGAAATTGAATAAATTGATTGTCAACAAAATTTGATAAATTGAATAATTTATATGTAAATTCTAATAATAAATAAATCTAATTAAAACAAAAAGTGCAAGGGTGGGTGGAGGAGAGGGGGACTGTGGGAAGGGGAGGGGGCCAGTGGCAACGAGGGGGGTTTGCGGGGGTGGGTTTGCACAGGGGGGCTGTAGGGTGGCGTTGGTTGTGGGAGGGGGTCTACAGGGGTGTGCGGCGCAGGTGAGGGGGGGCTGCGGGACGGTGCGGAGAGGTGGTGGCGGCGCAGCGAGGTGGCGACGACACAGGGAGGGGGGTCGAGGTGAAGAAGGAGAACGATGAGGAGCTACCGTGCGCAAAGGTGACAGTGACGACGATGACAAGGTTGGTCGAGGTCACGAACGAGCGGTAGGTTGCAGACGAGAAGGTGAGGAGCAGCAATGGAGCGGAGGCGATCAGAGAAGAAATGAGGGAGAGGAGGGGACGATGGATCGGTTTTGTGAAAATATCTTGACATTTCGAGACGATTCTTTTCGAAACTGTCACTACAAGAATTTAAATGAGATATTATTAGCGACAGTTGTCTCCCAAAATCGTTCCCACGAACCAGCATCAACTTTTAGGTTAGGGATAGTTTCAAAAAAAAATTTCTCCAAAACCCTAATTTTGGCATCAAGCGCTCAAAAGGCTTACCCTTCTCAATTATCATTTAGCGACGGTTTCGATCAAAATTGTCCCTAAAACCCCAATTTTTTCATCGAGTGCACAAAAAGCGTGCCCTCCTCAAGTATCCTTTAGCAACGGTTTCCAAATAATCATCCCCAAATATTACCACCCGCCACCCTAGGTTGGCAAAGAAGGCAGAAGGGTTTTTGGCAATGGTTATTTAAATAACCGTCTCCAAAAGGAATAATTGGCGACGGTTGTAAAACAGTCACTGAAAAATCATCGCAAAATGTGCATTTTCTAGTAGTAATGCTAGAGGTGGATAATCTTCTTTTGGCTATTCTTAATGGCCTCGGTTCGGAGTATGATTCTATAGTTTCAACTCTCCTTAGTCATGTTGGCACCATTCCATATGAGAAGGCTGTTGGACTGTTATCATCACATGAACAACATATTTTGCGTAATCAACCCAAGCTTGACCCTATCATTAATCATTCCTCTGCCACACCTCGTCAGAATAACGGTCGTGGTAGTAGTCATCGTGGTGGTTATAGGCAAAATGCTGGTCGTGCATATACAAATGTTGGACGTGGAGGTCAAGCTCGTGGTTCTTTTGGTTCATTTTTCAATCGTGGTAATACCTCTGGTGGTCACTTTAACTCCATGGTCGGGGTCCAATGCCAAATCTGCGATCGACTTAACCACTCGGCTGCCACTTGTTATCAACGTTATAGCCATGCCACACCACAAGTTAAGTATTATGAAACCTCCACCCCTATACTTCAGCAGTGGTACCTGGATTCTAGGGCAACCCATCGTGTGACGAACTCATTAAATAATTTTTATCGTGCTACCGACTTCTCTGGTCCCGAAGAGGTCAAGTTTGGTAACGATGAAGGTGAGACAATCATGCATATTGGTGACACCTCTTTTCATATTAATAATCATCAACTTTATCTCAACCAAATTCTTCGTATTTCCAATGTTAAGAAGAATTTGTTATCCATTCAAAAGTTTGCCCGAGACAACAATTGCTTTGTTGAATTGCATGCTAATACTTGTATCATCAAGGATAGTGACACCCGAGCCCCTCTCCTCCAAGGTACCGCTATCGATGGCCTCTACGAGCTATGGCTCCCACAGTCGCTGAAGCTCCCGTCTGCTGTCAAATGGACTTACTCCATCACCTCAAATTGTTGCTGCAAATATGACCTCGTTATCTCTCTTGCATGCCCAATTAGGACATGCCCACGTGGCTACTATAAGGGGAATTATGCGTTCTTGTGGTTTGTTCGTAACTGTTGATGTGCATGATGGCTTTTGTGATATATGCATAAAGTCTAAAGCTCATAGACTACCTTTACTCTCGACGGGTACAGTGAGTACTATGCCATTTCAAATAATTCACTCCGACTTGTGGACAGCACCTACTATGGGTTATGATGGTAATAAATATATTGTTACTTTTATTGATGATCAGAGCAAGTTTGTGTCGTTATTTCCTCTTATGTAAAAATCAAATGTTTACATTGTCTTTCAACAGTTTCATAAATTAGTTCAAACACAATTTCACACGTTTATAAAAGCCTTTCATTCTAACTAGGGAGGAGAATATCATAAATTAAATGCCTTGTTTCAACGGCAAGGAATTTTACATCGTATATCAGCTCCTCGTACCCCTGAACAGAATGGGTGTACTGAGCGGAAAAATCGACACTTGGCTGAGGTTGCTCGAGCAATATTATTCAATACTTCTATTCCATCACGTTTCTGGCCATTGGCATTTAAAGTTATTATTAATTCTCTACCAAGCTCAACAACTAATGGCATATCTCCCTATCAAATTTTATATAACTCTGTAACTAATTATTCTTTCATGAAGGTCTTTGGATATGCATGTTATCCCCGATTAACACCTTATGCTTCTCATAAAATGAAGCCTCGATCAAAGTTACATATATTTCTTGGCTATGCACCTATGCATAAAGCCTATATTTGTTTTTTTTTAGGTGAATAAAGCCTATATTTGTTATGATCCTGCTAGGGGAAATTTTCATATTGCAAGACATGTACGATTTGATGAGCATCAGTTTCCCTTTCAAACTAGGAAGGAATCTCGCTCAAATCAGTCCACTAGCTTTGCTCCAATTAATTTGCCAATTCCATCGTTTTTACGCACCACATATGTGCCTGCTGAAAATTGTTCATAAACTATAGCAGGCCCAAGAGAAGAACCCACCCAGACCTCTGTTGTGTCTAATCAGGGAGCGCCTAAAACTTTTGTGCAGCCAATCCCTGACATTCCAGATATACCGCAATCATCCACACGCACACATGGCATGACAACTCGATCTATACATGGGATTTCCGAAAAAAAGGCTTATAGCAGTACTTTATATCCCCTGCCAACAACATTGCTTAGCGAGGCTGATCATGTGGAACCGTCTTGTTTCTCAGAGGCAGTCAAAAATCCCAATTGGCGCACAGCTATGGCTGAGAAAATCAATGAGCCCATACATAATAAAACATGGACTCTTTTTCCAAGGGTGCCAAATATGAATATTCTCAGGAATAGATGGGTTTACAAATTGAAGAGGAGAGTGATGGATCCATAGAACGGTACAAAGTCCACTTTGTGGTTAAAGGCTATCATCAGGAAGCTGGCATTGATTTTTTTGAGACATTTAGCTCCGTTGTACGATTACTATTGTCACTCGCTATTACAAATGGTTGGTTTATGCACCAACTAGACATCCAAAATGCTTTTCTTCATGGTATTTTACACAAAGAAGTCTATATGCTCCAACCTCAGCGATTTATTAATTTAGAATGTCCTGATTACATTTGCAAACTCAAAAAGTCACTCTATGGGCTAAAACAAACCCCATGAGCTTGGTTTCAGCAGCTATCTAATTTTTTTTTTTGAAGAAGGTTTTCATCACTATCATACTGATGCCTCTCTATTTATATACAACCATTGCAACACTAGAATTTATTTTCTAGTATATGTTAATGACATTCTTGTCATAAGTTCTAATCAACATGCTCTTCAACAACTTATCACTCGTCTCCGAACTATGTTCCTTGTTTGAGACCTTGGTTTTCCATCTTTTTTCCTTGGCATACAATTTAAAAAAACCAAGCAAGGACTATTCTTATCGCAACGCCGATACATTATTGATTTGCTATTGCGATTTCACATGGATGGTACTAAACCTGTGTGGACACCAATGGCCACAGAAACTCTTACAAAGGGTGACTCACCATTATTCGAGTCACCATTACTCTTTCGGCAGCTAGTTGGTTTTCTACAATACCTCTCATTTACAAGACCCAACATAAGCTTTGCAACAAACAAGCTTTCCCAATTCATGCATTGTCCATCACAAAAGCATTTTATCACAGCTAAGAGAGTCCTAAGATATCTCAAAGGTTCTCTAGACCTTGCATTGTTCTATTCAGCCAGCCCATCACCACAACCATCTAGATTCTCATATGCGGATTGGGCGAGTTGCCAACACGACAGATGCTCCATGACAGGGTATGCAAATTTTCTTGGTACTAATTTGATTTCATGAGCAAGCAAGAAACAACCAATTGTTGCAAGATCCAGCACAGAGGCCAAGTATAGGGCCTTAGCCAATATTACCGTAGATTTAACATGGCTGCAATCTTTGTTTCATGAGCTCCAAATTCCTCTACCACATTCTCCTATTCTACGGTGTGATAATAATGGTGCTATTTATATGTCGGCCAATCCCGTTTTTCATGCTCGAAGTAAGCATATTGAAGTTGACCTCCATTTTGTTCATGAAAAGGTAGCTCGCAAAGATCTCATCGTCCGCTTCATTTCTGACCAAGGCACTACTTCAGCAGCATTTTTACAATCTTGATCCAAACTAAGGCTATCTTTTATACCCTTAGTTCAAGGGGGGGTGTCAATGATATATCATGTATTTCCTATTTGTACAAGGGTCTCTGTACAAATGTTTCTATCTTGTTTTATAAATATGAGAGGTCATAGCTATAGCCATTGTTGTAGCGCCTCTAACTTTACCAACAGGTTCCACCACTATTCTAACAAACAATGAACTTATTTTGCACAAGTGCAAATCACTTAAATTACCTTTGGAATCACTTTGCATAGGTGCAAAACCATTTTTGATACGACTCGACCCGGCTCCACACGTCACCTCCTCGTACCTCTGACTCCTCCACAGGACCTTCACCAAAGGCACCTCCTTCCTTCTCAGTCTCTTGACAACTCTATCCAGAATTTGCAATGGCCTCTCTAGATAGGTTGGGTCATCCCCAACCTCAATGCTCTCGTGGTTGAAAACATGGTTGGGGTTGGCGATATATCTCCTCAAGTTGGATAAGTGGAACATGTTGGATAGTATCAAAATGGCATTAAAGCTCGCACATAGCCATCACATCACAAGATAGTAAAAGAGCGAAAGCAAACGCGAACAATTCTAAAGATAGAAACGTACTACAATAGAAAAAGAAAGCACTAACTATGGCTGGGCGTGACTGGGCCCAGCTCGATCTGCAGTTAGTAGAGCTGGCTGCTCAGGTCCCTGACCTAGGTGCAAGTAGAGTAGGCATCAACAAAAAGTTGAGTAGAGTGGCAATAAACAAAATTAATTCATGCAGGTATTTAGATACAGGTAAGAAAACTAAACATAATGTGTGTTGCACCCAATTCCTATTTCTTTAAGTTATTCTAGTCAATTTATTTAATTTCCTCCCACTAGTATCCCTAAGGCTAGATCACCTTTCCTCTTACTACACATGATGTCTCCTATTTGGGACAATCTTGTTGCGCCATTCCCGTAATGCAGGGCTTGCACGTGGAGCTCTTTTGGCCGAGAGAGCACCTCGTGTTTGTCCTACACTTGGTCTACCACCCATAGGTCAGCTAGGTACTCCACCCAAGAGTGACTCGATACCGGCGAAGGCCCCTGCAGCACCTATCAAAGTGTTGGGCAAACCTAGCATGCCTCCATATCTTTCGGAAAATCTAGGTAGAGTGGTTACTTCTACCTTAATGTGCTAGTGTTAAATGCCCTGGATGAGTATTATAAGTTGGTACTAGCTAGGTAATATGGCCATGATCTGTGGTACCAAAATGCTAAATGTTTCGTTAATTGTTTTGATCATTAGTTATTATTACAAATCACTGGGTTCTCCTCCTCATAAACACACCACAAATCTACTTGGAGAACCAATGCACGTAATACTACATATGTCAAGCTTGAACCCCCACGACCACATATGTCAAGTAACTAACCCCTAATGGGGACCTTGCGGTGGCTGACAGAGGTACGAGGAGGCGACGTGTGGAGTCGGGTTAGGTCATATCAATTTTACACTTATGCAAAACCATCAGATCACCTTTAAAATCACTTTACACTAGTGTAAAAGGTATAAAATCATCATATTACCTTCAAAATAATTTTGCACATGTGCAAAATCATCTGGAACAATTTATCACCGATATAAAGTGATTTATCACTTGTGCAAACATGATTTATCACTTGTGCAAAAATGATTTATCACATGTACATTTCAGTTCAAAGTAGTGTATGTGATGAATTTTTTCAATGTGATATAATAAATTTTTTAAATATGGTGAGACCTATCACGTAATAAATCTTATATTTTTTTATTTTTTCATGTTAAATATTAATTATTAAGTGATAATCACATTTATCCTGCCTTACATTGGTGTACGTTAATTTGTGCATTTCCTACATTTTGACTATTTTAAAAATCAAAATATGTTTATTCTTCTATTGAAGTTTATTCCTTCTCCATTTTTTATTTATGCTGTAGATTTATTCTCAGTAACAGACACCGCCCAATACGTTGAGTTGTATGTGTAAGATGCGAAAGAGGTACGATTATCTTTCAATGATAAGTAAAGTCCAATATAACAGAAATTGTCCTGAACACTAACTATCAGTTATCTTTTTGCTATTTTAATTAAGTTCTGAGAGCACGAATGATGTACAAATGAGCATGATTTTTAGAATGTGACCCAAGTACATTTTATCTAATATAATATAATGTTTACTATTCTTTATTTCCGATTTCTTCAAAAATATCACGAAGAAATGTAGAAGACGCGGGATGAGATGCGAGACGTCGTCGACCTCACACGAGTAAAGATATGTGATTAACATGACAATATTACGAGTATTCATCAGTTTATGATGTGTTGTTATCCTATTCTAGGGATGTGTGACATTGTGTATCCCATGACCCTACGAACAATATTGTTATTTTTTCGTTTCTCTCTCTTTACGGTCATTGAAGCAAAGAAATATGACGTATGTACCTATGTAGTTATCAATATTATGCAAATGATCTTGAAATTTTTTGATTCATGCACACACAGTAACCTAGAAAGCTTATATTCTCATACGTAAATATCGGTAAAAGTGACCTCCAACAAAATTTTTCATGTTTTACGAAAGATATTATTAAACAATATATAAAATTTTCAGCCCTTTGAAGCCAACCAATAAAATTAATGGTGGAACTACGCTTCTTGAACTCATTTATGAAACGACTATTGGCTTGCGACGATCTGATTTGATTACATTGAGTGGTAAAATACATTCAATCAAATATGCAACTAGTTATAGTCACCACGAATATAGGATTGAATATGATTATAAGATAGTATATAGTTACTTCTAATGTTATCTATCAATTTTACGCGTGATTCTCTTATAACAATCTCGTTCGTTTTTGTCTTTCTTTAGTTACAAAATGTTCAATTACGTTTTTTTACTTGCTAGCAAATTATGAGAAATATTTATTCATTCTCCACCTTATAAACATTATTAAGAAATAGAAAAGTAGTTTGTCATTTTTTCAAATAATTTAAAATCTCACAAATAGAATCATATAAGGAAAAAAGGGGTCCAAGTTTTGCCTACTTTGATAAAATGCAATTCAAGAGATAAATAAGATCAAATATAATGATAGATAGCTGTAAGTATTTCAAAACCAAGAAACAAAATTCTAGTGAAATGAAAGTTTTGAACAATAGTGCAAATATGGTACAAAACATAATAGTAATTGGGAAGGTTGAGTAGTTCGCAATTTATGACATTTGTGGCGAATTGCTACAAACAGTCCAACAAACCTACTCAACAATCATGCGAACCAAAGAATATTGTGGTAAGCACCATCCTTGGAGACAACGATATTGATCCTGAACCTGTAGCAAAAAATCTAACATTAACATGTGGTAAATATCAGTTTATCATCATTCTTATGCCTTAAAGCAGATCTAATTCTTAGGGTTTTAACTCCGTAATCAGATTTTTAGGCTGCATTTAGGCATTCACCTAGGATAAGTATGCATTGCATTTTATTATCATTTTAATACATTTACTTGAGTGTCAGGGATAGATTTAAAGTTAGATCCCGCATACCATGGCACTCAGGAAGGCAGAAGATGAAGAAGAAGCTCTTATTAGTTGGATCCTAACTAGATCCAGCCCATCCTAGCTGGATCCCAGTTTATTTTAGCTGGATCAACTCATCCGTAGCTTCATTCAGCTTATCTCAGCTGAATGGCAGCTCAAGTTAGTTCACCTTAGCTCCATTCAGCTCACCTCAGTCGGATGGCAGCTCAAACTAGCTCAAGACAGTTGATCCCAGCTCTATTCCAACTCCTCCAGCTTAGAACAATTCACTGGAAGCTCAACCTAACTAGGACTAGCTATTGCCATCAACTAACTAGACCTAGTCAGCTGAAGATGACCTCAACTAGCTCAGGCCAACTCAAGTCCAGCTCCCAGAGGCTTAACTTAGCTTAACTTAGTTGAGTTGAGCTACTTGACCCAAGCTAGCTACTCCAGCTAGCTAGGTAATCTCCAGGAAGACCAGACCCAACTCACCTCAACTCATATTAGTAGAAGCCATCTTATCTTAGCTTAGCTTAGCAGCTAGCAAAGAACTTGCAAGCTAAGCCAGCTAAGGTAGCTCCTTGAAATTCTCTTTAGCAGTCACCAGCTCTAGTGTAGCTCCTTTCAACTACTTCCAGCTCCTCACCTCCAAAACCCTAGCTCCTTCTACCTCTTTCCCCTACTCACCTACTAGCTAAGCTAGCTTAGCTAGGTCTACCTCCATGGCACCTAAATCTAATCCTAACTCGCCCAACCTAAGCTCCACCAACTAACCTCACCTAAGTCCACCTAAGCTCCCTACTCTTAGTCCATTTTGGCACCAACAACAAGCCACGTTTTCACCCCTCAACCATCATCAAGAGACACCTATTTTGGTGCCAAAATAGCCATAACCACCTCCCCCCTTTTGGCACCAAAATGGCCCCTCATCTCTACTACACATCTCCCTTTAAACCCATCCTAACCATCCATAAGTTGGCGTCACCTAAGACCTTCTAGAAGACTCCATTTTGGCGCCAACTTATGGTGTCTTTCCACTACCAAAAGGCACCAACATCCAACCATAACCACCCCCGTGTGCCCTTTGGGTTGACACCATTTATCCATAGCCTTAGGATCCCTCAACCACCTCCATCATGCCATCCTAGCCACCCATCTTATCTGTAACGAGCACGTGCCCCAGACGTCTTTTAAGACGTCTGGGAGGTGGCCCAGACGTCTGTAAAGACGTCTGGGATCACATCCAGACGTCTGACCAGACGTCCGGGATAGTTTACAGACGTCTGGCGAACAGTTATGCTCACACGGGATATTCGTCTGCGCGCCTGTGCGCGCAGACCTGCGATCCTGCATCCTTCTCTGCGGCTGCAGGCGACTGCGACCGCCTCTCTCTCCTCTCCGCGCGGCGTTAAAAGGGGGGGGGGGCGCCTCCCCTCCCGTCTCCACCATCTTCCTCCTTCTCTCCTGCCTGTGCGCGAGAGCGAGCGGACGCGAGGGCGCAGCGGCAGCGGCAGCCGCAGTAGGCGCGGAGGAGCTGCGGCGTGCGAGGGCGGGGCTCTGCCGTGGGGGCGAGCTCGCCGGGAGCGGCTTGGCCGGCCGGCGGAGGGCGCAGGGGGCGCAGAGCGTCGCGGAGAGGGACCTGCTGCGGGCGGAGCAGCGTACGCGCGAGGTGCGACGCGGGCGGCGTCGCGAGCGGAGGCCGAGCAAGGTTCTGATTCTGGAAAAATTTCCAGAATCAGACATCTGGATTGATATCCAGACGGCAAGGTCGACGTCTGTGAGATCATACAGACGTCTGAAAGGTGAGTTTCCGCTTTCTTCTTCTTTTGTCGACTGACCGTACTGAGGGAGGGGGGTTGGCTGTGCGCAGGTGTTTTGATTCGTCATCCTTTGCGAATCAGACGTCTGGAAGTTGTACCAGACGGCGGGAGCGACCTCCAGACGTCCGTAGTGACCATCGGACGTCTGGGATCTAGGAGAGACGTCCCCACAGACTTCTGGACGTCCGGGGAACCAAGCCGAACAGGTAATTCTCTGATCCACCGTTTAAGACGTCTGGAAGGAGTTCCAGACGTCTGATTTTGCACAGTATCGTCTTTCTCGACCCGTTTAGGGCCCGTTTGGGCTCCGTTTTCCGCGATTCGAGTTGCGTTCGTTTCAGAATTTATTCCTCTACCCGCCTACAGTAGCTATACACTGTTTTGAGACACTCCTTGTGTTTGATCCTTGTGATAGGACCTCGTTCGGTTGCAGTCTTGAGAGTCGCGGAGGCACGCGGGATTCCCGACCACGCCCCCATTACTCCCGTTGTACCTGGTAGAGTGGTTTTAAGTATTAATAAAATCTGTTAAAGTATGGAACCATAACTAGAACCTAGGGCATTGCATGAATCCTAGGAATGAGAAATATATGGAATGATAGCTCCTAGGTGTTGCATGAATCCTAGGGCCGGAAAACTAGATTGTATGATAGATCCTAGGATATGGTATGAATCCTAGGATGGAAAAACTAGTGGAATGTACATTACTGCAGTCTTGGAAAAATGGAAAGGAATATATATAAAGCTGCCTGTAAATTTAATTAACAGCTGCCTGTTATGCATAAAGAATCATGTTGAGATCATGGAATGTGAGAACGTGAATCTGGAAAGTGAAACATATGTTGTTCTGAGATAAAGAGCTGGAACCCTACGGGGAATTAGGAGTGGAACTCCTGGAAAGAAAAGGAATGGAACTGAGATGTAGTTTGTACTGTCTCTTGGGTACGCAGTACCAAGGGAAGTACCTGTACCTGTTTTAGTGCAGAGTGGGGCCAGCCGCCCCAGGGACCCGGGGTTAGGCTTGGCCGCTCTGTACCGACTTGTTGGCCCTCGTGTACGTAGTACCGAGGAGAGCTAGTAGTGTTAGGAGAGTACTAGCTACCCCACGGGCCCCAGGGTTCTGCTAGCCTCCTTCACCGACTTGTTAGGCCCACTAGGGCAAACCAGGGTAGTCAGGCGAGGGTGCGCGGACTGTGGAGGGGTTGGACCCCTGTTACTGAGAGGGCTCTGCCCTGGTTCCGTGCTGTGCTTTGGGCGCACCCGTTAACGGAAACGACTGACCGCGTGCCAGTACGGGCTAGCTACCTGTGCGTTTATCGCGCGTGCCGTAGTCACCGTTACGTCTGTCAGTGACCTTGGGGTGGTTGACTGAGGGTAGGATCACCACGGGGGACTCTCCCGGCCAGGAGAGCACCATGTGCTACTCCTACTGTTGGAAAAGACTGCAATCAAGATCGTCCCACGAGGACATTCGAGATCAAGTAAAGGATCTGAGAAGTAAATGAAATAGTGAGAAAAATTGAAAGATGTAAATAAAGGAAGTAATAGAACATAACAGCTACTGTACACTCTATTGTTGCCTTTAGTTAGTTGCCACTCTACTCAGCGTTTTGCTGACGTGTTACACTCGTTACCTTTTTCCAGGACCAGGTGTTGAGCAGCCAGGGTCGGCGGCTGCAGAGGACGCTGGGCCGAGTAGGGTCCAGTAGAGTTACCACAGCTTTGTACCTTCTTTTTGTTTCTGTTCTAGGGAGTAGTTTTGTTTCCGCTGTACCTTCTTTACCTGCAGTTTTGTTATATGATAAACGTTGTTTTACTGTTGTGGTGGTGCCTACTGTAATAGTTTCTTTCCTTACTGCTGTACTTTCTTACTGTTAGTTATATTCATGCTGAATGTGGTTTATTTTACTGTCTTTTGGTTACTTCCTCGTTGGACGACTGGGTCTTGGGATTAGTCGAGTCGGTCCGGTTCTCGTGTCTCGTAGGGACTCGGGAACCGGGTCGTTACAAGATGGTATCAGAGCAAGGTCGTCCCGAGAAGTGAATCAACTGACTGGAAAATAACCAATTCACATGTTTATAGCTAGAGTAGCCACCACAACATATCTCTTGACATGAGCTCTTAGAAGTGTTGTTAGGTACCGTCTGTTTTGACGTTTCCGTTTTGTTTCGCGTCTCCTTGCAGGAGATGCCTCGTCGTGGGACTGGCGAGACTGGCCGCGGGCGCGGCCGAGGGCGAGGTCGGCGAGGTGGACGTGCTGTCGTTGACGTCTCGGTGGACCAGCCACCACTCCCTGGCATCCAGGCCCAGGACCTCGCCAGACTGATACGGGATATTGTACGAGAGGAGCTCCACCCACCGCCCCGAGCACCTCCTCCTGGGGTTGCAGAGGGGGAGTCCTCTGTGGGGCCACGCGACGGACGCGGCACTGGACACGAGGGAGGGGATGGGCCCCTGCCGCCCCCACCTTCCTCCGACACTTCTGTACACGAGGCACCTTCGCCTGGAGGTGCACCAGCACCTCCCCTACAGCACCACTTCGAGCTTTTCGGACAGTTCCGGAAGCTGAAGCCCCCCTCCTTCAAGGGGGATGAGGACCCGACCGAGGCAGAGGACTGGCTTGAGCAGCTGGAGAAGATCTTCGACACCCTTCGCCCCCCGGTGGAGTGCTGCGTGGCCTTTGCCACGTACCAGCTGGAGAGTGCGGCACACCGGTGGTGGAGGGCGGTCCGGGGACAGGAGAGGGACGAGCCGACGTGGGACCAGTTCGTCACCCTCTTCTGCGAGCAGTACTTTCCCCAGACGTGGCAGGACCAGAGGAGGCGGGAGTTCCACACTCTCCGCCAAGGGACGATGACCGTGAGTGCGTACCGCACGCGTTTCTTGGAGCTGTCCCGCTTTGCAGCGACAGCGGTAGCCACTGAGGAGGAGCGCCTTTGGAGGTTCACCGAGGGGCTCCGGCCTGCGATCCGGGGGTATGTCAAACCCCTGAAGCTGCCGACGTTTTCGAGGGTGGTAGAGGCAGCCATGACTTACGAGGAGACCAACCCGTCCGCGCGAGAGACCGACGGCGGGCGGAAGAGGCCCTTTCAGCCAGACTTCTCACAGGGCCGGCGAGAACGGAGACACGTGGCGTCCGCAGGAGAGCCGTCACATTGTGCAGAGCCATCAGTGGCCTTTGGGGGCCCTCGAGAGGGGCCAGTCGCCAGCACCGGACCCCCGCCTAGCCGACAGCAGGGACTCACTGAGGGCGGGAGTCGGGTTCCCCTCTGCTACCAGTGTGGCCAGCCGGGCCACGTCAGGAGGGACTGCCCATCTAGGGCAGGAGGTCAGCAGATACTTCCCGCGCAGAGCACTGGAGGGCGCGCAGGAGGCCGCGGTTTCCAGGCGCGAGGAGGAGGACCGCAGTCGCGAGGAGGGTACCGGCCAGCACCTACCCGTCCGACGTAGAGTGTGGCTGCTTCGTCCGCACCTAGAGCTGAGGGGCGTATCAACGCCCTAACACACAGGGACGCCAGAGCTTCGGGATCCGTGGTAGCAGGTATGGTTTCAGTTTCTGGCAGACTCGTTTACACGCTTTTCGATTCCGGCGCTACGCACTCGTTTGTCGCAGACAGTTTCGCAGTTAGTTTGGACCAGGATTATACGTTGTTAGAGAACCCGTTCGTAATCAGAGGTCCGAGTGGTCAGCTGTTTGTAGCTGAGGAGGTGTACACGGGTTGCGGGGTCAGCATCGGGGGACACAGCCTGCCAGCTGACCTGATTATGATACAGATGGAGGACTTTGGGGTGATCCTGGGGATGGATTGGCTGTCCGCTTACCACGCCTTGGTAGACTGCTTTGAGAGGAAGATTGTCTTCTCCATTCCGGAGTTGCCTTCCTTCGAGTTTCACGGGCAGCCAGTGGACGGAGGTTTCAGGTGCATTTCGGCACTTCGGGCGGCGAGACTTTTGAGCCAGGGGTGTGAGGGCTTCTTAGCTTGTGTGGTGGCAGAGCACAGCCCCGTGGCAGACTTCCAGAGCATCCCGGTGGTCAGAGAGTACCCCGACGTGTTTCCAGGCGAGTTACCAGGACTACCGCCCGAGCGTGAGATCGAGTTTGAGATCTCACTAGTACCAGGGACCAGCCCCATCTCCACCGCGCCATACAGGATGGCACCGCTTGAGCTGCGAGAGCTCAAGTCTCAGTTGCAGGACCTTTTGGAGAAGGGTTTCGTGAGGCCCAGTGCGTCTCCCTGGGGAGCCCCGGTACTGTTTGTGAAGAAGAAGGATGGGACCCTATGCCTTTGTGTGGATTACCGACAGCTGAATAGGGTCACCATCAAGAATAGATATCCGCTGCCGAGGATTGACGATTTGTTTGACCAGTTGCGGGGTGCCACGGTGTTTTCCAAGATCGACTTGAGGTCTGGATACCACCAGTTGAGGATCAGGGAGACCGACGTCTCCAAGACAGCTTTCCGCACCCGGTACGGACACTACGAGTTTTTGGTCATGCCGTTTGGGCTGACCAATGCCCCCGCTGCTTTCATGGACCTGATGAACCGGGTGTTCAGACCGTACTTGGACTAGTTTGTGGTGGTTTTCATAGATGATGTACTCATCTATTCTAGAGATCGGACGCAGCACGGACAGCACTTGCGGATGGTTCTGGACACTCTGAGACGACGCAGGCTGTACGCCAAATACAGCAAGTGCGAGTTCTGGTTGAGGGAGGTGACCTTTTTGGGTCATGTGATCTCTGGAGACGGCCTGGCGGTGGATCCCGCCAAGGTCGAGGCAGTGCTCAGGTGGGAGAGACCGCGTTCAGTCACTGAGATTCGCAGTTTCCTGGGACTGGCAGGTTACTACAGACGGTTCATCAGAGGGTTTTCGCAGATTGCACGTCCTATGACACAGTTGACTCGGAAGGATGTGCCTTTCGCTTGGACAGACGCCTGTGAGGCGTGTTTTCTGGAGCTGAAGGAGAGGTTGACCTCGGCTCCCGTGCTCACCATCCCTGACAGTAGTGGCGGGTTCGTTGTGTACACGGACACTTCCTTGCAGGGGTTAGGAGGTGTGCTCATGCAGAGGGGTCACGTGGTCGCTTACGCTTCGCGGCAACTGAAGCCCCATGAGCATACCTACCCTACCCACGATCTAGAGTTGGCAGCTGTTGTCTTCGCGCTGAAGACATGGAGGCACTACTTGTACGGTGAGACCTTCGAGATTTTTACAGATCACAAGAGCCTCAGATATCTTTTTGACCAGAAGGAGCTCAACATGAGACAGAGACGTTGGTTGGAACTCCTGAAGGACTACGACTGCAGCATCTCCTACCACCCGGGAAAGGCCAATGTGGTGGCTGACGCCTTGAGCCGTAAGGCGCCCGCACGCTTGGCCAGTCTACAGTTACAGAGTTGGAGCCTTTTGGAGGAGGTGGGCAGTTGGCGACCTCTAGAGTTACGAGGGTACTGTGGGGCAGTGACGGTGACACGGCAGACCAGACCAGAGTTGATAGACCGCATCATCACGGGACAGATGGCCGATCCGTACTTGCAGTCTTTGCGCGACAGAGTACTGTCAGGGGACCCAGGGGACTTCTCTTTCACAGACCAGGTGTTACGCTTGAGGGGACGGCTGTGCGTCCCCAGAGACGAGGAGCTGTTGAGAGAGCTCCTGACTGAGGCACACGGTTCCAGATTCACCATACATCCTGGAAACACGAAAATGTACCATGACTTGAGACGCGAGTTCTGGTGGAGAGGGATGAAGCGGGATGTGGGTGAGTTTGTGCAGCAGTGCTTAGTGTGCCAGCAGGTGAAAGCCGAGCATCAGAGGCCTGCAGGGCCGCTTCAGCCGCTTCCAGTGCCAGAGTGGAAGTGGGAGAGCATCACCATGGACTTGGTGGTGGGCTTACCTGTTACCCAGCGAGGACATGACGCGGTCTGGGTAATAGTGGATAGGTTGACGAAGACGGCACGATTCTTGCCGATCCGAGTCACTTTGGGACCAGCACAGTTGGCAGAGAGGTATATCCGTGATGTGGTGCGACTACACGGAGTTCCGCGGGAGATCGTATCCGACCGGGATACCCGCTTTACGTCCCAGTTTTGGGCTGAGTTTCAGCAGGCTTTGGGGACGAGGTTGAGGTTTAGCACGGCTTACCACCCCCAGACGGACGGACAGTCGGAACGCACGATACAGACACTTGAGGATCTTTTGCGTGCCTGTGTACTAGACTGGAGGGGCTCTTGGGAGGAGCACCTGCCCCTGGCAGAGTTTGCATACAACAACAGTTATCACTCGAGCATCGGCATGGCTCCCTATGAGGCTCTGTACGGACGGAAATGCACGGCACCCTTGAGTTGGGTTGAGGTGGGGACCAAGTGGGAGGTTGGCCCCAGGTTGATCCGGCAGAGTCAGGAGGTAGTTGAGCAGATCCACAGACGACTCCGCACTGTCAGGAGCAGACAGAAGAGCTACGCAGATCGCAGACGCAGAGAGGTGCAGTTCGAGGTCGGGGACCACGTCTTTCTTCGTGTTTCGCCCATGAAGGGCTTACAGCGGTTTGGGGTGACAGGGAAGCTCGCGCCGAGGTTCGTGGGGCCCTTCGAGGTCCTGGAGCGGGTTGGACCCGTTGCTTACAGACTTGCCCTTCCCCCGCAGCTTTCTGGTGTGCACGACGTGTTCCACGTGTCCAACCTCAGGAAGTACGTAGCCGATCCCAGCCACGTACTGAGTCACGAGAGCGTCGAGGTGAGCGACGACCTGACCTACCCCGAGCGGCCAGTGCAGATCCTAGACCGAGCCGTCCGCAGGTTGAGACGAAAGCAAGTACCCCTGGTAAAGGTTTTGTGGAGGAGCCAGCGGTACGAGGAGGCTACCTGGGAGCCTGAGGCGGCAATGCGGGAGCGGTACCCGGAGCTTTTCGCGGGTACGTCTTTTCGGACCGGCTTCGGTCCTCTTTGAGTTTGTTATGGTTATTTGGACACCTTCTTCCCGCACCCTAGTTGGCGCAAGTTTCGGGGACGAAACTTCCTTTGAGTTTGTTATATTGTAACGAGCGCGTGCCCCAGACGTCTTTTAAGACGTCTGGGAGGTGGCCCAGACGTCTGTAAAGACGTCTGGGATCACATCCAGACGTCTGACCAGACGTCCGGGATAGTTTACAGACGTCTGGCGAACAATTATGCTCGCACGGGATATTCGTCTGCGCGCCTGTGCGCGCAGACCTGCGATCCTGCATCCTTCTCTGCGGCTGCAGGCGACTGCGACCGCCTCTCTCTCCTCTCCGCGCGGCGTTAAAAGGGGGGGGTGCGCGCCTCCCCTCCCGTCTCCACCATCTTCCTCCTCTCCTGCCTGTGCGCGAGAGCGAGCGGACGCGAGGGCGCAGCGGCAGCGGCAGCCGCAGTAGGCGCGGAGGAGCTGCGGCGTGCGAGGGCGGGGCTCTGCCGTGGGGGCGAGCTCGCCGGGAGCGGCTTGGCCGGCCGGCGGAGGGTGCAGGGGGCGCAGAGCGTCGCGGAGAGGGACCTGCTGCGGGCGGAGCAGCGTACGCGCGAGGTGCGACGCGGGCGGCGTCGCGAGCGGAGGCCGAGCAAGGTTCTGATTCTGGAAAAATTTCCAGAATCAGACGTCTGGATTGATATCCAGACGGCAAGGTCGACGTCTGTGAGATCATACAGACGTCTGAAAGGTGAGTTTCTGCTTTCTTCTTCTTTTGTCGACTGACCGTACTGAGGGAGGGGGGTTGGCTGTGCGCAGGTGTTTTGATTCGTCATCCTTTGCGAATCAGACGTCTGGAAGTTGTACCAGACGGCGGGAGCGACCTCCAGACGTCCGTAGTGACCATCGGACGTCTGGGATCTAGGAGAGACGTCCCCACAGACTTCTGGACGTCCGGGGAACCAAGCCGAACAGGTAATTCTCTGATCCACCGTTTAAGACGTCTGGAAGGAGTTCCAGACGTCTGATTTTGCACAGTATCGTCTTTCTCGACCCGTTTAGGGCCCGTTTGGGCTCCGTTTTCCGCGATTCGAGTTGCGTTCGTTTCAGAATTTATTCCTCTACCCGCCTACAGTAGCTATACACTGTTTTGAGACACTCCTTGTGTTTGATCCTTGTGATAGGACCTCGTTCGGTTGCAGTCTTGAGAGTCGCGGAGGCACGCGGGATTCCCGACCACGCCCCCATTACTCCCGTTGTACCTGGTAGAGTGGTTTTAAGTATTAATAAAATCTGTTAAAGTATGGAACCATAACTAAAACCTAGGGCATTGCATGAATCCTAGGAATGAGAAATATATGGAATGATAGCTCCTAGGTGTTGCATGAATCCTAGGGCCGGAAAACTAGATTGTATGATAGATCCTAGGATATGGTATGAATCCTAGGATGGAAAAACTAGTGGAATGTACATTACTGCAGTCTTGGAAAAATGGAAAGGAATATATATAAAGCTGCCTGTAAATTTAATTAACAGCTGCCTGTTATGCATAAAGAATCATGTTGAGATCATGGAATGTGAGAACGTGAATCTGGAAAGTGAAACATATGTTGTTCTGAGATAAAGAGCTGGAACCCTACGGGGAATTAGGAGTGGAACTCCTGGAAAGAAAAGGAATGGAACTGAGATGTAGTTTGTACTGTCTCTTGGGTACGCAGTACCAAGGGAAGTACCTGTACCTGTTTTAGTGCAGAGTGGGGCCAGCCGCCCCAGGGACCCGGGGTTAGGCTTGGCCGCTCTGTACCGACTTGTTGGCCCTCGTGTACGTAGTACCGAGGAGAGCTAGTAGTGTTAGGAGAGTACTAGCTACCCCACGGGCCCCGGGGTTCTGCTAGCCTCCTTCACCGACTTGTTAGGCCCACTAGGGCAAACCAGGGTAGTCAGGCGAGGGTGCGCGGACTGTGGAGGGGTTGGACCCCTGTTACTGAGAGGGCTCTGCCCTGGTTCCGTGCTGTGCTTTGGGCGCACCCGTTAACGGAAACGACTGACCGCGTGCCAGTACGGGCTAGCTACCTGTGCGTTTATCGCGCGTGCCGTAGTCACCGTTACGTCTGTCAGTGACCTTGGGGTGGTTGACTGAGGGTAGGATCACCACGGGGGACTCTCCCGACCAGGAGAGCACCACGTGCTACTCCTACTGTTGGAAAAGACTGCAATCAAGATCGTCCCACGAGGACATTCGAGATCAAGTAAAGGATCTGAGAAGTAAATGAAATAGTGAGAAAAATTGAAAGATGTAAATAAAGGAAGTAATAGAACATAACAGCTACTGTACACTCTACTGTTGCCTTTAGTTAGTTGCCACTCTACTCAGCGTTTTGCTGACGTGTTACACTCGTTACCTTTTTCCAGGACCAGGTGTTGAGCAGCCAGGGTCGGCGGCTGCAGAGGACGCTGGGCCGAGTAGGGTCCAGTAGAGTTACCACAGCTTTGTACCTTCTTTTTGTTTCTGTTCTAGTGAGTAGTTTTGTTTCCGCTGTACCTTCTTTACCTGCAGTTTTGTTATATGATAAATGTTGTTTTACTGTTGTGGTGGTGCCTACTGTAGTAGTTTCTTTCCTTACTGCTGTACTTTCTTACTGTTAGTTATATTCATGCTGAATGTGGTTTATTTTACTGTCTTTTGGTTACTTCCTCGTTGGACGACTGGGTCTTGGGATTAGTCGAGTCGGTCCGGTTCTCGTGTCTCGTAGGGACTCGGGAACCGGGTCGTTACATTATCCATGACAACCATCACCTCTCCACTTCTATATATACCCCACCTAACCACTACCTAAATCCCATCTTCTCCCTTAGTTTATTTGCTACCTACACCACCTACACCTAAGGCCAAGGAAGAAGAAGAAGAGAAGAAGATCAAGGGGGCAACCTACCTGCCCCCTTGGTGCCTTCTTACTATTTCTTCTTCTCCCTTGTGCCACACCTAGGAGGAGGAGTTCGTCATCAAAGGGGATGGCCAGCCAAGGAGGAAGGAAGGCTAAGGTGGACGTCTACCCTTGGAGAAGAACACTTGGAGGAAGACCACAAGAAGGAATGAGCAAGGAAGCATCTTCTTCAAGTCTGGGAGCTACTAAACTTGGAGTGAAGACCATTTCAAGCTTCATTTAGAGGACACCTTTTTCTTCATCTTTATCAATTTCTTTTGTATTAGCTAGTGTTTACTTTTATCTTGTTGTAACAAGCATTCCGCTACAATTCTTCTACTTGCTAGTAATACAAGTTCATATTTACCTTCCAGGTTCATGTTTTAACTTAGTGTGTTTTTCATCTCTTATAATTGTAGTGCACACCACACTCACCTCTTCTAATTACCATAGGCGCACTTGCCTAGGGTGAGTTTAGAAGAGAGAGTTTCATTCTTCTTAGTTAGGTTTAGTGATAGGTTGTTCATCTTCGCATCAAATACCCAATTATTTCCAAAACCATAAAAAAAACAAAAATCAAATTCACAAAAATACGTGTTGATTTGAGAGGTGAGAGAGAGAATCAATTCTTGTGACTAACAATTTGGCTTCCTTGGACGATCCTAGGTACTCCACTATCTAGGTTTTATAAAGTTAAGAGTTAATTGTGGATTTATGTGTTACAACGACACTATTTTGCATATTTAACAAAACACGTATTTCCCACATCAATATGTTTAAGAATGTAGACATATATTAATTGCAATTTCATAAGAGGAAATGTCCTTATATGAAGTCATTGATGTTGACCACTTATTGGCATTGCCGTGCAAGTGTTGTGATCCCACTCTTATTGCTTGCCCACTGTTTGTTTCCTAATCAAGTGGTAGGTATCGCGAAAATGACTCTAACATTTGTATAGCAACTTCATTTGAGCATAGAAGTTAGTTTGCAAGATGAACTTCGTGTATGTCACACACCAAGCATGATGGGTGAAGTGCCTTCCTTCATATTCTCCCTCTTGTTTCCTCCTAAATAAAGCATATAAAAGTACCCACTGGTGCTCTGTGGAAAGGAAGAAGTCCATGCTATGCGCGTAGCATTGAAAATACTTCCATGTCAGTATGATGAAAAGTAGTTACATCAGTTATCGGTCATTTATGAATTATCATCTTTTTCCTTTGTTAGAAATACAATACCCTATATAAACGCGTAGAAGATGATGATGTGAAAATTTCATACTAATTAAATGAATTCACAAGAAACATAAGCTGATCACTTATATATCGAAGTGCGTAAATCTTTCTAGAGATCGTGTTTACTTACACAAAAAGAATTGCAAATCACCGTCTATGTACGTACGAAATTTATATGAGTGCATCCATCATTACCAAAATTAAGAAGTTAGTAATTATAGGAAGAATGAAACTAATCCATTAACATACACCAACAACCACACAGTGTATGAAGTACACATGCATAAAAGAAATATGAGTGTTGAAAGTTGTACTATGACCTACCTACGACTAAGATGTACAAAAATAGATCAATAATTCAATTACACAATTAAATTTACATAAGTTGATAAACTTGCAACATTAGGATTCGAGAGTCATGGAATCAACCAATAATGTTCATACAATTTGCTTATCCACCATAGGATCTGTAATTCAGGTCCCACATCCAGGACATCCTGTAATTGCCACCACACTCAATCTACTATTTTCCTCAATGAGTTTTGTATTTTCTTCGTGAAAAAAACAAAGTTCCTTCTCAACTACCTTCATCTTACTGTTTAGACTAACTAGTTGGTGATGCAACAAGACCTTGGAGTTTTGGAAAGTAGTCGTTCTGACTATTACATCGCATTCCTGTTTGATCATAACATATGGAAATGTGTTCAGTTGTTAATGATCCCCTTTCATGTCACATTAGTCGGGGAGATTAGCACAAATCGAGCAGTCATTATTGCACATGTACACTATGCAAGCTAATGAATCATCTAATATGTCAGCAATGTAGTACAACCTAGTTCTTTGACCATATTTGCAGTACAATTTATCTTCCATATTTAGCTACATAGTTAGAAGGAAAGGAAATTAATAAGGATTGATTATTTAAATTGAGACACTTCCTCTTGTTTGGGTAGATACATGTTGTACGTGATTTCTATGCTAAAAGATTGAGTTTGAAAATCCTGTCATTGTAGTCGTGTAAAAATCCGTAAAATAGATAATTTAACTGAAACTTTGGTGAGTCCCGGGTTAAACACAGGGAGGCGAACGTTTGATCAAAAATTGCATAGGAATTATTGACACAAAAGTAGATTAGTTGGTTGAAATTAATCTACTAGCTATTCTATTTAAAGAATAATTAATAGAAGAGAGAGAAAGAATAATACAAATAAAGAGAAAATAGGGAGAGAATAAATAAATATTTCATAATTATAGAAACATGTTCATTACATCTATGTGCTACACTAGAAAGCAGAAAATCTATACTAGAAAGCAATAAAAGAGAAGGGGATGAGAAGTTATCCTCATCGATGATTGCTTAGAAGACGAGCCGTGTTGATGAGGCACTCGGATGAGGGTGGTGAGATGCTGGACGAAAGAGGACGAAGATGGAGGATGGAATAGGGCGATGTCGTGGCAGGATCCGCTTCCTGAATGATGGTGAGAGGGCAACCGCAGGATGCTCCACAAAGAGGGTGAGAATATGGAAAAATTGTATTTAAGACTCTAATGGAGAATCTCGGGTTTGGGATGAGCTCATGGAGCTTTAGAGGGGGTGAGAGAAGAAGAGAAGGGATGAAGAATGAGGTAGTAGGGGTGGCCTTATATAGTTGTAGGAATAGGGGCATAAAGGTCATTTTAAAGCTTTATAAAATAAATGCTGGGGTCTTTAGCGACAGATATAAATGTCACTAAAGTCCCACATTGTTAAAGACACATGCATCCTCGCCTCTTTGCCTTCACCAGGAGCGCTTCATCGCAAACACACCATCTTAGCCGTCTAATCGTTCGATCGGACGGCTTAGAGCGTATGAGTTGCTTCACCTTCAGCGTTATGCGCCCCTTGCGTGCGATGGCGCATTTGATGGCACGTCATCGCATGTGTCCGCACTGCGCTTCCATCGGGCGCTTGATAAGGCGCCACATGTTGACATCATTGCCGCTCGATGCACATCTGGCGGTCGAATTGAGCACACGTGCTTACGCTACTCAATTTGAAGTGGACGGGGGCTCGAACTCTCGCCATTCTCTTTGCATGAAGTGCTCAACTGCTGCGTTACGCAATCAGTTGTGTCGAGTTTCTAATTTGATGGTCGCACACTCACGACTGTTGGATCAAGATCCAACTGTCGAGATCACTCGACCTTTGATGAGGAGATGGCCGGGGGGAGCGGGCGGCTTGGATGGTGCCACGTGGTGCCATCTGGGCCATCCATTTTCCAATGCTTGTAGATGATGCAACGAACGTTGGATTGGATCGATTTTCACGCCGTTGGGCTGCGATCATCGATCTAATCCCATCCATGTGGTTGGATTTGTTATATGAAGTTTAGATTTTACACCATCTTGCCCTTTGACGTTTGATCTTTCTCAGATTGTATCTGATACTACAGAAATCCGATTGGGGCAATCTCGGAGGTGTTGAACTCCAATCATCGCCCTGATCAGATCCGTACAGTTGAATCTTCAATCTAGGACCCCGAAATGATATTGCCTTGTTCCCTTACTACAAAAAGGGAAAATTAACCTATAATTTATACAATCTAACCTAAATGCATGATGATGCATGTTATGTAATGTTTATAATGCATGATGCTTCTATGACACTAAGAACATGCATAAATAGACATTTTAGGCAAATTAGATGTATGCACATTGATAGAGAGCTTCTCGCTTAACTAAGATAGTTGCAATAGGAATGATGATGCTGTTGTATATGGCACGGTGGAAAATCTCTCAATCAAAGGTTAAATAATTAAATATAACCATAGTGGATTAAGTCGTTTCCACAGGGAGGAATAAGCCAAATTAACTTGCAAATTTATCAAAACATGATGGTCTGATATTTTCCCGCAATTATAATATAACATGTAACATTGATGCAGCTAATAGATTGGAGAGATAGACATGCAATCTGATAATGAAAGGAATTAGCAAAAACTAAAAGAGTTTGGCTGCAATTTGCACAATAAATCAAATATTAAATTGAAAAATGAAAGTTTACAATGGCAGCAACATGTAAATTTTAATTCCTCATTTACTGCTCAAGAACAGAGTATTTGCTCTCTTTGCTCGTGCGAGGAGGAGCTGCGGTCGGGTTCTTGGTTCTTGGTGGGGGCTCTTCAGATCATGGGCTTTGCATTGGTGCCCTTGATGTTGGTTGGAATGGCCACCAGCGATCGATCAGAGTTGGACAGGCCGATGGCGAGCAGATGACCATGGGTGGCCGTGGCTCATGTGGATGTCGGGGATGAGTTCAACAGCTCATGGTCTTCGTGATGGCGGAGGTGACTAGGTCAATGACGGTTGAACATGGTGGCTCGAGCGGTGGCTGACGGAGGTGTTGCGGCTACACGTCAATGGTGGCTATCCTCCTGGTGTCGCGGGGAAGATGGTGCAATGCGGGCGAAGCATGGAGTTCGTGGTTATCTGGTATGTTGAGGTCGAGTGAAGTGCTAGGAGGACATGGAGGTGCTTCGTTGTTGTTGTCGACGAGGCAGAGGGTTGAACAAACGTTAAGCGCGATGATGGTGATGGTGGGTTAATGTTCGATTCCATAGGAGGGGATGAGAGGTTGAAGATGAAGAAGAAAGAGAAGAGGAAGATGAAGATGAGTGGCTGATGGTGGCGAGTTGTGGAGTTGGGCACGTGGAGAGCGTGGAGAAGAAGGGGAAGGGGTTGGTGTTGATGGTGGTGATGGGTCCTCACTGTCACCAAGAACCACCAGGATAGATGCGATGTTGAAAGGAGTACGCTCTAGTCACCGTGCACGCTTCGGCCACAGTGCCGGTGGAGGTTATGGAAGAGGTCCCCGCAGGGGGGAGGAGATATTTCTTCCGCAGGTGGTTTTTTTGTTGAGATTCTCCCTCTTGCATTTTGTTCTCTTTAGAGATCTCTGCCCTTCTCCAATGGCAGCATTGAGGCGATGGTTTTGGAGGCGGTGTTGCACACGGAGAGGAATCTTTGAGAGAAAGATGTAGTGCATTTGAGAGGCGCGTGCTCCTCGTGTCCTACCTGTCATCATAAAAATATGTTATTAATTATAACTTTGACACATAAAAATGTATGCAGGGTAAGATAAATTATCATTTAAATCATGAATAATTAGAAATTAAGAACATGTAATTAATGGATACTTAGGCTAATTAGTGATTGCGCAACAATCATAGGTCTTAATTGACCTAAATTAGGCTAGGACTTAGCATAAGTTAGGGTTATTCATGCATGCATACGCATTATCTGCATCTTTACTGCTTTCCTTTAGCTATGCATAAAATAATGTTATAATGTGCTGATTAAGTGCATTATATCGATTGCAGGGAATGAGCTGATCTGGAGCTGGATCAGGAATAACGGGAGACGTAGCAGAGCTGGAGCAGAAGGCCTAGTTTAGATATAGGAATAATAATGTAAGGGGGTTAAAAGTTTGCTATTCTATTAAGTAGAAATAAAGCAGTAAAATGTGAAGAGCTTAGGTCCATCCTAGCCCTAGGATAGCCTAGAGACTTCCCTAAGCCTTAGCCACCCTTAGATTAGGTCACAACACCCTAGGAAGCCCTAAAACCCTAGTTCCAACCTTTCTCTGGATGTCCAGATAAGTTTTAAGACATCCAGGACCCTTAGCCAACTCTCGCACACTTCAAACCCACTTCTGCAGTATTATTGGACATCCAGACATTTTGTCAGACGTCTAATTTCTGCAGAATACCCAAAACAGAACCCGAAATCCTTCTTGACTTTGATTGGACGTCCAGAAAACAAGTCTGGACTTCTGATTTTTGAGTATAAGATGTCTGATTATATTATTAGATGTCTGATACTGCTCTCCAATTCCTGTTTTGAGATTTAAGCCTTGATCTTGGATCTCTAGGTCCCTAAACCCAATTCCAACCCCATAGGAACCCAAATTAAGGTGCCCTAACCCTAGTACATCACCTCTAGACCTCCCTAAGGATCTAATTAGGTCCTCACTAAACCTAATTGACTTGGATCTTAGTCAATTCCATCAGCCTATTCAATTGGACTCATTGAGTCCAATTGAGCCCTAATCTCAGCACACACTGTCCAATTGAACTCAGTGAGAGTCCAATTGACCTAGACCTGACTTAATTAAGTTGTTTTACTCTTAATTAAGTTTCCAACACACCCAATTAAACTTGTATTAAGTTTAATTGCGCTTTACCTTAGTGAATTAGGGTTTATAACCCTAATTTGAGACCTACCTTGACCTAAACCCACTA
This sequence comes from Thalassia testudinum, assembly GCA_037157565.1. Classification (NCBI taxonomy): domain Eukaryota; kingdom Viridiplantae; phylum Streptophyta; class Magnoliopsida; order Alismatales; family Hydrocharitaceae; genus Thalassia; species Thalassia testudinum. Next base: position 56,653,519 of record JAZHRO010000055.1, read on the forward strand.
GAACCCAACCTAATCAACCTAGCCACCTAAGTTTCGACCCACACACACCCACACACACCCACACACACCATCCACACGAAAATATCTAGCCTAGAGCTCTCTAGAACTCTCTACCATATGTGGTTGCCTTGGTTTCCAAAAATAGCAACCAAGAGCCATTCAATTTTTAGATCCACATTTAGTGGATCTAAAAACCACCATCCACCCTCTCTCTCTCACTCTCCCACGAGCTCCCACCATAGGCCTCTCTAGAGAATTCCATAATTCTCTAGAGAGCTTCCCTTAGGTCTATAAAAAGACCCCTTGGGTGGCCATTTGCAACCATTCACTCCCTTGGCAATTGCTCTCCATTGGTGCCATTCACGCCACCTCCACTTAGCCACTCACTCCACCTCCACGAGCTCACTACCACCACCATGGAGGACACCATGCCGGGATGCTGGATCAACCCTACTTCTCTCCAAGGGTCGGCCTAAGCTACATTGGCCGCCCCTCATTCTCTTCTCGACCACTCCAGGGCCATCGGGGACCACCCCTGAATGCCCTCTATTCTTATAGCTTTAAATCATTCTCTTCATAATCTTTATTGCTTTCATTTACTGCTTAGTAGTGTAGTCTTACTTCTCCCCCAATGATGCATGCGAAATCCTCCCGTTGATTCTTGTATGCAATCGTTTTCTGGTAGTTAGATTTAATTTTAAGCATTCATGTATAAGCTTTCCTCTAGATTTCCTTGTGCAACAACTCTCCCATGATGAATGAAATTTCATTATATATATATATATATATATCTATCTCTCTTATGTGGTTGAAATCACCTTGAGCTAAATGATTATCATATTTGCGTGATTTAAGTGCCTGTTCTTTAACTGCCTATATATTACGCACCAGCATGTCGTTTAAATAAAGTAGAACGGCTTTAAGATCGATTTCAAAAATAGAAACAACGCCTCCCAGAGACGAACGACCGGGACTCAAAGTCTCGTTATTTTCAAAACAATATCTTTGTTGGATCGTATTTCGCAACTATACTACGACGCTTTTATCAAAAATGCGATCTACGACCACCCAACAATTAGCACTTCACTAAAGTGAACTGATCACACATCAACACACATCGAAGGCAATATAGTAAACATACAAGTATATGACATGATAAGAATGAAGAAGCACATGTAGAGTAGAGAAGACCCTTTGAAAGCTAATAGATAAGTACTTGTACATGACTCATAACCAAAAAGTGATATCATCTTATATGAAGTTGGCTAAATTCAATGGAACTAACTGTAAACTTCTACCTATCATCCCATCTACCTACAATAACATTATTCCCAATTCATTTGTTTCATTGATAACATTCATGGCATCGTTCACTAGAGTTCGAGGGAATGGTGGTAGATCCTCGCTTGTTCCTCGTACGACACATGATAGATTCCCATTCGTAATGGTGTAATTGATCGATTATTTCATTAACCCTTTGAATTAATGATAAAAGTCTCCCCATCAAGAGGAACCATGCATGTAACTCACTGAAGTAGGAAAACCATTGTATAGTCTATTTGTTTCCTCGAGTTTTTCATAGTATGAAATACATACCAATGACTGATTATGATATTAACTTCTACATAGGGCCCATTGACCAAGTTAGATTTTCTATAATGTACTGGTTCCACAATTAACTGACAGACATGTGCCTAATAACACGCAACATACAAAGAATGTAATGTTGAACATGGTAGGTAGTTGAGTGATTAATTGTATCTCCGAAATGAGACATCATGTTTTGATTATAGGTATGCTGCAACAACTACCATTTACGAGTTATCAGTCCATTGAATATGTGTATTTCGTTAAATGTATGTAATTTTCACCAAATTCTTTCCTGTCGATTTTGTTTGCAACTTTAAACTGTGGACCATTGTAATACTCGAACATAATAATTATTCGCATTAAGGTTGTTTAATGACGTAAGAATGCAAATTTTTCATTATACACAGAATCGTTCAACCGTGAGAATAGGATGCAATTACTACGAAGGATAGTACATTGGATTTGACGAAAATAAAACACACTAATGATAACATCACAGTGATGATAACATCATCATGAGCCATAACTAGCTTTAATTATTTATAATCAAGTGAAAAATACTCCTACATAGTCGCTTGAGAGTCATAATTCCATGTATATTCATTCTGAGAGAACATTAAAATAGGGTTAATTCTGCAGTTTTAACATTACATTATGAAAGCAGGGTAGCCACGAGATTTTCCAGGGGTTAATCTATGGTCAAATGAGTATTAAAGTCTAATAAATGGGTCTACACCGACAGAAACAGGATTTCACGCATTTAGAAAACTAATACAGCACCCAAAACCCTAATTTTAGGTCTGCTTGAATTACAGAGGTTTTGATCAGGATTAAATTCATCTAAACCTTCTAAAATTTGTAGAAAAATATTCCTTGAGGCTTGATACCCTTGATTTGGCCATCTGAACGTATTTTGACCTTAAATAGAGTCACAAATAGAGTTCTACCCTAATTTAGGTTTCTGCAAAAATTTTCCAGTCAAACTTGGTCAATAATGAAATCCAACTTCACCATCAGATTCTTTGGGTCCAAATTAGGTTTGTACCAAAACTTGGGCCCAATCAGAGTCCATCTTAACCTAATTTGCATTTTAGTCCTTTTAAACTCTATTCCTCTTAATCGAGCCCCCAGCTTTTGAATTATTTGCGATTAGCCCCACAGGTTTGTTGTCTTCTTCATGAAAAGGGCCCTACTGCTAGTGATGGTCAATTGACCTCTAGACAATCTTTGACCAAATCAAATTGCCACCAAATCTCACCAAAATTGGTGAGATTGGTGTTCACATGATGAGGAATCATTTGGACATGTTTTAGGAATCGGAACTTGCGCGAAAAGCTCGCGTGAATCCATGAAAATCTGCAGGTTTCTCTGACCTAATCCTTAAGAAATCATGGTTTTTTGGTGATCTAAATCCTGCCCAGTAGCTCTATATAAGCTCTAGCATCTCCCATTGTCCAAAACTAGTCTGATTTGGCCCTAAAACCTTCTTCCCTTCTTCCTCCGGCCAACTCCGACCATGACTCCGGTGAGCACTCTCGACCTCCTTCCTCCAGCCATTAGACAGACAAATCAAGTGGTCCACCGTCTTTCTCATCTTCCTCCGCTCCTCACCAACCACAACAGGAGTTCCCTTCCTTATCGTCACCAACATCTTCCCTCAACGGAGAGTTCGTCCCCTCTGGCACTGGTCAACCATAGCCAGCGCCAAATACTCCCCACTTCATCCCTAATTTAGGTCCCTTAATTTCCTCCCTCTCCCTACTTCATTTTCCTCCCTTAAAATCTTAGGTTCGACTGCTGACATGCCCTCAACCTCTCTATCTTCCTCCGCTCTGGCGAGCTTGCCATGCCACCACAAACACCATTCATCCGGCTGTCACTCCCACAACCTCCATCATTCCATGCCCACCAAAACCCCTCAAGAAATTGAAGGGATTACGCCTCCAATTATCCCACTGAACACCACTTGTCGCCGATCTCTTCTCCGACTTCACACACCCTCCACACACATCTGCATGCCACAAGAACCCCACCATCACCTTTGCCACCGTCCAGCGTAGCTTAGGAGCTATTTGATTGGGGCTTTTGAGCCCGTATTTGTGACTTGTAGGTCTCACCGTCGCTTACCATTGCCTCCATCATCTCCGGTGCCATTCACCTCGCTCCATCGTGCTCCGACCCTACTACCACATCCTGACGTTGTAGCCCAGTCCTAGGAGTCTTCCCAAAGCTCCAATTGAGACGTAAAGCCCAGTAGCAGCAATCGATCAAGGCTTCACTTGCTGCTGCGACGCAGAAGAGCCTCTCCTCACTTAGTCCCACATCATGCAGGACAAAATCGCCACAGAGCATAAATTGAATTTGTGTTAGCACCTTATCGCCCAAGACACCAGGGGTTAGGTCCCCACACACCTGCGCCCGCACACCTCGCTCACCCTCATGCCCGGTGAGCCTGGTCCCCTGCTCGGATCTGATAACCCACGTACATGCCCGATTACCCCTGGGTTTGAGAGAGAAGAAAGAGGAGAGATTTATGAGAGGAGGGGGGAGGGTTTTTCTTTGAAGTGCCTTGGGCATGTGCTAAAGGAAGGAAGGCTAACACTTAGCTGTGTGCTGTGCTTAAAGGCTTGAGGAAGGACAAGGCTTGAAGAAGAAAAGCCCTGTTGAAGACGTCGGTTTTGCCGGGTTTGTTATAACGTTGTAGTAAAGCCGGTTATTACCAACATTTCAAATATAAATTTTTTTTTTTACTCGGAAAATGAAAGAGTTCCCAAGGTCGAACTCAGGGAACAAGTCGTATTCTAGAGATATACAAGTTCTATTACAAAAATAAAGAGAGAGAGAGAGAGAGAGAGAGATGAAAATTTGGCTTCTTCTTCTTCTCTTCTTTCTTCCTCTTTGGCTTTTGTTCTTCCTTGTTTTCTTTCTTTCTTTTTCGTCTTCTTCTTCTTCTGCTTTCTTCAGATCTTCCCCTCGTGCTCTTCTTCTTCTGTCTTCTGTTTTCTTCAGCTCTTCTTCTTCTGTCTTCTGTTCTTCCTTGTTTTCTTTCTTTCTTTTTCTTCAGATCTTCTTCTTCTTTGTCTTCACCTGTCTTCAGTACGTCGCCTGATAACCCGCGGATGCTACAGTGCCGCTTCAGTTCTTCTTCTTCCGCAGTCCTTCACCTGTGCCTGCACGCTCAAGAGTTCAGCATCAGAGGGCAAAAACCTACTCTACCCCCCTCCCCCGCGTTTCTCTTTCTCTCTGAAATCACTCTTCGGAAGCTCTCCCAGAGCGCAACCGGGTAATCGGGTTCGGGTCAGGCCCGGGTCCAGGCCCACCGGCGTGCGTGGTAGGCGAGGAGTGCAGGACAGTCTAATCGGGTCGGGCCAGGTCCGCGGAGCGTGGTCACGGACGAGGCCGGGTCGGGTCGGGTGAGAGGGACCTCACCCCGTGGTCAGGAGGCAGACAGCATAAGGCACTTTTTGCCTTTATGCGTCCGCGCGCCTGCGAGAGGTTCCGAGGTGGGACTAAATGTCCCACCCCAATTGAGCGCGCGTCGCGGATGGAGCAGTGGGCGATCGTGGCTTCCCGCTCGGCCTTCGCCCCGTCTGTGAACCAGGGACGTTTCGCGGAGAGTCCCTGCGCAACCTGGGAGTCAACCCTGGGCGAAGGCGTGCCTGCACCTGCAGGTGAAGCAGCTCTGCCTGCGCAGTAATGGCGACGGCGGGCGAGTCACCTGGTCACAGAAGAACGGCCTCTCGGCCAAATCAGACAGGCGGGGGACCTTCGCCGTGGCACGGCGAAGGTGGTCAGGGGGTTTGCAGGGGCGAGATGGAGCTAACAGGTCGTCCTAGGTCAAACTGTGAGCGAGGAAGTGGGTGTGTTCGGTGGATCTGCAGAGGGTGTTTGGTGGGAAGTGGAGGGGCGGAGGAGGATCAGGGTGAGGAGGCGGAGGTTCTGCGGTGGTCGGCGAGCCGTGAGGGTCGCTGAGGTGATGGGAGCGGCTCGCCGGAGGGTGGTCGGAGGAGGAGAGGATGAGGGTGAACAGGAGCGGTCGAGGGTTTAATTGACTAAATTGAAAGCGGGGAAAGAAAGAGGAGAAGAAAGGGAGTAGGTCTAACTTACTTGCAGGGACGAAGGGGGAGGAACAGGGCGACAGTCGTATCGACTGTCGCCGGAGAAGAAGATGCTCAGGGAGAGGGGCGGCGGCGAGCAGAGGGCTGGAGAGGCGCCAGCTGGGTGCGGCATGGCGCGGGAAGAACAGGGGAGGAAGTCCCTGCTGCTGGTATTGCGGCAGAGCGAAGAGGTGGAGGGGGAGGAAGTCGCCGGAGCTGGTGAGCGTCTGCCGGAGGAGGAAGAGAAGAAAGCTGGGGGTTTTCTCCGTCAGATCCAGGCTGCCCTCGTCGGTGGAGCGGCGGGGGGTATTTATAGGGATGAAGCAGGGAGGAAGGCGGAGGGAGACGACGTGTCTCCCTCGCCGGAGAGTGGTCGGAACATGAACCCATACCGTCCGTGCGTTCGCACGGCCGGTATGGTGGCTTACAATGACCAGGGGGGTGCTCCTGCGACGGCTGACGACGCAGGGCACCCCCGGTATACATGCCAGGTCCTCCACCTCACCCTGCGCGGCGCCATGCTCCGCGCAAGGTCGCCGGAGCATGGTGCTGGCAGGGTTTTGCAGGAGGGACCTGATTGCAAAGAACGAAGGAGAGTTAGGGGCCAAAATGCGAGGGTTCAAAAGTTGAGGGCCAAAGAGTAAATATATGAGGACCAAAGTGTAAAGTCGGTCAAGGAGGTTTCTTCTTAGGCTCAAGTTTTTATACATGACTAATTAGGACCTAAGGAATCTGATGGTGAATTTTATTTTCATCTTAAACCTTGTTCGACCGGTCAATTTGCGCAAAAACCCAAATTAAGTTATTAATTGGGCATGGTTCTCAATGTAGGTCAAAATGGGTTCTAAAGGCCAAATTGAAGGTTCTAAACCCTAGAGATTATTTTTCTATGAATTTTAGAGGGTTTATTCTATTTTTACTTTGCCTCGAACCTTGTGAATTGAAGTGGGTTGTTTTAGGGTTACAGATTTAGTCTCTTGGAGTTGCTGTAGCCCTTGCTAGATCATTTCATCCCACTTTTATTCTTATTAAGCTGTTTTGACCTATGTTTGGGCCCTGAATTACCCTGTATGCAGATTATACTGGTAAAATTGCACTTTTACCCCTTATGACTTGTTTTCTTCTCAAACTCAGAATTCTCTGAGTTACGCCTTTCCTTGAGATATGTAGGAGCTTTTATCCTTTGTATTGGGTCAAAATGAGCTAGTTATGGCTCATGATGAGGTTCTCATCATACCCCCATGCCTAGCTTTTGCTAGTCCCTTAGCAAAAACTTAAGGTTTCAACCCTTGTTCTAGACCATGAAGCTTTTAATGGTTTTAGATAAGTTCCTTTTTCATTTGAGCATAGATTAGGTTAGAATGCTGACCATAGGCCTAAAAGATACTCTAGTACCAATCAAGATCCAAATCTGTCTAGCCTTAGCCTCAGTCTTTTAGCAAAGGTTTTTAAGGCCCGCAAGAACTAACCTAAGGTTTATTGGACTTCGTGGTTAAAGCACCCGTGCTTGAAATGATTTTAGCCCTGGCCCAGTTCGCAGTGCGTTTTGTAAGAGAGAGATAGAAAGTTTTTTCTGTTTGGAGAGTTTTCTCTCTCTTTTTCTTTTTAGTTCTAGCCTAGGATTAGCTTTTCAACACGGTCTGTATCAGATTCCTTGCTCCCATCATCAATCCTCAAGGGTTCCTGGCGATCGATGCTTCGAGATAGCACCGCCCATGGCAACCCCCGGAACCCTGGCTATTGAGATTTCGAGATAATCCCATCCATGGTATTCCGTGGCCGAATCCAGACCCTGGCAATTGACACTTCGAGATAATGCCATCCATGGAATCTGAACCAGCAGAGTGCTTACATGCCCCCCGTAGGATATGTAAATATCCTAAGAGACAAGCACCGAGGAGATGATATTTTGTTACGCATCTTCGAGGGGATTTCCCGCCTCTCCGCGCTGGGAACTCGTCCAAATCAACTTGTGTTGATCGGCCATTCCTATTCTAGGTGTTCTTTTCAGATTTTTGCGACGCTTCTGCGTGATTCTGATTTTTACGCTTACTGAACCAGGCTGTGTGTGAGATTAGGGTGCTTAGATTACTGAGTCCCATAAACCAAAAATTAGTTAACGAGGCCGAATACTTCCTAAGCCTTAGACCTAATACTTCAGCTTTTCATTTTCCTCAACCTCTTGAGGAGTGTCCAGATCTTAATGAGTACTCAGAGTCTATTCAAGAATGCCTATGGTTTGCATTCTTACTAATCTTATTGTGCACTTTTCAGTTATTTTTTTGAATGAGGTCTAGAACTTAGGTTAATTCCTTAGTTTCTTACTAATGACTATCACTTTTTTTTTTTTTTTTTTTCTCATAATTTTGTGCTCCTTTTTCATTTTGTTTCTTTTCTCCTTCACAAAATTTTCCTTCTCCTCTTTTCCTCTTATTCTTTTTCGAAGAATTTTTTAATTTTTATGGTATTTTTTTTGGCATATGTGAATTTTTTGTTTGAAACCTTTTCTTACACGTTTTTGCACTTTCCTACCCCCCCATGCCTAAGATTTGCAATGTCCTCATTGTAACCTAGGGGGTCTTAGTTTATTCCTTAAGACAGAAATTTGGATGAGTGAATGGGTCGGGTTGAATTTTTGCGGATGATTTCAAATCCCAGATGCAATCATCTGAGTTGGGGTCGGCTGTCTATAAGGGTGAACTTCGAGTGCTGAAAGGTGTCAGAACAAGTTTCAGGTTTTCAAAGAGAATGACGGGCTGCCTCCCGTTAAGCGCTGAGTTTTACGCCATCGGCTGGGCGCAATAAGCTCAAGGGGAAAGGAGGATATAAGATGCCTCAGCCAAATCAGTAGAAGTTACATCAATGAACGGCTTGAGTCTTTGACCATTCACGATGAAAGGTTCAGAATCGTGGCTGAGTGGACTGATTTCGATTGCTCCATTTCCAAAAACCTGTCGGACCAAATATGGTCCGACCCACTTAGATCTCAGTTTTCCTGGGAAGAGTTTGAGTCGGGCATCAAAGAGTAGGACCTTTTGACCAGGATGAAAGATCTTTCTTGAGATGTGTTTGTCGTGGAAGGCTTTAACCCGCTCCTTGTAGATTTGCGAGTTCTCGTACGCGTCTATGCGCAATTCATCGATCTCGCTGATTTGGAGTTTTCTGTGGGTCCCAGCCTTAGAAAGATCTAGATTACAGTTCCGTACTGCCCAATAGGCTTTATGCTCCAGTTCGACGGGAAGGTGGCATGCCTTTCCGTACACCAGTCTAAAGGGAGACATGCCTAATTGGGTCTTGTGGGCGGTCCTATAGGCCCACAATGCTTCCGGAAGTCGGGACGACCAGTCCTTCCTGTCAGGTCGAACAGTGACCTGCAGGATTTTCTTGATCTCCCGATTCGACAGCTCAGCTAGACCATTAGTTTGGGGGTGGTAAGGAGTAGAAATTCGGTGAGACACCCCATATTTGGTCATCAGTGACCTAAACTGAGCATTTGTGAAATGGGTCCCCCCATCAGAGATTATTGCACAAGGAATCCCGAACCTTGAGAAAATGTGTTGATGAATGAATTTGAGAACGATTTTGTGATCACAGGTTCGGGTCGGTATGGCTTCGATCCATTTGGACACGTAGTCCACAGCCAACAGAATGTATTCGAAACCATCCGAAACAGGAAAGGGGCCCATAAAATCAATCCCCCAAACATCAAAGATTTCGCATACTAGAATCGGTTGCATAGGCATCATGTCGCGATGGCTCATGTTGCCCAAAGTCTGGCAACGACTGCATGCCTTGCAATAACTGTATGCGTCTTTGAACAGTGTGGGCCAGTAAAAGCCGCACTGGAGGACTTTTGATGCGGTTTTATGCCCGGCAAAATGGCCACCGCATGCCTGGTCATGGCAGAAAGAGAGGATATTGTTGACTTCCCCTTCCGGGACACATCTCCGGATGATCTGATCGGCACCTATGCGGAAGAGGTACGGGTCCTCCCAAATGTAATACTTGGCATCGGAGCGTAATTTGTCTTTCTTGGCCTTCGGCCAATCGGACGGGGCCTGATGAGATGCCAAGTAATTTACAATATTAGCAAACCATGGGAGGCTAGTACCAATAGTCAGCAGGTGCTCATCGGGAAAATGCTCAGTGATGGGTCCGGAAGGGTCTATCATTTCAGAAGGCAGACGGGACAAGTGATCAGCTACCACGTTTTGTTTTCCCGCTTTATCGCGAATCTCGAGGTCAAACTCTTGCAACAGCAAGATCCATCGGATCAATCGAGGCTTCGCGTCCTTCTTTGCAAGGAGATGCCTCACAGCCGTGTGATCCGAGTATATGATGACATGGGAACCCAGAAGGTACGATCTGAACTTCTCTAGGGCAAATACTACAGCTAGCAGCTCTTTCTCAGTAACTGTATAGTTACGCTGAGCCTCATCGAGTGTTTTGCTGGCGTAGTAAATGACCATAGGTTTCTTGTCATTTTTCTGCCCCAAAACTGCTCCTACAGCGAAGTCGGATGCATCACACATGATCTCAAAGGGTTGAGACCAATCAGGGGACTGTAGGATCGGGGCTTGGGTGACTCGGTCACGCAGGATTTCAAATGCTTGAGTGCATTCCTTGGAGATTTCGAAGGGAACATCCTTGGAGAGAAGAGTGGTCAGGGGGCGTGCGATTTTTGAAAAATCAGGGATAAATCGTCGATAAAAACCGACATGCCCTAAAAAGGATCGGATGTCCCTGATCGAGCTAGGCATAGGAAGGTGAGAAATCAGATTAACCTTAGCTCGATCCACTTGGATACCTTTCTCCGAAATTGAGTGTCCCAGGACAATTCCCTCAGGCACCATGAAATGGCTCTTTTCCCAGGAAAGAACCAAATTCACGTCGATGCACCGCCTGAGTATCTGGACCAGGTGTTGGAGGCAATCGTCGAATGATGCTCCGAAAATTGAAAAGTCATCCATGAAGACTTCCAGATAATCACCTACCATATCTGAGAATATGGCAAGCATGCATCGCTGAAAAGTAGCGGGTGCATTGCAAAGACCGAAAGGCATTCTTCGGAAAGCGTATGTTCCGAAGGGGCAGGTGAATGTGGTCTTTTCTTGGTCCTCAGGATGGATTGCCACCTGGTTATAACCGGAGTACCCGTCAAGAAAGCAGAAGAACCTATTTCCCGCTAGTTTTTCGAGAATTTGATCAATGAAGGGTAGTGGGAAATGATCCTTCTTCGTGGAGGAATTGAGTCGACGGTAATCTATACAGACTCTCCACGAGTTGGCTAATCGGGTAGGAATGATTTCTCCGGTCTCAGTCGTTATAGTGGTGAGTCCTGCCTTCTTAGGCACGACCTGAATTGGGCTCACCCAACGACTATCGGAGATCGGGTAGATGATCCCGGCATCTAACCACTTGATGATCTCCTTTTTCACGACCTCCTGCAGATTGGGGTTTAAGCGTCTCTGCATTTCACGAGAAGGTCGTGTGCCCTCTTCTGAATAGATATGATGAGTACAATAAGAGGGACTTATTCCAGTCAAATCATCGAGGGTCCATCCGATGGCTCTGCGATGTTGCTGGAGGACAACAATCAGACGGGATTCCTGTTCAGGATTGAGGTTGGAATTGATGATCACAGGAAGGGTCTGATTAGAACCCAAAAAGATGTATTTCAAATGAGCAGGAAGGGGTTTCAGTTCGAGGATGGGGTTTTCAGCAGCAGCGGGTGGTTCAGTATAGATGTGAGGTTCAAGGGTGAGAGTTACTGGGTTGTTCACATCCGGATTGGACTCCTCTGTTTGCGGGTCAAGATCCTTCTGTGGTTGATGAGGCATACTCAAGTCATTCTGGAGGTGTGATTCATCAACCAAAGTCTTGATGTCACAAATTTGCTCGATGACGCCGCAATTAATTCCTTGTTGGGCCTTAAATATATCAATTTTCAGTGTTTGATCTCCAAACTTAAGCTCTATTTGGCCCTCCTCACAACTGATGTTGGCTCTAGCAGTAGCCAAGAAAGGTCTCCCTAGAATGATTGGTGTATCCCTAGGGTTCTCAGGTGCATCCATGTCTAAGACTATAAAGTCCACTGGAAAATAGAAATCCTGCACTCTCACGATAACATCCTCGAGAATCCCTTTTGGTGACTTTATAGATCGATCTGCTAATTGTAATGTCACCTCGGTTGGTTTCAGCTCAGATTCTTCCAGATGGTCAAGTAAGGATGTGGGTATCAGATTTATAGATGCACCTAAGTCTAACAATGCTCTATCAAATTGGGTACCACCTATCTTACAGGAGATCAGGGGAGTTCCAGGATCTTTTGCCTTGGGTGGGAGTCTACTAAGGATTACAGAGCTGGCTTGCTCTGACAGAACAATTGGGCTCCCTCCCTTGGTTCGCGGCTTACGCTGGGGTGTACATATATTCTTTAGAAATCGTGCGTAAGCTGGTACGTGGCGGATTGCATCCATTAAGGGGATGTTTATGTGGACCTGCTCAAAGAGCTTGACCAGGTCCTCCTCAGGGGCCACGGGTTTGGTGGTCTTCTTTCCCTTGGTCAGGGCCTCGGGAAACGGGATCTTGGTTGGTTCCTCTAGGATAGGTCCAGGTTGTGGGTCTGGAACAGCGGTACCTTGGATAACTATCCTAGGGTCATGATTATCAGGCTGGGAGTGGTTTGGATAATGCAGGTCCTGAGTTGTCTTACCACTACGTGTTGTTACAGAATTTAATCCGGCCTGATTTTGGTTTGGGTTTGGTAGGAGGGGTGGTTGCTGCTGAAATCCCGCACGCGTAGTTGAGGCTTCCATCTCGTCTGGAGATGGGGCAGTAGGGGCCTGATAAATCCATTGAGCGTGGCCTAAATTTGGATTCATAACGCGCTTCTGGGTTGGCACGTTATTTGGGTTAGGTAGGGGTTGGGAAGGGAGTGTGCCTGGCTGGCGAGAATTTGCCAACTGGGCCAGTTGAGTTTTAACTTCAGTAAGCTCGTCCTTGTGCTATTTTTGAATGGCCGCATTCGATTTTTGAATGTCAGCCAGAGTCTGAAGGATTAAGGACATTTGATCTTGATTTGGCCCTGATGGATAAGTAGGGTTGGGCCGAGGCTGAGGCGGCTGGTAGTGATGAGAGGGCTGTGGGCGGGACTGAAAAGGTGGTCTTTGGGTTTGGGGATTTCCCGCCCACTGAAAATTGGGATGGTTTCGCCATCCAGGGTTGTAAGTGTTGGAGAATGGGTCGTTCTGGATGGCGTTGAGGTCCTCACAGGTCTGAGGAACCTCCTGAGAATCAGGGAAAGGGGGAATGGAGTTCCCCCGGCTGGTGAAGAAAGGATCGGATGATCTTCCAGTCCAAGAATCAGATGGGGATGGATATGGATCCATCCCAGGGGAGGATCGGTGGAGGATGTTTTGCACAGTCTCCTGTGTGGAAGGAGGTTGTGCAAAGGAGTTACGCGCAGAGGTGGCTCGCTGCAAGTGCTGAGTCAGCTCATCCACCTTCTTTTCAATAATTGAGACCTTGTCCAATCGACTGGCCATTAACTCCAGGTCGACTGATGCGGACAGGTCCTGCATCTCATGTGCTCCCTTAAGATTCGTCGCTGCGCGGGTATTCGTCCTGTCGAATACTCCCATGGAGTCATTGTTGATGGAGTTCTCGCACATGTTTTCGAGAATCTCCCATACGGTGTCTTCATGTTGACCCATGATGTTTCCTCCGCAGGTTGCATTGACGAAAAGGCGGATGTCCTCACGGAGTCCCTGGTAAAAAGATTGGACTTGTTCCCATTTAGGAACTCCGTGATGGGGGCACTTCCTCATGAGATCCTGAAAACGATCCCATGCCTCATGGAGAGGTTCTCCTGATTGTTGAGTGAAGTGTGTAATCTGATGGCGCAAGGCGTTGGTCCGACCAACGGGAAAGAACTTTTTCAAAAACTCGGATTGAAGTTCTTCCCAAGTGTTGATCGGCCGGGTCTGAGTTTGATACCAATGGGCGGCCTTGTCCATAAGAGAAAAGGAGAACATCTTCATGAGAAGAATATCCCGATTTTGCGCATCTGATCCAAAAGTGTGGGCCAGATGCTTTAGCTGTTTGATGTGCTGGAAGGGATCTTCAGAATTAAGCCCATGGAATTTAGGTATAGCGTGAATCATGTTGGGCTTTAGTTCGGAATCAGGTCCTCCAATCGGGATTCTAACTCAAGGCTCAATGGCCACCGCAGCAGGATTGTAGTGGTCCCGCATCATAGGACGCTGTGGTGGGTGCACGAAGTTTTGGAAGAGGTCATTGAGTCGCTGGAGCTGGTGTTCCAGATTATTTTCTTCCTCAACTGGCTGAGCCATGATGGGGGAAGAAGAAGAACTTGGTTCTGAATCAGAAGAGAGAATAATGTGAGGGTGTTGCTGCACAAACACGGGCGTCGAGGCTTGGCCTTGACGAGAGCGAATTTCTAATGGAGGTCTTAAGGGTGGTCTTAGAGACCTCCTTCCGTACATGCACAGTTGGGAGAGGTAAGTTTAGAAGGTGCTGGACCCAATCAAGACACCCAAAAATGTGTTGGGTGACTATAGAGGTGCGGGGCAGATGGACCCCTTGATCAGAAAGATCGTCCACCTGAGAATTACCTGGGCAGCCAGAGAGGGAGAGTCCCGCGAAGACCCCTACACGGTAGAGCGTCCCCACAGGTTACAGGGTTTCCCCCACCCGACCTCTCTTGTCACTGCGGTTCCAGGTAGACCAGAATGGGGATCTTGACCTCTTAAGTCTACCAATTTTAAGATCAGGGTGCTTAAGGTTTCACTTGAACTTTAGTCTTTTTAAGTGCAAAGAGTGACCTAATTTAAGGTTGGTTAACCCAAAGGGGTCAACTTTACCTCTTGTTTTCTTTGAGAGCTTTTTGGGTCCTGTCTTTTAGGGTTCAAGTGTTTAGAGAGAGCCAATTGTTTAGGATTTTTCTTGTTAATTATTTTCAATCAATGGCTTGGGCACACCTCTTTTGGATTTCCTCTTTTCTTGATTAAGGGGTGTGTCTCTACTGAAATCCTAATGTTTGACCTTATGTTGGCTCTACTTGGTCCATTTAACTCTTTGTTGGGCAATTAGGGCTCAAGCAAGAATGTGTTAGCCCTTAAATACCCTTAATAGTGTGCAGGAGTGATGAGTTGAAAACATGCAACTTTTTATGGTTACTACGTATGGAAGACAGGTTAGCCCTATATTGCTTGTTCTTTTCTTTTCTTCTTCTTTAGAGTGTAGGGGTTAATAGTGAGAGAAAAGATTTACCTGTCTTCGGAGTGGTTGTGTGGTTACTTGTCTTCTTGAGTTCCTGTAGCTGCACAAAAGAGAGGAGATTATCAGAACTTAAAAAATTTGGCTTGTTTACCTCTAGAATAGCCGTTGCTCCCCGGCAGCGGCGCCAAAAATGAAGACGTCGGTTTTGCCGGGTTTGTTATAACGTTGTAGTAAAGCCGGTTATTACCAACATTTCAAATATAAATTTTTTTTTTTACTCGGAAAATGAAAGAGTTCCCGAGGTCGAACTCAGGGAGCAAGTCGTATTCTAGAGATATACAAGTTCTATTACAAAAATAAAGAGAGAGAGAGAGAGAGAGAGATGAAAATTTGGCTTCTTCTTCTTCTCTTCTTTCTTCCTCTTTGGCTTTTGTTCTTCCTTGTTTTCTTTCTTTCTTTTTCGTCTTCTTCTTCTTCTGCTTTCTTCAGATCTTCCCCTCGTGCTCTTCTTCTTCTGTCTTCTGTTTTCTTCAGCTCTTCTTCTTCTGTCTTCTGTTCTTCCTTGTTTTCTTTCTTTCTTTTTCTTCAGATCTTCTTCTTCTTTGTCTTCACCTGTCTTCAGTACGTCGCCTGATAACCCGCGGATGCTACAGTGCCGCTTCAGTTCTTCTTCTTCCGCAGTCCTTCACCTGTGCCTGCACGCTCAAGAGTTCAGCATCAGAGGGCAAAAACCTACTCTACCCCCCTCCCCCGCGTTTCTCTTTCTCTCTGAAATCACTCTTCGGAAGCTCTCCCAGAGCGCAACCGGGTAATCGGGTTCGGGTCAGGCCCGGGTCCAGGCCCACCGGCGTGCGTGGTGGGCGAGGAGTGCAGGACAGTCTAATCGGGTCGGGCCAGGTCCGCGGAGCGTGGTCACGGACGAGGCCGGGTCGGGTCGGGTGAGAGGGACCTCACCCCGTGGTCAGGAGGCAGACAGCATAAGGCACTTTTTGCCTTTATGCGTCCGCGCGCCTGCGAGAGGTTCCGAGGTGGGACTAAATGTCCCACCCCAATTGAGCGCGCGTCGCGGATGGAGCAGTGGGCGATCGTGGCTTCCCGCTCGGCCTTCGCCCCGTCTGTGAACCAGGGACGTTTCGCGGAGAGTCCCTGCGCAACCTGGGAGTCAACCCTGGGCGAAGGCGTGCCTGCACCTGCAGGTGAAGCAGCTCTGCCTGCGCAGTAATGGCGACGGCGGGCGAGTCACCTGGTCACAGAAGAACGGCCTCTCGGCCAAATCAGACAGGCGGGGGACCTTCGCCGTGGCACGGCGAAGGTGGTCAGGGGGTTTGCAGGGGGCGAGATGGAGCTAACAGGTCGTCCTAGGTCAAACTGTGAGCGAGGAAGTGGGTGTGTTCGGTGGATCTGCAGAGGGTGTTTGGTGGGAAGTGGAGGGGCGGAGGAGGATCAGGGTGAGGAGGCGGAGGTTCTGCGGTGGTCGGCGAGCCGTGAGGGTCGCTGAGGTGATGGGAGCGGCTCGCCGGAGGGTGGTCGGAGGCGGAGAGGATGAGGGTGAACAGGAGCGGTCGAGGGTTTAATTGACTAAATTGAAAGCGGGGAAAGAAAGAGGAGAAGAAAGGGAGTAGGTCTAACTTACTTGCAGGGACGAAGGGGGAGGAACAGGGCGACAGTCGTATCGACTGTCGCCGGAGAAGACGATGCTCAGGGAGAGGGGCGGCGGCGAGCAGAGGGCTGGAGAGGCGCCAGCTGGGTGCGGCGTGGCGCGGGAAGAACAGGGGAGGAAGTCTCTGCTGCTGGTATTGCGGCAGAGCGAAGAGGTGGAGGGGGAGGAAGTCGCCGGAGCTGGTGAGCGTCTGCCGGAGGAGGAAGAGAAGAAAGCTGGGGGTTTTCTCCGTCAGATCCAGGCTGCCCTCGTCGGTGGAGCGGCGGGGGGTATTTATAGGGATGAAGCAGGGAGGAAGGCGGAGGGAGACGACGTGTCTCCCTCGCCGGAGAGTGGTCGGAACATGAACCCATACCGTCCGTGCGTTCGCACGGCCGGTATGGTGGCTTACAATGACCAGGGGGTGCTCCTGCGACGGCTGACGACGCAGGGCACCCCCGGTATACATGCCAGGTCCTCCACCTCACCCTGCGCGGCGCCATGCTCCGCGCAAGGTCGCCGGAGCATGGTGCTGGCAGGGTTTTGCAGGAGGGACCTGATTGCAAAGAACGAAGGAGAGTTAGGGGCCAAAATGCGAGGGTTCAAAAGTTGAGGGCCAAAGAGTAAATATATGAGGACCAAAGTGTAAAGTCGGTCAAGGAGGTTTCTTCTTAGGCTCAAGTTTTTATACATGACTAATTAGGACCTAAGGAATCTGATGGTGAATTTTATTTTCATCTTAAACCTTGTTCGACCGGTCAATTTGCGCAAAAACCCAAATTAAGTTATTAATTGGGCATGGTTCTCAATGTAGGTCAAAATGGGTTCTAAAGGCCAAATTGAAGGTTCTAAACCCTAGAGATTATTTTTATATGAATTTTAGAGGGTTTATTCTATTTTTACTTTGCCTCGAACCTTGTGAATTGAAGTGGGTTGTTTTAGGGTTACAGATTTAGTCTCTTGGAGTTGCTGTAGCCCTTGCTAGATCATTTCATCCCACTTTTATTCTTATTAAGCTGTTTTGACCTATGTTTGGGCCCTGAATTACCCTGTATGCAGATTATACTGGTAAAATTGCACTTTTACCCCTTATGACTTGTTTTCTTCTCAAACTCAGAATTCTCTGAGTTACGCCTTTCCTTGAGATATGTAGGAGCTTTTATCCTTTGTATTGGGTCAAAATGAGCTAGTTATGGCTCATGATGAGGTTCTCATCACCTGTGCTATGCCTTAGATCTTCTGAGGCTCTTGTGAGAGCCTTGTGCTCTGCTGATGCTGATACTGTTGAATCATTTAAGTACCTAAGTTGATTGATTGAAAGTTACTGTTAGATTATTTGAATAAATTGAATATGAGATGCATGCTTAATTAGAGGGATCTAAATGGTGATCTAAATAACCACTTTTTAGGTTCTCTTTATTCTTTTTGTCTCTAATTTCTTTGAGATACAGTGACTTACATTGAATATCAATATGACAAGTTGTATTCATTGAATATCTTCTATCTGATGCTTGATTTACTGTGCACATTTATTCTGAATGAAGATTAATGCATGAATTCCACATTTTCTCCCTACGAATGACTTCAGACTCCAATTAGAATATGAGTTTTATAAATTTAAATGTCTGTTGTGCGATTTAGGAGTGTACTACATTGACCGCATATTAAAATCTCTTAATTTGCATGCAACACGTAGTAACGTTGAAACTCTACTCACATGTAGTACATCAACTGCTTATCCATGCGCACATTCTCCATCTTCAACTTAAGTGATTGGAAGTTTGACAACTTCAGCATTTTCATTTTCCATCTCTCCTTACCTAGATTTAAAGGAAAGGAACATAAATCCATGAACATCATTGTTGAAGTGGAAAATCTGCATAAATGGAGTTGAGTTTTGAAAACTCGTTGTTGTAGTGCGATTTACGAGAAAAATCGTCAATAGATAAATTTAACTAAAACTGGAAAAGAATTCCGGGTCTAACACAGGGAGGTGGACGTTTGATTAAAAATCACATTTGTTTTATTTGTCACGAAGCAGATTAGCTGGTCGAATTGAATCTAAACTAGCTATCTACTTAAAGAATAAATAATAGAAGAAAGAGAGAGAATATTACGAATAAAGAGAAAACATAGATAGAATAAACATGGATTTCATTACCATAGAGCAACGTTCATTACAACTACTTGCTACAACTACTCGCTACGCTAGAAAGTAGGAAATCTACACTAGAAAGCGGTAAAAGAAGGTGGAGAGAAGTTATCCTCTTTGATGGCTGCTTAGAGGACGAGTCGCAACGATGGAGCACCTGGACGAAGGTGGTGAGATGCAGGACGAAGGAGAACGATGAAGGACGATGGAGAATGGGGCAAGATGACGTCGTAGCGGAATCCGCTTCCCGAATGGCGGTGAGAGGACCACCGCAGGATGCTCCACAAAGGAGGTGAGAAGGTGGAAAATTTGTATTTTTAACTCTAATGGAGCATCTTGAGTTTAGGACAAGCTCTTAGAGCTTTGGAAGGGGTGAGAGAAGAGAGGAAGGGATGAAGAAAGTGTGGGGTCGTAGGTCTATTTATAGGTGAAGTTTGAATGGGCAAAAAGGTCATTTTATGCATAAAACATTAATTTAGGGGCTTTAGTGATGGATTTAAACATCATTAAAGCCCTTGACCGTGGGCGTAGCTTGCGTGCACGCGCCGCCCCCTCCTCTCCCTACGCGCTCAACGCATGCGCACGTTCAAAAATCCTCAAGCGAGATCGGACGGCTTAGAATCCATCTCGCCCGTGCAGCGCTCCTCACATCTGGGCGCACCTCGTGGCCACTCCATCGTCGTCCATCACGCATTGCACGGCTCAATTTAACCGTGCCTGCTTCTCACTCTGATTTTGAGTGCGTGGGGTGTCGAACCCACGACCTCCACATCGCCCACGGGCTCAAGACCAACTGGCCAAGCCGCCCTTTGAGGTGTGTTTTGGATTTGGGCACGATCTCTCTCAACCATTGGATCTTGATCCGACGGTTGAGATCGTCTGCGTTGTTGAGGAGAGAGAGAGCAACAGCGAGTCCTTGAGCTGGTTGGGCAGCTGGGATGGGGCCACATGGCGCCATCTTGGCCGTCCATCTTCAATGTCTTGTAGATGGTGCTATGACTGTCAGATTGGACTAATTTTCACGTCGTTGGGCTGCGATCATCAATCCGAATCCATCCGTGTGGTTGAATTTATCATTTGAAGTGCGGATTTACACCATCTTGACCCTTAACCTCTGATCTTTCTCAGACTGCATTTGATGCTACGGAAGTCCGATCAGGGCGATCTTGGAGTCGTTGAACTTCGATCGTTGCCTTGATCAGATCCGTATGGTTAGATCTTCGATCCAAGGCCCTGATTAAATGTTGCCCTATTACCTGACCACAAAAAGGGAAAATTAACCTAAACTTTATATAACCTAACATAAATGTAAGATGATGCATGTTATGCAATATTTATAATATATGATGGAACTCTATGTCTAAGAACGTGCAAAAATAGATGGTTTATGTGATGTAAACATGTTTACATCAATTGTCTTGATTCACATTTCATTACTAATTTCCATGCTTGTGGACATACTTTCGTGACTCAAATGAATCAATGTATGGGGGAAGGACTAACTTATATTACGACAATCGGTGCTTGTAAGTAATAAGAAGGTAAACATCGATGGACAGAAGATACATTTACCCCATTTAATTACCTTAGACGTAGAAGTCATTTATAGAGTAGAGAAATGTAATAATTAGTTACATCATTCAATGTCCTGCACTTACGCCTCCTGGAGTAATCCTCTCACATTCGCAATGCAATCATATCCCTAAGGCTATCATCATGAGTGATATTGGCTTGATTAAAGCTAGACAACAAATGGTGATCTCCAAGATTTAGCTCATTCAGCTCCTATGCCACAACTTGTGCATTTCGGAACAGGTGGTCAACGTCAAATTCTCGAATGAAGTTGTGGATGGCACATGTTACATGCACCACATCCCTTTGCACATCGATTGACCACTCCATCATTCTCCTCAAGAATTCGAAGCGATTCTTTCAAACACCAAACGTTCTCTCCTCGACCCCATGTAGCTACGCGTGGCCATAGTTAAATAATTCCTTGTAACTTTCTACCAATCCTTTATGCTCTTGCCATTCTAATAAGTGGTAGGTTGCCCTTCGGTATGGTGTGAGGAATTTATCAATATTTGCGTAACCACAGTCCATGAGATATTTGCAACCTTCTGGCACATCCAATGTATTAGTATCCAATGCTCACGGTAGTACAACCATGTCACTACTTGATCCCTCGTACCTAGCAACGACAGTGGTGAAGCGCATGTTAAAGTTGATGATGGCCATCACATTTTGTGATAGTTTCAAGTGCCTGTTACGGTACCTTACCTCATTGCATCTAAGTACATAGGCTTTTACATGACAAACGTCAATTGCCTCGATGACACCCTACATTGTCGTCAATTGTGCACACAATTACTTTAACAATGACGAGATTAACATGTAAAGGATGTATAAATGCATTATATTGACATAATTCAAACTATGGATAGAATCAAGGATCGTTAGTAATCTCATCTAAAGTATTTGGCTTCAAAGGTTGAAGATATGCTCTACAGATAGCACCACATTAAGAATAGTTCAGAAGTGCCTGCTAATCAATTCACCAGATTGTTGGAATCGCTCCTGGCAATCATGATTCAATGTTGATTGGCTCAAAGCATACAGGAAGCTGCAGACCTGTTCAATGGTTGTCATATGGGTAGTCTCTTGAAGCCCAGCGTGCTACTCAAGCATTTGAATAAATGCTTTCAAAGGATTTGGATGCATGCGAAATGATCTGTACGAGTGAATCTTATTTCCTTGCATCATCTCCGTATCCATAAATGTCCCCTATAGGTGCAATGTGACTTGGCCTACAAACTTGAGGACTTTGATCCTAAGACTCGTCACTCTCCTCTAATAGTCAAGAAACAAAGTTGAGGTTCAATGTTGTGATAGACATTTGTAGTTCCCAATTAATATATTCCCTTCGACAATCCATGGATAAAACACTATGTATTGACAACAATTGCAAACATATGAAACTTTCAGCTGACCGATTGGTTGCAAAATGCAAACACAAAATAACATCGATAGTAGGAACAATACATAATGAATTGAATGAATATTACAATAGTAGAAATACAAAATGCTTCCCCACAATGTAACAAAGAGAATGCCATGGAAAGGTAACCAGCATACAACGTACAAAGCTGAAACCCCAACAACAATTACCAACTACAGTAACACAAACGTGCAGTAAACCCCATAGCTCAGTCCCCAAGAAATTTGCTGATCCATTCATCTGGCAATTGGTCTGGGTTCTTCACCACCTCGAGGAATAGGAACTTCGTCGAAGGATCTTTGAATAAGTGAGTGTTCCTTGCGAACTTTTGGGGGGGGTGTGGGTGGAGGGGAGAGATTCGGATGGGCACTTCGTAAAGGGGCAACTGCCTTGTCTATACAGCCAAGAGGGTCCACCGGACGATTACGATTTTGTATGACAAGCTTGTTCGTGGCGTTGAGAGCAAAATGACCAACTTT
Source organism: Thalassia testudinum (assembly GCA_037157565.1). NCBI lineage: Eukaryota > Viridiplantae > Streptophyta > Magnoliopsida > Alismatales > Hydrocharitaceae > Thalassia > Thalassia testudinum. The sequence goes on from JAZHRO010000055.1 coordinate 56,675,717, forward strand.
TAGCATCTCCGTGCTACTTCCTATCCCCTTTGACGTCTTCGATGAACCCGTGTTGTGGGAGCCATGTACATTACGCCTGCTCGACGATGATGTGCATGAGATGTCTTCCTCTCTATCTTCATCAATTTCATGCACGACTTCCTTCCTCTTCTCATTCCGAGTTAAAGGAACGACACCACTTCCTTGACCTCCACGACACGAGTAATTTTTGTGTGCAATCCCGAGTTATCAATCCTTATTGTTTGCCTGTCGTCACCCCTAAGTTTGTGCATCTTATTGTAGAAAATGAGAGGGTTATTGCGAAGCCTCTTGTACTTCTCTTGTAACTACAATCAAAATGCTTACTAAATGGTAACCATAATTTGCAACACTTAGAATGGAGATATCATTTGAAAGTGCTAGCCCCATACCAAGTGCCTGGGTATGGTAGGACAGGTAGCTTTGTCTTCAGATCCCAACTACATCCACTCTTCCTAAGCAACCGATTGAACAGAGAGTACTGTGTCTTCAACGTCTTCCACTTGTTTTGGAATTAGTCATGAATTAGTGTCAACCAAAACCTTGCATTGAACCGATTGACAATGCGAACCCATCCCTACGTGTTAAAAGCACCCCCTAGATACAAGCCTTGTATGTTGTTCTTCACCTCTTTCATGATCTCAAGCAACCCACAGACATATTCATCCCCTCAAGTGAAACAACGTCGTTGATTCTTAGTGGAATCATGTACGTCCTTGGTTGTTGGTACATTTCTTGATTCCCATAAAATGACGACCGCAAGTAGTCATGGTATCTCATTGTGAAATTTTGCTAAATACTGTACGCATTGTATTGATATGACTCGTAATCGTCTCCATCCCATCCATGACCAAATGGATCATTGTTGAGATCCATTTTGCGGTGATAGGAGATGGTAAATTTAATGAGTTACTGAAAATGCCACGCATAAAGTGACATCGCAACCTTATGAGGTCTACTTGCAATGATGCATATGGGTCCATCATCCCACCCAATGTATGAGTTACGATTTTATTTAATAATGATCTTTGTGGAAGGGTACAACACGACTAAGTAGTACTTGAAACAAAATTTCTAGAGTTAAATATAATGTGTACACTATATGATGTCAACATAAATTATTATTATGAAGTTTGAATCCTATGGGTCATCCCTCCACCTACACCCACATTCATTGCACACGAAATCATTGCCTTCTCATGCTTCCTTCTTCTCTTATTATTTCTCTTCATATAATCTATCTCATTTAAAGGTTGAAAAGTTGAAGTTTATTTGTATGTTTTAATGTGCCTTTTCTGTATTGCGTATATTTCACTTCATATTTCATAAGATAATACTATAACAAATAATCTATGTTACACATCTATTATCATTTTAATAAAGACTAATTAGGACAAATAAATTTTGACATAAGATGGTTGAAATACAAATTGAAATATTTTCACATGGTGACGAAAAAGTGTAATATATAACCTACTAAAGATGACATCATGTTGTAAAGTTTAATAGAAACACAACTTATTACGATAAGAGATATGATGAAAATATCATTGTCGACCTATTGTGTAGTTCTCATATGATCTCATTGAGAAATAAAGAGATGTGAATGTGCTAGTTATACGTTTGAAATCGTTCTCCTCGTAATCGACACACAATGAAAGAAAGTGAAAAGCGATATGTCATTTCGCATAAGTTGCATTTAAGTAAAAGGTTTACAAAGTTCTCTACGATGATGGGTACATAAATATGTTTTCGAATGTCCGTTATGTGTGGAGTTATGAGATTGGCGAGATAGGCAAGAAAGTATACATTCTATATAGGCAAGAGGTAAAATAACGAGTACGACTAACAATCATTGACACACAACCCTAGCCTGAAGCCATTGTTATGGGATGATTAAGATATCAAAGGCAACACAAGAATATTCTAAATTTCCCAAGGTGGTTGGTGTATTTTAGATTGACAACAATTTTGAACATTAATTACAGTACGTGCTGTAACTTCCAACTTAAAATTGAGTTGCCAATACTGTAACATTCCATCATAATTAAATCACGTGGAATCAACGGTAAGCTGAAATCAGTCCACTTGGTGGGAAAACACAGTCAAAATATCTAGAACATGAGCACCAACGACTACGTAAAAAGCACACATCTTATGCCCTCTAGGTCACCCAAACATATTTAGTAATGTACGTATTATTCTTTTGGAAAAGGCCAAAAGCAGGGATTCCAAATGGACGATCTAGAAACAGGGTAAGTAAACTACGTACGAGATAACCGATTGACAGCGGTACGAAACGAAATGAACGGATCCTGCTGGAGTAGGTAAGACAAATATAAGATGTCAACAATCCACTTGGCACTTGTTACCATTACCAATTTTAATGAAGCCCAATAAAAATTCCAACAGGTACGAGATAAACACGAAAACGTATATGACTCATTAAATTAAACTGAAAAAAATGAAAAATGGATGGCTGGACGTTCAAAACAGAGACGTCCAATGCTCCAACAATTATCACCAAGATACAAGAAAGAAAACTTCATATAAAATTTGTCGGTAATGATCCTCACATTGTATAGCTATTTTCAGCAAACTAGTGAAAATGCTTCATAACTTATTTATAAAGGAAGTCATCTTCCATGCAAATAATTAAGGGTATGTGTTAAAGAAACAAAATATCGTATAGAATGCATTGACCTGGCCGTTAATGTCAATCTAATATGAATACTTCAATTTAAGGAGTACAATTTAGCTGATGGGGATATAGAATATTTTTTAAATTTTAGCATTGGTATACGTTACGTCATATTGTCTTATTTAATAATCGAAATAGTGACTAACGACTATCAAAATGAGAGGATATCGATTTTTTCTTAAGCAACATTTTACAAGTTCCTTCCTTTAAATAATTTCTTGTGCATCAGACTACCCATACCATATACAACAGATAAGAACCGCGAAAGAAGATATTATTGTCATCAGCTTACAGGAATATGCAATAATCATAAAGAAGTCTTCGAATATAACTTCAATCTTCCAGCTTAGGGAGAAGAAGATAGCTCTATCGACGTGAATAAAGTCTTACATTAAAAATAAATTAGAGTACGCGCCCTCTTCTACCATTTTGATACAGAAATGAAAATATAAACATAAGTAGGTGTTAAGTCTAACAATATGTGAACAGAAAGTTAGAATGAAATGAGAGAGAGAGGTGCTCGAGTGTGTGAGCATGCAGCTCCTCTATTTATAAGTGCTAGCTGACGTTGAGAGGTTGTTACATTGAAACAACCTTACTGATAGAGTTATAATATTATCTCTTATTTGAGTACATATGAACATCCCCCCTCCAACGGATGGTTTTTTTGTTCCCATGAAGTTTGTTATAGAAATGTAAAAATTCACTATAATAGTATGTGGGTTTTGCGATAGATATAAATCACCACCAAAAGCCTATAAATTGTCGCCAAGCATCGTTGCAGTATATTGCATCATTCTTTTATTTTGGCAACACCTACAAATCCTTATTGTCACCTTTTCACTGTACATAGGCGAACATAAAAGCATGTTTTAATGATAGTTTCAAACTCGTCGTTCAAAACAATTACTAATGGTTGTTCATTAAATTGTTGCTAATTTTCTTAGTAGGAAATCAATTTACATGTAAGAAAATTCCTTACTTTTAGAGACGGTTGTCCCAAAAATCATCTTCTATTTAAAATAACAATAGTTTACGGAAACGTAATTAATGCTACAGAATCGTTGCCAAAGGACATGTTACTCCTTGTAATATTTTCCAAAGGGTCAAATGGCCATAAGATCGTTGCCTAACTTATTTTATAACGATTTCTAATAATAACCTTAGCAAATATTACTTTACCTTTTTTTTAAACAATTACCCATAATAAATAAAAAATATTCAAAAATAATGTAAATTTTTTAAAACATTCAATCGAAAAGAATTATAAAATGTAACTAATATATATATATATAAATGAGATTCAAATATTATAACAATAATAAAGATAGGAAGAATATAAAAACATATACACTATGCTGGAGTACCTATGCCACCATGCCTAGAATCATCAACATCGTCGTCGTCACGTCTTGGAATATGGAATGATAAATGATCAGGTCTACCACCACCTCGGAGATAGGACAAGATCTCCGCCTACTACTTATTCTACTGCTCTAACAACTCCTCCTGACACTCTATCTTTTGAGTGACAGCCTATAACTGGGTAATGACCTCCTCAATTTTTTCTCACTACAACAAAAAAGATCAAATGTGACATTTTATTAAATCTAATGATGACATTAATAAATTAGTATAACCAAAATAATAAAAATAACATGAACTTCTCTTGTATTTATGTATTTTTAATTAAACGTCATTTAAAAAAATTTAAATGCAAACATTAAAAAAAAATCCTCATCAAACATTATAACAAACGTCATTTCTCTTTACACCTCACCCTCCATTCCCCCTTCCCCTCCCCCCACCCCCCCCCCCACCCAAGCTTTTCCTTTCTCTCCCAAACGCAAAACTATTTTCCTTAATTTGCCTCACCGATACCCTCCTTAATCCCTCCCCCGACTTTGATTGAAAAATTTTTGTAAGTAGGGTAATTAGATAATAATATTCCTTAATTACCATACAGGGGAATTAAATTCGTTAAGTGCAGTGGCAAACTCACTTCTTGAAGAGGCGAGTTTGCGGAATTAGTTCTTCATGAGAAACTTTCTTTTTGAAGAGGCAAGTTTCCCCCTTCCCAACCCCCTCGCCCCTTTTGCTAGCCTGGGGTTGCTCTTTAAGAAACTCGTCTCTTGAAGAGGCAAGTTTCGTTTACACATAACTCGCCTCTTCAAGAGGCAAGTTTACCTGTTATATCCCTCAGCCACGCCCTTCCCCTTCTCCTCCCCTTCCATTTGCAAGGTTGTTGTTGTTGTTGCTACTGCTATTGCGACCACCCTGCTGCTGCTGCTGTTGCGACCTACTCCATCGCCACTACTGCTGCGGCCTGCTCTACTGCCACTGTTGCATTGGGCATCTCCGTCGTCACTGCTGTGCCTCCTTGCCTCCTACAAAAACTAAGTTATTTGAAGCTTTTTTATTGGAGGTATATGCAAAGCCCAGAGAGTTAAGAGTTATTTCAAGCCCTCAAAACTTTCAGGATTGAGTTTGTTAGAGTTTGTTACATGATCCTTGAATGGTAAGACTTGTGCTTTGTACACATTATTAATAATGTTAAAACATCATTTCAGTTACCTGAAAATAGATCTAGTCTTTGTTTAACTTCATTAGATTAGATGACTTGAGAATGCTTTCAAGTTCTGATAAAATATCTAGAGGGTGTGATTATTGTGCTAATAGTTTTGTGATGCAACTATATTTTTGCATTGTAGATATTGGCCAAACTTGTTTGGATAAGTATTTATGTCAATGGAGATTCCTTTGATGCAGTATATAGTAACCTCTGGTTGGTAAAAAGTTGCATGTACAATTTAGATACAGACTTAAGGCTAAAAAGTAGGTGCACATGTGTAAACTATGCTATGTCAAAATACAAAAATATGGGGGTGGATACAAGTACTATTACATGCATAAATTCACTAGATAGAAACCTGGATACATGACATCTAAATCACCATAAGCTGCCACATTCCTCTTGGTGTTAATTGTTGTTCATTGAATATACAATGGACTAAAATTCTTAATAAAGAATTTTGTTATTTTTCTGAAAAGTCAACTAGGAAATTTATCGATCACATTATACACAGTTCCATATCATGTGCTCATATACTTGGATTTATCTCATTAACTTCTCCCTTTGTTCAGGTTTATCTAATTAAATTTGTTAAATGTGATGGTGTGAATTATCATTTAATCCCTTTTATGGGTCGATTTGTTCAGGTTATTTTGAATGACTGAATTTGTGTTGGGTTTGGTATATTATGGTAGTTCTATTATCCGAAATGCAAACGGAGTGTAATATGACAAGGATCCACACAAGAGGATAAGGATATATATGAATTGGAGATTCGAGGATTTATTGGATAAGATTTGCTCGACTTTAGGTATTAATTGAGGGAGTAATCGAGTGAAGATTAGTCATCGCTTTCCCCGTTATGGAGGAGCTAATTTTTGTTTAACCATTGTGGGCGATCACGATGATTTCCAATGTATGATTGATTGGGAAATTGAGGCATAGAGAGGGAAGATATTTACTGAACTTTACATTGATGTCGAAGGTGAGGATGTTCGTACACCTCAACCACTAAATGTGGAATGATCACCTCAACGACCTCCACAAGAGACGCGTGATGTACCTCATGGGAAGATGTCTATTCCAGAACTTCTCCTTGAGCTGCTTGATGTTTAGAATGAAAGTCATATGGTTGATGTACCCCTTGATAGGAAAATGAAGTAGAACATATAGTTCATGAGAATGAATGTAGGGTAAGGCACATTGCTCAAGTTATTGATGACCTTTGTGGCTCACCTCGTGAGAATGACATAGACAAAGAAGACGAGTTGAATGAGGGAGACAATGTCTAGGTAAATGCATCATCTCATGTCCCAACCCGTAACAGGAGGGTGCGTCAGTTTGGTTCTGGTAGTAGTCATGACAGCAATCAGTTATCAGAGTATCGAGATGTTTTATTTTATGGCGATTTGCCACCTCCTCTTGAAAGAGATGACTCTAATGAATGCTTCCGTACTGGAATGAGTCATCTAAACACACAACTGGTCAAGGTGATGACATTTAAAACCAAGCAGGATTTGGTGTTTGCAATTAAGAAATTTCACATTGAGAGTCATGTGAATTTTGAAGTTCGAGAGTTAGATAGAAATGTTTGGTCATTGATATGTGCACGTAAATTTCAAGGTTGCACATGAAGATTGCGTGGTCATTTCAGAACTTTTGATCAACAGTGAGTATTAAGCATTTTGCATGGCCAACACACTTGTTGTCATATTTAAGACAATGAAGATCACCCTCAACTTGATTGTAATTTCATGGGGCGATACCTAATGGGTTATGTGAAACGGTCACCTTTTGCTAAGGTGAATTTCTTATTTGAGGTAATTGATGAGAAATTCAAATATACAATCACAAGGAGAAATGTTTGGGGTGCAAAGTGAAAAGCCATTGAATTGGTGTGTGGTGAGTTAGACAAGTCCTATGAAGACTTGCCATCTTCTACATGCCATTAGAGATTTAAATCCCAGGACATTCATAGATTTAGAATTAGTTAATAATGATGGCACAGATGACGTGGTCTTGATGAAAGCTTTTTGGGCATACGGATCGTGCATTAAAGTGTTTAACAGTTGTTGGCCAGTCATTTCTATTGATGGCACACATCTTTACAATAAATACAGACATAAGCTATTGATTGCATATGTGTGGATGCTGATCAACATATTATTCCTCTTGCTTTTGCTATTGTGTATGAGGAGTCAATAGACACATGGTATTGGTTTCTTAAAAGAGTAAGATATTGTCTAATCCGTGATCGGGAAGATCCAATTTGTATTATTTCTGATCGCCATGAGGGGATACTTGCTGCAGCTGCTAGTAATGATGTTGGGTTACATCATGTACATTGGAGGTTTTGTGCACGTCACGTTGCAAGCAATTTTAACTCGTCGGTAAAAATTGTGCATATAAAGAAGTTGGTAATGAGGGCTATATTGCAATCTTCACCACTAAAATGAGAATTTTGCATGAACACATTGAGAAACATTAGTGAAGATGCTTCTAAATGGTTCGACAAATGTGGGATTGATAAGTAACAATGGACGATTGCCTTTGATGGTGGATATAGATTTGAGAATATGACAACAAATTTAAGCGAGAGTTATAATGCGGTTCTCAAAGAAGCTAGGGCATTGCCTATATGTGCCTTAGTTAAAAAAACATTCTACAATTGTGTTGCTTATTTTGACAAACACCATGAAAAAGCACATGCAGCAATGGGCAGTAATGAGAGATTTACCACATATGCAAATGATATGTTGGAAAATTGGTTGAATATAGGGAGAAGTCATAACGTCACTCGTTTTCATGGGATTTCAGATCCATACTATGAAGTTCTCATTGGTAGGCGTGAGACACCATACGGTTTGAAAGGTGAAAATTTTTACAAAGTACACATAAGAAATGCGACTTGTACTTGCAACAAGTGGCAAATATATAGAATCCCATGCTCACATGTATGTGCAGTGTTGACATCTAGACGTGTTGACATCCGTACAGCTATTACCCACTGGTACATGTGGGAGCAACAAATGTTAATATACCAAGGGAAATTCGAGCCAGTACTTGATCCTAAAGCTTGGCAGTCGTACGTATTTCAGAAGTAGATCCCTTGGTGGGAGAAAAAACTAGATAAAGGACGAATGAAATCATCTTGTATCCACAATGAGATAGATATTCGAGAAGGCCAACAAACCAATAGTTGTGTGTGCATGCAAGAAGGAATACCAGAAGGCATTACCCCCATGTACAACACGGAAGCTCGTCATCCACACAATAAATGACACAGCCAAACACTTGTCGACATAGTAGAAACATCAATAAATGCAGTGTTTGTAGAAATACTGATCATAATTGGAAGAATTGCCCAAATAGAGATAAATGCAATGTTTCTAATGAATTTCTGATGGAGTGTGTTTCGCAAATTAAAATTAGGGTTCGGAGGACCCGTCGTTGTAGCTTGTAAAATGCGTCTATTAGATAAAATTTATAATCGAAACTTGAAAAGTGAGTCCCGGGTCGAACACGAGGAGGCGAACGTTTGGTTTTGAAAAATCCACGTTTCGTTTTTATTTGTTTATTTCAATTTTGTCTTGTCTAATTTTTTTGGTATTTTTGATAAGACAAGAGATTAGGTCGATGAAATCTAGCTAATCTACTTGCAAGAGAGAGAGAGAGAAGAACAATCACATATATTTCTGAATCCAATGTTTTCTACATCTAAGAAAGCAGGAAAACTACACTACGAAAGTGAAAAAGATAGAAAGAGGTGAGAGAATCCCTCTCGATGGTTGCTCGGAGGATGACTCGCTCTGATGTCTCCTAGAGGAAGGTGGTGAGGAGCGGGACGAAGGAGGATAGAGCCGGAGGACGGAGGATGGGGTAGGACGGCGTCTCGGCGAGGATCTTCTTCTCGAAGGGAGGTGAGAAGACGGCCACAGGGTCCTCCATGAGGGGTAATGAGAGGCGGGAACAAATGTTTGTTTTCTACTCTAGAGGAGCATCCTGGGCTTAGGACAAGCTCTCTCTAGAGCCTTAGAGGTGGTGAAAGGAAGAAAGGAAGAGATGATTTGGAATGGTGGTGGGTAGGTCCTTTTATAGTAGAGGAGGAAGAACAAATTCGCATCTGGGTCATTACTGACGTCCGTAAACGTCGCTACAGATTCACCCTTTTTATCGTTGAAGATTCGTGCCTTCAATTCGTTTGCTGGCGCGCAAGGGCCATTAGTGACAGCTGCAAGTGTCACTAAAGGCCCTCCTGACTGTCACCGAAGATCGCCCCCCCCACCGCTCACACTCTGCTGGCGCTGTTCTAGCGCGCCTATCACGTGCTGTGTCGAGCGGGTGCGTGCGCCGGTGCTTGCGCTGCACTGCTGCTGCGTGCGGGTGCGCGGACTGGTGTGCGCGCATGAGCTGGCCAGTGCCCTGGCGCCCTTCATGCGCGCTAGTCATGCGTGCTAGTCATGTGCCCTCAATTGCTAATTGGGGGGGCTGTGGGGATTCGAACCTGCGCCCCTCCCCTTGGAGTCCAACGCCCCAAGCAACGCGCCAAGACATCTGCTATGTCGAGTGGATGATTTAACGCTTGCGGTGGGGGAGAGCTTCTCAGCCGTTGGATTAAGATCCAACGGCTGGGAATGAAGGTCACGGATAATGGAGAGGTGGGAGCGAGCGTTGCTAGCCGATGTTGGGTGTAACGACCTGATTCTCGAGTCCCTACGAGACACGAGAACCGGACCGACTTGACTAATCCCAAGACCTGGTTGTCCAACGAGGAAGTAACCAAAAGGGCAGTAAAATAAACCACATTCAGCATGAATATAACTAACAGTACGAAAATACAGCAGTAAGGAAAGAAACCACTACAGTATGTACCACCACAACAGTAGAACAACATTCATAACATAATATGAACTGCAGGTAAAGAAAAGTACAGCGGAAACAAGAACTACTCACTACAGTGGAACCAAAAAGAGGTATAAGAGAACAGTGGTAACTCTACTGGACCCTACTCGGCCCAGCATCCTCTGCAGCCGCTGACCCTGGCTGCTCAACACCTGGTCCTGAAAGGTAACGAGTGTAACACGTCAGCAAAACGCTGAGTAGAGTGGCAGCTAAACTAAAGAAACAGTAAAGTGTACAGCAGCTGCTTTAATTTTCTTTCTTCCTTTATTTACGTCTTTCTATTATTTCACAATTTATCTATTTCTCAGATCCTTCACTTGATCTCGAATGTTCCTCGTGGGAACGATCTTGATTGCAGTCTTTTCCGAACAGTAGAAGTATCACGTGGTGCTCTCCTGGCCGGGAGAGTCCCTCGTGGTGATCCTACTCTCAGTCAACCACCCCAAGGTCACTGACAGACGTAACGGTGACTACGGCACGCGCGGTAAACGCACGGGTAGCTAACCCGCACTGGCACGCGGTCAGTCGTTTCCGTTAATGGGTGCGCCCAAAGCACAGCACGGAACCAGTACAGGGCAGAGCCCTCTCAGTAACAGGGGTCCAACCCCTCCACAGTAACCAAACAGGGGCCTTGCCCCTCCACAGTCTGTGCACCCTCGCCTGACTACCCTGGTTTGCCCCAGTGGGCCTAACAAGTTGGTGTAGGAGGCTAGCAGAACCCCGGGGCCAGTGGGGTAGCTAGTACCTCCCTACACTAGTAGCTCTCCTCGGTACTACGTACACGAGGGCTAGCAAGTCGGTACAGAGTGGCCAGTCCTAACCCCGGGTCCCTGGGGCGGCTGGCTCAGCTCTGCACTAAACAGGGGGACAGTCGCTCTCCTTGGTACTCCGTACTCAAGGGCCAGCTCACTTCCCTAATTCTATTCCATTCACTTTCCAGGAGTTCTACTCCTAATTCCCCGTAGGGTTCCAGCTCGTTTAACTCAGAACATCCAGGTTTCACCTTCCAGTTTCACGTTCTTACAATCCATATTCTCAATCATGTTTATTTATTCATAACAGGCAGCTGTTAATTCAATTCACAGGCAGCTATTATTTCCTTTCCACATTTTCCAAGACTGCAGTATTCATACATTCCACTAGTTTTCCCGTCGTAGGATTCATGTCATATCCTAGGATCTATCATACAATCTAGTTTTCCAGCCCTAGGATTCATGCAACACCCTAGGATCTACCATTCAATCTATTTCTCATTCCTAGGATTCATGCAATGTCCTAGGTTCTATTTATGGTTTCATAATTTAACAGATTATACTTAAAGCCACTCTACCGGTTACAACAGGAGTACTGGGGGCGTGGTCGGGAATCCTGCGTGCCTCCGCAACCCCTGAGACTGCAACGGAACGGGGTCCTATCACAAGGATCAAACACACGGAGTTTCTCAAAACAGTACATAGCTACTGTAGACGGGTAGAGGATGTAATTCCGAAAAGAACGCAACTCGAAACGCGGAAAACGGAACCCGAACGGGCCCTAAACGGGTCGAAAACGACAAAACAGTGCAAAATCAGACGTCTGGAACTTATTCCAGACGTCTTAAAAAGTGGATCAGGGGTTACCTTGCTCTGCGTGGTCTCTCAGACGTCCAGAAGCCTGCGGGGGCATCTGGCCTAGTTCCCAGACGTCCAATTGTCACCCAGGACGTCTGGAAGTCGCTCCCGTCGTCTGGCACTGCAGCCAGACGTCTGATTCGCGTTGGATGCGAATCCCCGAACCGGCACGTACCCATTTCTCTCTCTCAGTACGGACGGTCGTAGGAAAGGAAGAAGGTATAAAAATAACTCACCTTTCAGACGTCTGGACAGTCTTCCAGACGTCTTCCCCGTCGTCTGGTTGGAATCACAGACGTCTGATTCTGGAAAATTTTCCAGAATCAGGGCGCCACTCGCCCTCCGCTCGCGACGCACAGTCGCGCTGCGAGTGCTCCGCCTTCTGCTCGAGCTGCAGCAGGCCTCCCGCGCCACCCCGCGTCTGCTACGCCCCCGCCGGCCGGCTCCCGCTGGCTCGGCAGGCTCGAGCCCTCACGGCTGACGCCTCCTCCCCCGCGCAGCACCTCCTCCCGCACCCGCCGCGGCTGTCGCCGCCGCTGCTCACTCGCGCTCGCTCACGCGCACCGGCTGGAAGGAGAAGAGGAAGGGGGCGGAGGTGATGAGAGTGAGGGAGGGGGTTGCCCTTTTAAAGCTGCGCAGGGAGGAGAGAGAGAGCGGACAGACAGCCTGCGGCCGCAGGAGAGAGGGAAAAAGAGAGAGAGAGCGTTCGCAGGTCTGCGCACTCAGGCGCGTAGACGAAACCGTTGGTGCCAAAAATAACCGATTTCCAGACGTCTGGGTCACTTCCCAGATGTCTTAAAAGACGTCTGAAGCGCGCGTTAGTAACAATATAACAAACTCAAAGGAAGTTTCGTCGCCGAAACTTGCGCTAACTAGGGTGCGGAAAAGACGTCAAAATAACCATAACAAACTCAACGAGGACCGAAGCCGGTCCGAAAAGACGTACCCGCAAAAAGCTCTGGGTACCGCTCCCGCATTGCCACCTCAGGCTCCCAGGTAGCCTCCTCGTACCACTGGCTCCTCCACAAAACCTTTACCAGGGGTACTTGCTTCCGTCTCAAACTGCGGACGGCTCGGTCTAGAATTTGCACTGGCCGCTCGAGGTAGGTCAGGTCGTCGCCCACCTCGACGCTCTCGTGACTCAGTATGTGACTGGAATCGGCTACGTACTTCCTGAGGTTGGACACGTGGAACATGTCGTGCACACCAGAAAGTGCGGGGGGGAGGGCAAGTCTGTAAGCAACGGGTCCAACCCGCTCCAGGACCTCAAAGGGCCCCACGAACCTCGGCGCGAGCTTCCCTCTCACCCCAAACCGCTGCAGGCCCTTCATGGGCGAAACACGAAGAAAGACGTGATCCCCAATCTCAAACTGCACCTCTCTGCGTCTCCGATCCGCGTAGCTCTTCTGTCTGCTCCTGACAGTGCGGAGTCGCCTATGGATCTGCTCGACCACCTCCTGACTCTGCCGGATCAACCTGGGGCCAACCTCCCACTTGGTCCCCACCTCAACCCAACTCAAGGGTGCCGTACACCTCCGTCCGTACAGAGCCTCGTAGGGAGCCATGCCGATGCTCGAGTGATAACTGTTGTTGTATGCAAACTCCACCAGGGGCAGGTGCTCCTCCCAAGAGCCCCTCCAGTCCAGTACACAGGCATGCAAAAGGTCCTCAAGTGTCTGTATCGTGCGCTCAGACTGTCCGTCCGTCTGGGGGTGGTAAGCTGTACTAAACCTCAACCGCGTCCCCAGGGCCTGCTGAAACTCAGCCCAAAACTGGGACGTAAAGCGGGTATCCCGGTTGGATACGATCTCCCGTGGAACTCCGTGTAGTCGTACCACGTCGCGGACATACCTCTCTGCCAACTGTGCTGATCCCAAAGTGACTCGGATCGGCAAGAATTGTGCCGTCTTCGTCAGTCTATCCACAATTACCCAGACAGCGTCGTGTCCTCGCTGGGTAACAGGTAAGCCCACCACCAAGTCCATGGTGATGCTCTCCCACTTCCACTCTGGCACTGGAAGCGGCTGTAGCAGCCCTGCAGGCCTCTGATGCTCGGCTTTCACCTGCTAGCTCACTAAGCACAGCTGCACGAATTCACCCACATCCCGCTTCATCCCCCTCCACCAAAACTCGCGTCTCAAGTCGTGGTACATCTTCGTGTTTCCAGGATGTATGGTGAATCTGGAACCGTGTGACTCAGTCAGGAGCTCTCTCAACAGCTCCTCGTCTTTGGGAGCGCACAACCGTCCCCTCAGGCGCAGCACCTGGTCTGTGAAAGAGAAGTCCCCTGGGTCTCCCGACAGTCCTCTGTCGCGCAAGGACTGTAAGTACGGATCGACCATCTATCCTGTGATGATGCGGTCTATCAGCTCTGGCTTGGTCTGTCGTGTCACCGTTACTGCCCCACAGTGCCCCCGTAACTCTAGAGGTCGCCAACTGCCCACCTCCTCCAAAAGGCTCCAACTCTGTAACTGTAAACTGGCCAAGTGTGCGGGCGCCTTACGGCTCAAGGCGTCAGCCACCACATTGGCCTTTCCCGGGTGGTAGGAGATGCTGCAGTCGTAGTCCTTCAGGAGCTCCAACCAACGTCTCTGTCTCATGTTGAGCTCCTTCTGATCAAAAAGGTATCTAAGGCTCTTGTGATCTGTGAAAATCTCGAAGGTCTCACCGTACAAGTAGTGCTTCCAGGTCTTCAGCGCGAAGACGACAGCTGCCAACTCCAGGTCGTGGGTAGGGTAGGTATGCTCATGGGGCTTCAGTTGCCGCGAAGCGTAAGCGACAACGTGACCCCTTTGCATGAGCACACCTCCTAACCCCTGCAAGGAGGCATCCGTGTACACAACGAACCCACCACTACTGTCAGGGATGGTGAGCATGGGAGCCGAGGTCAACCTCTCCTTCAGCTCCAGAAAACACGCCTCACAGGCGTCTGTCCAAGCTAAGGGCACGTCCTTCCGGGTCAATTGTGTCATAGGACGCGCGATCTGTGAAAAACCTCTGATGAAACGTCTGTAGTAACCTGCCAGACCCAGGAAACTGCGAATCTCAGTGACTGAATGCGGTCTCTCCCACCTAAGCACTGCCTCGACCTTGGCTGGGTCCACCGCGAAGCCGTCTCCAGAGATCACATGACCTAAGAAGGTCACCTCCCTCAACCAGAACTCGCACTTGCTGTATTTGGCGTACAGCCTACGTCGTCTCAGAGTGTCCAGAACCATCCACAAGTGCTGTCTATGCTGTGTCTGATCTCTAGAATAGATGAGTACATCATCTATGAAAACCACCACGAACTGGTCCAAGTAAGGTCTAAACACCCGGTTCATCAGATCCATAAAAGCAGCGGGGGCTTTGGTCAGCCCAAACGGCATGACCAAAAACTCGTTGTGTCCGTACCAGGTGCGGAAAGCTGTCTTGGAGACGTCAGTCTCCCTGATCCTTAACTGGTGGTATCCAGACCTCAAGTCGATCTTGGAGAACACCGTGGCACCCCGCAATTGGTCAAACAAGTCGTCGATCCTCGGCAGCGGATATCTGTTCTTGATGGTGACCCTATTCAGCTGTCGGTAATCCACACAAAGGCGTAAGGTCCCATCCTTCTTCTTCACAAACAGTACCGGGGCTCCCCAGGGAGACGCACTTGGCCTCACGAAACCTTTCTCCAAAAGGTCCTGCAACTGAGACTTGAGCTCTCGTAGCTCAAGTGGTGCCATCCTGTATGGCGCGGTGGAGATGGGGCTGGTCCCTGGTACAAGTGAGATCTCAAACTCGATCTCACGCTCAGGCGGTAGTCCTGGTAACTCGTCTGGAAACACGTCAGGGTACTCTCTGACCACCGGGATGCTCTGGAAGTCTGCCATAGGGCTGGGCTCTTCCACTACACAAGCTAGGAAGCCCTCACACCCCTGGCTCAAAAGTCTCACCGCCCGAAGTGCCGAAATGCACCTGAAGCCTCCGTCCACTGGCTGTCCGTGAAATTCGAAAGAAGGCAACTCCAGAATGGAGAAGACGATCTTCCTCTCAAAACAGTCCACCGAGGTGTGGTAAGCGGACAGCCAATCCATCCCCAGAATCACTCCAAAGTCCTCCATCTGTATCATAATCAGGTCAGCTGGCAGGCTATGTCCCCCGACGCTGACCTCGCAATCCGTGTACACCTCCTCAGCTACAAACAGCTGACCACTCGGACCTCTGATTACGAATGGATTCTCTAACAGTGTATAATCCTGGTCTAAACTAACTGCGAAACTGGCTGCGACAAACGAGTGCGTAGCGCCGGAATCGAAAAGTGTGTAAACGAGTCTGCCGGAAACTTAAACCATACCTGCTACCATCGATCCCGAAGCTCTGGCGTCCCTGTGTGTCAGGGCGTAGATACGTCCCTCAGCTCTAGGTGCGGACGAAGCAGCCACACTCTGCGTCGGACGGGTAGGTGCTGGCCGGTACCCTCCTCGCAACTGCTGTCCTCCTCCTCGCGCCTGGGAACCGCGGCCTCCTACGCACCATTCAGTGCTCTGCGTGGGAAGTATCTACTGACCTCCTGCCCTAGACGGGTAGTCCCTCTTGATGTGGCCCGGCTGGCCACACTGGTAACAGAGGGGAACTCGACTCCCGCCCTCAGTGGGTCCCTATTGTCGGCTAGGTGGGGGTCCGGTGCTGGCGAATGGCCCCTGTGGAGGGCCCCCAAAGGCCACTGATGGCCCTGCACAACGTGACGGCTCTCCTGCGGACGCCACGTGTCTCCGTTCTCGCCGGCCCTGTGAAAAGTCTGGCTGGAAGGGCCTCTTCCGCCCGTCGTCAGTGTCTCGCGCGGACGGGTTGGTCTCCTCGTAAGTCATAGCTGCCTCTACCACCCTCGAAAACGTAGGCAGCTTCAGGGGTTTGACATACCCCCAAATCGCAGGTCGGAGCCCCTCGGTGAACCTCCAAAGGCACTCCTCCTCAGTAGCCACCGCTGTCGCTGCAAAGCGGGACAGCTCCGAGAAACGCGTGCGGTACGCGCTCACAGTCATCGTTCCTTGGCGGAGAGTGTGGAACTCCCGCCTCCTCTAGTCCTTCCACGTCTGGGGAAAGTACTGCTCGCAGATGAGGGCGACGAACCGATCCTAGGTCGGCTCGTCCCTCTCCTATCCCCGGACCGCCCTCCATTACCTGTGTGTCGCACTCTCCAGCTGGTACGTGGCAAAGGCCACGCGGCACTCCACCGGGGGGCGAAGGGTGTCGAAGATATTCTCCAGCTGCTCGAGCCAGTCCTCTGCCTCGGTCGGGTCCTCATCCCCCTTGAAGGAGGGGGGCTTCAGCTTCCGGAACTGCCCGAAGAGCTCGGAGTGGCGCTGCAGTGGGGATGCTGGTCCACCCCCAGGCAACGGTGCCTCGTGCACAGAAGTGTCGGAGGAAGGTGGGGGCTGCGGCGGCCCATCCCCTCCCCCGTATCCAGCGCCACGTCCGTCGAGTGGTCCCACAGAGGACTCCCCCTCCGTAGCCCCAGGGTGAGGCGCTCGGGGCGGTGGGTGGAGCTCCTCTCGTACAATGTCTCGTATCAGCCGGGCGAGGTCCTGGGCCTGGACGCCCAAGAGTAGTGGCTGGTCCACTGGGGCATCGGCAGCGGCACGCCCACCTCGCCGACCTCGTCCTCGGCCGCGCTGCGGCCAGCCTCACCAGCCTCGCGACGAGGCATCTCCTGTAAGGAGACGCGAAACAAAACGGAACACGTCACTACGGAACGATACCTAACGAAAACGTCTAAGAGCTCATGTCAGAAGATATGTTGTGGTGGCTACTCTAGTTATAGACATGTGAAATGGTTATTTTCCAGTCAGTTGATTCACTTCTCGGGACGACCTTGCTCTGATACCATCTTGTAACGACCCGATTCCCGAGTCCCTACGAGACACGAGAACCGGATTGACTCGACTAATCCCAAGACCTGGTTGTCCAACGAGGAAGTAACCAAAAGAGCAGTAAAATAAACCACATTCAGCATGAATATAACTAACAGTACGAAAATACAGCAGTAAGGAAAGAAACCACTACAGTATGTACCACCACAACAGTAGAACAACATTCATAACATAATATGAACTGTAGGTAAAGAAAAGTACAGCGGAAACAAGAACAACTCACTACAGTGGAACCAAAAAGCGGTACAAGAGAATAGTGGTAACTCTACTGGACCCTACTCGGCCCAGTGTCCTCTGCAGCCGCTGACCCTGGCTGCTCAACACCTGGTCCTGAAAGGTAACGAGTGTAACACGTCAGCAAAACGTTGAGTAGAGTGGCAGCTAAACTAAAGAAATAGTAAAGTGTACAGTAGCTATTTTAATTTTCTTTCTTCCTTTATTTACGCCTTTCTATTATTTCACAATTTATCTATTTCTCAGATCCTTCACTTGATCTCGAATGTTCCTCGTGGGAACAATCTTGATTGCAGTCTTTTCCGAATAGTAGAAGTAGCACGTGGTGCTCTCCTGGCCGGGAGAGTCCCCCGTGGTGATCCTACTCTCAGTCAACCACCCCAAGGTCATTGACAGACGTAACGGTGACTACGGCACGCGCGGTAAATGCACGGGTAGCTAACCCACACTGGCACGTGGTCAGTCTTTTCCGTTAATGGGTGCACCCAAAGCACAGCACGGAACCAGTACAGGGCAGAGCCCTCTCAGTAACAGGGGTCCAACCCCTCCACAGTAACTAAACAGGGGCCTTGCCCCTCCACAGTCCGTGCACCCTCGCCTGACTACCCTGGTTTGCCCCAGCGGGCCTAACAAGTCGGTGTAGGAGGCTAGCAGAACCCCGGGGCCCATGGAGTAGCTAGTACCTCCCTACACTAGTAGCTCTCTTCGGTACTACGTACACGAGGGCTAGCAAGTCGGTACAGAGTGGCCAGTCCTAACCTCGGGTCCCTGGGGCGGCTGGCTCAGCTCTGCACTAAACAGGGGGACAGTCGCTCTCCTTGGTATTCTGTACTCAAGGGCCAGCTCACTTCCCCAATTCTATTCCATTCACTTTCCAGGAGTTCTACTCCTAATTCCCCGTAGGGTTCCAGCTCGTTTAACTCAGAACATCCAGGTTTCACTTTCCAGTTTCACGTTCTTACAATCCATATTCTCAATCACGTTTATTTATTCATAACAGGCAGCTGTTAATTCAATTCACAGGCAGCTATTATTTCCTTTCCACATTTTTCAAGACTGCAGTATTCATACATTCCACTAGTTTTCTCGTCCTAGGATCCATGCCATATCCTAGGATCTATCATACAATCTAGTTTTCCAACCCTAGGATTCATGCAACACCCTAGGATCTACCATTCAATCTATTTCTCATTCCTAGGATTCATGCAATGTCCTAGGTTCTATTTATGGTTTCATAATTTAACAGATTATACTTAAAGCCATTCTACCGGTTACAACAGGAGTACTGGGGGCGTGGTCGGGAATCCCGCGTGCCTCCGCAACCCCCAAGACTGTAACGGAACGGGGTCCTATCACAAGGATCAAACACACGGAGTTTCTCAAAATAGTACATAGCTACTGTAGACGGGTAGAGGATGTAATTCTGAAAAGAACGCAACTCGAAACGCGGAAAACGAAACCCGAACAGGCCCTAAACGGGTTGAAAACGACGAAACAGTGCAAAATCAGACGTCTGGAACTTATTCCAGACGTCTTAAAAAGTGGATCAGGGGTTACCTTGCTCTGCGTGGTCTCTCAGACGTCCAGAAGCCTGCGGGGGTGTCTGGCCTAGTTCCCAGACGTCTGATTGTCACCCAGAATGTCTGTAAGTCGTTCCCGTCGTCTGGCACTGCAGCCAGACGTCTGATTCGCGTTGGATGCGAATCCCCGAACCTGCGCGTTCTCATTTCTCTCTCTCAGTACGGACGGTCGTAGGAAAGGAAGAAGGTATAAAAATAACTCACCTTTCAGACATCTGGACAATCTTCCAGACGTCTTCCCAGTAGTCTGGTTATCAGCCCAGACGTCTGATTCTGGAAAAGTTTCCAGAACCAGGGCACAACTCGCCCTCCGCTCGCGATGCACGGCCGCGCTGCGAGTGCTCCGCCTGCTGCTCAAGCTGCAGCAGGCCTGCCGCGCCACCCCGCATTTGCTGTGCCCCCGCCGGCCGGCTCCCGCTGCCTCGGCAGGCTCAAGCCCTCACGACCGACGCCTCCTCCCCCGCGCAGCACCTCCTCCCGCACCTGCCGCGGCTGTCGCCGCCGCCGCTCACTCGCGCTCGCTCTCGCGCACCAACTGGAAGGAGAAGAGGGAGGGGGCGGAGGTGACGGGAGTGAGGGGGAGGGCGTGGCCTTTTAAGGCCGCGCGAGGAGGTGAGAGAGAGCGGGACAAGGTGGTCTGCGGCAGCAGGAGAGAGGGAAAGAGAGAGAGAGAGAGCGTGAGCACGCAGACGAAACCGTTGGTGCCAAAAATAACCGATTTTCAGATGTCTGGGTCACTTCCCAGACATCTTAAAATACGTCTGAAGCATGCGTTCGTAACATTTGGCAACCTAGATGGTGCCACGTGGTGCCATTTAGGCCGTCCATTCTTCTTTCTATTGCAGAGGGTGCCACGGTGCTCAGATTGAGATGATTCTCGTGTTGCAGGACTGCGATCGTCGCTCTGGATCCATCCGTATGGTTAGATTTTCCATCCTAAACTCGTATGGATGTCTCATTGCCCCCTGGCCACTGATCTTCCTCGGACTTCATATGATGCTACAGGACTCCAATCTAGATGATTTCGAAGGCGTTAATCTCCGATCATCATCCTAATCAGATTCGTACGTTCCGATTGTCCATCCGAGGCCCTGAAACAAGTCTTCTTCTCTCCTGACCATAAAAAGGACCTAATTAACCTAAAATATATACGACTACTCTAAATGTAGAATGATGCATGCTATGAGATATTTATAACATGAAATGCAAATCTAAGCCTAGGAACATGCATGAATAGGCATTTTAACCTAAATAGAAGTGTCTACATCAATTTCCTTTTGTCAAGAATTGTGATAAATTTCTTATAACTGTTATAATGTATATTTAAAAGTTTATTTTTCTTATATGCAGATGGAGGCAAAACCGATTGATCCTTCTGTTCTACATGGGCAGGATGTGTGTCGATCTAGTAATGTATGGGACGGCAACGTAAGTATCCGTAGAATTTTCACATTATATATACTAAGGCATTTTTAGCATTTATGAATATATCTTCTAGCAACGTGTTACGTGGTACACTAACACAAGTCTACTTAGCATTGAGGTGCCGTCATCGGGATGCAATTATGCGTTCCATCGCAGTACATCCACGAGTAGCACAACTTGTTCAGCAAGTAGGCTTCGGAGGGATTCTAGACTTGGGGTTCATATCACTTGACTGGCTTCTTATTACAACTTTGTGGATCAGTGGAGTCCAGAGACCCATTCTTTCACATGCTTGGTGGTGAGATGACTATCACCTTAGAGGATATTGCTATCATGACCGGATTATCTATTGATTGCACAACAATCATAAGATTTAAATGACCTAAATTAAGTTAGAACTTAGCATAATTGTAGTATAACTCATGCATGAATAGCATACATTGCATCTTTTCTATTTTATACAGATACTCATGAAAAAAGGTTATAATGCACTGATTAGTGCATTATTTGGATTATAGGCAATAAGAAGCTCAGGAGATGGCCTGAAGCTAGATCTGAATCAGGGAAGAAGCTAAAGATGTAGCAGAGCTAAAGTAGAAGCCCTGGATTGAAGATGAAGGAAATAATGTAAGGAAAGGTATACTACTCTACTAAGTAGAATTTTAATGTAGGAGTTAAATTATGAAGAACATGGGATCTTTCCTAGCCTTAGGATAGTCCTAGAGACCTTCCTAAACCCTAGCCACCCTTAGATTAGGCCACCTTATCCTAAGATACTTCAAAACCCTTATTCTAGTCCATATCTGGATGTCCAGGTAGGTTGCTGGACGTCCAAGACCCTTAGACACCACCCGCAGAGCTAGAACCCAATTTTGCTAGAAAATTGGACATCCAAACAAGGTGTCAGGTGTCTAATTTCTGTAGAATTCGAAGATAGAACCTGAACTCTTCCCTGACTCAACATTGGACATCCAGACTAGAGTTTTGGACTTCTGATTTTGAAGTATAAGTCGTCTGATTACTAAATTAGATGTCTGGAACCCTTCTCCAATCACTATTTTCGAAATCAAGCCTAGATCTTGATTTCCTAAGCCCCTAAACCCAATTCTACACCCTAGGGAACCTAAATTAAGGTGCCCTAGGACCCTCTTAAGAACCTAATTAGGTTCTTACTAAACCCAATTGACTTAGATCTAAGTCAATTACACTTCACCTTTTCAATTAGACTCATAGAGTCCAATTGAGCTCAGATCTCAACCAGCACAAGTCTAATTGGACTCAATAAGAGTCCAATTGACTCAAGCTTGACCTAATTGGGTATTCTCTCTCCCAATTAGACACACATCCACTCAATTAAACTTGTACTTAGTTTAATTGCACTTTCACATTAGTATTAGGGTTTATAACCTTAATCCTATGAACCTACCTAAACCCAACCACCTAGACCTATAGGACTCAACCTAGACTACCTAGCCACACCCACATAATCACGCACACACACCCACACACACACTTAGCCGCCCACTCTAGAGATCTCTAGAACCCTCTACAAGTGGTGCCACCTTGAAAGACTATTTTAGTCTTTCAAGTAGTCCACCAACCAACCCATGAAATGAGGATCTTGAAGACCCATTTCAAATGGGTTGGATGAGCACCTTGAGAGCGCTTCTAGAGAGTTCCACACCTCTCTAGATGAGCCACCCCTTGGTCTATTTAAAGATCGTCATGGACGACCATCATCCCCATCTAGCCTTAGCTTCCATTCATGTGCACACCATCTCACAAGCTCCATCACCTCCATCACTTCCACCTTCATGTCAAAGGCTAGAGGTTACCTCCACCACCTTCTTAAGAGGCCGGCCAACCACCTCGACCGTCCCTCTCTTCCCTCCCACCACCTCAAGCCACATAACCATTGGAGACTGCCTCTAATGCCCTAGGTTCTGTTAGCTAGATTAGTATTCTTCTTAGTTTAAATTTTTGCATTATTTTTCTGTTAGTAGGGTAGTAATCCTCTACCTTAATGGATTCATGCATAATCTTCCATAGATCCATGCATGCGTCACTTTTCAATTAGCAATAGTGTTTTAATCTTTCATGTACAAGCTTTCCTCTATGCTTGATTGTAATGAAAAAATTCCTGAGGAAATGAAATCCCCAGTTGCCTGATATCTGCTGTGTTTATCTATATTGCAACAAGATGTCGTTCCTGAAAATATAAATGACCTTTCTATTGACGCATTTTCCGTTAATAGCCATCGTGAAGTATGAATCGTGCACACAAGTACCCACACCTTCACATTTATAGTTTATCTGACGCATGCACACCTAGTAAGGGTTAACAACACGATTGGCACAACTTACATTCGCAGGCTCGAAATTGGCATGCAATTTTAAGCAAGTAAAGAAACTAAATCAATTTTGCTTCTTAAATGCCTCCTTGAGATCGACCGGGACTCACCGTCTTGTTATTTGAATTTTTTGTTTGAGTTATAATTCACACTATACTACGACGTGCTTTCAATCAAATACATGTTTTACGATTAAAACACCTATCGATGGGTCAGTAGTCATAGGCGTCATCACTGTTCCTAGCTGGACCAGGTTGTGCCATCGTTTACTTAGAGCAGTACCCGGCGAGAACCAAATTACTGGTTCAAGGGTACAACTGAGTTAGTTGCAGAGGACCTTTATAGACATGGCAGATGATGCGGATGATGAGACATGTCGTCGTTACGCACGAGCTTACATTTTATAGTGCATGGGAGGCATTCTTTTCCCGGATAAGTCTTTAAACTACATCTCCTTGATGTACTTGCCCTTGTTAGAAGACTTGGAGGTTAGTTGAATTTATATTTAACCAATTATAATATTTATTGCTTAAGATTGAATGGCCACTTACATCTCCCACTTGCCATTATTGAATTTATATCATAGGCTGTAGGATAGTATAGCTGGGAAGTAGCTTGTTTGGCATTTCTCTATCTCCAGCTTTTCTTAGCTGCACGTGCAAGGACTAACGAGATTGGTGGTGCATTAATTGTGCTACAACTTTGGGCGTGGGAAAGGTTTCCCCACATAGCACCTATAGTGCACCATCGTCCAGAGTGGCAGGGATGACCGTTGGGCGACTGTTGGGTGGCTGCTTTCGATGTTCGGATGCAGTCAACCAATGTTGTTATTTCTTACAGGGATGTATTTGACCTCTAGAGTGCAGGCCAGGTATTAAATTTACAAATTCATCCTAAATTCTTATGTTCACAAACATGTTCTAATAAATTAAATTGTGTGATTACACAGGTTCTATGGCAGCCTTACATAGGAGAAATACGACAAAACCTACCTATGTATTGCTTAGTTGGGAGGGACATCAGGCATGCATGAGTGCCTTTGATATGCTTCCATATAGTGGAGCATCATTTTGTTGATCGCGTCGTTAGGCAATTTGGAGTCTTCAGGATGTCCCTTTGCCATGGGATTCGGATGCTAGCCTCCATGATATAGATTTGAGAGGGAAATTTGAGATTTATTGGCGGCAACATCATGCATTGTACATACAAGATTTGGATGCTAGGGCACAACATATTGTTTCAGTGATATAAACAGATGGCCCTACCACTACACCTGAGTACGTCACTTGGTATAATAGGACAACCAGGAGATTTATAAGTCGACTTTAAGCGTTACTGGATTACAATGTAAGTTCTTATACATCTTTTTTGTAATTATTATTGAGTTTTATAATTTATGTTGGTAATAAAATATGCAGTTCTTGAAATGGGTTCAAGTTTGTGAGATGACGAGTGATCACCCTGAGTTAGCGATGATCCATAACATAGCTACTCAGGCAATCCAGATAAACACTATGACAATATCAGATCAGTTTGAGGCCTCTGAGCCTCAAGCAGCAGGCAGTGAGGATGACGCACCCGCAAAAGGATGTCGGCAGGGATGAGGACGAGGTCGAGGATGTGGCAGAGGACAAAGGCAAGGAAGGGGGCATGGGAGAGGACACGGGAGGGTTGCAGACCCTGCACCCGAGGTTGCAGACCTTCCATCGGAGGCCCCACATCCTGCTCCCGAGGTAGCAGGCCCTACATTGAAGGCCCTACATCCTGCACCGGAGGTTCTACATCCTCCAAACCTCCCCCAAGTAAAATCTTTCTGTTAAATATAATATATACACTGATATCAGTATATTGACATCAATGATTTTAATGCAGCAACCTCCACAAGAAGAACCCTTTCAGTCCTCACTTGATCAAATGGAGGTGGAACACCAGCAGGATCCATAGGTCCCATCCAAGGTAAATATTGTAAAATTAATTTCTTACATTCCTCATTAAATTATTGACAAAATTTCCATTGCAGCAACATCTAACAATAGAACCCTCGCTGGCCTCGAAAATTGTAAATGATGATCAATTCATGACTCCACCCATCAAGTTACATGATAGCTCCGATATTACACCAGGAGCCCCTGTCAAGAGAAAGGCTGGAGATACAGACATTAGAGAGGGGATGTTGGAGGGTGTTCTTCGTGGATCACCATCACCTCCAAATCCTCTGAATTTGGTCTCATCAGGAGATGCCTCGGGGAGTCATATTGATGAAATTGATCAACAGGGTTGGTTGCAACATTTTAGACACCCTACAATGACGTACACCAGAAGGAGAAGACGAAGAAACTAATTGTTGACAATATTAGTTGTATGCTTTTGTATTTGATGGTGGGGCTTAATTGTAACCCTTAGTTTTTTTTGTAAGGCACAATATTTCCCCTTTAGTGGTCAAGAAGTTTCATATTAATCTCATCGTGTTGACTATCAAATTTGTTTGTTGCGATTGATTGCTTCTTTGCATGGTTGTCAATGATTCATTACCTGATTCGGTACTATGATTATTGGTGTCATATCACCAATATGACTTTTGCATTTCCTAAACCTTGAAAATATTCTGTTTACCTATAGAAAAGCCATACTATAATTGCCCACTTGGTGTGACTTGCTCTACCAAAAATGGGATTTAAGATGCTTAAAAAGCCATTCTCTAGACCTCCCAAGTTTTCAATATTGTATGCCCAACAATCATGCTGATATCTCTCCAATATGCTTTACGTAGCTCTTGCCCGGTGGAATAAAGATTAGATTATCCCATCCAGATTTCTTTTTATTTAGGAGAGTATCTAATCCAACCTCCATCCTTTTTAAAACAGCTTCCAAGCTCCTAACCTGCAAAAATACTACTTAGAATAGAATTGCCTATGGGATACAAATGCAAAAAAAATATTAACCAATACCATGATATTCTGGGGAGCATGAGTTCCTCGTCTAGATACTTTCTCAAGCTCCTATTCTATGTCTTCCTGTTCTTCTTCTTTACCACCAAATTATCTGATTGCAAGCATTGGAAAGTGCTAATTAATAGACTACACAAAGGAAGAATTTAAGATGCACATGGTTAGTTGATCATGTTCAGTTTTGAACTTCCATGGCATTCCATGTTCAGCAATTAGCAACAGCAATCAGCAACAGCAGCAGCAATCTTCAACAGCAGCAGTAGCAACATGTAAAAAAGAAGAAGAAACTTGCCTCTTCAAAATGCAAGTTCAAATAAACTTGCCTCTTGAAAAGGCAAGTTATGTAGACACTTACTAAACTTTACCAAAAGAATCGAACATCTAATGATATCCTATTAAAACATTGGATGTCTGATTGCCTATTATAAGACGTCTGTCCATAAAATTAGACGTCTAATAATAGGAGGTTTTGTTCCTGTTTCCTTGTTTTGGACCAAATCTAAACAGGGTTCTAGTGTGTAAGAGTTAGATGACAAAGAAGATGTCTAACATAATATATGGACATTTGGAGCGTATAAAGTTGAACTCGCTTCTTCAAGAGGCGAGTTTCTCAAAGGCTAGCACCCCGGAGATGCGACCGGGGGGGGGGGGGGGGAGGGGCGGGATGGGAGGTAGGAAACTGGCCTCTTCAAGAGGCAAGTTATGTTTAAAACCATAGTTCGTGAAACTTGCTGTTATAAGAGGCGAGTTTCCTAGATAATTAACTAATTATCTTCCCTGATATGATAATTAAGAAATATTATTCCCTAATTAACATACTTAGGAAAATTCTTCGACCCAGACCCCCCTTAATCCCCCTTCTTCCTTGAACGTCATTCTCGCCTCATCAACCTCCTCATTCTTATCATTGCCAGTACGCTCGCCCTGTTTCACCTCGCCTGCGCTACCCCCCTCCTCGTCATCACGCTTGCCCCCCTTCGCCTCGTCGTGGCACTCGCCCCCATTTGCCTCCTCAGCCTCCTCGTTTGCATCATCATTGACACGCTTGCCCTGCTTCGCCTCAACCTGCTACCTCTCCGACCACCAGCCACTTCCACCACCCTCCTCAAACGTGATGTAACGACCCGATTCTCGAGTCCCTACGAGACACGAGAACCGGACCGACTCGACTAACCCCAAGACCTGGTCGTCCAACGAGGAAGTAACCAAAAGAGCAGTAAAATAAACCACATTCAGCATGAATATAACTAACAGTAAGAAAATACAGCAGTAAGGAAAGAAACCACTACAGTATATACCACCACAATAGTAGAACAACATTCATAACATAATATGGAACTGCAGGTAAAGAAAAGTACAGCAGAGACAAGAACTACTCACTACAGTGGAACCAAAAAGAGGTACAAGAGAACAGTGGTAACTCTACTGGACCCTACTTGGCTCAGCGTCCTCTGCAGCCGCTGACCCTGGCTGCTCAACACCTGGTCCTGAATGGTAACGAGTGTAACACGTCAGCAAAACGCTGAGTAGAGTGGCAGCTAAACTAAAGAAACAGTAAAGTGTACAGTAGCTGTTTTAATTTTCTTTCTTCCTTTATTTACGTCTTTCTATTGTTTCACAATTTATCTATTTCTCAGATCCTTCACTTGATCTCGAATGTTCCTCGTGGGAACGATCTTGATTGCAGTGTTTTCCGAACAGTAGAAGTAGCACGTGGTGCTCTCCCGGCCGGGAGAGTCCCCCGTGGTGATCCTACTCTCAGTCAACCACCCCAAGGTCACTGACAGACGTAACGGTGACTACGGCACGCGCGGTAAACGCACGGGTAGCTAACCCGCACTGGCACGCGGTCAGTCGTTTCCGTTAACGGGTGAGCCAAAAGCACAGCACGGAACCAGTACAGGGCAGAGCCCTCTCAGTAACAGGCGTCCAACCCCTCCACAGTAACCAAACAGGGGCCTTGCCCCTCCACAGTCCGCGCACCCTCGCCTGACTACCCTGGTTTGCCCCAGCGGGCCTAACAAGTCGGTGTAGGAGGCTAGCAGAACCCTGGGACCCGTGGGGTAGCTAGTACCTCCCTACACTAGTAGCTCTCCTCGGTACTACATACACGAGGGCCAGCAAGTCGGTACAGAGTGGCCAGTCCTAACCCCGGGTCCCTGGGGCGGTTGGCTCCGCTCTGCACTAAACAGGGGGATAGTCGCTCTCCTTGGTACTCCGTACTCAAGGGCCAGCTCACTTCCCCAATTCTATTCCATTCACTTTCCAGGAGCTCTACTCCTAATTCCCCGTAGGGTTCCAGCTCTTTAACTCAGCGCATTCCGGTTTCACCTTTCCAGTTTCACGTTCATACATCCCATATTCTTAATCATGTTCATTTATTCATAACAGGTAGCTGTTAATTCAATTCACAGGCAGCTATTGTTTCCTTTCCACATTTTTCCAAGACTGCAGTATTCATATATTCCACTAGTTCTTCCCATCCTAGGATTCATGCCATACCCTAGGATCTATCATACAATCTAGTTTTTCAGCCCTAGGATTCATGCAACACCCTAGGATCTACCATTCATTCTAGTTTCTCATTCCTATGATTCATGCAATGTCCTAGGTGCTATTTATGGTTCCATAATTTAACAGATTATACCAATAAACTTAAAAGCCACTCTACCGGTTACAACAGGCGAACTGGGGACGTGGTCGGGAATCCCGCGTGCCTCCGCAACCCCCGAGACTGCAACGGAACGGGGTCCTATCACAAGGATCAAACACAAAGAATTTCTCAAAACAGTATACAGCTACTGTAGACGGGTAGAGGATGTAATTCCGAAAAGAACGCAACTTGAAACGCGGAAAACGAAACCCGAACGGGCCCTAAACGTGTCGAAAATGACGAAACAGTGCAAAATCAGACGTCTGGAACTTATTCTGTACGTCTTAAAAAGTGGATCAGGGGTTACCTTGCTCTGCGTGGTCTCTCAGACGTCCAGAAGCCTGTGGGGGCGTCTGGCCTAGTTCCCAATGTAGGTTTTGGCCCTACCAGGAGGGGTGACGTAATAAATGCGGAAATAAAATATAAAGCAATCTCATAAAAAAATCAATCGCACAAGTACACAAATGTTTTTAGGTGGAAACCCAAAACGGGTGAAAACCACCACCTAACCCTCTCGAGTTAGGATTTTCCGATCAACCTAGTTGATCAAATCCACTAACCGAATCACTTTAAAACGAGGGTGATTCAACCTCAGTACAACCACGCTACAAGTACGAGGGTAGCGTTCCTCAACCCCTTCTCTCCACGAGAAGGATTTTGTCCCACGAAGGAGACGGGAATTCGTAAAGCGAATACCCAACCAAAAGACAAAGATAAAATAAAACAACAAACCTATAGAGCCAACAAAGTAATTTAAACCCAGCTTCTATAGGAAATAGGAAACTCCCCTTTGCAAGGAGTGCGTCGAGGATGACGCGGGTGCGTGAGCCACGCGACGGTGCAACTTTTCTCTCGTAGACAACGGCGGGAGAGCGGGTGCGCAACGGTTTGATGCTCTCAAGATGTAGAACTTGAGCTTAGAGAGCAAGAGCTTCTTGGACACAAGAGTGTGAGAGTGTATAGCTAAGTGTGTCTTGTGTCTTTCTTAGTGTTTCTCTTAGTGTTTCTAAGTGTGTATCGGTGTGTAAAGGCTCCCCTCTATTTATAGAGGCCTTAGGAAGGCTTTGGAAGGCTTAGAAAAGGTTCTATAGCCGTTGGGAACAAAGCCCAAGAGAATCAGGCCGAAATCAGGACAATGATTACACTTGACAGGGTAATCAGACGTCTAACTCTGGAATCAGACGTCTGGAAGGCCACTTTAAGACGTCTGATTTAAAGGTCATACGTCTGATTCTATGCGGGTTTCCTCCTGACTTGAATCAGATCTAAACAGGGTTTTTGTGCAAGTCCATCAGACGACATACAGGACGTCTGGCACTATGTCTGGACGTATGGAAACCTACTTTTACTGTGGGAATTGATTTCCAAACGTTGCAACGGCTAGAAAATCTCTGAGAAGAGATTGTGGGTCAGCCGAGGCAAAAAGGTCATTTATCAGACGTCTGGAAAAGCCTAAGGACATCTGATAAGGCTCTAACGGTCATATTCTTGAGTGCCTGCTAAGCTAGCCAACGATCCACTATCTGTACGTCTGGCAAGTCCATCAGACGTCTCCTAAGACGTCTGGTATAAGGGTCTGGACGTCTGATTTCATCAGATAGAACTAACTATGTCCAGCCTAACAGTTATCAGACGTCTGAAACAACAGTCAGACGTCTTAAAATACTTTATCAGACGTCTGATTTGGGAATTAGACGTCTGGAAGTGCTGTTTGAACCCTATATTGATTTTTTAAGTATTCTACAGAAAACCTAAGTATCCTAGGGTTGTGCCGGTGTTCCTAGGACTACTGTTAGGGTTCTTTGAGGCTCTTTAACATAATTTTCTAAGGAAAATAAAAAGAGCAAGAAAATAAAGACAAGAGATACAAGAAAGGATTAAAAAGAATCTATCCTATTCTTCTTGTCTTCTATCTTCAATCTGTCGCTCCACGCGAACCTCCTCTGTTTTCCGTTAAGCTCCTCCAATCCGTCCTGGATGCGAGCTCGAACTCCGTCTAAACACGTCCACATTTGCAATTGACCTGAAATCTAGGACTCAAATTGCAAATGTTAAATAACACGTGTTTTGTTATCATCAAAACAAATTATCGTGGTGCTCTAGCACCAACACCCAAACGTCCAATGGTCACCCCGGACGTCTGTAAGTCATCCCCGTCGTCTGGCATTTCAGCCAGACGTCTGATTCGCGTTGGATGCGAATCTCAGAACCTGCGCGTACCCATTTCCTCTCTCTCTTAGTACGGTCAGTCGAAGAAAACGAAGAAGCGGAAATAACTCACCTTTCAGACGTCTGGACAGTCTTCCAGACGTCTTCCCCGTCGTCTGGTTGGAATAACAGACGTCTGATTCTGGAAAATTTTCCAGAATCAGGGCGCCACTCGCCCTCCGCTCGTGACGCACGGCCGCGCTGCGAGTGCTCCGCCTGCTGCTCGAGTTGTAGCAGGCCTCCCGCGCCACCCTGCGTCTGCTGCGCCCCCGCCGGCCGACTCCCGCTGGCCCGGCAGGCTCGAGCCCTCACGGCCGACGCCTCCTCCCCCGTGCAGCACCTCCTCCCGCACCCGCCGTGGTTGTCGCCGCCGCCGCTCACTCGCGCTCGCTCACGCGCACCGGCTGGAAGGAGAAGAGGAAGGGGGCGGAGGTGATGAGAGTGAGGGAGGGGGCTGCCCTTTTAAAGCCGCGCGGGGAGGAGAGAGAGAGCGGACAGACAGTCTGCGACCGTAGGAGAGAGGGAAAAAGAGAGAGAGAGAGAGCGTTCGCAGGTCTGCGCGCTCAGGCGCGCAGACGAAACTGTTGGTGCCAAAAATAACCGATTTCCAGACGTCTGAAGCGCGCGTTCATAACAATATAAAAAACTTAAAGGAAGTTTTGTCGCCGAAACTTGCGCTAACTAGGGTGCGGAAAAGATGTCAAAATAACCATAACAAACTCAACGAGGACCGAAGCCAGTCCGAAAAGACGTACCCGCAAAAAGCTCTGGGTACCGCTCCCGCATTGCTGCCTCAGGCTCCCAGGTAGCCTCCTCGTACCGCTGGCTCCTCACAAAACCTTTACCAGGGGTACTTGCTTCCGTCTCAAACTGTGGATGGCTCGGTCTAGAATCTGCACTGGCCGCTCGGGCCATTAGTGACAGCTGCAAGTGTCACTAAAGGCCCGCCTGACTGTCACCGAAGATCGCCCCCCCCGCCGCTCACACTCTGCTGGCGCTGTTCTAGCGCGCCTATCACGTGCTGTGTCGAGCGGGTGCGTGCGCTGGTGCTTGCGCTGCACTGCTGCTGCGTGCGGTGCGCGGACTGGTGTGCGCGCATGAGATGGCCAGTGCCCTGGCGCCCTTCAATTGCTAGTCATGTGCGCGGACTGGTGTGCGCGCTAGTCATGTGCCCTCAATTGCTAATTGGGGGGGTTGCGGGGATTCGAACCTGCGCCCCTCCCCTTGGAGTCCAACACCCCAAGCAACGCGCCAAGACATCTGCTATGTCGAGTGGATGATTTAACGCTTGCGGTGGGGGAGAGCTTCTCAGCCGTTGGATTA
This sequence comes from Thalassia testudinum, assembly GCA_037157565.1. NCBI lineage: Eukaryota > Viridiplantae > Streptophyta > Magnoliopsida > Alismatales > Hydrocharitaceae > Thalassia > Thalassia testudinum. Next base: position 56,708,139 of record JAZHRO010000055.1, read on the forward strand.
AGATCCAACGGCTGGGAATGAAGGTCACGGATAATGGAGAGGTGGGAGCGAGCGTTGCTGGCCGATGTTGGGTGTAATGACCTGATTCTCGAGTCCCTATGAGACACGAGAACCGGACCGACTTGACTAATCCCAAGACCTGGTTGTCCAACGAGGAAGTAACCAAAAGAGCAGTAAAATAAACCACATTCAGCATGAATATAACTAACAGTACGAAAATACAACAGTAAGGAAAGAAACCACTACAGTATGTACCACCACAACAGTAGGACAACATTCATAACATAATATGAACTGCAGGTAAAGAAAAGTACAGCAGAAACAAGAACTACTCACTACAGTGGAACCAAAAAGAGGTACAAGAGAACAGTGGTAACTCTACTGGACCCTACTCGGCCCAGCGTCCTCTGCAGCCGCTGACCCTGGCTGCTCAACACCTGATCCTGAAAGGTAACGAGTGTAACACGTCAGCAAAACGCTGAGTAGAGTGGCAGCTAAACTAAAGAAACAGTAAAGTGTACAGTAGCTGTTTTAATTTTCTTTCTTCCTTTATTTACGTCTTTCTATTGTTTCACAATTTATCTATTTCTCAGATCCTTCACTTGATCTCGAATGTTCCTCGTGGGAACGATCTTGATTGTAGTCTTTTCCGAACAGTAGAAGTAGCACGTGGTGCTCTCCTGGCCGGGAGAGTCCCCCGTGGTGATCCTACTCTCAGTCAACCACCCCAAGGTCATTGACAGACGTAACGGTGACTACGGCACGCGCGGTAAATGCACGGGTAGCTAACCCACACTGGCACGTGGTCAGTCGTTTCCGTTAATGGGTGCACCCAAAGCACAGCACGGAACCAGTACAGGGCAGAGCCCTCTCAGTAACAGGGGTCCAACCCCTCCACAGTAACTAAACAGGGGCCTTGCCCCTCCACAGTCCGTGCACCCTCGCCTGACTACCCTGGTTTGCCCCAGTGGGCCTAACAAGTCGGTGTCGGAGGCTAGTAGAACCCCGGGGCCCGTGGGGTAGCTAGTACCTCCCTACACTAGTAGCTCTCCTCGGTACTGCGTACACGAGGGCCAGCAAGTCGGTACAGAGTGGCCAGTCCTAACCCTGGGTCCCTGGGGCGGTTGGCTCCGCTCTGCACTAAACAGGGGGATAGTCGCTCTCCTTGGTACTCCGTACTCAAGGGCCAGCTCACTTCCCCAATTCTATTCCATTCACTTTCCAGGAGCTCTACTCCTAATTCCCCGTAGGGTTCCAGCTCTTTAACTCAGCGCATTCCGGTTTCACCTTTCCAGTTTCACGTTCATACATCCCATATTCTTAATCATGTTCATTTATTCATAACAGGCAGCTGTTAATTCAATTCACAGGCAGCTATTGTTTCCTTTCCACATTTTTCCAAGACTGCAGTATTCATATATTCCACTAGTTCTTCCCATCCTAGGATTCATGCCATACCCTAGGATCTATCATACAATCTAGTTTTTCAACCCTAGGATTCATGCAACACCCTAGGATCTACCATTCATTTTAGTTTCTCATTCCTATGATTCATGCAATGTCCTAGGTGCTATTTATGGTTCCATAATTTAACAGATTATACCAATAAACTTAAAAGCCACTCTACCGGTTACAACAGGCGAACTGGGGACGTGGTCGGGAATCCCGCGTGCCTCCGCAACCCCCGAGACTGCAACGGAACGGGGTCCTATCACAAGGATCAAACACAAAGAATTTCTCAAAACAGTATACAGCTACTGTAGACGGGTAGAGGATGTAATTCCGAAAAGAACGCAACTTGAAACGCGGAAAACGAAACCCGAACGGGCCCTAAACGTGTCGAAAATGACGAAACAGTGCAAAATCAGACGTCTGGAACTTATTCCGTACGTCTTAAAAAGTGGATCAGGGGTTACCTTGCTCTGCGTGGTCTCTCAGACGTCCAAAAGCCTGTGGGGGCGTCTGGCCTAGTTTCCAGACGTCCTATGGTCACCCCGGACGTCTGTAAGTCGTCCCCGTTGTCTGGCACTTCGGCCAGACGTCTGATTCGCGTTGGATACGAATCTTAGAACCTACGCGTACCCATTTTCTCTCTCTCTTAGTACGGTCAGTCGAAGAAAACGAAGAAGCGGAAATAACTCACCTTTCAGACGTCTGGACAGTCTTCCAGACGTCTTCCCCGTCGTCTGGTTGGAATCATAGACGTATGATTCTGGAAAATTTTCCAGAATCAGGGCGCCACTCGCCCTCCGCTCGCGACGCACGGCTGCGCTGCGAGTGCTCCGCCTGCTACTTGAGTTGCAGCAGGCCTCCCGCGCCACCCCGCGTCTGCTGCACCCCCGTCGGCCGGCTCCCGCTGCCCCGGCAGGCTCGAGCCCTCACGGCCGACGCCTCCTCCCCCGCGCAGCACTTCCTCCTGCACCCGCTGCGGCTGTCGCCGCCGCCGCTCACTCGCGCTCGCTCACGCGCACCGGCTGGAAGGAGAAGAGGAAGGGGGCGGAGGTGATGAGAGTGAGGGAGGGGGCGTGCCCTTTTAAAGTCGCGCGGGGAGGAGAGAGAGAGCGGACAGACAGCCTACGGCCGTAGGAGGGAGGGAAAAAGAGAGAGAGAGAGAGCATTCGCAGGTCTGTGTGCTCAGGAGCGCAGACGAAACCGTTGGTGCCAAAAATAACCGATTTCCAGACGTCTGGAAGTGGTTCCAGACGTCTGGTCAGACGTTTGGGTAGCTTCCCAGACGTGTTAAAAGATGTCTGAAGCGCGCGTTCGAACAGGTGAGCTCTCTCAACCCTTCTCTTTAATGACCCTCCCTTCCTCCCTCAGCCGCGATCTCCACCAACACCCTACCGCCCTCCTCCCCTCCTTCAACCACCCCCTTGATGACCCCGCACCACCCTCCTCCCCTTCCTTAACCGGCTCATTACGCATTCCCTTCCTCTTGTAATCGCATCAATCCAAAGAATCGGCCTCCATCTATATCTCTATAGGTACATTATTCATGCTTCCTTCTAAATCTTGAGGTTGCTTCCTTCAGTTTTAGATTAATTAGTTTAATTCAAAGTCCACAATCATCGCTTCAGTAAATAATCATTTCAGAAGAGTCCACAATTGTCACACCCCAGAACCCAAACCCCCAAATGAGGGTTAGAGTTCTGAGGGACAGAAAAGAAAGAGGTGCTGGTTTATTTAATTCGGGTTGTACCTAACTAAGTCGAGCTATAAAAGAGTTCTATTTACAACATAAAATGGAAGAAAATCCAAAAAGAATGGCACATAATTGATACAGGAAAATAGTAACAAAACATAAACTTTTTGTAAACCAAAGCATAAAATGTACTTGTCAACAGAGCACGCACAAACTCACGCAGCGACAAATTTCGTATGTCGATGACCCGTAACAACAACCTAAAAGTAGGTCACAAAGTAGGGATGAGCCAAACAGCTCAGCAGTACACAATCATCTACTGTATCTCAACCAAACAGGATAGTGTACAGTTTCATTTACTGACTAATTCCTAGCCCAAACCCACACTCTAGGTTCTAGTTTCTCGAACCCTACCTGGTACGACCAATCACCTTGGTCCAGTAACCCATTAACAAGTTACCCATGTTCTTTCCACAATTTGGTATGATAATTTATTCCCTCACTCACCTCAATGATTAGATTCTGGACATCATCCCTCTCTACTAGAGGAGATTGAGATGCATCCTTTCCTTTGAATCCCAGCTTGATAGTCTCGCCTTGGCCAAGGGAGAGATTAGCAGTATGTTAATCCTTTAGAAAAGCATGCCCGTTCTCGATATATCGAGTACATTGCTGACTTTAGTCAGAAGAGCTGGGCCTCTTGGGAGCTACCCAGGCCTATGGCTTGTGATCACGAAACACGAGCCCAAACGGTGTCCAACATGGACTAGTCACAGATCAAACCAGATCATCATCGTAGGATTGGCCAGAATTGCCGAGCCACACCCATGCTCCCGTTAGGAATAGCTCCCTGTAGAAGCACAGTCCTCGGGTGTGCCCTCTCAATCCACCGTTGGATGAGATCTCATCCAATCCATCCCAGTACCCCAGCCTCTTCGCACATGCAGGCACCTAGTGAGCCTCTTGCTCGAGTACCTTCACATTGAGTTAGATTTGGGTACATCCAAGTACCAAACACCAGTGACAGCCCCAAGGCTTGTCACCGAACCTAGGAACCTTTCCTATTTCAAGGTAGATCTCCTTGGTAGCCTCTTGCTACCACAACAGCTCGGGTCTTTTACTCGAGCAGTGAACCCATGGTTCACCAAGTCTAAGGGGGCAGCCTTATGAGCTCAGCTAGTTGACTTACCATCTCTTTGAATTCATGTGGGTCCCGTGCTCGGAATGCAGTCCTAAGGACCTAGTGGATCTCCTGGGGTCTTAGCCAAGACCTTAGGATCCAAGCATTTCCTCTTATTAGACTCGGGTCGAGTCACAGATGTCATCTCGTGAGATTCAAACCATTACTTAGCTGATTCAGATTTACTTTTAATGTGTTCTTAGGGAGCTTCATGCTCAACTTATAGGTGTACACACACACACACACCCATACATATGCTTCACCCCTCTAGGGTCTAATTGCAAATTTTTCTTGTTCATCCCTGTTCATTGGGGTACCTGCTAGACCCCCAATTAGGTTCTAACATTACACAGGATTTCTAATTATCAGAATCACACAGTTCAATAAAATTATTACATTTAAAAACTATCAAACATCAGGGACCTACTCCGTATCATTAGTACACTCAAACAACATACATCTGTTATCAAGTAATCTTGACCTATTGCTAGGTCAAGATGCTTATCCAAACCAAGACTGCAAAACCCACCTTTCGTGCCCAAAACTCAGGTTTTACACTACTAAGACCCTCTATAATCCAGACCACCAATACACGCACACGTCTATACTCTGAACCCAAGAGATCCTTGATCTCAATATTATGGTTTCACCCTCGATCTATTCAATTAATCTCTTCATAGAGTTCAATGATTTAGAACGAGCATACCAGTATCGGTCCTAGTCTTAGGTACCAGTGCTGAGCACCCTCACTTCCATGCCTACTGAACTCACATGGTATTAGTACGAGCCACCAGTACCGATACAAGGTGCCTTCAATACCAGACTTAAGTCTCTTTTTAACTTATTTCAATTCAACAAGTACCGATAACTGCCATCGTTACCAGTATCGAGCGTTTGCCGCTCCCAAACCTTGGCTTAAACCCTTCGTTTGATTACCCAAATTATACAATTAACAGAGGGGTGGGTAAGTCCCGCAACCTCTCAAGATGGCTATCCACGTGTAGGGGCAAAGATTCACATGAAACCTGTATTAGCAGTCCATTGCTAGAGTCAATCCCCTCCTCACCCAGGACCTACACTGGGTATAGGAATACCTCCTGTGACATACGGTTAGGACCCTAAATCTTTATTGTTACAAAAGTTCCTAATGGAACTTCCCTTCCACCATTACAGAATTTCACTTATCTAGCCCATTAGGATTTCTATACCTTTACCAAGACCCATTAGGTTTAGTTTATACCACGCATTTTGGCCTCGCGGGTATTCTGACGACATGGCCTCATGCATTCACTCTAGAATCTTCTATTTATTGTTTCCAAATTTGGATTTGTACCATTATAGGGTCTGTTTTATTTCCATTTAGGACCAACCACCCCGAGTCCTAATTATGCCCACAATCCAAGTTTCTTGACATAACCAGGATTCTTAGCTTACATTCATCGTTACCAGGTCGGGGTTTAACTAATTCCTAATTCCGGTAGGAAAATTCCGTGCGAAATGGAACCACAAGCCTCAAATTGGACTTTCAGCATCAGGTGTCAGACATTCGAGAATAACATCCCACTTTCAGCAGCTACCCGTGACCGGCCGATTCCTTTAGCTAGACGTCCAAATCTAGCATATTGGGCACTCGATGTAATATTAGGCATCCAATCACTAGGATTTAGTCCCCAGAATGGCAATCCAATTGCAGGGACATCTAACCGAGGGATCAAATGTTAGGATCAAGGGTGTTAGATGCCTAATGAATCATCAGACGTTGGATAACCCACTCAAAATCGCATCTAAGTTCAGGATGAGTTCCAAACATTTTAAAGCCATGCACAATAACCTTTACATGAAGAATTGTTGGGTCGCTTTGATCATTTTCAAAAATACGGTGCATCATAGTATACTGATCAAAACGAATCAAGCATTTAAATTATAACTCGAATAAAAAAAAAGAAATCCGAGGTCATCTCTGGGAGCAATTATTTGTACAATTTATCACTGTCAAGAGAATCGAACTCAAGAACTAGTTACTTAATTTGATTTTCTATGCATGCAACTTAGTTCAAGAGAATTAATTACATAATTCTGTGTTAACTAGTGCTTAATTAAAAATAATCAACTTGTGATGCCATCAAGCACTAATATATCACTAACAATTAGGCATGAAATCAACAATTAACAATTAATCATCTAAACACCTATTCAATTTAGTCCCTAGGTTGTCTTACACTCAGGCCCCTGGAGATTTGCATTTGGGTCCCTGTGAGATTTTTCTTCTTTCAACAGATTCCTTGCCTCTCTTCTCCTTCTTCTTTCTTCTTCTACAGGCCGTTAATGGAGAGGCTTTGGAGGGAGATCGACGATGAGCTCCAGCCATTGGATGGGGCTGGGAATGCTTAAGGATGGTCGTTGGAGGTTGGTCGACTTGATAGTACCCTTGGATCGGTGATCAGAGGCAGCGATGGATGGGTCGTGGACGGAGAGGATGGGTTCGAGGGTAGCGGAGGTCCCAGCGATGGACGCATCGAAGCTTCAGACTAAGGTGTTGTCAAGCTTCGGTGAGACCTGCTGGAGGTGATGGTGACGTCAATTTGTTGCGAGGAGGCCGGAGGAGGGTAGCTAGAGTCTATCAAGACAACGGCGGAGGGGTGCGTTCGATAAGGTGCCTCGATTAGCAATCGATCCGATAAGGAGAGGGCTTTTGCTCCTCTCATCAAGGCCAAGCTTGTAAGGTGGTCGGTGGTGTGTGAGATGGCATGGAGCGAGGTGGGCGTGCCGTTGGAGAAGACGCCGGAGCGTGGCCAGGCGTGAAGAAGACTCCCACGGGGAGAGAGCTACACTGGTCGTTTCCTACAAGGAAATAGTGTAGAATGATCTAGAGGGTGAGGTGAAGGAAAAGAGATACCTGTGCGGCAAGGATGTGGCGAGGAGGAGGCTGGCATGGTCGGCCGAACTTGGGGGAGAAGGAGAACTTCGGCGAGGGAGTTTGGAGTGACAAGGGAGATAGGAATCGCCTCCTTTAGCAAGGAGGATGGCGAGAGAAAGAGGAAGAGGGCCGTGGCCTTGGTTGGCGGGGAGATGCGGCGAGGAAGATGGACGGAGAAGTTCCAAGGTGTGGGATAATGGCGTGACAAGAGGAGAGGAAAGGGTGGTATTCACACTAAATTTTTGCACGAATCCATTCTCAAGGGCATGGCCTTGCTTTAAAGGATCTCGGCCGTGGTGAAGGAGGCGAGATTGCAGCCCAATCAAGGCGAGATGACATGGCAAAAACATGCTCTGGCGACAAATTCGGCCAAGGATCGCGACTTCCCTAGTTGGCCAAATGGCTGGAAAAAGTGCGATGATGTGGAGGAATGATAGGTGTATCATCCTACCAATTTTGGCAAGATTCCGTCGCGTGAATCGATCGCAATCCATGGCCGATGTTGCAGCCAAAGAGAAGATGTTGCTACTACTGGTAGGGACCAAAAGGTAAAGAAGATGAAGAAATTAGGGGGGCGTATGCAAGAAAATGGGTTTTTAAGGTCCAAACTACAAACTTGGACAAGATGAAGTCGGAATGAGCCTAAATTTTTATAGTAACCTAATTTGGACATGAGAAAATTACTGGTGACTTAAATTTTAGGTTTTGATGATGTTTTAATGGTTAATTTGCATTTAGACCCAAAATATATCAAAAACCTACCTAGGTTCCTGTTTGACGTCAAAAAGGGTTGCGATTGTAAAATTGATTAATCAAAACCTTATGGAATACTTTTCAATGATTTTTATAAGATTTAGATTTCATTTATTTTCTTTCGAACCCTGTTAATTTAAGTGAGGTTGAAATTAGGATTTTTATTTGAAATTTAGCCTTCATTCTAAATAGAAACCTTACTTAGTTAATGCAAGTGTACTTATTCAGAATTTGAGCTCATATGACCTTCAATTTATTGTATGTTTACCTTTTAGTTAATCTACATTTGTATATATATGTTAAAATAGCATAATTAACTGATTTCAATGTCATTCCTCTCAATTCTTCATGTCATTAAGTTATACGCTTTTGTTTGTTATTAAAGTGAATTTAACCTTAGAACATAGTCAAATTGAATTAGTTATGAAGGGTGATGGTGTCTCCATCATACCTCCATGCCTACCATTTTCTAGTCCCTTAGCAAATTCTTAGAGTTCAGTACAGATTTTCAGCTCAAAGGGCATTTTTGCATTCAACTCAATTTGAAATAAATTTAATTTGTTAATCCTAGTCATATTCTAATACAGAAAATAGTGCTCTTATGCCTAGTACTTTAGATAACTCACTTCCTCAAAACACTCAAATCTAATGACTCCCTATTTTAATTTAACCTGACTCTTGATTTTTAAACATAGGGCACATAGTTCAGGTTGGTCTCAGTTTCACTCTCAGTTTTGTATTTATTAGGGTCGGAACACGTGTAGTGAAGGTGAATTAAGTTAAAGGTCCTAAGTATCAAATTAATAACCTATTGGACTTAGTCGACTACTCCCACATAAATTAGGTAGCTTTCTAGCTTTCAATGGGGTCAACCTCAGGATATATCTCCTTGTAAAAGAAAATTAAAAGTCTAGCACCATATATATTTTTCTTTTTTTCTGGTTTTCTGTCTTTTTTTTTTTGGTGCAAGTGTGTGAGGCATTTGTGTGCCTTTTGGGATGGTGAAAATAGGTACACTACTTACTAAGACTTATGTATACAAGCCTCACCAAAACAAAAATTAAAGCGTGCACCTTATTAAGGAAGTGACTCTCCATCCTTCATGGGCTGGATGCTATAAAAGAGTTATTTTCTAACTCTACCTAAGTCCAATGTTTTATTAACCTTTTACTCAGGTCCTAAAACTCAATCCGTGCATGTGAAGTTGTATCCCAGTCCATCAAACTCCTAGACCAAAAGTGACAAAGAGATCGATTTAAACACTCGTGCCCCTTAGTCCAAGAAATCAGATTTTCTGACTTCGCTTTATAGGGTAATTTAAGCCATGCTTAATTAAGCATTTTTGGCCCAAAAAATCTAAGAACAAGGATTTGGGTGTCCTCATACTAGACTAGAGCACAAACAATTTAGAATTCGACCAAGATCAACAAATTTACATTTAGCACATTTTCCTTCCTCTTTCTCTTTGCCACTTAAAAGATATGCAATTTAGTTCTAAAAATTTCCCCTCCTATACTCTCAATTTTGCCTCTCTTTTTTTTTTTGCATGGACCTTTCAAAGAGATTCAATTTTCAATTAATTGCACTTTAATACCCCCCCATACCTAGGTTTTCAATGCCCTCATTGCAAACATGATAGGTTCAAATTCAACGTCATTCATATTTTAGAATAGGCTTATAACGGTGGGTGGATGAGTCTGAAATGGATGTTGTGGACGATTTCGATCTCTAATGCGAACATTAGAGGCGGGTCGGCTATTTTGAAATATAAATCTCAAAGTGCAATAGGAGTGTTTGTTCAGGAAGGATATGAAAGGTCTCAGATTAAACAAAGAATGACAGGTTGCCTCCTGTTAAACGCTAAGTTTACCACCATCAACTGGGCGCAATGTAGCTCAGGTGGAATGAAGATCGAAAGATTCACCGATTAGACTCAAATCATTAAGTTCCAAAAAAGGTTTGAGACGCTGACCATTAACAACAAATGGTGTAGAGTTAGGATCTGGTGACGAGATTTCTACAGCACCATTACTAAATATCCTCCTTACAAGAAATGGTCCGGTCCATTTAGATCTGAGGTTGCCAGGGAATAGCTTGAGATGGGCATCAAACAAAAGTACCTTTTGACCAGGACTTAGTGATTTCCGTGAAATATGCTTATCATGCAAGCCTTTTATTTGATCCTTGTAAATTCGCAAGCTCTCGTATGCATCGTTGCGTAAGTCATCGAGCTCACTTATTTGCAAGCGATGGTGAATGCCAGCCTTTCTGAGGTCCAGGTTGCATTTCCGTACTGCCCAATAGGCTTTATGTTCCAATTCTACAAGAAGGTGACAAGATTTCTCGTAAACAGTCCTGAAAGGAGACATTCTTAATTGGGTCTTATGGGCTGTCCTATAAGCCCATATGCTTTCGAAAGCTGGGTTGACCAGTCTTTTCTATCAGGTTGAACAGTGACCTGTAGAATCTTTTTGATTTCTCGATTTGACAGCTCGGCCAGTCCGTTTGTTTGTGGATGATATGGGGTAGAAATGCTGTGATATAGCCCATATTTTCTAAGCACGGACTGGAAATGCACATTCACAAAATGAGTCCCTCCATCAGAAATGATTGCTTTAGGAACACCAAACCAAGAGAAGATGTTATCATGAATAAATTTAATAACAACCTTATGATCATTAGTTCGGGTAGGGACGGCTTTAATCCATTTGGACACATAGTCCACGGCGAGAAGGATATACTCGAAGCCATTTGAGTTTGGAAATGGACCCATGAAATCAATCCCCTAAATATCAAAAATTTCACACACGATAATCGGATTTAAGGGCATCATATCGCGATAGCCCATGTTGCCCAAGGTCTGGCAACGAGCACATGCCCTACAATAAATGTGTGCGTCCTTAAATAAAATCAACCAATAGAAGCTGCTTTGAAAGATTTTTGCTGCAGTTTGGTGCCCTGAAAAATGGCCTCCGTAGGCCTAGTCATGACAAAATGAAATTATATCACTGATCTCAATATCAGGAATACATCACCGGATGATCTGATCTGCTCCGATGCGAAAGAGATAAGGATCTTCCCAAAAGTAATACTTAGCATCTAAAATCAACTTGTCCTTCTTGGATTTGGGCCAATTGGACGGAATCTGGTTTGATCCCAAGTAGTTCACGATGTTAGCATACTAGGGAAGTCCAGCATTAAGGCTCATAAGATGCTCATCTGGGAAGTGCTCAATGATTGGAGTTGAAGGATCAATGATAGACGAGGGAAGGCAAAACAAATGATCTGCTACAATGTTTTGTTTTTCCGCTTTGTCGCGAATCTCTAAATCGAATTCTTGCAAGAGCAAGATCCAACAAATCAGACGAGGCTTTGCATCCCTCTTAGCGAGTAGCTGTCGAATTGTGGTATGGTCCGAGTATATAATGATGCGGGACCCAAGAAGGTATGACCAGAATTTCTCCAGGGTGAAGATAACGGCCAGAAGTTCTTTCTCAGTGATCGTGTAATTACGTTGGGATTTGTCCAACATTTTACTTGCATAATAGATCACTACGAGTTTCTCATCTACTTTCTGACTAAGGACTGCCCCCACAGCATAATATGAAGCATCGCACATGATCTCAAAGGGTAGAGACCAGTTAGGGGGTTGCAATATCGGTACCTTGGTGACTTGATCCTTCAGGACTTTAAAAGCCTCGGCACACTCGTTCGAGAAATCGAAGGGACTATCCTCCGATAATAGGTGCGTCAGGGGCTTGGAGATTTTTGAGAAATCAGAGATAAAACGTTGGTAGAACCTGATGTGCCCCAAGAAGGATCTAATTTCCTTAACCAAGGAGGGAGGAGGGAGCTTAGATATCAAGTTGATTTTTGCTTGGTCAACTTGAATACCTTATTTAGACATAAGGTGTCCAAGAACGATGCTTTAGGGAACCATAAAATGGCTCTTTCCCTAGCTTAGGACCAGATTTACTCTAATGCAACGCTTGAGGATCTTAGTCAAGTGGCATAAACATTCGTCAAAAGTACTCCCAAAAATAGAAAAGTCATCCATGAAGACTTCTAATAATTCACCTACCATATCTAAGAATATTACCAACATGCACTGCTGAAAGGTAGTGGGTGCATTGCAGAGTCCAAATGGCATCCTACAGAACGCAAATTTCCCATAGGGGCAAGTGAATGTGGTTTTCTCCTGGTCTTCAGAATGAATGGCCACTTGATTGTAGCCAGAATATCCATCCAAGAAACAGAAGTATTGATTTTCCGCTAACTTTTTGAGAATCTTATTAATAAAAGGTAGCGGGAAATGGTCTTTCTTTGTGGAGGTATTTAATTTCCTATAGTCTATGCAGACCCTCCATGAATTTGCAATCCTGGTGGGGATGGGTTCTCCAGACTCAAATTTGATAATGGTTAGCCCGACCTTCTTTGGCACCACATGAATTGGGCTAACCCAATGGCTATCAGAGATGGGATAGATGATATCTGCATCAAGACATTTAATTATCTCTTTCTTCATGACCTCTTGAAGATTTGGGTTGAGTCGGCACTATCTCTCGCGCGTAGGTAGTGACCCTTTTATAAAAATACGGTGTATACAGTAAGAAGGGTTTATATCGGTGAGATTGTCTAAGGTCCAACTAATTGCCTTACGATGCTCTCGGAGGATAGAAATCAAACACGTTTCTTGATCTGCAGATAGAGAAGAATTGATAATCACAGGAAATGTGTTGTCTGGACCCAAGAAGACGTACTTGAAATTTTCAGGAAGCGGTTTCAACTCAAGTACCTAATTCTCAACAACAGTAGGTAGGTCAGGGCTAGCCTGAGGGGAAAGTAGAGGTGGACTAGGTTCCTTAAGGTGTAACTGGGGTTAAGTTTCTAGAGGTTCTTGCTTACAAGCAATTGAGTCCAAATTATTAGCAATTATGTCCTCAAGAAGTGAGTCGATTCTGTTCAATTCTTGAATTACACCACAGTTAATTCCTCTATGGGCCTTAAAAATGTCAATTGTCATTGTTTTATCTCCGAATTTAATTTCCATTTGGCCCTCCTCACAATTAATGTTTGCCCTAGTTGTTGCTAGGAACGGTCTCCCTAAGATTATAGGTGTCTCTTTCAGGTTCTCTGGTGTATCCATGTCTAAAACGATAAAATCAATTGGGAAGTAAAAATCCCGGACTCTCTCAACAACGTCCTCCAAAATTCCACAGGGTGACTTAATGGATCGATCTGCTAATTGTAAGGTCACTTCCGTGGGTTTAAGTTTAGGATCCTCAAAATATTTTAGAAGGGATGTATGAATCAGGTTAATGGATGCACCTAAATCTAAAAGAGCTCAGTTAAATTCTAAATCTCTGATCTTGCTGGAAATCAGAGGGTGCTAGGGTCTTTCAACTTCTGTGGAAGCTTACTCAAAATAATGGAGCTAACCTGCTCCGATAGCAAAATTGGACTTCCATCAAAATTTCTCGACTTCCGCTTAGGTGTACATAAGTTCTTCAAAAATCTTGCGTAAGCTGGAACATGATGAATCTTATCCATCAAGGAGATGCTGATTTGGACTTGCCCAAAGAGCTTGACCAAGTCCTCATCAATTTGAGGTGGTTTCCTACCCTTGTTTCCCTTGGTCAAGGCCTCAGAAAATGGTGTGCACCTAGGCTCATCCGGGATGGATTCTTGGTTATCCTTGATAACCACCCCAGATTGAGATGTACTAGGGTCAGGTTTAATGTATATCTTGGGCTCAGGATCCTTAGTACATTTACCACTACGTGTTGTTACAGAATGTAACCCCGTAGGGTATGGTGGAGTGGGTAGGATTGGTGGCTGCTGCTGCTGAGATGCATTAGGTATAAAAGTTGATGCTTTTGACGCATCTTGATATAAGGGTACAGATGGGCATAGTTGCACATAGTGGATTTGGCCTTATTTTGGGTTCACAACGTACCACTGGTTTGGTACATTGTTAGGGTTTGGCAGTGGTTGCGAGGGTAATGTCCTTGGCTTACGAGTCCCAGCCATTTGCGTAATTTGGTTACACATATCTGCCATATCCGTGGTATGCTGCCTCTGCATAGCAGCATTGGTCTTCTGCATATCAGCCAATGTTTGGAGAATCATGCTCATTTGATCATCTTTAGTAGCCCCAGGTTGAAAATTAGGATTGGGCCTAGGTTGAGCTAGTTGATATGAGTGAGGATTTTGTGGTCAGGGTAGATATTGAGGTCTAGGATTTTAAGGATAAGAGTTCCCTGACCAGGAAAAATTAGGATGATTATGCCATTTAGGATTATAAGAATTGGAATAGGGGTTGTTCTGGATGGCGTGGAGTTCCTCACAGGGCTAAGTAACTCCAGAGAAGTTAGGATAGTGGGGTTCAGAGGACCCCCAACCAGGATAAACAAGTTCAGAGTTTCCTCCGAAACCTGAGTCAGAAGAAGATGGATTCATATCCATCCTAGTGTGATGAATGTTATGCACGATCTCCCTCCTTACGGGTGGCCGTGCATGCGTGTTTTGGTGAGAAAGTGACCTTCTACAGTTGGCGTGTCAAATCATCAAGCTTCTCAATTATTGAGACCTTATCCAATCGACTGGCCACAACCTCTATGCCGATGGAAGAGGATAAGTCTTGTGCTTCATGTGTCCCACGTGTGTTCATCGATGCATGGGTAGTCGTCCTGTCGAACATACCCATGGACGCATTGTTTATTGAATTCTTGGCCATATTTTCGAGAATTCCCTAAACAACATCTCATGCTTAACCATGAAATTACCTCCACAAGCTGCATCAACGAAAAGTCTAATGTCTTCACGGAGTGCTGGTAAAAAGATTGGATCTGTTCCCATTTAGGGACTCTGTGATGCGGGCATTTCCGCATAAGATCGAGAAAGCGATCCCATGCTTCATGAAGTGGTTCCCTCGCATTTTGTTGAAAATGTGTAATTTGATGCCTTGGGGAGTTAGTACTCCATACTGGGAAGTATTTCCTTAAAAATTTAGCTTGCAATTCTTCCCAAGTATTGATCGATCGATTTAGAGACCGATACTAGTTGGCAGCTTTCTCTTTAAGCGAGAAAGGGAACATCTTCATGAGCAGAGTGTATCGATTTTGAACAGTTGGCCCGAGGGTTTGAGCCAAATGTTTTAATTCTTGCTCTTCATAACCCATCCCATGGAAATGGGGAATCAAGCTAATAATATTCGGCTTGAGCTCGATTTCAAGTCCCCCAATCGGAATACACACTTTGGGCTCAATAGCCACTCCTGCAAGATTACAATGATCCTACATTTGTGGACCCGCTCTAGGGTTTGCCAGCCCATTGATAAGATCTGTGAGGGTCTGCAACTGGTTCTGAAGGTGCTAGATGTCACCCCCTTCTCCTTTTGGACAAGGATTCTCCATGGAGTTAGAATTTGGAGATGAAGGCTCTGGATCGGATGTAGATGGGTCAGAAGATATAAGAATCTACTCAGAAGAAGACCCGAACAAGGTAGTCAGGTTCTGGTCCTAACATGAGTGAACTAATAGAGGAGATCTTAAGTTTGGACTTAAGGATCTCCTTTCGTGCATGCACTAATGAAACAGATGAGGAACCAGATATGAATTAGACCCAATCAGGGCACCCAAAAAAATTTTGGATGGCTAAGGCTAGTTCGAGGCAGATGACCTCTAGATCAAAAATCCACTCGCCTGAGAATTACTTGGGCAGCCAGAAAGGGAGAGTCCCCTGAAAACCCCTACATGGTAAAGCGTCCCCGAGGGTTACACCCGACCTTTCTTATCACTGCGGTTCCAAGTAGACCGGATGCGTGTGAATTAAGTCCTTAGTCTACCAAATTTTAAACCTATTTGTGCCTTTGCATTATCACTTGATTAAGAATTTGATTCCAATTGTGACCTAATTTCTAGGTTGGTTGGTTCACCAAGTGAACCAAGTTCACCTGACCTGTCCTAATGTTTAGGATGCAATCCAGGTTAACTCACCCAAATCACCCTATTTTGGTTTGGCAAGCAGGTTATTAAGTCACTTCTTTCTGGGTTCAAGTGATCTTAGGGCCTGTGTTTTAGGGTTTGAGTTGTGAATCATTCAACCAAGGCTTAGGTAGCACACAATAAGGATGTTATTTTCCTTTATAATTTGTAAATGTGTACTAGATAGCCCCTAAAATGTTAACCCTAATTTGGCTCTAGAGTGGAGTCCAATTTGAAGTTTAAACCCATTGGACTCAGTCAAGAATGTTTTGATCCACGGGTTCAATTAACCAGTCCCTTTAGGCTCAGAAATTATTGGCTTGTGTCTTCTAGGTCGATCCTTGCTCAAAAATTATAATTTATTGCCATAAATGAAATTTCTAAGAAAATATGGCAAGGTTGAGTCCTATTTTTCTTTTACCCCTTTTTGTTTTATTAATATGATGAAAGAGGGGATTAAGAAATGATTAAGAGTTCCCTGCCGCGGAGTGGTTGTCCTCAGGTTCCAAAAGTCAAATGCTCCGGTTCAGTTTTTGCAAAACAACCAAGGTAGATATGTCAGAAATCAAGAATAATAGTGATAAATGTGCGTTTCTTCCCAGCAACAGTGCCAAAAAGTTGGGTTGCTTTGATCGTTTTCAAAAATATGACGCATCATAGTATAGTGACCAAAATGAATCAAGCATTTAAATTATAACTCGAATAAAAAAAAAAAGAAATCCGAGGTAGTCTCTGGGAGCAATTATTTGCACAATTTATCACTATTAAGAGAATTGAACTCAGGAACTAGTTACTTAATTTGATTTTCTATGCATGCAACTTAGTTCAAGATAATTAATTACGTAATTCTATGTTAACTAGTGCTTAATTAAAAATAATCAAGTTGTGATGCCATTAAGCACTAATATATCACTAACAATTAGGCATGAAATCAACAATTAACAATTAATCATCCAAACACCTATTCAATTTAGTCCCTAGGTTGTCTTACACACAAGCCCCTAGAGATTTGCATTTGGGTCCCTGTGAGATTTTTCTTCTTTCAATAGGGTCCCTGCCTCTCTTCTCCTTTCTTCTTCTACAGGTTGTTAATGGAGAGGTTTCGGAGGGAGATCGACGGCAAGCTCTAGCCATTGGATGGGGCCAGGAATGGTTGAGGATGGTTGTTGGAGGTCGGTCGACTTGATAGTCCCCTTGGATCGGTGATCAAAGGTGGTGATAGATGGGCCGTAGACGAAGAGGATGGGTTTGAGGCCGGTGGAGGTCCCAACGATGGACGCGTCGAAGCTTTAGACTAAGGTATCGTCAAGCTATAGTGAAACCTGCTAGAGGTGATGGCGTCGTCAATTTGTTGCAAGGAGGCCGGAGGAGGGCAGTCATAGTCGATGAAGATGACGGCAGAGGGGTGCATCCAGCGAGGTGCCTCGGCGAGCAATCGATTCGATAAGGAGAGGGCTTTTTCTCCTCTCATCAAGGCGAAGGTCGTAAGATGGTCAGCTGTGCGTGAGATGGCATGGAGTGAGGTGGGTGTGCTGTTGGAGAAGACGCCGGAGTGTGGCTAGCCGTGAAGAAGATGCCCACGGGGAGAGAGCTACGTTGGTCGTTTCCTACAAGGAAACAGTGTAGAACGATCTAGAGGGTGAGGTGAAGGAAAAGAGATACCTGTGCGGCGAGGATGTGGTGAGGAGGAGGCCGGCGTGGCTGGCGAGACTTGGGGGAGAAGGAGAACTCGGTGAGGGAGTTTGGAGTGACAACAAAGATAGGAACCGCCTCCTTTGGCAGGGAGGACGACAAGAGAACGAGGAAGAGGGATGCGGCCTTGGTTGGCAGGGAGACGTGGCAAGGAAGATGGATGGAGAACTCCAAGGTGCGTGATAATGGCGTGACAAGAGGAGAGGAAAGGGTGGTATTCACACCAAATTTTTGCACGAATCCATTCTCAAGGGCATGGCCTTGCTTTAAAGGATTGTTTGGGACGTTGAATCAGTGTTTAAAAGTGTTATGTTATAGTACAGCTGAAAAAAAAGCGTTCAAAACAAATACAATTTTATTACTCAAATATATTTCGAGGTCGAACACAGGGAGAAAATGGAATTCACGCACTAATCTCAACAATATATGTCAATTGAACACATAATACTACTCAAATTCTAATTAGGAGTGTAAAGCATGAGTATATGAAGAGTAAAAATAATTCTAGATAAAATAATGGAGAAGTTATGAAAATTGGAAGTTTGATTTTGCAATCAGACGTCTTAAAAGTTGTGTGCTATAGTGCCTTGCTTTGATTTCTCTTTCTTGATTCTTCTTCTTCCTTTGGCTTCTTCTGCCTTCTCTTCTTTCTCTACCTGTGGTTCCTTCTTCTCTGGCCCTTCTCTTCCTTTGCCTTTTCTTTGACTTCACCTTTGCCTTAAGCCTTTGCGATTCTTCTTCTTTAGCTTCTTCCTTCTTTCTTTTCTGCCTAACCTCCTCTTCTTCCTCTTCTTCTCTACCTTCATCCCTACTCTTTTTCTTCTTTGCCTGTTACGACCCGGTTCCCGAATCCCTACAGGACTCGAGACTGGCTTAACTCGACTAATCTCAAGACCCAGTCATCCAATAAGAAATAACCGAAAAGCAGGAAAAATAAACCACATTCACCATGCAATGTAACTAATAGTAAAAGTGTACAAGCAGTAAAGGAAGGTAAAAGCTGCTAGTCAGTACAAACCACCACAACAATAGGAAAAAGAACAAAAGTACAGTAACAGGAACAGTAAACAAAAGTCTGAAACTCACTAGCAGAAAAGAGAGTACAACAACAGTACGAAAACTACTATTAGGCTCGACTGGGCCCAGCATCCTCTGCAGCCGATGACTTGGGCTGCTCAACTCCTGGACCTGTAAAGGGTTATGTAAAAACGGAGTCAGCGAACACTGAGTAGAGTGGTAACCAGACTATCTAAAGCAGTAAAAACTAGCAGGTAAATTTATCTTTTCCAGTTATTTATTTTACAAGTAATTTCCTTTCACCTCATTGGTTTACTTTTAGATTTCTTTCTTAATCTCGCATGTTTCTCGTGGAAACGATCTTGATTGCAACCTTTTCCGAAGAGTAGAAGGCACATGCGGTGCTCTCCTGGCCAGGAGAGTCCCCCGTGGTAGTCCTACACCCAGTCAACCACCCCGAGGTCATAGACAGACGTAGCGGTGACTACAGCACGCGCGATAAGAGCACGGGTAGCTACCCTGCACTGGCACGCGGTCAGTCGTTTTCGCTAGCGGGTACGCCCAAAGTACAGCACGGAATAGTATAGGGCCTAGCCCTCTCAGAAATAGGAGTCTAGCCCCTCAGAACCAAACAGGGGTCTCGCCCCTCCACAGTCTCCGCACCCTCGTCTAACTACCTGATTTGCCCGGAGGGCCTAACAAGTCGGTGTAGGGTGGCTAGCTCCCTCCCTAC
Source organism: Thalassia testudinum (assembly GCA_037157565.1). Classification (NCBI taxonomy): domain Eukaryota; kingdom Viridiplantae; phylum Streptophyta; class Magnoliopsida; order Alismatales; family Hydrocharitaceae; genus Thalassia; species Thalassia testudinum. The sequence goes on from JAZHRO010000055.1 coordinate 56,727,558, forward strand.
ACTAGTAGCTCTCCCCGGTACCATGTATGCGAGGGCCAATAGAAGTCAGTGTAGAGTTGCCAATCCTAACCCCAGGTCACAACCTAAGGGCGGTTAGCTCCACTCTACACTAAAAAGGAGACAGTCGCTCTCCTTGGTACCACGTACTCAAGGGCCAACACACTTCCCATCCATATTTCAAGCTTTTCCATCTAACCACAGGAGCTCTACTTCTAACTCCCCGTAGGGTTCATGCTCATGTTCACCATATTATTCAAATCCAAGTTTCATCATTCACGATTCGGTTCTTGTTTATACACATGCAGCTCATATTTCTACAATTTAATACATGCAACAAGTGATATCACAGGTAACTATTTAGTTATCTCAGGCAGCTCATACTTATTTACAGGCAGTTGCTAACAATTTAGCTCATTTATATATATACAATTACAATTACGTAGAACAATTGGTTCAACCATTTCTCTATCCTAGGGTTCATGCCACATCCTAGGTTTCTAGTTTATGGACCACTGTACCAGACAATCCGGGAGTATTGGGGGCTCGAACTGTAGGCCCACGTGCCTCTGCAAGCCCCAGACATGCAACAGGTCGAAGTCCTATACCAAGGAACACACCACAACAGAAGATTCAGAGCAGTGTATAAAGGTTTCTAACATGTAGAGGAATTTACAAGGAAACCACAGATACTTCGTTTGAGTAAAACGGATCCCGATCAGATCCTAAATGGGTCAAAAACGTGTTTGCAGACCCAAATCAGACATCTGGAAACAAGTCCAGATGTCTTAAAAGTCATTAGAGACTCACCTCAAGTTCCTGCGGTGATCTCAGACGTCCAGGACTCCTTTGCGACCGTCTGGACTCAGTTCCAGATGTCCAACTAGTCCTCTGGTTGTCTGGGAACATCTTCGGTCGTCTGGTCAGCTGTCCAGATGTCTGAAAAGCGTGGGAGGGCATGCTGCGTGCCTTCCCAAAGCTGCTCTTGTGCACGACAGAGCAGCATACCATTTTTAGCTAGGAAAATCACACCTACGGTGTGGCCTGGGTGGCCAAACCGTGAGGAAGACGTACCTTCGCGATATACCTGCTTTCAAACGTCCGGTGTCGTCGCCAAATGTCCAGCCCGTCATCCGGAAGGCACTCCATACGTCTGATACTGGGAAAACTACAGTACCAGACCGCACTCCTGGTTCTCTCACCGCGCTCCGCCGCGGCTCCTCCCGCTCCGCTGTAGCTCCGACCGCTGCAGAAGGTCGGGGACGATGCCCCGACTCTCCTTCTCCCGTACGTGCTGCGGTGGCTGTGCAAACCTCCGGCGAGCTTCCACAAATCTCGCAACTTCGGCCCTCTCCTCCTCACGCCCGCTCCTCCTCCTAGCTCTCGCTCCCTCTCTCTCGCGCGCCTCAACACACGGTAGTGGAGTGGGGAGTATGGTGGTGGTGGAGTGGAGAGGAGAGGAAGGGGTGCCACTTATATAGGCTGTGGGGTTAGGGTTTCGATGGGGAAAAGGGAGAAGAAGGGAGAGAGAGAGAGAGTGGTCTACGCGCTGGTTGCATGTAGAACCAACTGCGAGTACAGATTTTTCAATTTCCAGATGTCTGGGAAGGGGTCCAAACGTCTGACTGGCACTCCAAATGTCTTAAAAGGCTCAAAACAGAATGTGTCTTTACATTGCCTTAAGCCCTGCGGTACTCTCTCAATTCGACTAAGTGTCGAGCTAAATTCTCCAAGGTAAAACCCCCCTTCCCTTATGTAGTTTTCCTCTCTTTCTTCTTCTCTATTTCAGCTTCGCTCTCCCAGAGCCTTAACCGTTTCAGGTAATAGGACCTAACAGAGACCTGGGTCCAGGCTCACCGGCGTGTGTGGTGAGCGAGGAGTGAAGGTAATCAATCGGGTAGTCAGGTCGTGGCCAGGTCCACGTGGGCAGTGCCGCGGATGAGTCCGTGAGAGGGGAGGTGGAGGACCTCGCCGTCAGTGTTGGAGGCGATAAGCCTCTAACACAAAATCAACTTATGGGCACACGGGCTCTCTTCCACTTCCGAGGTGGGACTAAATGTCCCACCTTCTTTCGCGTGCACAGTAGCAAGATGTCTTCCTCAAATCATGAGGCTGCAACTACTCTCGACTCTAATCAAAGGCCTGGATGTGTACATGCCTCAAGTCCGCACTGCCTGGGACTATCATCTGGAGCAACAACACCTGGAGCGTAGCTTCAAGCTCGCTTCAAGCTCCTCAACAATGGCGGATGGGTGCCTGAACCTGGGAACACAAAAATGACCTTGTAGCCTCGTTAGAGCACTCAGGGTGCATTGCCAGAGCGCAGCAAATGTGCTGGGTGGTTGGCGTGGCGTGAGGACGCCTGTGCGAGCATATCTAGGGCTTACTGTGGGCGTGTAAGTGGGTGTGTTCGGTGGAATGTTTGTGTGGTCAAAGGAGTGAATGGAGTGGGGGGAAATGATTAGTGAGGTGTTGCGGGGGTTGTAGGGTGGTTGGCGAGGTGGATGGAGGTGCGAAGCGATGGGGGCACCTCGCCGGATGTATCGTCGGAGGTGGAGAAGGTGACGGTGGTCAGTGGCGTCGCGGGTTGGTTTAGGGAAATAAAGTGAGGGAAAGGGAGTAAGAGAGAGAGAGTCTAAGACCTACCTCTAAGGGACAAAGAGGGATAGAGAACCCATGCTGGTATTGTCGCCGGACATGGGGAAGACGAGGACCTCCATGGTGAGGCGGTGGCGAAGATAGGGCAGAGGCGACGTCAGCCAGTATTGCGTAGCGCAGAGGACTGAGAGGAAGACAACTTGACCACTGGTATTGTGGTTGGGCGACGAGAGAGCGAGGGAGAAGCCGCCGGAGCTTGCGGAGGGTTTCGGCCGGCAAGGAGAGAAGAATGTGAGGGGATCCGGCCCAATTTCAAGTTGAGGGAATGCGATTGGATCTGGGGAGTCTTTAAATAGATCTCTGAGGAGGTTCATGATTGGAAGCTTCAAAAGGCCCAAATCTCTCATGCGTTCGCATGAGAGATTGGGAAACAATCAGGGCTCATTAATGGGTTCAGATTGGAGGGAATTACTCAAAGAATCTCCCTCCCAATTTTGGAAGAGATTCTTTGAGCAATCAAGGAGAAACCTCCTTTCAAAGCTCGCCGGAGTAAGATTCCTCCACTATAATGGTGGAGGGACCTATTTGCAAAGGTGATGAAGAAGTTAGGAGGCTAAATGCAAAGGTTTTTGAAAGTTAGGGGTAGAAATGTAATCAACTGGACCCTTTTGCAAAGTAGGTCAAGATGAGTTCCCCTTAGGTCCAAATTTTGGTACAACCCTAATTTGGACTTATGGAATCCAATGGTGAAGTTGGATTTTGGGTTTGACCACGTTTGATTGGGCAATTTATGTAAAAACCCAAATTAGGGTAAATATCTATCTGAGACCCCATACTAGGTCAAGATGGGTTCCAATGGCCAAATTAAAGGTTATAAACCCTAGAGAATATTTTTATATTTTATTCTAACCAGAACCTTGGTTAATCAAGTGAATCTATTTTAGGGTTTCAAGAAGTCATTTAATTCACAGAACTTACACAACCCCTTTCCTATCTGATCCAACCCACTTATTATCTTGTTAAGACCATTTGACCTTTGTTTAGCCCTTGAGAAAATCCATGGCTACACTGCATTGATAAAATTACAGTTTTAACCCTAGTTTCTTATTTTATTCTCAGAATGGTTGTGCAGTGAGTTATGACCTTCAATTGATTATGTAGGAGCTTTTATTCTCTTCATTAGGTCAAAATGAGCTAGTTAGGGCTCATGATGGTGTTCCCATCATACCCCCATGCCTAGCTTTTGCTAGTCCCTTAGCAAAATTTTAAGGTTTTAACTTTGATTCTAGACCATGTAAACTTTTTGATGCTCAAAATTATGATGTGTACTTTCTTCTATTGATTAGGTTAGAATGTTGATAGTAGGCCTAGAGGTACTCAAGTACCAACCAAGATCTGGACCTGACCAGCTCTAGCCTTAGTCTGCCGTGAAGGTTTTTAGGGCCCACAGGAACTATCCTAAGGTTCATTAAACTTCGCGGTTAAAGCACCCGTGCTTGTAATATATTTTAGCCTTGGTTTAGTTTGCAGTGAGTTGTTGTAAGAGAGAGACAAAGGAATTTTATTTGTTTGGAGATTTTTCTTTTCTTTTTATTTCTTGCTTTGGATTGGCTTCTCAACACGGTCTGTATCGGATTCCTAGTCCCCATCATCAACCCTCGAAGGGTCCCTGGTAATCGATGCTTCGAGATAGCCCCGCCCATGGCAACCCCCAGAACCCTGGCTTTCGAGATTTTGAGATAATCTCACCCATGGCATTCTGTAGCTAAATCTAGACCCTGGCAATCGACATTTCAGGATAATGCCGCCATGGCATCCGAACTAGCACAGGGTGCTTACATGCACCTAGTAAGATACGTAGATATCCTAGGAGACAAGCACCGAGGAGATGATATGTTATTGCGCATCTTCGAGGAAAATTTCCAGCCTCTCCACGTTGGGAACTCGTCCAAATCAACTTATGTTGATCAGCTGCTTCTAATCTAGGCGACTCTTTCAGAATAATTTAAATGCATTTGCATGATTTTGTTACTTATGCGCACTGAACTAGACTATGTGTGGATTAGGGTGCTTAGGTTACTAAGTCCCACAAACCAGAGGTCAGTTAACGAGGTCGAATACTCCCTAAGCCTTAGACCTAATACTTAAGCTTCGCATTTTTCCCCAACCTCTTGAAGACTATCCAGATCTTAGCAGATACTTGAATTTTTAAGCCTATGGTTATAGCCCAAGAGGCCTAAGATCAGCGTTCCTACTAATCTCTTTTGTATTTTATTAGCACTTTTTTCATTTTCTTTTTCTTGATATGGTCTAGAACTCAGTTAATTCCTTAATTTCTTACTAATGACCATCTCTTTTTTCTTTTCTTTTCAACTTGTGCTCCTTTTTGACATTTTTCATCTTCTCCCCTTTTTCTCCTCAAGATTTGTATGGCCTCAAAATTTTATCTCTCAATTTTTTGTTCTTTTTCACAATTTTCTATTTTTTTGGTATTTTTGGGATATGTGAATTTTTTTGTGAGAATCCTTCCGAACTTTGATTTTTCAATGCTTGCACTTTACCACCCCTCGTACCTAAGTTTTTCAATGTCCTCATTGTAAATGGAGGGTGTGAAACAGGTTTGGGTTCAGGAATTTAGAACAGGATTATCGGGTGGGTGAATGGGTCGAGAATGACTGTTGCGGACGATTTCAAGCTCTGACACGTGTACCAGAGGCAGGATTGACTGTTCTAAAATCGAACTCAGGGTGCAATAGATGTGAAGTACAAAAGGATAATCAGAAGGATCTCGGGTTTTTGGAATGACAGGTTGCCTCTCGTTTAGTGCTAAATTCAACACCTTCAACCGAGCGGGAAATGGTATGGAGAGGGAGTGGTCAAATCAGATGAGTTTTGTAGAAAAAGCACCTTGATCAAAACTCTGGTTGGTCCAACCAGGTGCTTGTTCAGATCTACAGGCTGATGATGCAGCCCAAACCCAATCAATCTGGTGGGTTGATAAGTGTAGATCAAGAGATGTGGAACCCACCATGTGCTGTGAAGGTCGGAATGATACGGAACTGTGAATCCAGGGTTTGGCTGAGTCGAATCAGCCTGATCAGAGTAGGGATCCTTAAATGAAAAAGAATCAGTGGGTGATGTAGGAACCCTACAGGAGTGATCAGAGAAGGATGGGGCATGTTTTGTAGTCTGATCAATGTCCGAAATCTAATAAAAATGTGGTGGCGAATCATCTGCAATCGGCTCAGTAAGAGGGAAATCAGAATAGAAATTGAGTTCGGTTGTGGGTCGGGGTGGAAAATCGGTTTGGATAGGTTCTGTATATGTAGAGGAGGTGGCATCAATAAGAATTGTGTATGAGGGCTCCTCTAAAAAGGAATTAAAGGTGGGTTCATTTAGAGAGTCCTTATAGTAGCCATCAAATTCAAAAGTGAATGCCTGAAGAGTGTTTATAGGATGAAGAAAATCTGGGTCAAGAAACGATTCGAATTTTGGATTGTATTCACTCTCAGCACTTTTTGGTTTTGATTCCTGAGGATCGAAAAGAAATGATTCCATCTCAATGGAACTTGATTTTAAGTCAATGATCTCGGGATTAGGGACCTCAGAATCCGAGTCGAAGAATGAATCATGTGAGCTGAGGTCGTAGATTGGCTCATAGTTGTCAGGAAACAATGGTTCTCTGAAATCATGGTAAGATTCGAAATCATTGGAGAAATTGCGAGAATCAAGTTTTGAATTCGATTCGATATCAGAGGTTCCACCATAGAATAAATCAAAAGATGTAGACTTAGCGACCTGACTTAGGTCTAGCCTATTTGTAGATTCTGAGCTTAAAAAGGTGTCTTTATAGGGTCTGGGCTCAGGCTTTTGGCTTGTGGGGAAGACCCAATCAAAACCCCACTCTTCCAACTCCTTGGTTTCTATATCGTAGATTGGAGTGACTTCCAAAAAATCAATATGTATTTTTGAGGATGTTGTAGAGGGACATTCATTAAACAAAGGCCCAGAATCATAATCCCAATTCAAACTTTGATTGTCGTCATACAGGGCCTTGTAATCATCCCAACAAGATTCAGATCCAGATTATAGGCTGAGGATGTGGGTTGAATTACTAGAATCTAGGTTAGAATTGCCTTTGGGGGTCACCTTATTAGAATAAGGGGAGGGATTTACACTCTTGAGAGGTTCTATTGTAATCTCATCATTATAGGAGTCTCAGAATTCTATGCTTGGTGAACCAGGATTTTGGTTTTCTAGGGCTGGCTCAAAATCGTGTTCTCCTGCAATTGGGACTTCCCAACCTAATTCAAGATCAGGCATGTTATATTCCATCTAGGTTGGGAATCCACAACAACCTTGTGTCTCAAACCCAGGCTTTTGGAAATCAGATTGATCCTCAATATTAGTCCAAGATGTTTCATTAACTGTTTGGGGCATGCACGGGTATTTTTGATCGATAACTTATTTTAATAATTTCATCATCTCGTCCCATTTTTCAAGATCATCTTGGTGTTTTTCCCAAAGTACAAAATGTGTCATGCATTGGAGATATTCAAAGTTATGCATTTTTTCTATCTCAATGTATCCTGTTATGAGAATGTCTCGAGTTGATCCCTTTGTTGCTTCTGTTGATAATAGTTGGGCACAGTTTATGATAAAGGTTGTTGTTGTTGGTACACTAACTTGAATGTCTTCTCATAAAATTTAAGGGCATCCTCAACCATTCTATCTCTCATGGATCTTTGTGATTCAGGTTTATTCAATGGTCTTCCTAAGTAACCAAGCTACATATTTGAATTAGATGGTGGAATCAAGATGTAGAATCAAAATTTAGGTTTGGATCGAAGTGATTTGATCTGAAAGAGAATCCCACTGAAAATATGTGTGTGTGCGCTAAAGAGAAGGGTTGAGGGACTGGATGTGATGTTGACCCATTCAAGGCACCCAAAGATTTTTGGATGACTATAGAGGTTCGGGGCGGATGATACCCCTGGATTAGAAAGTCGTCCACTTGAGAAATACTTGGGTAGCCAGAGAGGGAGAGTCCCGCAAAGACCCCTACATGGTAGAGTGCCCCCACAAGTTACAGGGTTTCCCCCACCCGACCTCTCTTGTCACTGAGGGTCAAGGTAGACCAGAATGGATAACTTGACCTCTTAAGTCTACTAGTTTTATGTCCTAATTTGTGCCTTTGTTTTCACTTGAATTAGCAATTGATTTGACTTGTGACCTAATTTGGAGGTTGGTTGGCCTACAATGTAGACCAACTTTACCTAACCTACCCTACAGATGGCAGAATGACTCTAGGTTAAGACCTAGAAATCACCCTGATTTGACTCCTAGGTTATTAGGTCCATGGATTTTTAGGGTTCAAGTGAGTTTAGAGCCTAATTTTAAGGTTTTTCTTGATTAGATCTTTTCAATCAAGGGCTTGGGTAGTGCACAAATGCGGGTGGTTTGTTTCTTTTATGTAGGCAAATGTGAACTAGCCCTCTAAAACCCTAATGTAGAAACCATAATTTGGCTTTATTTTCAAGTCCTCTTTTGATTTTCAGAAATGTTCTCCTTGGACTTTAAACAAGAAGTGCGTAGTCCAAGAAGATTAGAATTTAAGCGTAGTCCCTAATAGGCACAGGAATTTTGGGGTAGGATCTCTAAATAGAATTACTTCAACTTCAATGAGATTTGAAAAGAAATTTCGCAAATCAAGAAACTTGTTTTTGAAATGTTAATTACTATGAAAAGAAGGCAGGTGATTCCTAATTCATTATTTCCTTTTTGTTTTCCCAAGATTAGGAGGTTGATTAGGGAAGAATAGAGAAGTTACCTACCCTGGAGTGGTTTATTTGCATGGAAGATCTCCTCGTGAAGTACCTTGCAAAATCACATGAAAACAAATAGGGCAAGTTAGTGCTCAAATATAATCAAATAATACAGAGAATAGTGGTGAATTGCGCGTTGCTCTTCGGTAATGGCGCCAAAATGTTTGGGATGCTGAATCGGTGTTTAAAAGTGTTGCGTTATAGTACAACAAAAAAAAAGCATTCAAAACAAATATAATTGTATTACTCGAATATATTTCGAGGTCGAACACAGGGAGCAAATGGAATTCATGCACTAATCTCAACAATAAATGTCAATTGAACACATAATACTACTCAAATTCTAATTAGGAGTGTAAATCATGAGTATATGAAGAGTAAAAATAACTGTAGATAAAATAATGGAGAATTTATGAAAATTGGACGTCTAATTTTGCAATTAGACGTCTTAAAAGTTGTGTGCTACAGTGCCTTGCTTTGATTTCTCTTTCTTGATTCTTTTTCTTCTTCCTTTGGCTTCTTCTGCCTTCTCTTCTTCTTTCTCTGCTTGTGGTTCCTTCTTCTCTAGCCCTTCTCTTCCTTTGCCTTTTCTCTGACTTCACCTTTGCCTTAAGCCTTCGCAATTCTTCTTCTTTAGCTTCTTCCTTCTTTTCTGCCCGACCTCCTCTTCTTCTTCTTCTTCTCTGCCTTCAACCCTGCTCTTTTTCTTCTTTGCCTTAAGGCCTGCGGTGCTCTCTGAATTTGACTAGTGTCGAGCTAAATTCTCCAAGGCAAAACCCCCCTTCCCTTGCGTAGTTTTCCTCTCTTTCTCTCTTCTCTATTTCAGCTTCACTCTCTAAGAGTCATAACCGGTTCATGTAATTAGACCTAACGGAGACCCGGGTCCAGGCTCACCGGCATGTGTGGTGAGTGAGGAGTGAAGGTAATTGGGTAGTCGGGTCGTGGCCAGGTCCATGTGGGCAGTGCCGTGGACGAGTCTGTGAGAGGGGGGAAGGAGGACCTCACCCTCAGTGTTGGAGGCGATAACCCTCTAACATGAAATCAACTTATGCGCACATGGGCTCTCTTCCACTTCCGAGGTGGGACTAAATGTCCCACCTTCTTCTGCATGCACAGCAGTAGGATGTCTTCCTAAAATTGCGAGGTTGCAGCTGCTCTTGACTCCAATCAAAGGTCTGGATGTGTACATGCCTCAAGTCCGCATAGCCTAAGACCATCACTTAGAGCAGCAGCACCTGGAGCGTAGCTTCAAGCTCGCTTCAAGCTCCTCAACAATGGCGGATGGGTGCCTGAACCTGGGAACACAAAAACGGCCTTGCAGCCTCGTCAGAGCACTCCCTGCTGGAGAACGGCGAATGTGCTGGGTTGGTTGGCGTGGTGTAGGGATGCCTGTGCGAGCGTATCTAGGGCTTACTGTGGGCGTATAAGTGGGTGTGTTCAATGGGATGTTTGTGTGGTCGAAGGAGTGAATGGAGTGGGGGGAAATGATCATTGAGGTGTTACGGAGGTTGTAGGGTGGTTGGCGAGGTGGATGGAGGTACGGAGCGACGCAGGCACCTCATCGGATGTATCGTGATGGGAGCCTCATCATGAGCCTTAACTAGCTCATTTTGACCCAATAAAGAGAATAAAAGCTCCTACATAACTTAGAGGAGGACTTAATTGAATGAATAAGTGTTCTGAGAAGAAAATACGAAATAAAGGGGAAAATTATAATTTTACCATTGCAGTACATAAACAGGATTTCTTAGAGGCAAAACATAGGTCAAATGGTTTGAATAAGATAAAAAGTGGGTTGGTTCAATCAGAAATGGGTTCATGTGCAATCTAGGAATTAAATGATATCTGGTAAGCCTAAAACATACCTGCTCAATTCAACAGGGTTTTGGTCAGGATAAAAATCAACTAAACACTCTAAAATTCATGGAAAAATATCCCCTAGGGTTTAGAACCTTCAATTTGACCTTTGGAACCTATTTTGACCTAGATTAGGGTCCTAGCTCATCAATTGACCTAATTTGGGTTTTTATGCAAAATGTCCAGTCAACCATGGTCAAACCTAAAATATATCTTCACCATTGGATTCCTTAGGTCCAAATTAGGTTTGTACCAAAATTTTGACCTAAGGGGAGGTCATCTTGACCTACTTTGCAAATTAGTACACCAAATTACATTTTGGCCCCTATCTTTTGAAAACCATTACACAAACCCCCCCATCTTCCTCGCGACTCTTACAAAAAGGTCCCTCCACCATTAATGGGGAGGAATCCTTCTCCGGCGAGGAATGGAGGGGGAATACTCCCTGATCCCTCAGAGATCTCCTCCCAGATTTGGAAGGGAGATTATTTGAGGAATCCCTTTCCATCTGAGCTCAATCACAATATTTGATTTCCATCCAATCTCTCGTGCGAACGCACGAGAGATTTGGAGCTCCAACTACCTTCCTTCTCCGGTGAGAAGTCGATGGCAGAAGGCTTGCCCTCCACGCACCAAAAGCTCGGTCAACACTTATAAAAGGACCCCTGGTCCTCTGCGAATCTCTCAGACTTGTTTTGGCCGCAGAATCCCCTAGATTTCATCTCCCCTCTCTCCGGCCAAGTAGCCTGCAAGCTCCGGCGATTCTCCCTCCTCCCTCTCGTCGCTCTGCTGCCATACTAGTAGTAGGGTTCACTCCGCCTTGTCCTCCCGCGTCGCGCCGCACCAGCGCACGCCTTCCTGTCCTCCTCGTCGCCGTTATCTCCCTTAGGGTCGTCTTCTCCGATGACGGCACAAACGAGCCGTCAGTCTCTGCTGCCCCCCTTCGCTCCCAATAATCCAGATAAGCTCCCCATCTTCCACTCTTTCATTTTCCTCATTCTATTTCACACAACACCCCTTGACCTCCACTGTCCGCCCACATCTTCCCCATCTCCGGCCACCCTCCGACGAGATGCCTCCGTCACTCCGCACCCCCACACGTCTCGCTACCCACCTCACAACCTCCGCCACACTCCACTGAACACCTTCCACCCATCCACAGGACGCCACACGCACTCCACGCTTCCCCCGACCTAACCCATAACTCCGGCCGTAGAGTGACCTAGGCACGCACACCTAGGTCGCCCCGTGGCCTGCCGTCGATTGCCTCACCTTCGCTGTGACACGGCGAAGGTCCTCCTGTGGTCTGATAGAGCTGCAAGATTCTTTTTGTGTCATGCAAGGTTAAACTTCCAGCTGCCACTAACGACGACTTGAGATCGATTGTTCTTCAGCTCTAGGCCACAATCGATTGCTCCCAGGCTTCCAGACCGCGCAGGTTGCGAGTGTGCGCAAGCCCAGCCTGATAAAGGGTGCTGCGGACCTGCAGCTGCGCCAATCATGAAGTCGTTCTCCTATAGTTGCCAGCAGCAACGGGTGGGACTTTTAGTCCCACCTCGGTAAGCAGTGACCTGTTTGAGTACTTTAAATTGATTTTGTGATATTGACTAGTCGCCTCCAAACCACTAGGGTGAGGTCCCTCCTCACCTATGCACGCCTCGTCCGTGAACTAGCCCGTGAACCTGGTAACCCGACCCGACTATCCTACCGTGCACTCCTCGTGCACCACACCCACGCCGATGCGCCTGGACCCGGGCGTGCGACCGACCCGATAACCCTGCTCTGGGAGAGCGTACAGAAGAGAGATTCAGAGAGAGAGAGACGCACGGGAAGGGTAGGGGAATAGGTTTTGATGCGTGGTGCTTGTGCAGGAAGAGGACGCTAGGGAAGAAGCAGCAAAAGAAGGAAGCAGGGACTTAGTCGCTGCAAGCGAAGAAGAAGAAGAAGAAGAAGAAGAAGGACACCCTGTAGCAGAGGTGCGGCAGACCAAGAGAAAGAAGAAGAGAGAGATCAAGGGACAGACAAAGAGGAGAAGCAAGAAAGCAAAGGACGAAGAGGAAGAAAAAGAAGGCAGCCTAAGAAGAGGCAAAGCCAGGACTTAGCCGCAGGAAGAGAATCAAGAAGAGAAGGAAAAAGAAGAGGAGCAGAAGCGGCTAAGGAAGAAAAAGAAAAGGAGAAACCATAGCTGCAGCAGAGCAAATCACAAACAGAAGAAAAGATTCTGAGAGATAATTATAAGACCTCTGATGCAATATCAGACGTCCAATTCTTTTTGAACAATTTTTTTTCCATAACATTATCCTGTCACTTCTATTGAACTAGTCATTTCTTTTTATTAAAAAGTTGTGTTCTCAAGTTTTGGAATACTCAGATTGCTCCCTATGTTCGACCTCGGATACTTTGATTTTCGAGTTGTAAATTTTTATTTGTTTTCGCGGAAAGTTCATCTATATTACAATGAGATATCTATTAAAACACGATCTAGCCACGTGAACATATCGCCGAAGGTGGAGAAGGTGGCGGTGGTCAGTGGCGTTGAGGGTTGGTTTAGGGAAATAAAGAGAGGGAAAGGGAGTGTGTGAGAGAGAGTCTAAGACCTACCTCTAAAGGACAAAGAGGGATAGAGAACCCACGCCGGTATGGTCGCCGGACGTGGGGAAGACAAAGACCTCCGTAGGTGAGGCAGCGACGAAGATAGGGCAGAGGCGACGTTGGCCGGTGTTGCGCGACGTGGAGGACTGAGAGGAAGACAATCTGACCACTGGTATTGTGGTTGGGCGACGAGAGAGTAAGGGAGATGCCGCTGGAGGTTGCGGAGGGTTGCAGTCGGCGAGGAGAGAAGAATGTGAGGGGATCCGGCCCAATTTCAAGCTGAGGGAATGCGGTTAAATCTGGGGAGTCTTTAAATAGATCTCTGAGGAGGTTTCGTACTTGGAAGCCAAGCTTCCAAGCAAGGTAGGGTCGTCGGAATTGGAAGCTTCAAAAGACCCAAATCTCTCATGCGTTCGCATGAGAGATTGGGAAACAATCAGGGCTCATCAATGGGTTCAGATTGGAGGGGATTACTCAGAGAATCTCCCTTCCAATTTTGGAAGGGATTCTCTGAGCAATCAAGGAGAAACCTCCTTTCAAAGCTCTTCGGAGTAAGATTCCTCCACTATAATGGTGGAGGGACCTATTTGCAAAGGTGATGAAGAAGTTAGGAGGCTAAATGCAACGGTTTTTGAAAGTTAGGGGTAGAAATGTAATCAGACTGGACCCTTTTGCAAAGTAGGTCAAGATGAGTTCCCCTTAGGTCCAAATTTTGGTACAACCCTAATTTGGACTTATGGAATCCAATAGTGAAGTTGTATTTTGGGTTTGATCATGTTTGATTGGGCAATTTATGTAAAAACCCAAATTAGGGTAAATATCTGTCTGAGACCCCATTCTAGGTCAAGATGGGTTCCAATGGCCAAATTAAAGGTTCTAAACCCTGGAGAATATTTTTCTATGATTTTTAGAGGGTTTAGGTGAATTTTATCCTGATCAGAACCTTGGTTAATCAAGTGGGTCTATTTTAGGATTTCAAGAAGTCATTTAATTCACAGAACTTACACAACCCCTTTCCTATCTAATCCAACCCACTTATTATCTTGTTAAGACCATTTGACCTTTGTTTAGCCCTTGAGAAAACCCATGGTTTCACTGCATTGGTAAAATTACAGTTTTAACCCTAGTTTCTTATTTTACTCTCAGAATGGTTGTGCAGTGAATTATGACCTTCAGTCGGTTATGTAGGAGCTTTTATTATCTTCATTGGGTCAAAATGAGCTAGTTAGGGCTCATGATGGTGTTCCCATCAAGATTCTCAGCCGGGTTGAAGGAGGCGAGATTGCAGCCCAATCAAGGCTGAGATGACATGGCAAAAACGTGCTCCGGTGACAACTACGGCCGAGGATCGTGACTTCCCTACTTGGCCAAATGATCTAGAAAAAGCACGAGGATGTGGAGGAATGATAAGTGTATCATCCTACCAATTTTGGTGAGATTTCGCCACGTGAATCAATCGCAATCCATGGCCGAAGTCGCAGCCAAAGAGAAGATGTTGCTGCTGCTGGCAGGGACCAAAAGGTGAAGAAGATGAAGAAATTAGGCGGGCGTATGCAAGAAAATGGGTTTTTAAGGGCTAAACTGCAAACTTGGCCAAGATGAAGTCGGAATGAGCCTAAATTTTTTTGGTAACCTAATTTGGACATGAGAAAATTAATGGTGACTTAAATTTTAGGTTTTGATGATGTTTTCATGGTTAATTTGCATTTAGACCCAAAATGTATGAAAAACCTGCCTAAGTCCCTATTTGAGGTCAAAAAGGGTTGTGATTGTTAAATTGATTAATCCAAACCTTATGGAATACTTTTCAATGATTTTTATAAGATTTGGATTTCATTTATTTTCGTTCGAACCCTATTAATTTAAGTGAGGTTGAAATTAGGATTTTTATTTGAAATTTAACCTTCAATATAAATAGAAACCCTTACTCAGTTAGTGAAAGCCTATTTATTTAGAATTTGAGCTCATATGACCTTCAATTTATTGTATGTTTAACTTTTAGTTAATCTGCATTTATTTTAATCTGTTAAAATAGTAGAATTAACTTATTTCAATGTCATTCCTCTTAGTTCTTCATGTCATTAAGTTATACCCTTTTGTTTGTTAATAAAGTGAATTTAACCTTAGAACATAGTTAAATTGGATAGTTACGAAGGATGATGGTGTTGCCATCATACCCCCATGCCTACCATTTGCTTGTCCCTTAGCAAATTCTTAGAGTTCAGTACAGATTTTCAGCTCAATATGTACTGACATGCTTCCATTCAGGGTGCACTAGGTGAAAAGGTAATTGGGGCTATTGCTCCCATTAAGGTTTAGCTAGGTAAGAATCAGCCATGGCAACCCTTCTAATATGAATACAGAATGCGTAGACAAGTGCAACAACATCATAAGGGACTGACTAAAACCTATAGAGGTTTTTTCTTCCTCATATTAGGTCGGATGTCCCATGAGCCATGAGGAGGCATGCGTTTAACCAACACCATGAGGATAGCTGAGAATTTTTCTGAGAGTAGGGCCGAGTAGATTAGTGATATTATTCATTTGTTTCTCTGCTTGTTTGAAATTATTTGTCTTGCATGCATATATAGCTCAAGTTCTATTATTCTAGTGTCTGAGTGAAAATTCAAGTTGTAAGCTCAAATTGAAGATACTCCTGTAGCTAACAAGGTTAAGGATTTTCCTCCCATTTTGTAAATTGGTTTTAATAAAGCCTAACAACTTTGAGGCCTAAAGCCTTGGCACAGAAAATAATATCAAATGTCAGTTTGTCTGTTTGTTGACTTTCTTGTATTTTTTACTCCAACCCCCAAGTGAGAAGTGGAAACAAGAACTTATTATTTGTCTGGTCTCAACTAAACCTGTGTGTGGCTTCTCCAAAGAGCTTGGTGCTTATAAAGGCTAGAAGATGTGCTTGGATGAAACATAAAAGTTGTCAAGCTAGGCCATTTGCTTTATTGCTTAGAGAGAAAATATATAGATCACCTCCTTTTTTATTTATTTATTTTTTGAGAGGTATATTGATCACCTCTTAGATATCGGTTTGCTTTTGCTGTATGAATCTGGTGATGGCAACTTTCAATGTGGGATTTGGGAGACATGTTTGAGTATTATGTAGTAATGCTCCTTTATTGTTGGATGATTTCAGGGTAGAGAAGAGAAGAAGTCCCTTTCATTATAATCTTGTTGTCTTTGTGTAGGTCAAGGTGTGATGTTTTTGGAGATGCCTAATGCCAACAACCAAAGATAGGTTGGAGTTCTTGTGTAGTGCTATCACTAATAAAATAAAAAAAATGAAAAAAGAAAGCTGGATTCCCTATTCAACATGGCTTGGGCGAGTAGGCTCAAAAAGGAGCCTTGATGCCCAATGAGCCACAACCAACTAGTCTAGGAACCACCAACAATGATAAAAGAAATATCTTATTTTCCTGTTATGGATTTCTAATTGCTAGTGGACCCTTCCCATTTTCTATTGGCAAGATACCTTGGCACCCCAGGACATTAGAACTTTTCTTTACCACCTACATGCGTTATTGGTATTTATGAGATGCCATGATAGATCTTGTGATATTACTACTAATTAGTGTTTTAGCTCTCGTCATGGGGGAAACATGCTTGGAACTTCAACAGGCTCAAATGCTGAGTTTCTGCTTTCCTTGGCAAGGCTTATACATGAAGAAAACATGGATGATTTAGGATCCATGAGATCAGTTGAATGCCATTGCCTCTGCAGATCTCAGCTTACATAAAGAGGAGCACATAGAAGTAAAAGCAAATTTTAATGCCCTCTCTGGTGTTTGCAATATATTTTAAAGTTTTTGGAAATATTTCTATGTCGTGCAGTATGTAGGATCATCATGGGAGGAACTCAAACACGTAAGACAGGCTGTTGGTTTCTTGGTATGTGTTATTGCTTCCTAAGAACTCATGAAGTCAAATGGTGCATTCTTTTTTTTTCACCTATTCATGCTATAATAATTAAGTTCATTTTTACATCTCTCGCAATATGACAAGTTAACACCAAAACACCCTCAACATTATCCCTAAAAAGGTTTTGGAGTTGAAGCCTATTGAATGCTGGGATGTTGGTCGAGAAGGGGGAGGTTTGACTAGGCTTAGGGGAAGGTGGATGCGGTTATCCACTTTCTTGTGCCTCTACTTCTTTAGGAGGCCTGCTCCTCCTAGCAATGGAAGAATACATCTATCCATCCAACTTTGTTAATTGCAGTTGGTTGGGAAGGGATATGACTCTAGATTTCCATCAATAGATGTGGTTATTGTACTGACTTTTTGCATTGGTAAGGCATCTTCATCCTTAGGCCCTATTATGCATTATGTAGATTCATATATATAGAAAGTATCAAGTTAAAGTGATTCCATAATTTGTTTATATAAAAATGGAATCGTAAACTGAAGCTATGGAGGTTTAAATGAAAAGAAAAAACAAAACAAAACAAGATCATGTAAACCATCTATCGTACATTCTAAATGTTAAATCAAAATCATGACTAGCTCCTTTTCAACAAAAAAAAATAATCATGACTTGCTCCTATAGTTTTTAAGAGGATAATTCTAACGGTTCTATACTAAATTTTCAAACCTGATGGAGTCACCTAACATATGTGAAGGAGAATCCTACTAGGTTCTAAAACAAAAATTTATACTTCCTTGTTGTCTTCTAAGAGGTACTGACTTTCTAAAATCTAAGTTTTATAATCATAATTGATATGTAAGAACACTCACAACAATCTCATTGATATAATCTCGGCTTACATGACCTCCATGATCATGAGCAACTATCACAACAAACTGGCATGCCACTACCGAGGAGAATCAACTGTTGCCTCTCATGGGAGTAGCAATTCAGATGCTATCTAATATCACTCGCCCTTTCTTCCATACATGAGAAGAAACACAAACATTTAGGAAAGAGAAAAAACCAAGCAGCAAGAGTCTCCTTTTAGCTTCCTCCTTTTTTCTCCATTTTTCTTTTACCTTTGTTCTTTTTCCAAAGAAACCTGAAAGACCAAACTCAGAGGTCAACAACCATCTATTTTTCCTCAAAACCTGAAAGGCCAAACTTCGGCATGAGATCAACAGTTAAATACCATAAATTCTACCCTAGAACAAAAACATAATTGACTAAACATGGCATACTTTGCCTAAAATTGATGATTCGCAAGCAACAAAAAGAACCAAAAATGAATGGGATGTCCCATGACCCAAAACCAAGAACAAGAATGAGTTGGAACTCTTAAATTCAATCACATAATCATGAAACAACCAAAATGACAAGAACACAAAGTCTTGAGAATACAAGATTGATACACTTGTGTAGAGCATGATCAAGAGTGATTGAGGGCTGAAACCTTGGCTGATCCTTGAGCACGGTGGAGGGATAATATTATTGCTAATTAGTGTTTTTGTGATATTAGCTTTTGTCTACACTTTTATCAAAGTAAGGATCATACGAAAATAACTGAACAACCTTGGTTGCATAAACTCAGTGAAGGCTTTCCATTGAGAAATGAATGGCATTCTTCTCAGTTGGCATTAACCAACAACTTAGCTCCTATACCCTTCAAAAAACAACTTGACTCCTATGCTATAAGGCAATTCCCCTTTTCTACTCCACTCTACGATAGTTAATGAGATGTGTGCTTAGAATAGCCGAGCTTTCTTACCTAGCTCCCATCTTACTGAGTGCCCTTTGAAGCCCCTGATCCAACCATAATCCAAGTCTAAGGAAGCTCATGCAAAGTGCATATTATGCAAACTCTGCACCTCTACAAGTAAATGACTTCTCTACATGATTGAATCCAGGCTTCCATCATACACACAATGATAAATACATGAGCACATTAGTTTTGAATTTGGCCTTTTACAATACTAGATTGCATGACAATGCGTTCCAAGCAATTGTTAACTTGGGATTGTAAAAGTCCTTTGGCCTTTATTTGCCTAGATTGATCTATGCTTCATTCTAATGGTTTGTAATGCGTGAAATGCTTAATCATTGATTTCATTTGGATTTCTATCCTTAAAATTTGATATTTGTACTTCACTGAACATGAACGATTAAATCAAGTTTGATTTATGTTGCTATCCATCTTTAAGTTTGAGGAGAAAATCTCATGTTAAATACAAGAGCATAAAACTCACCACATGCTGCAAGTTTTAATTAATTGGCAAATGATTGAAAAAGGGTTGGATCTAGGGTGTGCCCACTTGTGTGCTTTTTTTTAAATGTGGGGTGTGTCCACTTTAATTGTATGTGATTCATTTTTAATGTAGGGTGTGCCCACTTGTATTTGTTTTATTATTTTGCTATGCAGGTTTATAGAAAAACTTCAAATTTTAAGGGAAAACTCTGCCGAAATTTTTTTAATTTTTTTAATGTTCAAATTAGTTATTATTTAGATAGACACACTTGCTAAAGAAAATAAATGCACGTGAGGTCAAACATTAGGTATTCTAACTGCTCGGGTAAAAGTCCTCCGAGTCAAACTGTGTCAAATTAGTCTCCCATTGTGACTTATAATCATGTTATACAGACAATACAGTCATGTATATATACCTCACTTACATGCATGATGAGTTATCTTTGTAGCATGCCATAAGTCTTCATCGACTTTAGTTCAGTGAAGTACTGAACTAAAGAAGGTCCTTAAAGATTTGATCACAACTTAGGTTTACTTGTTACATGTAATCTTGTGCAGTGAAATCTCGGTTGCCTCTTCCTGCTCTTCTTTGGTATACCAACTAATCTTATTTAGTTTCCTACGGTACCCTTAACTGGGTGCTAAAAGAAATCTAGTTAAGGTTTGTATTGGGGGGTATATTGGAAAAGTGCAGGGTGATGCTATCGAAATTTCACCATGCAAAGGTTACATGTAATAAGTAAACTTAAGTTGTGATCAAATCTTCAAGGATGTGCTATAAAGTAAAAATTTTAATCAACATGCACAGATATATCTTTCTAACAATGATGATGTGTGGTTGAATATGCACATGCTATATGAAAAGATATTTATAGTCATCTTAGAAACGATTATTGAAGATGCAAAAACTGCATGATGAATAATTGTTCATTTGAAAAGAAACATAGGCTATGCACAATGTACTTGCTTTAGTTTGATAGGAAGTTTTCCTTAATACTTTTCGCTTTTAATTTTTAAAATGGTAGTCACTCACCTGGTTAAAAAATGCTTAATTTTGCTATAAATCATTATATTAATTGTCTTATTTGAAATATTGAAAAGTGTTACATTTAATTGAACTACTTTTATAAATTACATAAAATTTTGACAATTGTGATCATTTATTTTCCTTTATTTCATCCTTTGATTTACATCTATTTTTGGTGTCTAATTTAATTTAACATCTTCTAAAAAAGTAGGAAAATGGATCAATATGCTTGGATGAATGAAGATAAGAGAACAGTTGCATATAAAGCTGGGGTTGATATATTCATGACACATGTAAGGAAGATACACAGTAGGGAGAAACTCATACAATGTCCTTGTAAGAATTATGCAAACATGCTTATGCACTCATAGCATGTGGTATATGGACATTTGATTGTGGATGGTATTGACAAGTCATATAAACCTTGGATACTTCATGGAGATAAGCCTCGATTTACCTGGTGTTGAAAGCCTGAAGCATTACAAGCCAACGATGCAGAGGATATTATTAATGATAATGAAGATGTGAATGATTCAGATACAAATTCCGTTTGCGACATACTTGAGGATATTGGTTATTATCATGATGGGACAAATGCTGGTCCTTCTATCGAACATGATTACAATGTATCTAATGCATGGTATGATGCATTGCGAAAAGATGCACAAGAGAATCTTTTCCTGGACAAAACAAGTATACCAAGTTCTTATTTCTTGTAAAGCTTCTCCATTTAAAAGTGTATAGAAAATTTACTAAAAGAACCTTGAATGGGATTCTATCATTGCTAAGAGATGTAGTGTCTGGTTTAGAAGTATTACCTAAGGACTCTTACAAAGCTTGTAAGTATTTGAAGATGGGAATGGGTTAGCAAAAGATCGATGTGTGCAAGTATGATTGCATGTTGCTTTGGAAGGAGAATGATAAAGCGGTTGTATGCTCAAAATGTGGAACATCAAGGTACAAGATAAACGATGAGGTGGGTAAGCCAGTGCCACATAAAGTTATGCGATATTTTCCGTTAAAGCGAAGGTTGCAACGTCTATTCTTATCTTCTAAGATAGCTATCTATATGGATTGGCACAAAAAAACTAAGCCAGTTGATGACAAATTTCTCTCATCCAAGATATTTAGAAACATGGAAGATGGCCAATAAAGATTACCCATTGTTTGTAGAGGATGGTAGAAATGTATATCTTGCACTGGCATCTGATGGGTTAAATCCATTTGGTACATTGAGTCAATCATACAAAATGTGGCCCGTGATATTATTAATGTACAACCTTCCACCATGGATGGCATGAAACTTGAGTTTTATATGATGTCTCTATTGATACCAAGACCAGAAGCACCTGGTATAGATATAGATGTATTCCTACAGCCTCTTGTCGAGGAGCTGAGGGAACTATTGGAGAATAGAATACAAATATTTGATGTTGTGAAGAAAGATTATTTCACCATGCATGCAATTCTATTGTGGATAGTTAATGATTTTCCAGCTTATGGGATCTTGTCAGGTTGGCAGACCAAGGGATACAAGGCATGTCCTGTATGTATGGGCCAAACTCCTTCAAAGAGAGTTCGTTCAAAAATTGGATACACAGGTTGTCATTGTTTCCTCCCGATTGACCAATATTGAAGAAAAAGCAAGTTTGATGGGAAAACTGAAAATCGAACAATAACTGTAGACATTACAGCTGAAAGGCTTCTACAACAGGTAGATAATTTGCCAGATGTTCAGCATGGAAAGCATCATTCGATGAGAAAGCATCGATGACCTAATGAAGATCACAATTGGAGGAAGAGATCAATTTTCTTTGAACTTCCATATTGGCATACATTAGCATTGAGACATAACCTGGATGTTATGCATGTGGAGAAGAATATCTTAGAAAATGTTCTGTGGACAAATTTAGATGTTGATGAGAAATCAAGACACATTGAAAGCAAGGCTCGACCTTCGTGATATGAACATAAGAAAGGAGTTCATCTAAAGAAACGAAGTGATGGAAAATTTGATGTTCTGACTACCTATTATGTAATGAGCCCTTCTGAAAGGAAAAAATTCTATGAATTCCTAAAAGCAATTCAGATGCCAGATAGTTATGCTTCTTACATAGGTAGATGTGTAAATGTTATGGATGAAAGAATTACTGTTCTAAAGAGTCATGATTATCATGTGCTATTGCAACGTCTTTTTGGAGTCAAATTGCGTGGATTACTTCCCAATGATGTAGTCTTTGCAATTTCAGAACTTGGCTTAATATTCTCTAAGCTTTGTAGGCATAAGGTTAACATTGAAGGGATGAGAAAAATGCAGAGAGAGATGATTTTATTAATGTGTAAACTTGAGATGATTTTCCTGCCAACATTCTTCAATATAATGGTACATCTTACGATCCACCTACCAAGAGAGATACTACTTGCTGGACTGGTAGTATTTTGCTGGATGTATCCTATCAAAAGGTATAATACTTACATTCTTTAAGTTGAATGCTTCTTCTATTGCATTTATAGTAACGTGATAGTGTTTAAATTTGTTTTCATAAGTTTCTGTCTACTTTAAAACAATTCGTATGTAATAGAGGTTGTCCTGAAGGCTCAATTGCTGAAGCATATGTTGTGCACGAATGCTTGACATGGTGTTCTATGCATATTGGAGACATGGAGACAAGGTTTAATTAACAAAAAAGGAAATTTGATGTGGAAACAATTGACCATTTATTGCCAACAGTGTTCATGTTTTTACTGCGAGGAACAAGAGACCATGTATTATTTTGAATGTGTGCATCAAATTCTTTTGACATTATGTTAATGTGCTCTCATCGAGTTTTAGAAATAATGCATCATAGTATAGTCAACGAAAATGGATCGACATTTAAAATTTATAAAAGTTCAAAAAACATGAGTGCCAAGATCGTTCTTAGGGAGCAAATTGGGCAATTCAATCACTAATCAATAATATAAAAATGGGCATAACAATCTGGTTCAAAATTGAATATGATATGCAATGTATTCTTCTCTCAAAATAGATATAAATTCAAGTTTCCATAGAGTAAAAAATTACTAAATACAAGGCTAAAAATTTGTTTCAACTTAAGCACCACAAGCCTTAATACTTAGTTTTTTTCAAGCCTCATCATACGTCTCCAAGAGGACCATAGACGTCTCAAAGTTTTTTTTTTTTTTGCAACGATGAGGAATGCTACCGAGAACGATAGCAGATCGGGATCCTTTTATTTATATAGAAAATAGAGCATTACATTAGATTCTCCCAATCTCTCACATGCCCCTAGCATTCCCTTACAATATCTCCCACAATGACGGATCCCCCTCTAAACAAACGCTCATTACAGGCATGCCACACACTCCACATAACCGCCACCTTCTTCACCTGCACACTCCCATGTGTCCAAAGATTCCTCCAAAGTTCCTCCCAGTTAGGCAGGGGTTCCCCACAAAGTCCCCTCCAAATTTGATCTGTCACCAAACATGACTCAAATAAATGTTCCCTGCTATCAGTGGGGAGGTTACAAAGTGGGCAATCCTGTGCTGAAGCACCCAGTCTTCTGCTTCTCATTTCCCCTGTAACGAGTCTGTCATGTCTACAAAGCCATAAAAATATCTTGATTTTAAGTGGAATTTTCAACTTCCAGATTTTGCTGCAATCATGATTTTCAGATGCGCAGTCTGCCTCCCCAACGTCCATCAGTCCTTTGTATGCCTTGGATGGAGTAAATAAGCCATGTTTCCATCTAAAATAGTCCACTCCCCCGACCGGCTGGAATGCCTTCAAGTCTGCAATCAACCTCTCATGCTCCTACTGTGTGCGTCCTCCCTTGCGTGTGCCTGCTACAGGAACAACCCAGTTGCCATTCTCAGCATCCCAGCAGTCCTTAGCTGATGCTTCACTATCCACTGCTGCAGCAAAGACTCTCAGGTAGTTCATAGACAACAAGCCCAGTTCAGACCACACATCAGACCAGAACAAGAACTGCCTGCCGTCCCCAATTCTAGAACAAAGTTAGACCAGTGATCTTGGACTGCTTTCTTAACCGACATCCAGAATGGAGAAGGCCTTCTTGGCTGGTTCTTCCATAGCTGCACTAAGTTGGGACCATATGCCTCTTTAACTAATTGGGCCCACATCTTCCCCTCATCTGTGGTCAATTTAATGGCCCACTTCAGTAACATAGAATCATTAAAATCTTTCAGGGAACGAATGCCCATCCCTCCCTTTGAGCAAGGCCTACAAAGCTGCCCCCACTTCACCGGATGCAAGAGCCTGCCCTCTACCTTCGCTCCTTTCCAAAAAAATCTCTTCCTCATTACATCCAGCCTTTTCCATACTGCCTTTGATGATCTGAAAATCGAAAAGAAGAAGATCGGAATCAAGGTTATGACCGAATTGAGCAGAATCAATCTTCCACCCTTAGAGAGAAATCTGTTGCTCCAGGATTCCAACTTGGTGTTCACTTTCTCAAACAATGATGCCCAATCACTCTTCTTGAGTTTCTTATCAGTTAAAGGTAATCCTAGATATCTCACAGGGAGGGTTATGGCTGAAGAGTGTACGGTGGCTGCCATTGTCTCCCCTTCCTGAG
Source organism: Thalassia testudinum (assembly GCA_037157565.1). Lineage (NCBI taxonomy): Eukaryota > Viridiplantae > Streptophyta > Magnoliopsida > Alismatales > Hydrocharitaceae > Thalassia > Thalassia testudinum. Next base: position 56,752,216 of record JAZHRO010000055.1, read on the forward strand.
TTGACATACCGAAACACACTAGAGATGACTTTGCCCCATTCAGCCTCAAGCCTGCTATCTCACCAAATATGGTGATCAGAGAGAGAAGGATTTTAGCTTCTTGCTGTCCTCCTTCTACAAAGAACACTGTGTCATTTGTATATTGTAAAATTGGTGCCAAAACTCTTGAATTCGATAGCGAATACCCCTTAATTAGCCCTACTTCTGCCAGGCTGCACGTAAAATGTGCCAATGTGTCCACTGCTAGGTTAAAAATAAGAGGAGCCAAAGGGCATCCTTGTCTCACCCCACGTTGAGGTTGGATCCACACCCCACATGGCCTCCCATTCACAAGAGGGGAAAAGGAGGAGGTAACAATGCTCTTCATCCATTGTATCCATATAGACGGAAAACCTCTCCTCTTCATAATCCCCCATAGATATGACCACTCAACCGAGTCATATGCTCTACTAAAATATACTTTCCACATGAAGGCTTTGCTCTTTCTCTTGCTCCACCCCGCAACCACCTCTTGTGCCACAATGAAAGACTCTTGCAACGATCTATTGGGGAGAAAAGTTGACTGCACTGGGCTGATTAAATCAGATAGAACACACTTCAGACGATTAGCTAGCACTTTGCTAATGATTAGATATATCGAATTCGAAAGCGCAATGGGCCTGAACTCTGTCAAGGTCTCTGCCCCAATATACCTTGGTAGCAAAATAGGTACGACTTGTTTATTCTCTCAACTCCAGAATTTCCCCTTTGGAATTCTGCTATCACCTCCATGACATCTCCTTTGACCACACTACAAAACTCCTTATAAAATAGCACCTGGAATCCATCTGGCCCCAGCGAGCCCTCTGCATTCAGCCCTACCATAGCTACTAACACTTCTTGCTCCGAAATAGATTCAATCAATTTTGTAGCCGCAACAGTTTCCACCCGAGAAAGATTAGATGTTGCCATCCTTCACGCTCCTTTCCCATTCGACCTTGAGACTTCTTTGAAGTGTCTAGCCATCTCCTTTCTAATCTCATTTGGCGAAGTCAACATCGAATCCCCTTTCTTTAGAAAGGAAATGAAATTCACTCTCCTTTTGAAGCTCGCTGCCATATGGAAAAATTTTGTATTTGCATCGCCGTCTTTCAACCAAAGTTGCCTCGATTTTTCATGCCAATCCATTTCCCTTGCCAAATCCTCCGCTTGAACCACTCCTTGCCAGTGTTTCCGTTGTGCTGCCTCCCCCTCAACCAACTGTCCTCCATTCGCTTTCTCATCCATCATTTGCACCATGGAAAGGGCTTCAGAATGCCATTGACTCCTCACCGTCTCCACAATGCGTTTGTATTCCTTTAGCATAGCTTTTAATTCTTTCAATTTGCTGTCCAAACGGCAAGTGGCAGAGCCACCCACCTGCTGATGCTCCCACCACCGACTAACCATCTCCCTAAAGCCCTCCTCCCGCAGCCATGATTTCTTGAATTTAAAGTAGGTGCCAACATATGACTCGTCTCCACTGTCCCAAAGCAAGGGCGTATGGTCACAAAAGGGGCAAACGAGTCCCATAACCAATGAGAGTTGGAATCTTTCCAACATCTCCACACTCCCGAAAAATCTATCCAAATTTGAGACTAATGCATTCCCTCCCCTCCATGTGAACTTTGCCCTAGCTGATGGATATTCATTTAATCTGATCTCTGAAACTACCAACTGGAAACCAAGCGATGATCTGTCCACCCTCCCATTCCTTCTATCATTCTCTGACATGATATTGTTGAAGTCACCACCAACAAGCCATGGCAACCCATTAATTTTTCTCACCATCTCACGCAACTCCTGCCATAGCTCATTCCTCTGATTGTCAACGTAGGGGCCATATACACATGACAAGATCAACTCTTGATCGTCCCCTAGACATTTGAATCTGTGTGAGAGCATGAAGTGGCTCATCCACTCCTCTTTCAAACTCAGCCTGGATGTCTTCCACTAGATCGCCATTCCACCTGCCCTTCCACGCGCATCCATTGCTCTAAAATCTGCCTGACCCCCTTGAAGAAGCGACTGCCATGCAGTGTCCCCTCCACCTTCAAGATGTGTCTCCTGGATTAAAGCACAATCCACCTCCCACTCATGGAGATATCTAGCCAAAGAGGCTCTCCGCAACTGATTGTGCAACCCATGCACGTTCCATGTGAGCACCTTCATTCGTTGGACACAGAGGTCCTCTAAGGTCCCTGACCTCTTCTCAACATTCAGAATAGCTACCACTTTCTCATCAGTGGATCTCTGGTCACAACCACCTCTTCTTTCCCTCAGTTTATAAGGAGAATGCACAGCTTTCCCCTTAGATGAAGACCCCACTCCATAATTCAAACCCCTTGGAGCCACAAACGAGAACTTATCTGGGTTCTCAGGTGTGTGCTTGTGCTCCTCCTGTTGTCTCAGTGGATCTGTAGGCACAATCATGATCTCTCTACCCCCACCTTCATCCTACACCATCACATCCTCTGCCAGTGGTTGATCTGCCCCATTCATTTCAGCGTCTTGAACCTCCAACCAATGAAATTCTTTCCTCTTCTTCGCCTCCTGCCTTTCAGTTCTTTTTGGCCCACCCTCCTGAGTATCGCCCTAGTGGACCTTCCCCTCCACTTGCACCATAGGAGTTTCCACCTGCTATTCATCCCCATTGAAAAGGCCAAATTTCATTCTGAGGAGCCATGAACTCCCTCCACACCTGAGGATGACTTTATCAGGAATTGGCCCCCCATTGTCTCCTTCACCTCAACTCTAATTGATCTCCTATCCCCTTCGCAGAGACCCACATTGGCATTCTCTGCTAGAGCCGCGAAGTTAGCCACAACTCCAGCCACCGCCCCATTCGACCTCAGATGCAACGACAGTCCCCATATCTCCAACACTCCCCTTCTAATCTCAGCTCTTTGAGGAGGGTGATCTTGGAGAGCTCCATCGAAAGGCAAAACCATTCTCCACATCACTGTAAGCTCCTCTAGGGTACTTGTGCGAAATCGGAGCCCTTCCAGATCCAAAATACCCAAGTCGAATAACACAAACCTTGCCCCACCCAAGTGCGCCTTCCACCCATGAGAGGACAGAGACAAAGATCTTACCAGGTTGAGAATCTGCTCGCGCTCATACCTTCCCACCATAATCTTGCCGATAAGGGCCCCTCGAACCGCCATCTTCGTAGCCATAACCTCATCTGATTATGGAACTTCAACATTGTACATTTGCCCCAGCTCCATCGGGGGTGGCGGTGGTACAACACCACTCGCTTCCTAGACCCTGGCTTGTCTGCCATTCTGCTGCATCGCCCTCCCCTTTGTTTTACATTGCACCTTCTTATGTCCCCAGCCCCCATAGGCCAGGAAAAGGGTCGGCGACTTGCACACCGCCGCCATGTGTCCTTGTCTTCGACACCGATAACACACAATGTCTGCATTCCCCCCTCTCCTACTCCTCCAAAAACCACCCACACCTTGGGCCGCTTGTGGACCAGCCTCCCCTCTTCCATTCTCTCTCTTTGTCGTCGTCTCCTAGATCGCCATACCCTCCACCTGTCATCTCCTTCCCAAACCCTAGCACCCCCTTTCCTCTCCATCTTCGACTTTCGGTTATTTCCTATATATAAAGGGCCTAAACTACACTATGGAGCAAGAGGAAGAGAGAGGGGTACTTGAGAGACGATGAGAAGGCGAGGAGTTGCCCAATGTTGGTTGGCCAGACTTGGAGGGGAAGAAGACTTTGGCGAGGGAGTTTGGAGGGAGGAAGAGGATACGAGACCGGCTTCAACGGTCTAGATGTCTCAAAGTTAGGAATCCGACATCTATGGTTCAACTCAAGTCAAACTCACAAGTCTGTCCAAGACCAAAACCCACCCCTTTTCCTTTAAACCAAACCCCTTTCTTTCTCCTCAGACCCAGCTCATGCATGGGGGCCCACACTCTCATGGCGTGGGTGAGTGTGGTGCCTGAGTGGGGACCTGACCCCCAGTGACTAGGGCGATTGGGTAAGGAGCGCAGAGGGTTATTAACAAAAGTTAAAACTAAAATCCCACGATGTGGGACAAATGTTTAGGCCCTCTTCATTGCTACAGCTGCGTAGATGATTGAGGTTCAATTGAAGCAGTTGTTGGTGTTTGTTCTTCAAATTAAGGGCCCAAATGAGACCCCTATGCAATTCATGAACACCTCCATGGGGATTGGCATTTCTGCCAAAGGTTTCCATAGATGAATGGTTGAAAGAGTTTTCACTCATTTCATCAAAAAGTTGGTAGGTGCTTTCGGCATCTTTATTTAAAAAATTACTCCCACACGAGGTGTCAACAAATTGCCTTAATTGGTCATCATGACCATGGTAGAATATTTGCATGAGTTGCCAAAGTGACACCTCGTGGTGGGGTAGCTTCTTGATATGTCCTAAAATCTTTCCCATGCTTCATGCATAGGCTCATCGGATTTTTGTTGGAAGGTGGTTATTGTGTGGCGTAAAGCGTTAATTCGACCAATAAGGAAGTATTTTTTAGGAAATGCGATCTTTAATTGTGTCCAGGTAGTAATTGGTTTTCCCATTGTCCTAAACCAATACGTGGCCTTGTCTTTTAGGAAGAGCGGGAAGAGCCGCATTAGCCACAAATCTTCCGACATGTTGCTGGATTTAGTGGTTTGGGTGAGGACCGTGAGCTCCTCTAAATGGCTAAACAGGTCTTCTCGAGGAAGGCCTTGAAAATGTTTAATAAGGTTTAGGACCGTGGGTTTGATTTCAAATTCTTCGTTAGGTATGACGACCCCTGGTCGTTCTTCATAAATTGAGGGATCATAGAAATCCCACAAGGGAATAGTGGGTTCAGCATTGGGTGGTCTATTATTGTCTAGGTTTGTAATAGTTCTCAATTGTTGTTGATTTTCTTGGAGTTGTTGGAGTTGGGTAACTACCATGAACAACGGGTTGGTGTTGTTAAGATTCAAATTTCCCGTTGGATTTTGCTGAGGCAATATTTTAAATTGTGGTTCGGGAACTTCAACTTCAAGTTGTTGAAAATTGGTGTTCCCATTTTGATGGTTAGAAGATGAAGGGTTGTTAGCATTTTTTGTATGATTTTGGGCTTTTTCCATTTTTTCTTGATTTTTTGAGGAAAAATCAAACAAATGAGTATGGCGGTGCAGCAGGCCGAAAAATCAGTTGGTCCCTCCAAGTGCGGGTTTTGGGACCATCGGCCGTGCATACACTTAATGGAAGACAGGAGGGGAGGAGAAGAGATAGATGAGGAGAAGTGTGCAAATCAAGCAAACAAACCTAATTCTGTCTTAGGGTTGACTCCTTAGAAACCTAAGACTTGGGAACCTGGTAAGTAAGGGATCAACAAGTGAACCCACTTAGCAAAGAGTACCCAACTAGACTAAAGAGGTGGATTGGGCTCAAGCATGTCCTGGGAAAATCACCAAGGGCTTGTGTAAACCCGCACCCATCTTTTGACTTCCCTCCAAGTCTATCGTCGCATTTTCTAAGGTAATTAGGAGTGCCTGATGATTCTTAAATGTCAGATATCAAGCCTCAAGTTGATGAAGTCCTTAAGTGGTCCAATGATTACTTATTTTAAATTAGGCTTGGGTACCTGAATGTGAATGGGAATGTGGAGGCCGTTGATTGGGGTAATGCCCTGTTATTTCAATTTTTTTGGCTGTGCAAATTGGACAGAGTGAGTCCAATGCCAAATCAAGGTGTCACACAATTTTTGTTGTTTTTTTGCTTTTAGGATTTGATATTAGAATTTTATTTTAGGATTTTCTTATTAAGATTTCAAAATAAGTTTTGAATTCCACAAACAAAAATAAATCAAGTTGTGTTAGTGAGGGTAGATTTCCTTTAGAAAGTGGAACTAATAATTGAAAGCAAACCCTAATTGAATTAAATCCTTAAGCAGAAATTTACTATTAATGAATCTTTTCAGACTTTTCTTGTTAAGTAGTGGTCCAAACAGAGCAAACAACACCACTATTGGAAGGCAAATCAAACATAGATTCCAAAAAATATGTTTTTGTGATTTTAAGAATTTGTTTGATATTTCCTTTGGATTTTTCTCTATGCTGGTGTCAAAGTCTAGAAATGATATCCGTGCATATTTTGAACTTTTCAATAACACTACCGACTGCCAAAATTTTTTTTGATTTTATATGTTGTGTAGAATTTCACAAGGATTCCAGAAAGCTAAATTTCACAGAATTTGGACAAGTAGAAAAAATTTGAAAATTTGTGAATAGAAATAAAATAGTGAAATCAGAGGAGATGACCCCTTGTGGTCCACGAAAAAGCGTGATTTGTAAATTAGAGTTTTTATCGTTGTAACATGCAAGTACGAGCGCTTTTGAAATTTGTAAAGATTGAGTACTTGGAATGTATTTGAGTCATCCCAAGGGAGGTAGGAATGCAATTTGAAATCTCTCGCTTGAAATTTGGAAATCACAACTTTTTTTTGAGTTTTTAGATATATAAATTTTTTAGGGTTTTTGAATAAGGACAAAAACAAATGCGGATAGAGCAGGGTTAAAACTACTAGAAGTAAGGCAACAAGTGTCTTGTTTCTCCAACTCACTCCAAGCACAGGAGGCTTGGAGTAATGGAGAACAACACGCAACAAGAATCACAAGCTATCTAAATAAAAGGTAGAGGAATGCTTCTTGAAATAAAAATTATTTTACAACGGGGTTGGAGAACTCACAAACGAGAGGGATTCCCGATTGTAATCTCCAACAAAATTTGAACACTACACTACCATGCAAAAATGCAAAAAAAAGAATGTAGAAGAAAGCTTAAGGTGATGCTGCTGCAGAACTCTCACTCCAATTCAGGTTGCCCTTGAATTAAAGGAAGCTTGCTCCTGAATCTCCTTTGCTTGGCGAACCTTAAGTGGGGCATGCCTGGCTCCTCCTAGAGTGGAAGGCTTCCACTCTTGAAGTCCTCCTTAGGTGGCATGGACCCTTCTGGACGTCCTCCTTGCCTGGCTTTTCCTCCTTGGCTTGGCGAAGACACAAGATAGAAGAAGGGAAGAAGTTGAAGGCGCCAAGGAGACAAAGTGTCCCCTTAATCTTCTTCTTCTTCTCCTCTTCTCCTTGGTCGTTGGGATGGTGGAATGAAGGTTGAAGAATATGAATTTGTATAGCCAAGCATGATTGGAAATGGGTAGTTAGTGGTCTTTTTATAGAGTGGAAGGAGGGGGGGTAGTTGTGGTTAAGAGGGGATGGCTAGGATGGATTGTAGGTGGTGGTTATAAGATCCTAAGGCTAGGGTTGGTAGCGCCAAGTGAAGGGGTACCTAAGGGTTAGGCCAATCCTATGTGGGAACTAGGGTTAAAGGGTTGTGTGGTGTGTTGTAGGGTTAGGATGGGTTTAGATAAGGTGGTTAGGTGATCTTATGGTGGAGGGTACTTAGCGCCATATGAAGGGATGTTTAGGTGATGGTTAGGTTGGGTTGGTGCCAAGTATAGGTGTGGTTAAGGGGGGCATCTTGGTGTGGGATTGATGGAGGGTGGAGACAGTTTGGATGATGATTACTTGGTGGTGTGGAGGGTGGAGATTTAAGGGAGAGTTGGTGCCAAGTTGAAGGGGTATGGGTAGGTTGTTTTGGTACCAACTAAGGGTGGCTAATGGGTGGTGGTTATGGTGGAGAGGTGTTCTAAGTTGGCGCCAAGTTAGGTTTCTAGTAGGGGGGTTAGGTGTAGGGTTAAGATGGTTTGTGGGGTGATGTGTAGGGTTAGGATGAGTTGCATTTTGGTGCCAAAATGAAAGGATGTGGTTGGCTGTTTTTGGCACCAAAATGATGTGCCTCTTGGTGTTGGTGGTGGATTGAAGGGTTGTGTGTGTGTTGGTGCCAAAGTGGATTAGGAGTAGGTTAGCTAGGTAGACTAAAGGTTAGGCATTTTTGGTGGAGTTAGCTAGGTAGGCTTTTGGGTGGTGGTGGATGGCCATGGAGTGGAGAAGAGCTAGGGTTAGCTAGGTAAGGTAGCTTAGCTAGTTAGAGAGTAGAGGAGATTAGGGTTTAGCTTGGAGAGAGTAGCTAGAAGCTGTCTGAAGTAGATTTGGAGCTGAAATAATTCTCCCGGAGCTGATGATGGTTGAAGAGGTTTTCTTAGGAGCTCAACTACTTAGCATAGTGATGATAATGTCATCATCAGCCATATTTAGCTTTATTTAGTCATAATCCATTGATAAATGATCTTACATAACCGCCAAAGAGCTGTAATTCATTGCATATCCTTTCGAGAGAAATGCATTAAAACAGGGGTAAAACTGTAGTTTTAACAGAATATCCTAAATGCAGAACAATCACGGGATTTCTCAGGGGTTAATTAAAGGTCAAATGGGCATAAATGCCTAATAAGTAGGTTCATGTAGAACGAAACGAGTTTTCACGTGGTTTGAGAATTAATAGACATTTGAAATCCTAAAAATAGACCCGCTTAATTAAACTGAGGTTCTGGTCATGATAAAATTCACCTAAACTTTCTAAAAATCATAGAAAAATATTTCCTAAGGTTTAGTACCTTTGCTTTGACCATTGGAACCCATTTTGACATAAAATAGTCTCAGTTGGACAGTTGTCCTAATTTAGGTTTCTACGTAAATTACCCAGTTAAACTAGGTCAAAACCTAAATCCGACTTCACCATCAGATTCCTTGGATCCAAATTAGGTTTGTACCAAAATTTGGGCCCAATCAAAGATCACCTTGACCTAGTTTGCATTTTGGTCCTATCTGACTCTTTTTTCTCACACACATACCCCTAACTTTTGAAACCTTGCAGGGATCCCCTTAACTTCTTCATCTTCTTCACATCTAGATCACTACTGCCATTAGGAATAGTTGTACCTCACCAGCAAGATTCGAGCGAGATTTTCTCGCTCGTTTCTTAATCAATCAATCCCAAATTTGAACTAGAGATTCCTTGAGGAATTCTCTTTCAATCAAACCCAGCCTTGGACCCTAAGTCTTCCCCAATCTCCCATGCAAACGCATGGGAGATGTGGGTATCCTACATGCGCAAAAACTCTGAAGCTTTCAAGCTTCTTTCCAAGCTTGAAACTCCTTCTTAGGGCTTATAAAAGCATGCCCCATGCATGCCTTACTACCTTAACAAGGTTTGGGGCCAAAAACCTCTTCCTAACCCTACCTCCGGCCCCTCTCCGACCAAGCTCCGACGGTCCTCCTTCCCCATCTTCCTAGGGGCAACCAACGGCCAAATTGGCCTACCCATCCTCTTCCTTGTCTTCCTCCGCGCCTTGTCAGTCAAAATGAGAGCAGTCTTCCCCGTTCTTTGCCGCTATCCCCCTCACGGAGACTTCATCTTCCACGACGCCGGCCTGCCAAAGCTAGTGTCAATCCTAACCCCTTCGACTGTTACAGTAGGTTAGTTAGATTTAGTTAGATCCCTAGGTAATTCCTTATACTTAAAAATCCAAAAACAAACCCTCGACCGAACGCACGCCACCATCGTTCTCATCTCTGGCCACCTCTTTGACGAAGCATTTCCATCACCTCACACCTCTAACCGCCTCGCTACCTACTCCACAACCTCCGCCACATCGACCTGCATAAAACCCCCATATTAATTTCACCGTCCATGCACTCACGACTGCCTTCGAACACACCCATGATCGGCCTCTGTCCCCAACTCCGTCCGGCCACCATACAACCTCACTCTCCACGCCACCACTACCTACACATTCGTCGTGATATGATGAAGGTCCTAAGCTATTTTAATGTGGCCATGAGGTCGTATTTGTGATTCGCAGGTCTCGCCATTGTCCTCCGCAGCCGCGCCATTTTTCCGCCGATGTTCGTCAAGTTCTTGCCATAGTAGCTCCAGCTGATACCTCCAGGTCATGCGGAAGGCTTCCAGGAACTCTTCCAAGTCTTCAATTAGGAGCTTCGACTGCTCCTCTACCTCCAATTGGACGAGCCATCATCAATTGCACGCACGCGAGAAGGAGGGACAATAGTGCCACATCGTAGATTTACAAGCCGCTTGAGCCGCATAAAGGTTTTTTGTCACTATGGCTTATCACCTCCAAACACGGGGTGAGGTCCCTTACACTTGCATACTTGACTTCCTAGACCTATCACTCCTCGCTCATCACCACCCCCAATGAGCCTGGACTCGGTTACGCGATCTGAATACCCAATTAAACTGGATATCAGAGAAGAGAGGAGGAAGGAAGGAAAGAGAGAGCAGGGGAGGGGAGGGTTTTACTCTTCAGAGAGAAAGCCTGACACTTAGTCGAGAAAGGAAAGGAAAGAAGAGGAGAAGGTTGTGAAGAGCTAAGGAAGAAAAAGGAGAAGGTTGCCGTAAGGAGAGAAGAGAGAAAAGAAGAAGGTTGCAGTGAAGAAGAAAAGAGGAAGGAGATAAGAGGAAGAAGAAGCCAAAGACAGCAGAAGAAGAAGATCAGAAGCTGAGAAGAAGAGTACTATAGGAAGGCTTGGTTAAGTTGTTTGATTCTCAGATCAAACGTCTGAGTTCTATTCATTTATTTGACATTATTGAGTAATTGATATATATGTGCTTAGGCTAATAATTGGTGATGTAAATCACCATTATTTTGTTCTAGGTATCTTTTTCTCTAGATACATTGATTTTCATTGAATACTTAATGTGACAGATTAATATTCATTGAATATCTTTATAGTGCTTCATTTATTGTGCTCATTTATATTTTAATTGAGATTAGTATGTGAATTCCTCTTTGCTCCCTGTGTTCGACCTCGAACTTTATTTAGATATTCGAGTTATAAATTGTATTTGTTGATTGAGCGATTTAGGAGACTTTACTACAACGAGACCCATTTTAAAACTCCTATATAGCCCCATTCAACACTTAGCTAGCTAGTTCTTCTAAAGTAGCTAGGCTTGAGTAGTGGAGCTAAGTTGAGTTGGTTTCAACTTATCTAGAGCTAGGTTGAGTTGGATCTGCCTCTGATGAGAACGCCTGAGCTAGCTTAGCTTCTAAGTAGACAAGTAGTAGCTAAGTTGGAGGGAGTTTAGCTGCTGTGAGCTGAGTGGAGATGGGGAGAGCTGGACATAAGCTAAAGTGAACTCCTGTCAACTAGGTTGAGCTAGCTAGAGCTCCCAGTGAACTGATTGGAGCTAGGTTGAGCTAGACTCAACTAAGTTGAGCTGGATCTAAGCTGAGTTGAGGTGAGTTGAGCTATTCTGAGATGCCAACCAGCTAAGATGAGCTGAATGGAGCTGGAGAGAGCTAAACCTAACTCAGGTGAGCTGATATTCAGCTGAGATGAGTTGGATCCAGTTAGGGTTCAGCAGATTTGATCTTCTTCACTTTCTGCCTTCTTAAGTGCTAGGGTTTTAGAGGTCTGATCATCTGCTTGTCCATAATACTCAAGTACATATGTTAAAAACACAAAAGTATGCAATGCATGTTTAACCTAGGTAATGCTTAAATGCAACTCGAAAACCCGTTTGCAGAGTTAAAAACCTAAGAGCTAGATCTATTTTAGGGCATAAGAATAATATAAACTAGCATTTATCAGTGGACAAGTTTTGTTAGTATTTCTCTAGGCAATAAAGGGTGAGAGACAACCTTGAGAGGCTCATCAAAGTTAGGCAGCGGCAACAGGAGTCTTTTCGGTCTTACCTAGACTGATTTAAGACTCAATATTTTAAGTGCAAGAGGCCTCTTGATGCCATCTCCATACAATACTTTAAGTTAGGTCTTTTGACCCAAAGATTTTGGTATGACATCGATGATTTCTTGCCAAGAGACATGACAGAACTATGGGATAGAGCAACAAAGTTTGTAGAGTAGGATGACTCCTTCTATTCCCGTAATTGCTTGGGGGAGCAACAAAATGAGGAGAGGTATTCTCCTGATGAAAGGAAAGGCACAGTGGATATCGCTCCTTTCCGTGGAAATAATCGCTTCAATAAGCGAAAAAGTAATTTTCTGGATAACAAGGATCGACAGAATAAAGGCCAACCTCATGGTCCCCGTTAGCCTAAGCGGGATTTTTATGAGGAATACACTCCTCTCAGTCAACCAGGCGGAGGTATTGGAGGAAGTATGGTCTATTAGAAGATGGACTCTGGGCCTTATTGTAAATTTCACCAGGCCTAGGGACATGCCACTGAAGACTGCCGGGATCTGTGGGATCAAATAGAAACCTAGATCTGAGCTAGCAATATAGCTCTTTTCGTTAGAAGAAATGAGAGTCAAGATAAGGGAAAGCACCCTATGAAGGGCCTAGAGGAGTACCACAGAGAAAAGCTCCAGCAACTTAGATGAGCCAATATGGTATTAGCACAGGAGTTTGAGGCAGAAGATCCCACCGAAGACATGCTCCAGAAAGGGATCTCGCTGTAACTTCCCCTAGAAGAGTATCACTGCCAGGTTTTGGCAGTCATAGAGGCAGAATGCTTGGGAAGTTTCTAGCCATCACCAGTTCGAGTGGTTTATTTCCACCCAGCCAGATGGCGCTAAACGGGTGGATGTTTTTTTTGGAGTAAATGCTACTTCAACAATAAAACCCACCCCTTCAGTTGATGGATCTGGTTGGGATTCTTCTCCCACCATGCAGTGGACAGAGGGAACCTCTATCCGTCAGTTAGCAGCAAGGCTTTTCTCCTCATTGCCAGATCCGGCTGAACACATGGACCCGTTGTTGGTAACTCTATTGCTTGCAGGTGTTAACAGGGCTACATCGATGTTTTAGAAAGATGAGTTCGTTGTAGTAATAAATCCTTAAAAATAGCTCGAACAACAGATAAGATTTATAACTCGAATATCAGAAATGAAGTCTGAGGTTGAACACAAGGAGTAAATATGGAATTCACGTACCCAAATAAAATGTAATTGTGCAGAAGGTTCAAGCCAAATAGTACTAAGAAATGAATAATAATTACTCAGGAATGATAATCAATGTAAAACATGAGTTGAACAATAATTGTGCATGGAAAAAAGAATCTCAAAGCAAAAATAATGGTGATTTAGATCACCAATTATTCAATTTAAGCATATATGTATTGAGTTCAAATAATGCAACAGTACCATCAATCATTCAGACTTGGTACTAAAATATATCAACAGTATCAACCAGGGCACTGTACTTCTTCTTCAGCCTCCTCTTCTTTCTCTCCTTCTGCTTCTGCTCTTCTCTTCTCCTTTCTTCTTCTGTGTGTGCTTCTTCTGCTACTCTTCTCTTCTCCTTTCTTTTTCTTCTCAAGTCCTTCTCCTTCCTTCTTTCCTTCTGCTTTTACAGTACACACAAGCCTTCTTTTCTCTTCACGCACAAGGGCTATGACCCTTCAAATTCGGATAAGTGTTGCAGAGAGCAAAACCCCCTACCCTGCATTCTCTCTCTTTCTCTCTTCCTCCTCTCCTCTTCTAGGTAATCGGATCGGGTATTCGGGTCAAGCGCGTACCCGGGTATAGGGTTGCGGGAGTGATTGCAGCCGAGGAGTGAAGGCAGGTTACGTAGGTCGGGTCAGTGCCAAACCTGTGGGGGACAGGTCATGGGCGAGGCACATGTGAAGGGTGTGGAGGACCTCACCCTCTATGTTAGGAGGCAAGAAGCCCTATTCACAAAATCAACTTATGTGTGCGTTCGCTTCGTGCACTTCCAAGGTGGGACTATTGTCCCCCTCCTTCCTTCGCGTGCGCAGTACTGATGGCACCTTCAATTGAAGTAGTTGCTGCTCTTGTCGTCTTCGATTGAGGACTTGGGAAAAATCCTGAAGGTGGTCTGCAGGGCCTGGGAGTAATAGCAACAATGAACAAGGTTGGAGGAGGGCAGATTTGGCTGGAGAAGGTGGCAACGATGGTGAAGGACGGCGAAACTTGAGAATCACAAATACGGCCTCACGGCCACATTAGAATAGCTCGTATGCATTGACGGACCTTGGCGAGTGTAGTGGCGGTGGTTCTGTGATGGATTGGGGTGTGTGGTGGTTGGCGGAGGTCAGCGAAGGTGGACGATGATGGGTTTGTTCGGTGGGCGATTTGGATGAGCGAAGTGGTGAAAAGGGAGAGGGGTTTTGAAGAGAGTGGAGAGGTGAAGGTTGTGGGCTTGTCGGCGAGTTGATTGGTGGTTTGTGGAGGTCAAATGGACTCGCCGGAGCAGTGACTAGAGGTGAGGACGGTGGAGGTGAACAGCATGTCAAGGGATCGAAATCGAAGGATAAATAGAGGGAAAAAGAGTAGGTGAGACGAGGGAGCATTGGAACCTAAAATTAGGGACGAAATGGGAAGGAATAGGTGTTGGTGTGGCTGTAGGCGTTGGAGAAGGGAACTGCTCCGTGAGGTAGCGACGCGAAGAATGAGGTAGATACGCCCCTGATTTGGCCATCGAGGAGCAGACAAAGGAGAGGGAGATATTAGAACTCCTAATTTGGTTATTGGGAGGCTAGAGACGTTGGAGGAAGAAGTTCGTTGAAGCTAAGGTGGAGCGAGGCCGGAGGTGGAGTTTTGAAGAGGGTTTTAGCCCAAACCTTGCTGAGAAGTTCGACCGAGCCCTGGGGATCCTTATATAGGCCTTAGGGATTGATTAGAGCTTGGGAAGCAAGCTTCCCAAGCTTGGAAGGCTCATCGAAGTTGGAAACCTAAAAATACCTGAACCTCTCATGCGTTCGCATGAGAGATTGGGAAGGTTTTGGGGCTCAAGATCGAATTCAATGGAAAGAGGACTCCTCAAGGAATCTCCTTTCCAATTTTGGAAGGGATTGATTAATCAGAGGAGTTATCTTCAATCAAAGGTCACCGGAGCTATAAGAATAGGATTTCATGGCGGCAGGAACCTTTTTGTGAAGAAGACAACAAAGCTAGGGGGCTATTTGCAAGGATTTTGAAAGTAAGGGCATGCGAGTAGATAAAAGAATCAAATAGGACCAAATTGCAAACTAGGTCAAGACAATCTCAAATTGGGCCCAAATTTTGGTCCAAACCTAATTTGGACCTAAGGAATTCAATGGTGAAGTTGGATTTTGGTTTTGACCTAGTTTGACTTAATTTACGCAAAAACCCAAATTAGGGCAAAAGTCTATCTATGATTCTATTTTGGGTTAAGACGGGTTCTGATGGTCAAATTAAAGGTACCAAATCCTAGAGAATATTTTTCTATGAATTTTAGAGGATTTAAGTGAATTTTATCCTGACCAGAACCTCAGTTAATTAAGAGGGTTTATTTTTAGGGTTCCAGATGTCATTTAATTCCTGAAACGCATGAAAACCCATTTCTGTTTGCACTAACCCACTTGTTAAACTTTTAAGACCATTTGACCCTTAATTAACCCTTGAGAAAACCTGTGATTGTACTGCAATTGAGATATACTATTAAAACTGCAGTTTTACCCTTATTTTACTGTATTTTTCTCAAAATGGATTTGTAGTGAATTACATTTCTCTGACAGTTATGTAGGAGCATTTAATCCTTGATTATGACTAAATAAAGTTAGATATGGCTGATGATGACGTTATCATCATACCCCATGCCTAACTTTTGCTAGTCCCTTAGCAAAATCTCATGGAATTAACTCAAATTCTCGACCATGTGTTCAGATCTCTGATGTGTACTTTGTTTTTGTATATTAGGTCAGAATGCTAATAGTAGGCCTAGCGATACTCAAGTACCAACCAAGATCCGGACCTGACCAGCTCTAGCCTCAGTCCGCCGCAAAGGTTTCTAAGGCCCACATGAACTAACATAAGGTTCGTTGAACTCCACGGTTAAAGCACTTGTGCTTAAAACATGTTTAGTCCCAGTTCAATTGGCAGTGCGTTTTTGTAAGAGAGAGACAAAAGATTTTTTTTTTTTTGGAGAGTTTTCTCTTTCTTTTCTTTCTTTGTTTCTAGCTTCAGATTGGATTTACAACGCGGTCTGTATAGGATTCCAAGCTCCCATCATCAATCCTCAGAGGGTCCTTGGTAATCGATGCTTTGAGATAGCATCGCCCATGGCAACCCCCAGAACCCTGGCTTTCGACACTTCGAGATAGTGCCGCCCATGGCATTCTGTAGCTAAATTCTAGCCCTAGCAATCGACATTTCGAGATAATCCCGCCCATGGCACCTGAACTAGCACAAGGTGCTTACGTGCCCCCGGTAGGATATTTAGATATCCTAGGAGACAAGCATCGAGGAGACGGTATGTTATTGCGCATCTTCAAGGGGAATTTCCCGCCTTTCTGCGCCAGGAAATCTTCCAAATCAACTTGTGTTGATAAGCCGCTCCTAATCTAGGTAGCTTTTCAAAACAGAATTAATGCATTTGTGTGATTTTGATAATTAAGCGCACTGAACAAGATTATGTGTGGATTAGGGTGCCTAGATTATCGAGTCCTGCAAACTAGAGGTCAGTTAACAAGGTCAAATAATCCCTAAGTCGTAGACCTAATACTTAAGCTTTGCATTTTCCTTAACCTCTTGAGGGTTATCCAGATCTTAACAAATACTTGAATTTTTAAGCCTAAACACAAGCCCAAGAGGCCTAAGATTAGCGTTCCTACCAACCTCAGTGTCTCTTAGCACTTTTTGTCTTTTATTTCTTTCTTTTGATTTGGTCAAGAACTAAGTAGATTCCTTAATCTTTTACCAGTGACTATCACTTTTCATTTTAAATTGTTTCTCCTTTTTGATATTTATATCACCTCCCCTTTTCCTCCTCAAGAATGATATGCAATTTGATCTTTCAAAATTTTCTGCCTTCTTTATTTTTTGTTATTTTTTAATTTTTTTGGGCTTTTGGAATATGTATTTTTTTGATGAAACCCTTTCTTGTGAAGTGATTCTCATAGCGTTTTGCACTTTAATACCCCCCATGCCTACGATTTGCAATATCCTCATTGTAAATTAGGTAAGTTCGAGTTTAACTTAGATCATACATTAGAACAGGTTTAGGTGGGTGGACGGTCGGCGTGACTGTTGCAGATGATTTCAAGCTCTGGTACGGGTACAGAGGTGGAGTTGGCTATGAAGGTTTCCCTACCAAGAGGGGTGACGTAATAAAATTGCGGAAATAAAAATATAAAGCAATCTCAAAAATCAATCGCACAATGTACACAGGTATTTTTAGGTGGAAACCCAAACCGGGTGAAAACCACCACCTAACCCTCTCGAGTTAGGATTTTCCGATCAACCAAGTTGATCAAAATCCACTAAACGAATCACTTTGAACGAGGGTGATTCAACCTCAGTACAACCACGCTACAAGTACGAGGGTAGCGTTCCTCAACCCCTTCTCTCCACGAGAAGGATTTTGTCCCACGAAGGAGACGGGAATTCGCAAAGCGAATACCCAACCAAAATACAAAGATAAAATAAAATAGCAGTCCTATAGAGCCAACAAAATTAAACCTAGCTTCTATAGGAAATAGGAAACTCCCCTTTGCAAGGAGTGCGTCGACGATGACGCGGTGCGTGTGCCACGCGATGGCGCTACGTCGCTCTCGTGAACAACAGCGGGAGAGCGGGCGCGCAAACTGAATTTAGCTCTCAAGATGATGGAGCTTGAGCTTGGAGAGCAAGATCTTTTCTGGACACAAAAGAGTGTGAGAGTGTATGTCTTGTGTGTCTAAGTGTATTCAAGTGTGTTTTTAAGTGTCTCTTATGTTGTATTTTGTGTGTAAAGGCTCCCCTCTATTTATAGAGGCCTTAGGAAGGTTTTGGAAGGCTTGGAAAAGCTTCCATAGCCGTTGGGTGCAAAGCCCAAGAGAATCAGGCCGAAATCAGGACAATGATTGCATTTGACAGGGTTATCAGACGTCTAATTCTGGCATCAGACGTCTGGAAGGCCACTTTAAGACGTCTGATTCCAAGGTCAGACGTCTGATTCTATGCGGGTTTCTCCCTGACTTGAATCAGATCTAAACAGGGTTTTTGTGCAAGTCCATCAGACGACATACAGGACGTCTGGCACTAAGTCTGGACGTCTGGAAACCTACTTTTACTGTGGGAATTGATTTCCAAACGTTGCAACGGCTAGAAAATCTCTGAGAAGAGATTTTGGGTCAGCCGAGGCAAAACGGTCATTTATCAGACGTTTGGTAAGTCCTATGGACGTCTGATAAGGCTCTAACGGTCATATTCTTGAGTGTCTGCTAAGCTAGCCAACGGTCCATTATCTGGACGTCTGGCAAGTCCTCAGACGTCTTCTAAGACGTC
This sequence comes from Thalassia testudinum, assembly GCA_037157565.1. NCBI lineage: Eukaryota > Viridiplantae > Streptophyta > Magnoliopsida > Alismatales > Hydrocharitaceae > Thalassia > Thalassia testudinum. The sequence goes on from JAZHRO010000055.1 coordinate 56,770,379, forward strand.
TGGTCTAAGGGTCTGGACGTCTGATTTCATAAGACAGAACTAACTATGTCCAGCCTATCAGTTATCAGACGTCTGAAACAACAGTCAGACGTCTTAAAATCCTTTATCGGACATCTGATTCGTTAATTAGACGTCTGGAAAGTCTGTTTTAACCCTATATTGGTTTTCTAAGTGTTCTACAGAAAACCTAAGTATCCTAGGGTTGTGCAGGTGTTCCTAGGACTACTGTTAGGGTTCTTTGAGGCTCTTTAACATAATGTCTAAGGAAAATAAAGAGCAAGAAAATAAATACAAGAGATACATGAAAGGATAAAAAGAATCTATCCTATTCTTCTTGTCTTCCATCTCCAATCTTTCGCTCCACGCGAACCTCCTCTGTTTTCCGTCAAGCTCCTCCAATCCGTCCTGGATGCGAGCTTGAACTCCGTCTAAACACGTCCACATTTGCAATTGACCTGAAATCTAGGACTCAAATTGCAAATGTTAAATAACACGTGTTTTGTTATCATCAAAACAAATGATCGTGGTGCTCTAGCACCAACAGGCTATTCTAATGGACGGACCCTAAACTGCAATATGAGTTCAGCAAGGGATGTGTCAAGAAGGGCTTCGGGTTTTTCAAAAAGATGATGGGTTGCCTCCCGTTAAGCAATGAGTTTAACGCGTTCAGCCGAGCAGAAAATGGTCATGGAGAAGGAGTGGTCAAATTAGATGAATTTTATAGCATAAGCACCTTGATCAAAAGCCTAGTTGGTCCAACCAGGTGCTTGTTCAGATCAGCAGGCTCATGATGCAGCCCAAACCCAATCAATCTGGCAGGTTGATAGATGTGGATCAAAAGATGTGATACCCACCAGATGCAAGGATGTGGAAGTGTATAGCTAGGGTTTAGCTGAATCGGATCAGCACGATCAGAGTGGGGATCCTTAAATGAAAAAGAATCAGTGGAGGATGTAGGAACCCTACGAGAGTGATCAGAGAAGGATGGGGAGTGATTTGTAGTCTGATCAATGTTCGAAACCTGATAAAAATGTGGAGGGGAATTATGTGTAGCTGGCTCATTGAGGGGAGAATCAGAGTAGAAATTGAGTCCGGTTGCAGGTCGGGGTTGAAAATGGGTTTGGGAAGGTTCTGCATGTGTAGAGATGTTTTCTTTTAAATTATTGACCTCAGCGTCAGAATTAAAAGATGGGTCGTAGTTGCTGAGGTCGTAAATTGGTTCGTAATCATCAGGAAACAACAGTTCTCCGAAATTAGAGTAAGATTCAAAATCATCAGAGAACTTGCAAGAATCATGTTCTGAATTTGATTCGGGATCAGAGGTTCGACCATAGAGTAAATCGAAAGATGTAGAATCAGCAACCTGACTTAGGTCTAGCCTATCCTTAGATTCCAAGCTCAAAAAGGTGTCCCTATTAGGCATGGGCTCGGATTCTTGGCTTGTAGGGAAGACCCAATCAAAACCCAACTCTTCCAACTCCTCGGTTTCGGTATTGTAGATTGGCATGACTTCCGAAAAATCAATATGTATCTCTGAGGAGGTTGGAGAGGTGTACTCATCAAATACGGGTCCTGAATCATAATCTAGATTCGAAATTTGATTTGTTTCGCATGGAGCCTCATAATCATCCCAATAAGGCTCAAATCCAGATTCTAAGTTAAGGGTGTGGGTTAGATCATTAGGATCTAGATTAGGCTCTACAGGGATGTCAGAATTGCTTTCGAGAGTCACCTTATCAGAATAAGGGACAGAATTTACACCCTTGAGAGGTTCTGATTCAATCTTGGTATCATAGGTGTTTGGAACATTAGGGCATGGTAGGGTTGGCTCGTAATCGTGATCACTTGTAATAAGATCTTCCCCACCCATTTCAAGATCAGGTCTGTCAATTGCTATGAAATTTGAATTGGAATTCCTCTAGGTTGGGGGTCTGTAATAAGCTTGATTATCAAACCCGGGATTTGGGAGATTGTGCTGATTAATCCAAGATGTTGCAAGGGTGTGCTGATGCCTATGATCTATAACACGTTTCAACATCTGCATTATCTTGTCTCTTTTTTCAAGGTCATTTCAGTGTATTTTCCATAGTGATGGCTCAAATCTACACAAGATATACTCACCATTATGCCATCTCTCAATTTCTTGGTATTTTGGCATGAGAACATCCCAAGTTGCCCCATTTTCTAGTTGTGTCAAAATCAGCTGTGCTTGTTCTGAAATGAGTGTTGTTGTGTTTGACATATTAACCTGTATATCCTCAAACGGGTTTGCCAACATGTCAAGTTGCATTTTTGAATCAAATGGTGGAATCAAGATGTAGAATCAAAACTCAGGTTAGATAGAAATTGATCAGATCTGAAAGAAATTCCTAAGAAGATCTAGTGAGTCTTCTTAGGTTAAAAACCTAATAGCCTTCTTGTGTATGTGCTCTAATAGAAAGGATGAGGGACTGGATGTGAGATTTGACCCAATCAAGTTACCCAAAGATTTTTTTTTGGATGACTAAGGCAGCTTTGAGGCGGATGATACCTCTGAATCAAAAATTCGCACACCCGAGAATTACCTGGGTAGCTAGGAAGGGAGAGCCCTGCAAAGACCCTTACATGGTAGAGCGTCCCCACGGGTTACAGGGTTTCCCCCACCTGACCTTCCTTGTCACTAAGGGTGTAGGTAGACCGGAATGTGCGAACTTAAGACCTTAAGTCTACCAATTTTATGTCCTAATTTGTGCCTTGACTTTCACTTGATTAGAAGTTAATTCAACTTGTGACCTAATTTGGGAGGTTGGTTGGCCTACAATGTAGACCAACTTCATATGTCCTGCCCTAAAGATGGCAGAATGAGATCTAGGTCAACACCTAGAAATCACCTTGATTGACTCTCAGGTTATTAGGAACAAGGATTTTAGGGTTCAAGTGAATTTAGAGCCTAATTTTAGGATTTTTGTTGATTAGATCTTTTCAACCAAGCGCTTAGGTAGCACTAAATGCAGGTGGGTTTGTTTCCTTTTATGCAGGCAAGTGTGAACTAGCACTTCAAAACCCTAAAATTGAAACCCTAAGTGGCTCTATTTTGCATCTAATTTGATCTCAACATGTTACACCTTGGACTCAAACAAGAAGGTGAGTAGTCTAAGATGATTAGAAATTGAGTGCAGTCCCTAATAGGCACAGGAAATTTGGGGTAGGGAATTCCAAATAGAATCGTCTCAATCTTCAATTAGATTTGAAAAAACTTTCATAAAAAACATGCCTTTTTAAATGATATTTACTATAAAAATAAGGCAGCTGATTCATAATTAATTATTTCCTTTTTTTATCTTCCCAAGATTAAGAGGTTGATCAGGGAAGAAATAAGAGGTTACCTGCCCTGGTGTGTTTTTTTCGCGCAGAAGATCTCCTTATGAAGTACCTCGCAAAATCACAATAAAGTAAACAAGGCAAGTTAGTGCTCAAAAATAAAAAAATATAGCAAGAGAATAGCGGTGAATTGCACATTATTCCCCGACAACGGTGCCAAAATGTTAACAGGGCTAGATCGAGGTTTTAGAAAGATGTGTTCGTTCTAGTAATAGATCCTCAAAAATAGCTCGAATAACAAATAAGATTTATAACTCGAATATCAAAAATGAAGTCCGAAGTCGAACACAGGGAGTAAATATAGAATTCACGCACTAATCTCAAATAAAATGTAATTGAGCATAAGGTTCAAGTGAAATAGTACTAAGAAATAAATAATAATTACTCAGAATGATAATCAATGTAAAATATGAGTTGAACAATAATTGTGCATGGCAAAAAGAATCTCAAAGCAAAAATAATGGTGATTTAGATCACCAATTATTTAATTTAAGCATATATGAATTGAGTTTAAATAATGCAACAGTGCCATCAACCATTCAGACTTAGGTACTCAAATATATTAACAGTATCAACCAAGGCACTGTGCTTCTTCTTCAACCTCCTCTTCTTTCTCTCCTTCTACTTCTGCTCTTCTTCTCTTCTCCTTTCTTCTTCTGTGTATGCTTCTCGTCATACCCCTAAGCCAAAGTTATGCTAGTCCCTAGCAAAATTAATTAGAAATATGATGATTTAAATGCCAGGGTTTAAATTATTATAAATAAAATCTAAGTAGAGGAATGCTTAGGTCAGAATTTTGGATATTCAATTTTTTAGATTTTTATGTATATATAAATAAGTATTCATAAATATGCAGAGTATTATGCAAAAATCTCTTTACTTAGACTTAAAAACTTAAATACCCTTCTCAAAATACACTTTAAAAAAAAAGAGTTTTGACAGGAATTTTATCAAAAATCAGAATACCGAAAACTCACTTATTCTCTATAATCACTCTAAACCCTAGAAACTCAGAATTCAAAGTGTTTTCAGAAAACAAAACCCAAGAGTTGGAAATTAAATTTTAACTCAAAAACTTAGTGGACTTAAGTTAATCCTTAAGTTTATGAAATCTGATTTTTATCAACCTATGTTTTAGAAAATTAGCCAGACACTCATTATTAACCAAACTTAGAGTGGTAAAACCCTAATCTACCAGCCCACAGCACCAAGGATAGACTTCTAAACCTAGGGTTTTTTCAATCTTTTTCCTTTAGACCTCATCTGCAAGTCCTCAAAACTCGATTTCTTAGGCTTAACTACCCAATACAAAGGTTCAGTAGATATGATTTTAAAGCATCCATGCTTGTAAAAAGAATTGTCCTAGAGGCATCTAAAGTTACAAAAATCCAGATCTTAAGAAATCAATTTCCAATCCAGGTTATTCCAATTCAAGCCTTTGGCTTGGCCTTACTTAGATTTGGTTGCTTTCTCCTTACCAGTTTTTTATCCCGAGGTCAACACTTTTTGTGTATATCTTCCTGGTGGACCACTGGGTCTCTTATTCCTAATTTTTATCTCCATATTTTTTCAACTCTTTTCTATAGGATAGAGCACCCATATGTAGCGAGGTGTTCTTTTATTTGATGGAAGGGTAGCATTTATTTGTACCGAGATGCTTTATTTGGTGGATAAAACTGCATAAGCACTCATTTGTAGCAAGGTGCTTAACTGCAGGGTGTATTATTCTTTTTTTATTTTTATTTTTATTTTTCTTTTCCTCCTCATTTTTCTTACTAACATAATACTCCATATACTTTTTCTAGGTGAGTGGCGCATCCTTCACCCTTTCAAGAGCCACCCCGTGGAAATCCTTGGACTAAAGAGGATTTAGAATCAATCTCTTAACCTCTATGTTTTCACGGTCTCAGATGCCAACAAGACAACTCTATGTGTGTGAATTTTGGATGCTTACATTACATAGCTCTCAAACCAGAGCTTGGACAGCAAAGCCATTCACTCTTAGGTCCTTCAAACTCATAGTTTCTTCCCACAGGATCTGTCAAGACACAACTTGCCAAGTCTAGACGAATGTCCTTAGTTGATTAAGCTACCTACAGCCTGATAGACCTTAAGACTAAGAATCTACCAACTCTTTACTTAATTAACTTTGAATATCTGACCTTTTTACTTAACTTGGTGGTAAAAATAGATGTTCAAAAAGCAAAAGGACTTAGTCTAATTAACCAAGAAAGTTATAATTTAATTCCAAAACTCAAGTTTTAAACTTAATACACCTTAGTTACTTTATTTCAAGGTAAAGAGCGAAAAAACAGATCCGTAGGGTTTCAAATTCTAACTCAAACATCCCATTCAAAATTTCGCGAACAAATGCGTATTTTGAAAAGATTATTTAAGTAAGAATCTAAATAAGGATTTAATGCTCTTATAATCTAAATAAGGATTTAATGCTGTTATAAAATACTATTTACAATATATATATATATTTTTTGGTTTCTAACCTAAAAGCAAAACAAGCCTTAATTACTAATATAATTAAGTATAAATATATTTTTGGTATCTTCTTTTTCTTCTTTATTATAAATGTAAAACCCCTTTATTATTTTTATGATTTTTTAATTTTTCAATTTTTATATTTATATAATTTTGTTTTTATGCTTTATAAAATTTTCAAATTTTTATGAATTTTTCAAAATTTTTCAAATTTTTAGGGTATTTTTGACTTTTCTAAATTTTTTAATTTTTGGGTATTTCTATTTTTTAATTTTTCATGGGTATTTAATTTTTTTTTGTGTTTTTATATTTTTACTTTTATCTACAAATATACTTGAAGTGAAAATGTCACTTCACACCCCCCAAGCCAAAATATTACAATGTCCTCATTGTAAGAAGGGTGGAAAAGAATATTACACTTCACTTAGTGTAGAGTGACGGAAGGAGTCAAATAGAGATAAAAGATGTGTTTGCGGACGATTTCTATTCTGACCAAAGGTCAGAGTGGTTAGTCAGACTAAGTGAAGGTAATCAGTGTAAAATAAGTGACAATTTAGGTGCAGATTCGAGTGTGTGTAGAGAAAAGTGTAGAAAAATAGGAAACAACTATATATAGAATGAGTGGTGGAATGATGGATGTAAACCCTAGTGGAGCATGTAACAGTCTCCAACGAGACCCAAAACATGTGGTTCCAAGAAAGGTTTTAAACATTAACCACTAACAAATTTGAAGGGTTGATCCTTGTTGGGTTCAGTGATTTTGACAGCTCTATTGTTGAAGACTCTAACTACAATAAATGGACCTTGCCATTTGGGCCTAAGTTTCCCAGGGAAGAGCTTCAAATGGGCAGCAAAGAGCAATACCTTTTGACCAAGTGCGAAAGATTTGCGGGAAATATGTTTATCATGGAAGGCTTTAAGTTTTTCCTTATACAACTTTGAACTCTCATAGGAATCATGTTATAATTCTTCAAGTTTGCTAAGCTACAACCTACGGTAATCACCAGCCTTTGCGAGGTCTAAATTACAGGCTTTAATTGCCCAATAGGCCTTGTGTTCGATTTCTACCCAAAGATGACAAGGTTTCCCGTAAATAAGTCTGTATGGTGACATGCCTATTGGTGTTTTGTGAGTGGTCCTATAAGCCCACAAAGGCTCGTCTAAATGGGAAGACCAATTCTTCCTATCGGGTCGGATTATCATTTGAAGGATCTTTTTGATCTCCCGGTTAGAGACCTCGGTTTGCTCATTGGTTTGGGGATGATAAGGTGTAGAAATACGATGTGTAATCCCATATTTTCTAAGTAGGTTCCTAAACTGGGCGTTGTTAAAATGGGATCCGCCGTTAGAAATGATAGCACGAGGTACCCCAAAACGACCGATAATATGACTCTGTATGAAAGGAATGACAACTCGATGATCATTTGTGCGAGTGGGTATAGCTTCGATCCAACGAGATACATAATCAACTGAGAGTAAAATATACTTGAAGCCAGAAGAGGACGGAAACGAACCCATGAAATCTATGCCCCAGATATCCAAGATCTCACAGACTACAATTAGATTCAGAGGAATCATGTCTTTCGGGACATGCTACCAAGAGACTGGCGAAGACTACATGCCTTACAATATGTCTGTGAATCTACAAATAAAGTGGGCCAATAAAACTCACATTGTAGAACTTTTGCAGCGGTCTTACGACTAGAAAAATGATTGCCACAAGCCTGGTCATGACAAAAGGAAAGAATAGAATCGATCTTGAAAGAGGAAACACAACACCTGATGATTTGATCATTGCAGAGTCGAAACAGATATGAATCTTCCCAGAAATAGTATTTCGCTTATGATCTGAGTCGTGATTTGCGATTCCTGTCCCAATCAGGCGGGAATTGATGTGTAATCAAATAGTTGACAATGTCTGCATACCAAGGAAGATATGATGATATAGCCAAAAGATGTTCATCAGGGAAGTGCTCAGTGATTGGAGGAGATGATTCAATAATCACAGAAGGAAGGCAGGAAAGGTGGTCGGCAACAACATTCTGTCGTCCAACCTTATCACGAATTTGTAGGTCGAATTCTTGCAAGAGCAAGATCCATCTAATCAATCTAGGTTTTGTGTCCTTTTTGGATAGAAGGTGTCCGATAGCAGAGTGATCAGAATACACAACGATTCGAGATCCGAGTATATAAGATCTGTACTTTTCTAAACCAAATACTATTGCTAATAATTTCTTTTCTGTAACCATGTAGTTCATTTGTGCCTCATTCAAAGTCTTACTAGCGTAGTAAATCACTACTAGATTTTTCTCGATTTTCTATCCCAAAATAGCTCCAATTGCGTAATCTGATGCATCACACATAATTTCAAATGGTAAATTCCAATTAGATGGTTGTAGGATCGGAGCCTGTGCAACTCTATCTCTCAATGTCTCAAATGCAGATATACACTCCTCACTCATCTCAAAAGTCGTGTCCTTTGTGAGGAGGTTTGTGAGTGGTCGGGCAATCTTCGAAAAGTCAAGTATAAATCTTCTGTCTAAACCCACATGCTCAAGAAAAGATCTGATGCCCTTGATCGAGTCAGGAATTGGAAGATTTGAGATTTGATTGGTCTTGGCTCGATCTACTTGGATACCTCGCTCAGACACAAGGTGCCAAGTACAATGTCCTCTGGAACCATAAAATGGCTCTTCTCCCAGCTGAGGACAAGATTCACTTCTATACATCTCTTAAGAATCTTTGACAAATTATCTAGACAAATATCAAATGTTTCTCCGAAGACTGAAAAATCATCCATGAATACTTCCATACATTCACCCACCATTTCAGTAAAAATAGCTAACATGCAACTTTGAAAAGTTGCGGGTGCATTGCAAAGCCGAAATGGCATTCTTCGGAAAGCAAAGGTTCCGAAGGGGCAGGTCAAAGTCATTTTCTCTTGATCTTCGAGATAAATTGTGACCTAATTGTATCCAGAATAATCATCCAAGAAGTAGAACCTATTACCAGCTAATCTCTCAAGAATCTGATCAAAGAATGGCAAAGGAAAGTGGTCCTTTGACAAGCGTGGAAATCGCGAATTTTGAAATCGTCGAAAATCATAGTATAGTCGCGAAATTCCCTCGAAAAAAATATTTATAATAACGAAACTTGCATAGATTTCTTTTCTTTTTAGAACTTGAGACCCGGTCGTTCGTCTCTGGGAGACGTGAAAACAAGTCGAGATTTGGATCGGCTTAATCTAACCTAAATCGAACCTAACCTAATATTTTTGTCTTTTTGTGTTTTTTATCTTTATTTTGAAACATGAAATGAAAGTATGCATCAAAGTTGTAAGCCGTGAAGATAATAGCATGCATATAAAACCATTAAACAAGAGTATCATGCATCAAAAATTAAGTCACTATAAAAATCTGGATACATGGAAATAAAGCTAAACTAAAGAAAAGGATCAACCAAGAGAGGCTAAGGAGAAGCTTTCTTGGCCATCCACTAAAGAGAGGAGGATGGGTGTGTGCACCCAAGTGGAGAGAGGAGGGTGTTGCACCCTTTCTCTACCAATGGTTGTCCTTGAGAAGACCTTGAGGGGGGTCTTCTCTATGGTTGTCTAAGAGGAAAAGAAAATGGGGCGTGGACACTCTATGGTGGAAGAAGAGGGCACTCCCACAAGAAGAAAGGGGAAGGTGGTGCATCCTTATGCTCTTCTTCTTCTTGCCACCCTTGAAGAAGCTTGGAGGAGAGCTTCTTCCTAGCCGTCCATGGAGGGAGCCTTGGAGGAGGAGGAGGACCTTGAGAGGAAGAGGAGGAGGTGTGGTCGCAAGTTGAGAGAGGAAGAGAGTGAATGGAGATGGTGCAATTTCGTGGCTCTCTTTGCCCTTATGGAAGGCTCCATTTGGTTGCCACTTTTGGTGGCTCCAAAATTAGCTAATGCCACATTTTTAGGATCTAGATTTGACACAAGTTTTAGGGTTTCCAAGAGAGTGTGCTTGGGCTTGGTAGGGGTAAAATAGGAAGGTGTGTGTTTTTCGTAGGGCTAGGTTGTGGGTTTTGGTAGGATTAGGTGCTAAATAGGTTGGGTCAATCAAGATTAAGTGGGTGTGGACCTAATTAGGCTTAGGAAAGTCTAATTGGATAGGAGTGATCCTAATTAAGTCTAGGTCAAGTCTAATTGGATGTGTGCATGAGATTAGGCTAGGGTAACCCTAATAGGTATGAGTCAATTAGATCCTAAGTGGATCTAATTGGGCTCAGACGCACCCAATCAACTGTAGATGCACTCAATTAGGTAGGAGATGGTTCAATTGGGTTAGGGATAGGATAAGTAGGGATATGGATAGTGGACTAGGCTTAGGAGGTCTCTAATTAGGTTTCCTAGGGTGTCTGGTGGGGTTCCTAGGTCAAAATAGGCAAGCTAGGGCTTCCAACACCAAAATCACGAACCAAAGAGCAGTATCAGATGTCCAGGATAGTGGTCAGACGTCTTATACTACAAAATTGGACGTCTAGACATTAAATTGGATGTCCAATTCTATGTCAGTATGAGTTTTGCTTCCTGGATTGTTATTCTGCAGAAATCAAACGTCCAGCCAGATGTCTGGACGTCCTAAAAGGTGCTGGAGAGTGGGTTTTAGGTTTTCTAAGGTGGGTTTTGGTTCCTAAGTGTTTAGGAGAGGGATAGGGTGGATAAGAACATGGATAGTGCTATCCATGTTTGGGTTTTGAGGCTAAGGTGCCCTAATGGAGGTTGTTTTGGATTTGGGAAGGCTGTCCTAGGGTTTCTAAGGGTAGGGATAAGGCTATCATCCTCACTCCTCTTATCTGGATCAATCTTCTTCCTTTATTGCTTTATTCCGCTATCTCCTTCATGGATCACTTTATTGCCTGCAAATAGTAATAAAAACCATTAAATAGCAGGATATCTCATCTTATTCTAAATAGACTAATGCAATGCATGATATGCAAGATCTGAGTGCAATATCCACAAATTAAGATTGGTTCAACCATTATTTAGGTTAATTAGGAGCCATGATTGCTGTGCAATCATCCTTCTTTGTAACCGTGTTGAGTTTGCGATAGTCGATGCAAACTCGCCACGAATTCGCAATTCGTGTGTGAATGGTTTCTCCAAATTCAGTCTTGATTATGGTGAGTTGTGCCTTTTTAGGTATCACTTGAATTGGACTCACCCAAGGGCTATCAGATATAGGATATATAATGTCAGCATCTAGCCACTTGATTATTTCCCACTTTACGACCTCCTTCAGATTTGGATTTAAATGTCTTTGAGCTTCTCTTGAAGGTCATGCCCTACTTCTATATAGATGCAATGAGTACAATAATTGGGGCTAATTCCAGTGAGATCATGTAGAGTCCACCCGATTACCTTCTTATGATCTCGTAAAACCTTGATCAATTTTGATTCTTGTGATTCAGATAAATTGGAATTGATGATTATAGGATATGTTTGATTAGGTTCGAGATAGACATATTTAAGAGTATCAGGCAATGGCTTCAATTCTAATGTAGGATTCGAATCAACAGCAGGATTTAGGGGGGGATTTTCGATTGCAAAAAGTGACTGAAATGAGTCATGTGATTCAGATTCAGGATCGAGTATAGATTCTGATAGCGGGTTTTCATTTTGAGGGTACAAGATATCAAAAGATGTGTTTTCCACTTCTAAGGAACTAGGGTCATCCTAAAAAACTGAAATAGATCTACTTTTCTCAATCCATTTGCAATATAATCCTCGAGAAGCTCTAAATATTTCCAATTTTATTGTCTTTTCCCCAAATTTTAACTCAATCTTTCCAGACTCACAATCTAGGTTGGCCTTAGTAGTGGCCAAAAAGGGTTTCCCTAAAATAATTAGGGTATCTCTAATGCATTCGGGTACTTCCATATCAAGGACAATGAAATCCATAGGAAAATAAAAGTCCCGAACTCTTATAATAATATCCTCCAACATTCCCTTAGGTGACTTAAAAGATCTATCAGTTAATTGTAAAGTCACACTAGTAGACTTAAGGTTTTCTATTTGGAAATGGTCTACTAAGGATAAAGGAATGAGATTAATAGATGCTCCTAAATCTAGGAGAGCTCTATCAAAACACTGGTCCCCAATTATACAAGAAATAAATGGAGAACCCGGGTCTCTCTTTTTCAAAGGAAGCATACCCAAAATAATAGAGCTCACTTGCTCTGAACGTACCACAGTGCTTCCTTTCCTCGGCTAGCGCTTAGGAGTACACAACTCCTTGAGAAATCTCGCATAAGTTAGAATATGTTTAATAGCACTAGGAGTAGGATATTAATATATACCTATTCAAAAATTTTAACTAAATCTTCATCTAATGTAACAAGTTGCTTTTGTTTCCTAGTCTTCTTCAAAGCTTCTGGGAATGGGACTCAGATTTCCTGTACTACTAAGGTATTACCCTGATCTCGCGAATAAGCGGGATTCACGGAATTGGGTGCGTCACCTCTTACAGGTGTAGAAACAGGGGCCGTTCTAGATGTACTAGGGTCTTGGGATAGGTTTCGTGGATCTACTAGATCCCTAGTGGAAGTCTCACAGCAAGTTGTAACAGAGTTAATACCCGCATGTGAAGAAGCTGGTGAAGAAGAAGATGCTTGATTTTGGAAAGATGGATTAGAGAGTAGAGGTTGGTCATCTTGAGTCAAAAAAGATTGCTGTTGATTTTGATACTCGTAATCATGAGTAGCAGAAGGTGGATTCTGATTCAGATTTTGATTCAGGGGTATTTGATTAAGGAAATGGACTTGTCCTTAATTCAGATGTTGAAATCCCAAGTATGGTCTCTGCTAGATATTCATAGGGTTTGGAACTGGCTGGGATGGAAGGGCCCCTAGCTGACGAGACTCAGCTAACTGCGTGATTTGGCCCCTGAGATAAGCTAGTTCTGCCAAACATTGCCGTTGTACCTCAGCAAGAGCTTCAGCATTCTGTCACTAGCTCTTAGTCACAGCTCGCAAAATCTGGTTGAGCTATGAGTCTCTATTTGACCTCGCGAAGTTCTACGAACCCATGTAAAATGGCTTCGCATTTGGTTACTGAAACGGCAACGTAGGCGGGTTTTGCCTGGTTTGAGTCGGATATGATGGTCTTTGTGAATGGTCAGACCAAGAGAATTAGGGTGATTACACCATCCAGGATTATAGGTATTCGAATATGGGTTTGATCTCAGTGCGTATCCCTGAATGGCATTCAAATCAGAAGGATAAGGCGTGTTTTCTGCAAAAACAGGAAGTGGGGACAGAGGTGGGAAAGATGTGGGAACAAAGGTCCCTCCTTGGGTTAGTGTAAGAGTAGATAGAAAACCCAAGGAAGATGGATATCTCGAATCCAGATTATTCACTAACTCCCTCTCCACGGGAATTTGCGAAATAGGTAAAAGCGCAGGATTATGCGTAGCGAGAAGAGGCGTAAGAGATTTTATCGTGTTTCTGACCTCGTCGAGATGCTTTGCTACGATATCGACTTTGTCTAGTTTCTCTGCTATGATCTCTAAATCCTTCGAATTGGATAGATTCCCGATCTCGTAAATGCCCTTCTACGGGTTTTGATGGGCTATATTGGTGCTCCCTGTGAATTGCAACATTGATGTGTTGTTGATCAAGTTCACCATCCCTTCAAATAGTTCTGAGGCGGATTCTGCGTCGCGATTCAAGAAATTCCCTCCACAAGAGGCATCGACCAGATTGCGAATGCCTTCTTGCAATCCATAACAAAAGATGTGCATTAGTTGCCAGCGAGGGATGTCGTGATGTGGGCATTTCCTTTGTAATTCATGAAAGCGTTCCCATGCTTCATGAATTGATTCTACTTGATTTTGAGAGAAGGTAGTGATGGCTTGTCTTAATGCATTGGTGCGACCAATAGAGAAAATTTTCTTAAAAAATGCAAATTCGAGTTTAGCTCAAGTCGAGATTGGTCGTGCTATAGTTCTATACCAGTAGGCAGCCTTGTCCTTAAGGCTGAAGGCGAACATCTTCATCAATAGGATTTCCCAACTTTGAATTCGAGGACTAAGAGTCTGAGATAGATTTTTTAGATCTTCAATATGTTGAAATGGATCCCCAGATGCAAACCCGTGAAAGTATGGGATTAGACCTATAATATTTGGCTTTAATTCTAGGTCATTTTCCCCAAAGGGAATCCTAACATTAGGCTCTACTTATGCATTGGATGGATTATAATAGTCTTGGAGTAGAGGTCTATGATAAGGGATCGGTAAATCAAGGTTTTCAAAACCCTCCTCAGGTCGAGGTGGAGGACGGGTTTGTAGGTTCTGCAAATTTTGGAGAGCAGCTGAAAGAGCGATCTCCGTTTTCGATAAAAACTTTAACATAAAATGGTGTGTCATTGTATTTAATCACGTGGTAGAAAATCATTTTTCAAAACCTTTTATCTCAGAATCTAACCACGAAAATAGTTAGGTTATTTCCACAGAGAGGAATCGACCTATTGTACTAGTGAATGGTGCCTCAATTATTCAGAAAACTCAATGGGTGCGCATATTACTTAGTGCAACTCTCTTTCTCCAATAAACTCTTATTCTAAATAATTAATCAAGAATGTAGGTGTTTATATGTAAAATCACCACAACCCAATATTCTATTAAATAGTGATCTTGGCAATGGATATCAATGGCAATATTAATTTTCAATAAAAGAGAACTTGTTCATTGTAATCAGCATCCCATAGTTAATAGCATTCATGAGAAGAATCTGACTTTAAGTAATTCACCTAGAATAGGGGGATATTCATGCAAAATTCTTTCAATATATTAATTAAAAAAAATAAAAGAATAGTGAACCTCACAATGGCATAACCCGTAAATATTAATTGAAACCAAAATAGGGGTTTTCCCTTCTCTCTTCCACGCACGTGTGAATGAGGGGTTGCCGGCTGGCTGGAGCTCGGTGGAGGCGAGTGGGAGAGACGGTCGTGATGGCAGTCGCTGCTTGGCCAATGATCATCGGATGTGACCGGTGCACGTGGATGACCGGCAGCATGAACGATAGCGGAGGTCTATGGAGGTTGCATACGTGGGCCGCATGTGGTTGCGCATGGCCCCCAGTGGTCGACGGTGGTCGTGTGGTGATTCTAGCGAGAGTTGAGGAGGTTGGAGGAGCATGGATGGCACAGGGTGGCAGCTGTGATTTGGGTTCTTTCGTTTGGAGTTGCAGGTGGCGGTGGAAGGAAGAAGAGGATGAAGAAGAAGAGGAAGGGGTGAGGAGTTTGGTTGTAAGTGTTGGTGGTGTTTGGTTGGAGGAGTTGGGTGGTAGTGATGAGAGGATTGTCTGCGGCGAGGGGATGGGTTTGGGTACTTTGCTGTTGGTTGACGGGGACGAAGAAGAGGGTGAAGATGGAAGGCAGGGGGAGCGTGGACGTAGTGGTGCACACGCTGTCACCGTGTGCGCCTATGGGTTTGGAGGGCGGCAAGTGCGGTGGAGCAAGCTTTTGGCCACGGTGTACGTCAGGGGTTCACAATGCACACTTGGTTCATAGGGTGCGCTTGTTCCACGGTGGTGGAGAGGGAGGACATCCCCGCAAGGGGAGAAGGAAGATGGATGATCTCCTCGGAGAAGATGCCTTTGCCTTTTAACTTCTTCCTGAATCTGTTTCTCCTCCTCTCCCTTCTTCACAGCTATCGCTAACTCTAAAAATAGAGTGAACATTCGGTTGGCCTTGCATGAAGGTTGAGATAGAGCGGGTCAAATGGAGGAGGTTGGGTTGCACGAGGCCCGCTTGCTTGGATTGGTAGTTGGTGGGTGGCGGTGCGTTGAGGGGGCATGCACATATTTACTCCTCATGTCTTGCCTATCATCATAAAAACATGTTATTAATGGTAACTTTAACACATACAAATATATGCAGGATAAGATAGAATATCATTTAAATCATGAATAGTTAAAGATTAGGAATATGTAATTAACAATTACTTAGGCTAATTAGCACTCCACTAAAGTGGACTGATCAAATACCCCCATGCCTAAGTTTTGCTAGTCCTGAGCAAAAATGAAAAATAATAGAAGTAATTAGAAGATTTCTTCTTTCCTTATTCCAAAAATTTAGAAATCCAAACAAATGTGAAGTGATAATAGCCTAGGTAATGGATCCAAGTAAAAAGCCAAATTACATTTACAGCTTATACTTATCCCTTGGTGAACATTTTATCAGGATAAGCAACTACTTTCCTCGGGGATAAAGTAGAAAATAATCTGTAGTTTGACCCTGGTTTTTTAGCTTAAGTAGGAGATACTAAGTTGAATTGATTTATATCTGATGGCTCACACTCATCTGGTGCTACTTGTAGGCTAGTACTGCAGACTCTAACTCTCCAGACTATCAAATGAGTCAACCCAGAGAGAGGCTTAATAATTGTGCTCTCTTGATGTTCCTTTGTGCTCACTCTTTTCCTTCTTTTCTTTCTGAGATCACAAATCTCACTAGATTTTGTAAATGTACTCAATATTTGGTGGCCTCACATGTCATTCACTTGAATTAAAATCCTAATAACCCTATAACTAAGTTAGAAGACCTCAACCAGTATTCGGGCGATCAGAATACTGAAAAGTAGGTATGGGTCATATTTGGTGGATCACAGTGGGTGTTTTTGTTGTTGCCTAAAAACATCAATATATAATTAAAAAAATGACAAGAAGATGGAACTCTAAACTCGGACTCTTTTCTTTTTCTTTTTCTCTCTTTTTTTTTCTTTTCCTTTTTTTATAAATATTTCCTTCTTTTTTTTTTCTTTTTATAAATCAACATAATACAACGCAGACTTTTATTCATGAGGCATTATTAGGGATGATGATGGTCAAAAGGACATTGTGTGGCTTATTTGGTGGAAGTGCCTACTCTCGACACCAGGAAGGAATGGATAGGATAAGCATATTTCTGACCTTTGACACTATTACCCTTCTTTAGCCGATGACTCTATGAAAGACGGTCGTAACCATCCACCATAGTCATAATTTTATTAGGACTCTATCTTTATGTATCTGCCTTATTTGGTGACTCTCAAGAATTCACACAATGTACGCACATAGGAACAAAGAGCGAAAACTATGCCTGACTTGGAAGTATCATCATCTAATTAACCAGAACTTAAGAGTCATTGTACTAGACTTAGCGCACCAGTAGTCTCTCTACTTTCTTCTCACAAATATGAGGTGGATCTAATACAAGATAGTATGCCTGACTCCCTATTAACTGTCCAAGGGTTCACTAGACTAAAAATGCTTATTGGTTTTCTTCAAAGATCCATTACCCATTCTACGTACAAGTGAAGTAAATGTACTGGATTCTAAACTTAAGAAATAATTTAAGAAGAAAATATTTAATGACACCTCCATGATAAAGATGTTTTTCTAGGGACTAACCAATTTAGCTTAAGAAAAGAGAGATTTTTTTTTTATGCTAATGCACCTAACCTAAATGCATGAATACTTCCTAAAATGCAAAATGCACCCCCCATGCCTAAATCCTACAATGTCCTCATTGTAAAATTAAAATAGGGAGAGAAAGGAAGGAAATCACCTGATGATGGTGTTATTCTGAACGCTGAGTTGCCTCCCAACAAGTGCTGCATTTTCTGTCAGCAGCTAGACTTATAGGGAACCTATAAGTCTGGTTCTCAACAAAAAGAGCTAGGCCCTAAAAATATGTGTAACAACTCGGGCTTAGAAAACAAGTAGCCACGTATGTTGGCGAGCTGATGATGCAATGTTATCCCAAATGTTCGCTAGACGACATGAAAGCAAAGAACTTCGTAGGCTACTTGGAGAGGTCTAGGAATAACAAAAGGAACATGGAAAGGGACCTCCTAAAATGGAATAAGTGGAGGATAACAAGGGTCCTCCAAAGCACGAAGGGTTTTAAAAGATATAAGCATAATAATTTCAAACCCTTGAATGGCGAGACTAAAAGTACAAGTATCAATCCACACTCGTCATTCTACCCAAGGATATACTGGCCTGATATACTCCCCAGAAAGAATGTATGTGAGTAGAGACTTGAGCCAAGGATTGGTTAGGGAGTGTAAGGGTTGTTTGTGGTGTTGGGAGGTAATGATTAAGTCTAATGAGGGCTTAGTCGGTGTCGAGTCCAATTCCAACAATGATTCAGATTGTGTATTCTCCCTCACAATTATTGCAGAAAAATTCACGTCACCCTACCTATCATTAATGATTGGAGTCATATTTTCATCTTCCAGTATATGTGAATCAATGGTGGACTCCAAATTAAATTCCTTTGATGGCAGGGTCGAAGCAACATTATCATTAATTTCATCCCCAGATTCTTTTGTATCACTTGAGTTTTTGTCGGGATGTATACGTGATTCACGAGTAAAGAAAGGAGTTGCTTCAGTATCCTCAATTATTTCTGAAGGAGGATCAGTCTTAATGTTTTGGAGTAAGCCTATATCACTCAATTCTTCGTTCTTCTCAGGGCATAAATCCTCAATTGATGTGTATTGTCCTCGAGAGTCTCTCCTAGGCTTCTTACTATTGTGTTCGTCCTCCTCCAATATCAACTCCTGGTTTTGCGGAGGATGACCCTCAAAATCAAAAGTAGGGAGGAATCTGGATTTCACCAGATTATTTATATCCTCAGGGGGTAAGTCCTCGAAGAACACATAATCCCCCTGTGATTCACTCCAGATTCTAAGGTCGGGTTCCTTCATCAGGTTATCATCCTCCTCTAAAATAGACTCTTTGTACCCCTGAGACCAAAATTGATCCAATTCATCCACCATTCTCTTAGGGTCACCTTCATTGGACGTATTTAAATCTTCAGAATGCTAAATGGTAGGTGTTGATTCTCTAAGTGGAGGGTCAAGATTAGGCTCACTAAAGGTAGAATGGGGTTCCACCAAATGATTAATAGGGTAAGTGACATGAACAATATGACCTTGACATGAGTTATCAGGGGTAAGGAAAATACTATCATTAGGGTCAAGGTCCTCAAGAAGTACCATCTTCCCTTTCTTTTGACTCCAATATAACTCAGGTGGATAATCACTAGGATCATTCTCCTCTAGTGGTCATGTCTCATGGGGAGAGTCTAAGTAATAGCTACCTAAAACGAGATCCCTATTGTTCGTTGTTTCCTTAGAATCTTATTGATGATCATGGTTGTACGAGTAGGGATCAAAATCATTAGTAAGGGAGTAGCTAAGCTGACGAATTTGCTTATTCAATTGTTGACTATTCCTCAACATCTCTCCCATAGACTCCATCATTTCTTTTTGTTGGTTTTGCATTTCTATCATAAAAGAGGAGAGGCTACTACTATTAGATTGGGGAGGATAGTTAATTTCAGGCTCTGGTTGCTTAGGGGTATCGATTCAACCATGATGAGGAAAATCATGAAGGGTGGGAGGGTTGGGTGTTTGCATAGTTGTGGGGATTCCAGGGGTGGAAAATCCCGCTCCTAGACTCTGCTCAAAAGTGGAAGTTATTGGGCTAGTACTCCCAGGATAGGAATATGATCGATCCAATGAATTGTCATTGTACCCATCAAAGGATGGATACGCTCGGTGCATGGGATCCTGATTAAAATGATAGGAGTAAGGATAATCCATTTCTTTTAATCAAATGGTTTAACTCTCTTAGGACTTAGATTATAACAAAAACTTCCTAGAGAGCTCTATCACGCACACGCCAAACAAACACAAGGCAAGAGGTCTTTTGTTGAGTTAAAGTACTTTAAACCCTCTTCCACCCTTTCTAGCTTGGCCAAATGGACTCAAGGCAGTATTTCTTCGTTCCCACGTAAGTGGTATAAGAGACATGAGGCACTTGAGATTCCTGGTCAAAGGTTGTTAAGGAGGTTGAGGTTGCTTTTAGTTCTTTGTGGGTGACCAAACAAGTTGTCAATCAATTACGCACCCTAAATTGACCTTTGCATGCCCTAGAGACGTACACTTTGTTGCAATGATATTCTCAAATGCTCAAGTAAAAAGATACTCCAAGGATGGAACCAAGGGATGCAAGTAGGGCGAACCCTTCCTTTAAGGCGATGCGTTAGCGGTGCCTCTTAACTACCCTTGAATTCCTTTATAGGGTGTCCCCCTCCTTAGAGTATCAAATCACTTGGGCAAAAGTTAATACCACCGTCACAAAGCGAGATAGGGGGATTTGTACCGATAAAGAGATCGATGCCATAGCCTTAAGGGTTCAAGTCCTAGTGCAGTGCCTATAGTGCGTGCTTGGTGCAGGAAGTGTGCATCACACCGCGAAAAGTGATTTTTCTTTTGAAAATCGCAGTCAAGTTATTCAAACATTTCCTATATCTTTTACCTTTCTTTTAAGAAGTAATGTGACCACTTGATTAATCTTTTCAAATCAGCTTAAGTGGTCTTCTTTAATTATGTCAAAATGCAATGCGTGTGCAGATAACTGATGCATAAGAAAAGACGTACCTTACTCTAGCTTTCTTCGTGCAAGGATGTATGCGATGTTGAAATATAAGCTAGATGCTGCTCATTCAATCCTATATGGTCACTCTATTGATATGTAGGTTCTAGCAGGCAGTTCGAATATTTAATTTAATTTTTTTTATAATAAGCAAACAAACCGAATCTGACTAACTAACTAACTAATATGCAGTGCAAATAATTCAAATAAACCTATAATCTAAATAAAATGGGAACATGCTCCCGAAAAGATGCTCCTGCATACAAGAGCGATAAGAAATAAAAAGCACTGGGAATAAGTTCCCAAGAATGCCCAAAACAGGTCCAAATGACAGAAATTAAATATCTAATGTTTATCTAGCCTAATCTAAATCTAAAAGAAGCAAACAGATCTTTGGTCACCAATCCTCCTTCCACGCACATGGAATCAAGGCACACGTGCTTCTGTTGCTACCCTCTAGGTGGCGTCAAGGTCCACCAAAAATATCATCTCTGCCATGCACGCTCATCACGTTCGTCATTCGTTTAATGGCACACAAAAAGAACCAATGTCAATAATTCAGAAATGCTCCATAAATAGCATAAAAATGATATAAATTCCTGGAAAAACTTAATAGGCGTGATTCCTCCTCGGCAACGGCGCCATTTGAAAGAATGATCTTTGTTTTTGATAAGAACTTTAACATAAAATGACGTGTTGTTGTATTTAATCGCGTGGTAGAAAATTACTTTTCAAAACCTTTTAATTTTCAGAATCTAACAACGAAAATAGTTAGGTCATCTCCACAGGGAGGAATCAACCTATTGTACTAGTGAATGGTGCCTCAATTATTTGGAAAACTCAATGGGTGCGCATATTACTTAGTGCAACTCTCTTTCTCACATAAACTCTTATTCTAAATGATTAATCAGGAATGTAGGTGTTTATATGTAAAATCACCACAACCCAATATTCTATTAAATAGTGATCTTAGAAATGGATATCAATGGCAATATTAATTTTCAATAAAAGAGACCTTGTTCATTGTAATCAACATCCCATAGTTAATAGCATTCATGAGAAACATCTGACTTTAAGTAATTCACCTAGAATAGGGGGATATTCATGCAAAATTCTTTCAATATATTAATTAAAAAAATAAAAGAATAGTGAACATCACAATGGCATAACCCATAAATATTAATTGAAACCAAAATAGGGGTTTTCCCTTCTCTCTTCCACACACGTGAATGAGGGGTTGTCGGTCGACTGGAGCTTGGTGGAGGCACGTGGGAGAGAGATGGTCGCAATGGAGGTCGCTACTTGGCTGATGATCACCGGACGTGACCGGTGCAAGTGGATGACCGGCAGTGTGAACGATAGCGGAGATGCTATGGAGGTCATGTACATGGGTCGCGTGTTGTTGCGCGTGGGCCCCAGTGGTCAACGGTGGTCATGTGGTGATTCCAGCAAGAGTCGAGGAGGTTGGAGGAGCATGGATGGCACAGGGTGGCGGCTGCGATTTGGGTTCTTTCGTTTGGAGTTGTAGGTGGCGGTGGAAGGAAGAAGAGGACGAAGAAGAAGAGGAAGGGGTAAGGAGTTTGGTTGCAGGTGTTGGTGGTGTTTGGCTAGAGGAGTTGGGTGGCGGTGATGAGAGGATGGTCTGCGGCGAGGGGACGAGTTTGGGTACTTTGCTGTTGGTTGACGGGGATGATGAAGAGGATGAAGATGGAAGGCAGGAGGAGCGTGGACGTAGTGGTGCACACATTATCACCGTGTTCGCCTATGGGTCTAGAGGGCGGCGAGTGCGGTGGAGCAAGCTTTTGGCCACGATGTATGTCAAGGGTTCACAGTGCACTCTTGGTTCATAGGGTGCGCTTGTTCCACGGTGGTGGAGTGGGAGGACATCCCCGCCAAGGGAGAAGGAAGATGGATGATCTCCTCGGAGAAGATGCCTTTGCCTTTTAACTTCTTCCCAAATCCATTTCTCCTCCTCTCCCCTTTTCACGGCTGTCGTTAACTCTAAAAATAAAGTGAACATTCAGTTGGCCTTTCGTGAAGGTTGAGACAGAGCGGGTCAGATGGAGGAGGTTGGGTTGCACGAGGCCGGCCTGCTTGGATTGGTAGTTGGTGGGTGGCGGTGTACTGAGGGGGCATGCACATATTTACTCCTCATGTCCTGCCTGTCATCAAAGAAACATGTTATTAATGGTAACTTTAACACATACAAATATATGCAGGATAAGATAAAATATCATTTAAACCATGAATAGTTAAAGATTAGGAATATGTAATTAACAATTACTTAGGCTAATTAGCACTCCACTAAAGCAGACTGATCAATAGCCGTCAACAGATTGATTTGACGATTCTGCTCGAGCATTTGTAAATTCTGGTTTAGGAGCACCTCATGGACATCAAAA
Organism: Thalassia testudinum; assembly: GCA_037157565.1. Taxonomy (NCBI): domain Eukaryota; kingdom Viridiplantae; phylum Streptophyta; class Magnoliopsida; order Alismatales; family Hydrocharitaceae; genus Thalassia; species Thalassia testudinum. Next base: position 56,793,091 of record JAZHRO010000055.1, read on the forward strand.
GGCGGCATCTTCCCCTAACTAGAAGAGGAAGGGATCTCGAGATTTTGGTTCTGCATTTGATCCATAGGATCAAATGCAGAAAAGTAGATGAATCAGACGGGAAAATTATTGGTTGCTTCAGTGCAACCGGCTTAGGAATACCTGTCAACGGAGATACGAGAGGCGGTTTCAGGGATCGCCCCCCATGCATAAACCAAAAGAATGTTCAAAGGCACACTCACACCACTGAAAACAGTAGCAAACAAGACTCGAAAATAGCACAAAAAGTGGGTTTTTCTCTTCTTTCAAAGGAAAGAAGAGAGTCCTAGAATATGCACAAATAATTTTGACGTAAATAAGCATAACATCAGTATCAAAATACGCATCCTAAACCCATGTCTACATATGTGCGTATCCTTAAGGCTCAAAGGTCTAAGGTCTAAGATTGAGACCGCTCACTACATGCTCTCCAGGGCTTTAGTAGTGAGACAGACTTGTTGATGTTCGACCAAAACCCTAAGAGGTGCAAAGAGAAGAGGTAGAAAAATCAGACTCTTGTGACTCTAGTGATTGCGCTGTGTGTACGATAGCATACAACAGAAGAGAGCATAAAAATCCGCATGCATTCTGCAAATAGATTGAGTCATAAATTTTAATTGTCCTCTTTTTACTTAATCTTTGCACAAAAATGATAGAAAGAAGTAAGGTGATCACTTTTTAAATCTTTTCAAACAAATATATGGTCTTGTTTATTCTCCAACGATAGGGATCTACACGGGTTTTGTGCGTGTTTTCCTGCTGATGCGAGAAAAACAGTAGAAAAATCTTGAGTCAGATTTCGTGAATACTAGCAGTTAATGCACTCCTAAGAGTGTATGCTGCTGCTAGTCAAAAAGATATGCGTATTTTTTTATTTTTTAATTTTTTTAACCTAAATGCAACAAGCAAACTATGCTAAAGACTAAGTAAGAATACTCACAATGGGTATGTATAGTGATCGGAAAAATTGAAATAGAAAACCCACCTCCTTTTCTGAGAATACCTGCAAAGGTGACCATGAAAAGAAGGCAGAAAACATACAAAACAAAACTAATTAGTAAAAGGAAATATTTACAAAACAAAAATAGTAATGGCGAATATAAATTACAATTACCTCCCTAGCAACGGTGCCATTAAAATGTTTGTTTAAATCCTCAACACAGACGACACCATTAAAATGTTCATTTAAATCTTCAACACAGTTAATTAAGTTATTTAGGCTTAATTAATTGCATGAGAAAGTAACTCAGGTTAACTCAAATTAATGACGTGAGTGTAGTATAGGGTCAAGTTAACCTAACATTTTAGATTTTAAATTCTTTTTAACTGGTTGAGTCCAGGCTGTTCACTGGGAGGCATAACTTAATCTTAATTCACCATTAATTCCTAAACATAATTAAGAATCAATTAATTAATCAGATTATAATTGCAATATTTTAAACACATGAATATAGCATAAAAGATTAACAATTCAAAGCATGCAATATTCCATTAGTAAGAAACACATTTACACATATAATGTCATTAAGGATCAAGTAAACATGTTTATTCCATCATTATATCTAATTACAAGAGATTAAGGCAAGAAAAATGCTAATCAAATGAGTACAAATGCCTTCTTACATCAATTAAAGCTCAAAATATTGAAAGAGATTATTTCAATAAAAGTGCAAATCAGACGTCTAATAAGAAGATTGAACATCTTAAAAGTAAAAATTAGAAGTCTAAAAGAATGTACAGACATCTGATTATCCTTCTTTATTTTTCTTCTTTCTTCAGCTCCCTTAGAATTTCTCTTTTTCTCTTCTCTCTGTCTTTGTTCATTACTCCCTTTTTCTTAAGCTCTTAATCTTCAGCCCTCTCTCTCTCTTGAGCTCTTTTATCATTTCCTTTACCCTGTCTCACTCTCTTTTTTTTCTTCTCTCATTCTTCTCTTCTTCTTCTTTTAATTCTCCTTAAGCATTCTTTGTTCTCCCTTTCTTTCTTTATCTTCTTTACTGTGCTTTATGTCCACACTTAACCATTTTCGCATTCACTTAACCCATTTAATATTCAATTTATAAAAATTAATGTTTAATGGGCGGCCCAAGCTCGTTTGGGGATACACAACGCCCAATGGGCAGGACCAGACCCTACTTGAGCTCGGGCCTAGTTCTTAATTGGTGGATTTTCTTCATTTTAAGTTCATGCATAGTAACCAACCTCCCAAGCCCATACGCCTACTCACAGGCCCACACACACGCCCACAGGCGCACGCACACACAAACACATGTGCAGGCATGTGCATAGCACACACCTGCACCCATGCCATTTCCTTTTCGCGCCCTACATTGACGACCGAATCGCCCAGTGCAAAAAATCATAATATACCATGTCATGTGGCCGTGGTTTTCTGATGTGGGACTTTGTTTCCAAGTTCTAGCCGATCTTCGGCCAGCGATTCCGGCCGACTCCGTTCACCAAATTGATCGAGCAAAGGTTCGATCGAGAGCTCTTGATGTACTCTATCAGGAACATGCATCAATTTGATGCTCAAGGGTTGATTTACCCTTAGATTTGAGGGGCAGAAACAAGGTTGCAGCACAACCATTAATGGATGCAGAGAAAGGAAATTGAGTCTACAATCCTGTCGAAGGCCTTTTGACCTTGACTGAAGATCTGAACTCCTTCAGGATTCAATTCCGCACTCTCTAAGTCAAGAATAGAGCTTCTGCAAAGCTCTAGGGAGGAAGAGGAGCTCATGGCTTCATTCTCATAGTACAGAACTCAAATTTGAGTTCTAAAAGGCTCTACAGAAAGAGGAATTGCTTCTTTAGGATTCTGAACAACCTCAGGAGGTTTTAACAAACTGATCTGGGTAAAATTGAGGTTCAAATCTTGCCAAATAGACCCAGAACAATGTATGAACTCTAAATAACCCAAAGAACATAGCGAATCTAATCTCCTTTAATTCTCAACTAAACACATTAAAAACCACTTAATTGTGATGTACATCACTCCAGATCTCAATTAAATCAACTAATTCACAGAATGCCTCATGTATTCCTCAATTAGCACTCAGGGTTGACTCATTCGCACTCAGAGTTGACTTTCTCGATTCATCTTTCTCAGAGCCAATTGATGTGCTAAATCAGATCTATTTCACTCCAGAAAGCTAATGCATAGCTCAAAACTCAGTTTTGAGCTCATCAGACGTGTACTCAGGGTCTGTTGCCTGAGGTCAGAAGGGTCGATATTTGGTGGAAGAATCTAGGAGTTCTCAAGCTTCAACAAACTCTGTAATAGACTCCTAGGGATCTAGTGAAGCTTCCTGACCTGTTAAATTATTAAAAACCTAATTGAATCCACCTCTCTAACTCCACCGGAGTTAGAGAAGGCAATGGTCAGGGAAGGGTTTTAGACATTAAAACACATAATAAATTGTTAATTCTTAATCCTGAGGGCTATAAGACCATTCTAGAGCTTTTGAGAGTTTCTAAAGGGATGGAACTTGAAAATGGCTCGCCGGAGCTTGCTGGAGCTTTGGTGAGTCCGATTTTGACCGACAAAGATAAAAATCTCACCAAAATAGCTTATTGATGGATTATAAAACTTACTGAGATCCTTTCGAACCTCAAGAGGAACTCAATTGAAATGGATATTGAATTAAATCAAGTATCTTCAAAGAATTTCAGAAAATTAGGAAGTTGAGTTTGTTGGAACTCCAAGGCGTTCCTCGCACTCAATTGAGTGAGGGGAAAAGATTTATTGCATATGGCAATGGTATAGAAGTGGTCAATTAGGTGTTTAGACTCTTTTGAGCTCTCCATTGACAGCGAGCTCAAAAGTTGAGACGTAATTAGGCATTTTTCATATAGATGATTATTTCTTTAATTAACAAGTTGAATGGGGCCCTTAAGTAGTGTATAGGTGATGTAGGGCCCCAATTGGGTGTGGTCTATGCTCGTTAACCTCTGCCGTGGACAGTGGAGGTTGCCAGTGAAGGTGGCGATGAATTAGGCGCTTAAGCTGATAAAAATGAGGGAAAAATAGTGCTATGAAATCATGATAAGGAGAGAAAGGTGATCAATGCGTAGAAATGGCAAAAGAGTGCCCTAGATGAGCTCAAAGAGCTCATCGGAGCTGAGGAAGATGGTATACAAATTGAACATTTAAACCTAGCTAACTACCTAATCTACTGAACTAAGCTACGTTACACTTATGTAAGCCTAATCTTATTGTTACCTGGACGAAGGAGGTAGAGGAGTCTCCGTCGAAGGTTCTTAACGGAGGATGAAATCAGAAGGTTGGAGGAAGAACTCCGGTGGGTGGTTTCGTGGGGTGGGCGCAGAGTCCGACGTCAACGCTTCGTCAGAGGATGCAGTGGACGATGGCGAAGATCGGAAGCAAGTGGAGATGATCGGAGGAATAGGACGGAGATGGAAAATGGTCCCCAGAGTAGGAAGAATAGTCTATCTGCGGTTGGGGAAGAGGGTAGGTAGCTAACCGCCCAAATTGTAGGGTTCGAGGGGTATTTATAGGGTTCGGCAATGGCTAAGGGACTTGAATCCAGACGGATTTGCGTCTAGGTACAGTTTAACCTCCAGCGTCGTCTCTGATGCCAGTGAGGCTAACGCCTATACCTAATTAGGATTTATGAATAATCTGGACAGGTGGATGGATTTTAGGTGGTGAGCACAAGCTTCAAAAGCTTCGCGAGGGTGGAATGACGTTAGATGAGCGGTCATTGGAGGGTGATAACACCGCCGAACGTCAGCCGTTCAAGCGGTTAAAGAAGAAATGAAGAAGAAGAAGAAGAAGACGGTGTTCGTAGGGACCTATGTGCAAGGAAAGATAAGGACCTAGGTGAAAAGATAAGGACTCGATTGTAATAAAATATAGGGACCAAAATGCAAACAGAGGCTTTTAAGGGTAATTTAAATTATTTTCTTTTCTAACTTTTTATATATATTTATAATTTAGCTAAATATTATATTAAAGCCATGTATTCACATTTTCTACCCCTTTATTTATATTTATTTATTTGTTTACTTACTTAAGTTATTAAAGACTTAGGTCTTACGTTATTCTTAAGTTAAATAAGATATTAATTATGTAACTAATTAGTGGTATTTCGAGCCCATTTATAAACTAAGTTATTAATAATATTAATTGACTTATAATTTAGCATTTTAAACATATTTTAAGGTCCTTTAATGATTTGTCCCTTACTACATAATTAACCATTATATATGCATATTCCTAACTAATTAACTGAAGAAACTAGTTAATTAAGGATAATTAGAAGCCATGATGAGCCTCTCATCAGCTTCTTCTACCACTCTTCTTCTCTTCTCCTTTCTTTTTCTTCTCAAGTCCTTCTCCTTCCTTCTGCTTTCATAGTACACACAAGCCTTTCTTTTCTCTTCACGCACAAGGGCTATGCACCCTTTAAATTCGGCTAAGTGTCACAGAGAGAAAAACCCCCCTATCCCATGCTCTCTCTCTTTCTCTCTTCCTCCTCTCCACTTCTAGGTAATCGGATCGGGCATTTGGGTCAAGCGCGTACCTGGGTCCAAGGCTGCAGGCGTGATCGCAGCCGAGGAGTGAAGGCGGGTTAGGTGGGTTGGGTCAGTGCCAAGCTCGCGGGGGTAGGTCACGGGCAAGGCGCATGTGAAGGGTGTGGAGGACCTCACCCTCTGTGTTAGGAGGCAAGGAGCCCTATTCACAAAATCAACTTATGTGTGCGGGTTGCTTCATGCACTTCCGAGGTGGGACTATTATCCCCCTCCTTCCTTCGCGTGCGCAGTACTGATGGTGCCTTCAATTGAAGTAGCTGCTGCTCTTGTGGTCTTCAATTGAGGACCTGGGAAAGATCCTAAAGGTGGCCTGCAAGGCCTGGGAGTAATAGCAACGAAGAACAAGGCTAGAGGAGGGTGGATTTGGCTGGAGAAGGTGGCGGTGATGACAGAGGATGGTGAAACCTGAGAATCACAAATACGGCCTCACGGCCACATTAGAATAGCTCGTAAGCATCGTCGGACCACGACGAGTGTAGTGGTGATGGTTCTGTGACAGATTGGTGTGCGTGGTGGCCGGCGGAGGTTAGCGAAGGTGGACGGTGATGGTTTTGTTTGGTGGGCGATTTGGGTGAGCGAAGTGGTGAATAGGGAGAGGGGTTTTGAAGAGGGTGGAGAGGTGAAGGTTGTGGGCTTGTCGGCGAGTTGATTGGTGGTTTGTGGCGGTGAGATGTACTCGTCGGAGGAGTGGCCGGAGGTGAGGACGATGGAGGTGAACGGCGTGTTGAGGAATCAAAATCGAAGGATAAATAGAGGGAAAAAGAGTAGGGGAGATGAGGGAGAGTTGGAACCTAAAATTAAGGATGAAAGGGGAAGGAATAGGTGTCGATGTGGCTGCTGACGTCGGAGAAGGGAACTACTCCGTGAGGTAGCGGCAACAAGGAATGAGGTAGAGATGCCCCTGATTTGGTCGTCGAGGAGCGGACGAAGGAGAGGGAGATATTGGCACTCCCAATTTGGCTGTTGGGAGGCCAAAGACATTGGAGGAAGAAGTTCACCGGAACTAAGGAGGAGTGGGGCCAGAGGTGGAGTTTTGAAGAGGGTTTTAGCCCAAACCTTGTTGATTCGGCCGAGCCCTAGGGATTCTTATATAGGCCTCAGGGATTGGTTAGAGCTTGGGAAGCAAGCTTCCCAAGCTTGGGAGGCTCGCTGGAGTTGGAAATCTAAAAATAACCGAATCTCTCATGCGTTCGCATGAGAGATTGGGAAGGTTTTGGGGCTCAAGATTGGATTCAATGAAAAGAGGACTCCGCAAGGAATCTCCCTTCCAATTTTGGAAGGGATTGATTGATCAGAGGAGTTCTCTTCAATCAAAGGTTGTCGGAGTTGTAGGAATAGGATTTCATGGAGGTAGGGACCTTTTTGTGAAGAATACAACAATGGTGGGGGGCTATTTGCAAGGATTTTGAAAGTTAAGGGCATGCGTGTGAGATAAAAGAATCAAATAGGACCAAATTGCAAACTAGGTCAAGACAATCTTAGATTGGGCCCAAATTTTGGTACAAACTTAATTTGGACCTAAGGAATTCAATGGTGAAGTTGTATTTTGGTTTTGACCTAATTTGAATGGGTAATTTACTCAAAAATCCAAATTAGGGTAAAAGTTTGTCTGTGATTCTGTTTTGGGTCAAGACAAGCTCTAATGGTCAAATTGAAGGTACTAAACCCTAGAAAATATTTTTCTATGAATTTTATATGATTTAGGTGAATTTTATCCTGACCAGAACTTCAGTTAATTAAGAAGGTCTATTTTTAGGGTTTCAAATGTCATTTAATTCCTGAAATGCGTGAAAACCCATTTCTGTCTACACTAACCCACTTGTTAGACTTTTAAGATAATTTGACCCTTAATTAAACCTTGAGAAAACCTGTGATTGTACTGTAATTGAAATATACTGTTAAAACTGCAGTTTTACTCATGTTTTACTGTATTTCCCTCAAAATGGATTTGCAGTAAATTACGTCTCTCTAGTGGTTATGTAGGGGCATTTAATCCTTGATTATGACTAAATAAAGCTAGATGTGGCTGATGATGACGTTATCATCAGTAGGCAACGACAACCAAGGCTGCTAGTTGACGAAGGGAGTGTGGTAGATGTCCTTTCCTTGAAATCTTAATTAATTTGGGTTTTAAGGAAGGGCATTTCTCCCCATTCAATTACCCTGTGGTGGGGTCTGGCAGCCATAAAGTCATCCCCAAGGGGGCAATAGACCTCCCCATAGCAATTATTGATGGAGATAAGCACCTCAATAGAATTGCCAAATTCATTGTTGCCAGACTAATGGCTACTTTTGACGGTATTGTGGATTGTTCAACTACCCACGCCTTCAAGGTCATTCTATCATCCTACTTCCAGTTTATCCTCTTCCAATTTCCAAAGGGAGTGGGGATAGTGCATGGGTACCAATCAGCGGGACGAGGGCTTTTGCCCATTGAGCTAGAGCGCATGTTGGAAGCAAGGCCCCCCAGGCCACAGAAATGGGGAAAGAAGAGGTAGTCTCTTTAGATAGCGCAACAACAAGAACCAGTTCTCACCTTGTCTACCCAAGAAATGAATCTTGGTCTTCAACCATGGCCATACAACTTTACCCGGGCATAGCAGATAAGCTAGTCCAGGTAGGAGCAGATTTACCTCATTCTGAGGTTGAAGAACTGCTTCTCTTCTTGCAAGCCAATGTTGACATCTTTACTTGGTCTGCCAAAGATTTTCCAGGGTAGATCCCTCAGTGATAATGCATCACCTTGATATTCAACAGGAAGCAAAAGCAGTCAAATAGGCTTGCAGGCATCAACCTGCTGATTAATGGCAGGCGGCAGCTGCTGAAGTGGACAAATTGATGGAGGCAGGTTTCATCGAGCACTTTCTCTATCCCTTCTGGCTGTCCAACATAGTCATGATGAAGAAATCAAATGCCAAATGGAGGATGTGTAGAATTCACCAATCTAAATGAAGTCAGCCCAAAAGATGAGTTTCCCCTGCCAAAGATTGATGCTCTGGTGGATTCTTGTAGTGGGCAGTCCCGCATGTCCTTCCTGGATGCATATAGTGGGTACCATCAAATAAGTCTATCCCTTGCTGATAGGCCTCATACCTCTTTCATAACTGATAGAGGTTTCTTTAATATAGAGTCATGCCCTTTGGCTTAAAAGATGCAGGGGCTACTTATCAATGGCTTGTAAACATGATCTTTGCCCACTTAATTGGAAAATCATTTGAGGTGTATATCGATGATATGTTGGTGAAAGGTTTAGTTTTTTCTCAACACTTAGTAAATTTAGCCAAGTTTTCTAAATTCTGAGGGAAACCCAGCTACGCGTTAATCATGAAAAATGCACTTTTGGTGTTTCTTCGAGAAAATTCCTTGGCTTCATGGTATCTAATCAGGGAATAGAAGTCAATCTCGACAAAATCTAGGTGGTCATGACCTTGACCTTGCCTACCATATTACAATCATTAGTTGGCAAGATCGCAGCCTTAGGTCGATTCTTGTCTTGATGTTCTAACAAATGTACCCCTTTCTTTGAATGCATTAAGAAGGGAAGGGTTATTATTTAAACCATTGGACTCCTCAATGCCAAGAAGCTCTAGACCAAGTAAAGAAATCCCTGCAACAGTCACCAGTATTGACGGCTATAGTGGCGATTGAACCCTTGTTTTTATATTTAGTGGCCTCTATGACTGTCAACAGAGCTGTTCTTGCAAGAAAAAGGAAAGGGCTTCAGCAGCCAGTCTACTTTGTCAGCAAAACCTACTAAGGAGTTAAAGCCAAGTATACAATAATTGAAAAACTTGGTCTTGGTCTTGTTGTTGCCCCCAGGAAATTGCGGCCCTATTTCCAAGCACATACTATCTTGGTCTTATCTGACTACCCGCTTCGTAGAATGTTATATAAACTAGTCGGATCCTCAAGACAAATGAAATGGGCTATGGAAGTAGCAAAGTTTGATATTAAATATCAACTTCGGAAGTCCAAAAAGGGACAAGTTTTGGTGAATTTTGTTGCAGAATTCACGGATCCTAATAATATCCAGGCATTACCTTGGAAACTATTTGTTGATGGCTCATCTATGTCTGTCGGATCCGAAGCCGGGGTTGCATTATCAGCACTAAATGGAAATATTACAAGTATGTCATAAAATTGGCATTCCCCACCTCTAATAATGTTGCTAAATATGAAGCTTTATTAGCAAGCATAAGGGTGGCCAAGTCCATGGGAGCCCCTTTGCTAGAAATCCTGACAGATTCTCAGTTACTGGCATACCAAATAAATGGGGAATATCAGGCTCGTGATCCAAATATGAGCCTCTATGTTGAAAAGGCAAAAGCAGAGTTGTCAGAATTTCAAATCGCCTCTGTTAGACGGGTTCCATGGCCAGACAACCCTCTAGCAGATGCGTTAGCCCACCTAGCCTCTGCTATCCCTTTGGACGAAGAAGATGATATCCTTTTGCAAATAATAAAGGGGCCCACTGTCCTCACACCTTTAGCATTGGTCATTCGGCTAGCCGACTCATGGATGACGCCAATAATGCACTTCTTGAATATAGGGGAGGTCCCCCCAAATGAGCCACATCCTAAGGTATTCCACCTAAAGGCCTCTAGATATACAATTATTTATAGACAACTTTATAAGCGAGGTTATTCAATTCCCTTATTACGCTGCCTTACGATGGAAGAAGCTGCACAAGTATTAAAAGAGGTCCATGGCAGAATTTGTGGCAATCATGAAGGTTTCAAAGCCCTCATTGCCCGCTTATTTCACATGAGATATTTTTGGCCATAAATGATGTAAGGCCTTTTGTTCGAGCGAAATTGTCGTTGTTTAGGAAATGCATTGTACTATAGGACAAAATCGCTCAAAACATTTAAATTTATAAACTCAGATTCAGGAAGTGGAGTCCAAGATCGTTCGCAGGGAGCAAAGAGGTAATTTCAATTCACCAATCACAAGAAATATATTCAATTGAAATCAATAACACTCAGAATGATATTTTAACAAAATCAGAAGAATAGTGCAAAAAAATTGGGTTAAAATGGTGATTTGAATCACCAAATTAACCCTTTAAGTTTAAGTTCATAGCGACTTAAATATCTCAACAACAAACCATAATTAATAATCCACGTCAACCAAGTATGTAGATATTCCAATAGTAACCAGTAGAAGGTCTCAGACGACAAACCAAAGGTTTCAGACACCTTAACAGAAGAGTCTCAAGGGCCTCTCAAGAGAGGCACATGGCTCCTTGAAACGTCGCGATTACCGGGTTTGAGGGTTTTGGTTTTGTTATAACGTTGTAGTAAAGCCGGTTATTACCAACATTTCAAATATAAATTTTTTTTACTCGGAAAATGAAAGAGTTCCCGAGGTCGAACTCAGGGAGCAAGTCGTATTCTAGAGATATACATGTTTCTTTTACAAAATAAAGAGAGAGGGAAAGAATTTGTTGTGATGTTCTTCTTTCTTTCTTTTCTTCAGATCTCCTTCTTCTTCTTCCTTATGGCTGCAGAGCTTCTACCTTCAGCTACTAAGTCTTCCTTTCTTCTTCTTCTGCTTTGGCCGTTGCTCTTCTTTTCTTTCTTTCTTCAGCCTGCCTTCTTTCCTGCTCTGGCTGCTGACCTTCCGTCGTCTGACCCGGTGCTTCGACGACTTAACTATGCATTTGCTACAGTGCAGCTCCTTCTTCTTCGCCTGCACTTCTTCTTCCGCGGGTCTTCTTCTTCGCCTGCACACTTCAGAGTTTCTCGTCAGAAGCAAAACCTACTCTACCCTCCCCCCCCCGCGTCTCTCTTTCTCTCTGAAACTACTCTTGGGAAAGCTCTCCCGGAGCTACCGGGTAACCGGGTTCGGATCAGGCCCGGGTCCAGGCCCACCGGCGTGCGTGGTGGGCGAGGAGTGCAGGTCAGTCGAGTCGGGTCGGGTCGGTTCGGGTCAGGTCCGCGGGGCGTGAGCGCGGACGAGACCGGGTAACCGGGCGGGTGAAGGGGACCTCACCCCGTGTACTGAGGCAGTAAGGCTACTGCAGTTTTGCATCTTATGTCGCTGCGGCTCTTCAGGCGTTTCCGAGGTGGGACTAAACAGCCCACCTCAATTGCGCGCCCGCAGCGGGGAATTCGGCAGGAGATGGCAGCGTCACGCGGAGTTTTCTTCCTCGGCTGCGAACCTGGTGTTTTGCCAAAACTCCTCGCAAGGCCTGGGAGTGAATCTGGGCTTGGCGCTGAGCGTGGCATGCCTGTAGCTGCAGGCGGAAGCAGGTCCTCCTGCGCGTCAATGGCGGCGGAGGTCGGGTGGCCTGTCCACAAGAAAACGGCCTCTCGGCCTAATCAGAGAGTGCCAGGAGCTTCGCCAGGGTGCGGCGAAGCTCGTGTGGGTGGTGGCGAGGCGCGGGGCGGCGTGCGAGGGCTGCCCTAGGTCGGACTGTGGGTCGGAGGATGGGTCTGTTCGGTGGAGTTGCAGAGGGTGATGTGGGGGAAGTGGTAGGGCGGAGATTGATCAGGGTGAGGAGGCGGAGGTCCTGCGGTGGTTGGCGAGCCGTGTGGGTCGCTGAGGTGATGGGAGCGGCTCGCTGGAGGGTGGTCGGAGACGAAGGGGGTGAAGGTGGTCAGGGTCGGTCGAGGGCTTAATTGACTAAATTGAAAGCGGGGAAAGAAAGAGGAGAAGAAGGGGAGTAGCTCTAGCTTACTTGCAGGGACGAAAGGGGAGGAACAGGGCGACAGTCGTATCGACTGTTGCCGGAGAAGACGATGCTCAGGGAAAGGGGCGGCGGCGAGCAGAGAGCCGGAGAGGCGCCAGCTGGGTGCGGCGTGGCGCGGGAAGAGCAGGGGAGGAAGTCTCTGCTGCTGGTATTGCGGCAGAGCGAAGAGGTGGAGGGGGAGGAAGCCGCCGGAGCTGGTGAGCGTCTGTCGGAGGAAGAAGAGAAGAAAGTTGGGGATTTTCTCCGTCAGATCCAGGCTGCCCTGGTCGGTGGAGCAGCGGGGGGTATTTATAGGGATGAAACAGGGAGGAAGGCGGAGGGAGACGACGTGTCTCCCTCGCCGGAGAATGGTCGGAAACACGAACCCATACCGTCCGTGCGTTCGCACGGCCGGTATGGTGGGCTACAATGACCAGGGGGGTGCCCTTGCGACGGCTGACGACGCAGGGCACCCCCGGTTTACTTGCCAGGTCCCCCACCTCACCCTGCGCGGCGCCATGCTCCGCGCAAGGTCGCCGGAGCATGGTGCTGGCAGGGTTTTGCAGGAGGGACCTGATTGCAAAGAACGAAGGAGAGTTAGGGGCCAAAATGCGAGGGTTCAAAAGTTGAGGGCCAAAGAGTAAATATATGAGGACCAAAGTGTAAAGTCGGTCAAGGAGGTTTCTTCTTAGGCTCAAGTTTTTATACATGACTAATTAGGACCTAAGGAATCTGATGGTGAATTTCATTTTCATCTTAAACCTTGTTCGACCGGTCAATTTGCGCAAAAACCCAAATTAAGTTATTAATTGGGCATGGTTCTCAATGTAGGTCAAAATAGGTTCTAAAGGCCAAATTGAAGGTTCTAAACCCTAGAGATTATTTTTCTATGAATTTTAGAGGGTTTATTCTATTTTTACTTTGCCTCGAACCTTGTGAATTGAAGTGGGTTGCTTTAGGGTTACAGATTTGTCATTTAGTTTCTTGAAATTGCTGTAGCCCTTGCTAGATCACTTTTATTCTTATTAAGCTGCTTTGACCTATGTTTGGGCCCTGAATTACCCTGTATGCAGATTATACTGGTGAAATTTCATTTTTACCCCTTATGACTTGTTTTCTCCTTAAACTCAGAATTCTCTGAGTTAAGCCTTTCCTTGAGTTATGTAGGAGCTTTTATCCTTTGTATTGGGTCAAAATGAGCTAGTTATGGCTCATGATGAGGTTCTCATCACTCCTCTCTGTTTCAACTTCAAAAGATCACAGCAGCAGAACCAACAGGGGCTCAAGGGCCTTACACAAATCTCGCTAAGTATAGAGAGAAGGGAAGGCTCAAATCCTAATGTAGCAAAACCCACTCCTCTCTCTCTTAGATGTTCCTTCTTTCTTTCTTTCCAAGATTCAGAATCAGACCAGACCTGGATATCGGATAACCGGATCCACTACCCAGACTTGCGAGGCATGAGTGTAGGCGAGGGCGTGGACGAGCGCATGACGCGCAGCGTGTGTAGGGGCATGAGATAGGGACTTGACCCCAGTGTTCAAAGGCGATACGGCCACGTCACTTTTTGCCTTTATGTGCTGTTGGAGGTGCTTCACTTTATGATGTGGGATCCTACATCTTCGCGCAGCAGCTGCAGACAGTGAAGGCATCAATTCAAGATGAGGGAGACACTAGCAGCTACAATTGGATGCCTGAGAGGCTTCCCGGAACTGGGCCGCATGACCTGGGAGTAGTGTCGCGGATGAATGTGGTCAGAGAACTACAACAGAGGTCGGAGAAGGTGGTCACAACGACGGTGCTTCGGTGGGTTACTTGAAGTAGAGAATACGGCTTCGTGGCCACGTCAGAGAAGCTAAAAAGGATCACCGTTGGACGGCGAGTGCGCTGGTGGTGGTTTCGTGGAGTGAGGTTGCGTATGGTGTCCTGGCGAGGTTGAGGAAGGTGTGTGAAGGTGATGGTGTTCGGTGGGTGGTTGTAGTGATCAATAACCCTAATGTTGTTTGGGCTTTTGGTTGAGAGGTGATGGTGAAGCTAATGGGCATGGTGGCAAGTGTTTTGGTGCTGTGTGGCATGCAGAGGGCTTCGTCGGAGTATGGATGGAGTTGGGAAAGGTAACGGTGGCAGGGTCATGTGAGCGTACAAATGTGGAGCTTAAGCGTGTCAGTCAGGTGAGGGGAAGGTGAGGAGTTGAACTAAGGAGGTTGCAAATGATGAGAGGGCAGAGGAGATGCTGGCTATGATTGGTCGGCACCGAAGATGAAGGAAGTTTCGGGAGAGAAATAACGATGTCTGAAGGGGGAGGAAGCACCTCACAGGTGTGGCGAGGTGCGGACGACGGAGAGGAAGAAGAACCTGCTGCCTATAGTATGTGGCAGCAAGCGAAGAGGCCGGAGTTGGGGGGCCGCCGGAGATGAGTCTAGAGCAGGACGGAGGTAGAGGAAGAAGGGTGATTCTAGGCCAAAAACTCACTAAGGAGAGAGGTCTTGTAATGGGGGACCTTTTAAAGGTCTCAGGGCTTGCTCCAAGCTTGGAAACAAGCTCGAAGAGCTCGAATTTTTAGGGAAAAAGATCCTTGATCTTGAGAAGTTCACACGAGCTCCTGGAAGAGAATTGGAATCCAAGACAATGTTCAGATGATTGGGAATTCTCTCAAGATCATTCCTTCCATTTTTTTTTTCAAAAAGATGAGGAGTGCTATCGAAGACGACAACAAATCAGTCATTCCTTCCAATTTTGGAAGGAATTGATCGAGAAATCAGGGAGAAATCTTAGATTGAAGGTCGGTGTGTTTGGGTTCACACTGTTAGTGGTGGTAGGGACCATTTTGAAGAAAATGATGAGAAGTTAGGGGGAAAAATGCAAATATTTCGAAAGCTGGGGGCTTAAGTGTGAAAAATAGAGTTTAAATGGATTAAAATGCAAACTTAGTCAAGATGGAATCTAATTGGGCTCAAATTTTGATACCAACCTAATTTCAACCCAAGGAATCTAATAGTGAAGTCAGATTTCAATTTTGACTAAGTTTGACTGGAAAATTTATGTAGAAACCCAAATTAGGGGTAGAATCTCTATCTGTGACTTTGTTTATGATCAAAATAGGTTCCAAAGGTTAAATCAAGGATATCAAACCTCAAGGAATATTTTTATATGAATTTGAGGAGATTTATATGAATTTTATCCTGACCATAACCTCTATAATTTAAGCGGGTCTAAAATTAGGGGGTGTTGTATTGGTTCTCGAAATGCGTAAAACCCTATTTCTATCTGCATGGACCCACTTATTAGTCTTTAATGCTTATTTAACCTTCATTTTATCCCTAAAAAATCCCTTGGTTATTCTATATTTATGATATGCTGTTAAAATTACAGAATTAACCCTAGTTTCCGATTTTCTTCTGAAAATAGTATGAGGTGGAGTTATAACCCTCAGATGATTATGTAGGAGCATTTATCTTTTAAACCTGACTAAAAGTGACTAGTTAGAGCCTATGATGGTGTTCCCATCATACCCCCATGCCTAGCTTTTGTTAGTCCCTTAGCAAAAATCCTATGGTGGTCTTTAGGTTGGATGTAATCGTCAAGATGCCTTACTAAGCTACATCTTTAGAAATCAGATCAAAATATCGAAAATAGGCCTAGAGGTACTAAAGTACCAGCCAAGATCCATACCTGACTAGCTTTAGCTTAAGTCTGCCATGAAGGTTTCTAAGTCCAGCAAAAACTGCCCAGAGGTTCATTGACCTTAACGGTTAAAGCACCCGTACTTAAACGTAACATGTCCAGGTTCAGTTTGCTAGTGCATTTTTGTAGGAGAGAGAGATAGAAGGATTTTTCATTTGGAGAGTTTTCTCTTTTCTTTTTATGTTTCCTTAAATCCAGCCTCGAATTGGCCCTAAACACCATCTGTATCGGATTCCTTGTCCCAACCATCAATCCTCGTAGGGTCCCTAGCTTTCGATGCTTCGGGATAGCATAGCCCATGGAAACCTCCAGAACCCTGGCTTTCGACACTTTGGGATAGTATCGCCCATGGCGTTCTATAGCTAAATTCAGGGCCCTAGCAATTGACATTTTGGATTAATCTCGCCCATGGCACCTGAACCAGCACAAGGTGCTTACATGCCCCCGATAGGATATTTAGATATCCTAGGAAACAAGCACCGAGGAGATGATATGTTATTATGCATCTTTAAGGGAAATTTCCCACCTCTCTGCATCGGGAACTCGTCCAATCAACTTGTGTTGTCGAGTCGCTCCTAAGCTAGATCTTCGAGATAGCTTTTCAGAACAGAACACTTTGGGCATGATTTTCTTTATTAAGCACACTGAACTAGACTTTGTGTGATTTTTGGGTGCTTAGGTTACCAAGTCCCATAAACCAAAGGGTAGGCAACGGGGTCGAATAATCCCTAAGCCTTAATCCTACTACATCAGCTTCACACTTTCCTCAACCTCTTGAAGACTAATCTGGATCTTAACAAATACGTGAGTGTTTAAACCCTAAAAACATATTCAAGAGGCCTAAGGTCGGTACTCGTCACTAATTTCTTAAGTTTTAGTCTTCCAGGTCTTAATTCATAATCCAATCCAACCTAGAAGTTAGGTAAGTTCCATACTCAATTTTGAGGAACTATCTCTTTTTTTTCTCTTTTTGTTTGCTCCTTTTTTCTCTTTCTTTTTTTTTCTTTTCTTTACTTCTCTTTTCATTTAGTTCAAAGTGACCTCTTCTTTCCTCTTTTCTCCTCTTTTTTTTTGAATGAAACCCTTCCCTGCATTGATTTTCACAGCATTTTGCACTTTAATATCCCCCCATGCCTAAGTTTTACAATGTTCTCATTGTAAATTAGGTGGGTTCAAGTTCAATTCAGATCATACATTAGAACAGGTGGGTGGTGAACCGGTCGGAATGACCATTGCGGACGATTTCTAGCTCTGATACAAGTATCAAAGGTGGAGTCGGATGTTCTAATAGATGAACTCTAAAGTGCAATATGATTTCAGCAAAGAGATATGTCAGAAGGATTTTGGGTTTTTGAAAGATGACGGGTTGCCTCCTGTTAAGCGCTAAGTTTAACGCCATCGACTGAGTGCAAGGAGCTCAAAAGGATATGTCGATTGTTGCATTATGATGAGTGATAAGGGAAAATATGTGATTGTGGTGGATGAGAATCAGATGGCTACAAATGAGTATCAAATTATGATGAAGATTCATTCCAAAAGGCCTATGAAATGGCCAAGTTGATTCATTTTTGGGTGGCTCTTATGGAGTTTCCATAAAGGAATCACTCGGAAGATGTAGTGATCATGGGGTTCTAAAGTAAGATCGTTGTGGGTCTAGGACCCAACAGAGGTGAATCTAGTCAACATATCCCAAATGTGTGATTCCTCTTGTGGAATGTGACCCAATGGATCCTTTTCTAATGAGTCATCTTGATTTTTCTCTAATGGGTGTAAGATCAATTCCTCAAAAAATGACTCGAAGATTGGGTTGTCTAATGATTCTTCTCTATAGTTTTCATCCCAATCAAAAGTGAATATCTGGAGAGTGCCTTTTTGATCATCCAATTCCAAATTTGTAAAGGATTCATACTCTGGATTGTGGTCACTCTCAGTATCTACCATGCCCAATTCCTGGAGATCCTCAAAACAATAATGAAATGTCTCCAGATCCATGGAATAAAAATTGGAATCCCGTTAATTGTTATCCTGTTCCCTGAAATCCATGTATGTTCCCTCAAGATCAAAGGTGAAAGCCTCCAATACTCTCAATTTGCTGGAATCATGCTCGGCTAAATCGAGATCCTCCATCATGTGGAAGTTCTGGCTCTATAGGTTTTCTATTACTGAAATAGTCATGAGATCCTGAATCAAACCTAGTTGTTTTGCCGAGCATTTTCCTTTTCCTTTAGATGATGCCTCGAAAATATTGATCTCAGTTTGCTTCTCTCCAGAGGCAATTACCATGTGCCCTGATTCAAAATTAATTATGGCTCCTGCAGTAGTCAAGAAAGGTCTTCCCAAAATCAAGGTCACATCTTGTATTTGTTGTGGCGCATCCATGTCAAGAACTAGGAAATCAGCTAAGTAGCTGAAATCCTTGACTTTAACTACCACATCCTCTACCAGCCCAATTGGTGTGATTACGGTTTGATCAGCTAATTGCATAGTGACATCAGTGGGTTTTAGTTGTCCAATCCATAGTTTTTCAAATAGGGAAGTTGAGATTAGGTTGACAGAAGCACCAAGATCTAGTACAACCCGCTTGAAATTTGTACCACCGATCTTGCAGGGGATCAGCGGGGTACCTAGATCGGATTTCTTAGGAGGTAGATTGTTTTGGATTATGGCACTCACACTTTTAGACAGTACTACTTTCCCTTGTGATGGTTCTTCCACCTCTTTTTTGGATAAGTCAGGTGAGGTGGGATTGAGAGTGAGGATATCAAGTAATAGGATAGTGACTTGTGCATTCCTCAATGGTCTTGTTACGTCAGATTCCGACAGTACTTTAGTGTGAAGGTGGGATAAGATCTGGGATAGGGGAATATATGGCTATCTTGGGGGATGGGTTTCTGTTTCCACCTCTTGGTTTTGTCCTCGACCTTGTTATGTTGATCATAGTACTCTAGTGTGAAGGTGGGATAAGATTTGGGATAGGGGAATAGATTGGCTATCTTAGGGGACAGGTTTCTGTTTCCACCTCTTGGTTTTGTCCTCGACCTTGTTATGTTGATCATAGGTTGGGTGAGATTTGGGAGATGGGCCTTGGGCCTTGGGTTTGTGATCTTTTCTCATGCCCACAACATTGATCATAGCACAATCATGATGTGAAGGTGGAGGAGAGAGAATTGGACCTTGTTGTTGAATAGTAGGATAGGTTGTGGTGCGATTCGGATCAGCTAAGGTGGATGAGGTAAACATGCAGGTATGAGTGGATGGGCCTAGCTGAGTGTAGCTTGCTTGTAATTGGATTTGATTTACTACGTGTTTTTGAGTCGACATGTTGTTTGGGTTTGGCAGAGGTTGGGAGGGAAGTGCACTAGGCTGGTAAGACCACGCCATCTATGCGGGTCGATTTCGAACCTCTGTGATCTTGTCTTTATGTTGTTTCTACATAATTGCATTGGATTTTTGAATGTCAACCAGGGTTTGTAGGATCAGAGTCATTTGATCTTCTCTACGGCCTGGATTGATAATTCAGATTGGGCCTAGGCTGAGCAGGCTGATAAGGGCATGGAGCCTGTGGTCAGGGCTGGAATTGAGATCTCGGATTTTGATTATTTCCTAACCAAGTGAAGTTGGGATGATTACACCATCCAGGTTATAGGTGTTTGAGAATGGATCATTTTGGATGGCATGGAGATCATCGCAGGTTTGACGAACTCTAGAGAAGTCAGAATACGAGGGTTCAGAGTTCTCCCAATTAGAGCAGGTAGTTTCGGAGTTTCCTTCGAAACCGAGATCAGACGAGGGTGGATAAGGGTCCATCCCCTGATGAGAGTGGTGAAAAATGTTATGCGCAGCCTCCCTACTGGAGAACAGTTACGCATACGTGCTCTGTTGTGCTAAGGTGTCTCTCTATAGATGTCAAGTCAATTCGTCCACCTTCTTCTCGATAGTAGAGATCTTGTCCAGGTGATTGGCCATCAGTTCCAGATCAACAGATGCTGATAGGCCTTGAGTCTTGTGTGCCCCTCGCGTGTTTGTCAATGCACAGGTGGTCGTCTGGTCGAACATATCCATAGATTCATTGCGTATGAAGTTCTCACACATATTCTCGAGAATCTCCCAAACGGTATCTTCATGTTGACCTATGATGCTTCCACCACAGGTTACATTGACGAAGAGCTTGATATCATCACGAATCTCATGGTAAAAAGACTGGACTTGTTCCCACTTTAGAACTCTGTGATGGGGGCATCTTCGCATGAGATCCAAAAAATGATCCCATGCCTCGTGAAGTGGTTCTCCCACATTTTGTGAGAAGTGTGTGATTTGGTGCCTTAAAGCATTTATCCGACCAACGGGGAAGAATTTCTATAAGAATTCATTTTGGAGTTCCCCCCATGTGTTGATTGGATGGGTCAGAGTCTGAAACCAATTGGCAGCTTTACCCATAAGTGAGAAGGAGAATATCTTCATGAGCAGGATGTCTCGATTTTGTATGGCAGGCCCAAAGGTCTAGACTAGATGTTTCTGCTGCTTGATGTGCTGGAAGGGATTTTCGAAGTTTGAGCCATGGAACTTAGGAATAGCATGGATCATGTTTGGCTTGAGTTCAACATTAGGCCCTCCAGCTGGGATTTGTACCCTGGGTTTGATCTCTACTGCAGCGGGATTGTAGTGATCTCGCATCTGAAGATGTGGCGGTGGATTGATGTGTGCATGGAGTATATCATTGAGGCGCTGTAGCTGATTTTGGAAATTGGGTCATCTTCTTGATTCTCCATGGATGTAGATGAAGGAGATCTGGGCTCAGAAGCAGAAGAGTTGGAAGAGATATCAATCTGATCGGAAGGTAGCACAAAAAAGTGAGTTGAGGTTTGGCCTTGACGAGAATGAACTGCTAATGGAGGTCTCAAGGGTGGTCTTAAGGACCTCCTTTCGAACATGCACTAATGAGTTAGATAAGGGACAGAAGGTGCAATAGACCCAATTGAGGCACCCAATGATCTTTGAATGACTAAGGAGGTTTGAGGCGGATGATACCTCTTGATCAGAAAATCACTCACCTGAGAAATACTTAGGCAACCAAGAAGGGAGAGCCCCGCAATGACCTCTGTAAGGTAAAGCATCCCCATGGGTTACGAGGTTTCCCCCACCCGACCTTCCTTGTCACTGAGAATCCAAGTAGATTGAAATGAGCAACTTGACCACTTAAGTCTACCTATTCAAATCTTAAATTTATAGTGCTTTGAATTTCACTTGAACATTAGAATTGATTTGTGATTTGTGACATAATTTAAAGTTGGTTAACCCACGAGGTGGGTAAACTTCACCTAACCTGCCCTAAAGTTTAGGATGAGTTGGGTAATGAACCAAAAATCACCCTGAGTGGTTTGCAAGCAAGTTTTTTAAGTCCTAAGTTTTAAGGATTCAAGTGAATGTTAGAGCTTTTTTTTTTAGGGTTTTCTTCATTCAATCAATTCAATCAAGCCTTAGGTGACACAAAATGTGGGAAATCAATTCTCTTTTAATTCAGGCAAGTGTGTTTTCCTGATGCCCTAAAGTGGAAACCCTAGCTTGGCTCTTTTCCAGATCAAATTCTTTCCAAGTTGGGTACCTAAGGCTTAATCAAGAAGGTGAATAGCCCTAGGCACCTTAAGTCAGTAGGTGCAAAAATCTGGATGAGGATGTCTAAAATAAATCAAATTAGGTAACTCAAGTGATTAAGTCTAATAAAGAATGCGAGTTGATCCTAACTGATTCTTCTTTCTAATTCTTTCCAGAAATAGGGGCTTAAGAAGAAGGAAATAAGATTACCTACCCCTGGAGTGGCAGCCGTACGGCTGATCTTCTTGATGAGTACCTCGCACAACCATAACAAATCAAATAGAACAAGTTAGAATCAAATCAAAAATTGTAATCAGTGAAATCAAATTGCACGTTGTTTCCTAGCAACGATGCCAAAATGTATGGGCGAAATTGTCGTTGTTTAGGAAATGCATTGTAGTATAGGACAAAATCGCTCAAAATATTTAAATTTATAAACTCAGATTCAGGAAGTGGAGTTCGAGATCTTTCACAGGGAGCAAGAGGCAATTTCAATTCACCAATCACAAGAAATATATGCAATTGAAATCAATAACACTCAGAATGATGTTTCAATAAAATCAGAAAAATAGTGCAAAAAGATTGGGTTAAAATGGTGATTTGAATCACCAGATTAACCCTTTAAGTTTAAGCTCACAACCACTTAAATATCTCAAGAATAAACCACAATTAATAATCCACGTCAACCAAGTTTGTAGATATTCCAATAGTAACCAGCAGGAGGTCTCAGATGACAGAGCAAAGGCTTCAGATGCCTTAATAGAAGAGGCTCAAGGGCCTCCAAAGAGAAGCACAAGGCTCCTCTCTCTTTCAGCTTCAGAAGATCATAGCAGAAGAACCAACAGAGGCTTAAGGGC
The DNA here is from genome assembly GCA_037157565.1 of Thalassia testudinum. NCBI lineage: Eukaryota > Viridiplantae > Streptophyta > Magnoliopsida > Alismatales > Hydrocharitaceae > Thalassia > Thalassia testudinum. The sequence goes on from JAZHRO010000055.1 coordinate 56,815,471, forward strand.
CTCACATAAATCTCACTTAAGTATAGAGAGAAGGGAAGGCTCAAATCCTGAGGTAGAAAAACCCACCCTTCTCTCTCTCAGATGTTCCTTCTTTCTTTCCAAGCTTTAGAATCAAACCAGACCTGGGTATCGAGTAACCGGATCCACCACCCAGACCCACAAGGCGTGAGCGTGGGCGAGGGCGTGGACGAGCGTGTGACACGCAACGTGTGCAGGGGTGTGAGGTAGGGACTTGACCCCAATGTTCAAAGGCGATAAGGCCACGTCACTTTTTGCCTTTATGCACTGATGGAGTCGCTTCACTTTACGATGTGGGACCAAGTTCCCACATCTTCTTCGCGCAGCAGCTGTAGACGGTGAAGGTGTCAATTGAAGATGAAGGAGACATTGGCAGCTGCAATTGGATGCCTCAGAGGCTTCGTGGAACTGGGCTACATGACTTGGGAGTAGTGTCACGAAGGAATGTGGCCGGAGAACTGCAGCGGAGGTCAGAGAAGGTGGTCGTAGTAGCGGTGCTCCGGTGGGTTACCTGAAATAGAGAATACGGCTTTGTGGTCACGTCAGAGAAGCTCAAAAGGATCGCTGGTGGACGACAAGTGCGCTGGTCGTGGTTTCATGGAGTGAGGGTGCGTGTGGTGTCCTAGCGAGGTCGAGGAAGGTGCATGAAGGTGATGATGTTCGGTGGGTGGTTGCAGTGATCAATAACCCTAAAGTTGTTAAGGATTTTGCTCGTGGGGTGATGGAAAAGCTAATGGGCATGGTGGCAGGTGTTTTGGTGCTGTGTGGCGTGCGGAGGGCTTTGTCGGAGTATGGTTGAAGTTGGGGAAGGTGACGGTGGTAGGGTCGTATGCGGGTGCAAATGTGGAGTTTAAGTGTGTGAGTTGGGTCAGGGGAAGGTGAGGAGTCGAACTAAGGAGGTTGCAGACGATGAGAAGGCGGAGGTGACGCCGGCTATGATTGGTTGGTGCCGGAGACGAAGGAAGCTCCGGGAGAGAAACAACGATGTTGAAGGGGGAGGAAGCCCCTCGCAGGTGTGGCGAGGTGCGGACGACGGAGAGGAAGAAGGACCTGCTGCCTATAGTACATGTAGCAAGCGAAGAGGCTGGAGTTGGGGGGCTGCCAGAGACGAGTCTGGAGTAGGCTGGAGGTAGAGGAAGATGGGTGATTCTGGGCCAAAAACTTACTAAGGAGTGAGGTCTTGCAATGGGGGACCTTTTAAAGGTCTCAGGGCTTGCTCCAAGCTTGGAAACAAGCTCGAAGCGCTCAAATTTTTAGGGAAAAAGATCCCTGATCTTGAGGAGTTCGTACGAGCTCCTTGACGAGAATTGGAGTTCAAGACAAGGTTTAGATGATTGGGGATTCTCTCAAGATCATTCCTTCCAATTTTGGAAGGAATTGATCAAGAAATCAGGGAGAAATCCCAGATTGAAGGTCGGTGTATTTGGGTTCACACCGTTAATGGCAGAAGGGACCTTTTTGAAGAAAATGATGAGAAGTTAGGGGGCAAAATGCAAAGATTTCGAAAGCTAGGGGCTTAAGTGTGAAAAATAGAGTTTAAATAGACTAAAATGCAAACTAGGTCAAGATGAACTTGGATTGGGTTCAAATTTTGGTACCAACCTAATTTGGACCCAAGGAATCTGATGGTGAAGTCAGATTTCAATTTTGACCAAGTTTGATTGACCAATTTGCATAGAAACCCAAATTTGGGTAGAATCTTTGTCCGTGACTTTGTTTAAGGTCAAAATATATTCTAAAGGTAAATCAAGGATACCAAATCTCAAGAAATATTTTTCTATGAATTTAGGAGATTTAGATGAATTTTATACTGATTAGAACCTCTGTAATTTAAGCAGATCTGAAATTAGGATTTTGGGTGGTGTATTGGTTCTCGAAGTACGTGAAACCCTGTTTCTATCTACATGGACCCACTTATTAGTATTTAATGCTTATTTGACCTTCATTTTACCCCTAACAAATCCCTTAGTTATTCTGTGTTCATGATATGCTGTTAAAATTATAGAATTAACTCTAGTTTCGTGTTCTCTTCTTAAAACAACATGAAGTGGAGTTATAACCCTCAGATGATTATATAGGAGCATTTATCTTTTAAACTTAACTAAAAGTAATCAGTTTGGGCCTATGATGGTGTTCCCATCACCTTTGTACGAAAATGTGATAAATGCCAAAGATTCGCTGCAACCAATCACCTTCTGCTTGGAAAGATGGTGCCAATCTTATCCCCTATTCCATTCGCTAAGTGGGGAATGGATTTTGTCGAACCAATTCTACCGGCCCGATCACAGAAAAGATATATCCTGGTAGCTATGGATTATTTTTCTAAATGGGTAGAGGCTAGAGCCACGGCAAGTCCGACAGTCGACATGGTTATAACATTTGTGAGGAAGAATATCATCACTCGTTATGGTATCCCTTGTACCATTATTACTGATAATGGTACATAGTTTGCTGCAAAGAAATTTGAAGAGTTCTATTCAAGTTAGGGTATCAACCTGTGTTTCACATCAATGGCTCACCCTCAGGCGAATGGACAGGCGGAGGTAACTAATAGAACAATAATCTCCGCCCTTAAAAGACGTCTAGATGCAGTGAAGGGAAAAAGGGCAGACAGTTGCCAGATGTACTGTGGGGATATAGGACAAGCCAAAAAACTTCAAGAGGACATATGCCTTTTAACTTAGTGTATGGCAAGGAAGCAAGACTTCAAATTGAAATTGACAAGTCCATTTTCGCTTTGAAATAATTTTCGCACAAGAAAATAAGTTGTTGAAGTAGAAATTAAGCGGTGAAAATCGATCGTCAATAATTAAAATAAAATCACTTGCAGGAGAGTGGGTTGTATCCACAGGGAGACATGCACCAATTAAAATTCATTAAGATTGAAAATCAAGGTCCACTATTGATTTCCCTAGAAATTGAATTACAATCCTCACTAAACAAAGGTTTTCAAGAAAGAGTATCTTGATTGAGTAAATATGAAAGAGCAAAGGGGAATCATGAAATTTCACCGGAATAATGAAATCATAAAATAAAATCCGTAATGGCATTCTCCGTAATAACTAATTGAATGTTTACCGTCGAGAAATAGTGGATTCTATCCCCATGCACGCGCGAGGAAGAGGCCGCGGCCGGCCGCGCCGTGCTCGAAGGAGGTTGGCCGGACGAAGGGCTTTACGATGGCGGTGGTTGCACGGCGAACGGCGGCCGGAGTTGGCTGCACGGGGAGAAAGAGGCCGCCGGTGGTGGGTTCTTCCACGGGTGCGCGGGGGCCGCCGTCGGCGATTCTGATGGCGTGGCGAGGTTCATGGAGTCGAGGCGAGTGCGGGGGGGTCGATGGCGCGTAGAACGGTGGGCAGTGGTGACACCTGCATGGAGAGGGGTGGCGCTGGTGATGGGTTCCTCTCTGTTGGTCGGCTCGATGGTGAAGAGGAAGACGCTGGGGAGTGGTCTGCGGTGGCGGCGGTGGTGTTGGTGCGAGCGGCGGTAGCGCGCGCTAAGGCTCGCGCTGAGGCGTGCCTGCGCGAGGCGTGGTGGTGCTGCAGCGCCGGTGGGTGCAGTGGATTTGCTGTAGCGTCGGTGGGAGGTGGCTGATGCGCGAGAGTGTGCGGCGCGTAGGCTGCTGTGCGTGAGGGCGTGCGCGCGGAGTGAACAGCATCGGTAGGCGCAACCGTGGGTAGGCGGAGGTGTTGCAGCGCTGGTGGGAGGTGACTGATGCGTACGGTTGTGGAGGTTTGGTGGAGGAAGATGAACAGGAGCAGGGAGGGGGAGTTTCCTTCTTGGACGGTTGTAAACATTCCTAGACGGCTTTAAGTCCTCGCCCCGGTCCTGCGTGCCTGCAGGTTGAGGGAGAGAGAGAGCTGGTCGGTGGTAATGGCGCGGTCGTGGGAGTTGACGGTGGTGAAGCACGGTTGCGATTGAAGAAGACGGCGGAGCACGGTGCTGATTGTTGTCGCGGAGAATCGCAATGGTGAGAACGTTGGGCAGAGCACGATGGTGATGAACTTGTGGTGAGTGGAGCATAGTCGCGGTGATGATGTTGGCGCTGTCACCACCGATCACGGTGGCGATGTCACGGTGGTGGTCGAGAACACGCAATCTTGTGGGAGAGGGAGAGAGATGGTGGAGGGCCGTTCTCCCTCCTCTTGGCTGGGAGAAGATGATGATCCAACCTTCCAATAGAAAATAAGAGAATGAGAGAGAGCAATTGAACGATGTTAGGGATTTTTTTCCTTTTTTTTTTTTTTTTTTGTCTTTTGTGGTGGCTTTCCAAAAGCTCCATTTGGGATGGGGAAGACTCTAATTTGGAGAGAGTCATCTCCTTTCTAAAATTGGAGATGATAATTAAAGAGGCTCTTTACTTTTTCCCAGGTGACAAATTAAATATCTGAAGATGGCATTTTAAATTGAGGTATGATTTCATCCAGATTGATCCTTCCATAATGACTCGACTTTAATTGATTAAGATGTAAAAATTGATGCAAAGCATCGAATGATAATTCTACAGCTTTATTAATTTCATCCATGCAATACATGATTCAGATTACATTTTCATTTCAACGATGAGGTACTTAGGCTCTAATTTAGTCCACTAACATGGACTTATCAGAAACAGTCCTCTTGACCTTTAGGACCCAGCTGTATAATCCGGATGAGAACAATGATCAACTCTACTTGGCTTTGGACTCAATTAAAGAATTAAGGACCGAAGCCTCTTCTTCAACAGCAAAGTATAAAAGACAAAATGGAAGACTCCTATAACAAAAGCGTTCGCAAGTGCAAATTTTCAGAACGATACTTAGTCCTTAGAAAGGTTACTGCTTCACAGCTGACAGAATTAGTCAAGAAGTTGGATCCTAATTCGGAGGTACCCTACAGAATAGGCGGAGTTAGTAACAGAGACTATTATAATTTGGAAACTGTGGCTGGGAAGCCAATTCCTCGCACCTGGCACGTCAGCAACTTATGCATGTACTATGAATGAATGATAATAAAGGAAAATTTCTCTTTCATTTTCTTTCAAATATCTGTCATACATCACCTGGGCATCACCCACCAAACACAAAAAAAAAGTAGAAAAGACAGCTAAAAAAAGGGGGGGAGATGAAAGTTTCCCTACTAGGAGGGGTGACGTAATAAAATGCGGAAATAAAATATAAAGCAATCTCACCAAAGAAAATCAATCACAAAATACACAAAGATTTTTTAGGTGGAAACCCAAACCGGGTGAAAACCACCACCTAACCCTCTCGAGTTAGGATTTTCCGATCAACCTAGTTGATCAAATCCACTAACCGAATCACTTTAAAACGAGGGTGATTCAACCTCAGTACAACCACGCTACAAGTACGAGGGTAGCGTTCCTCAACCCCTTCTCTCCACGAGAAGGATTTTGTCCCACGAAGGAGACGGGAATTCGCAAAGTGAATACCCAACCAAAAGACAAAGATAAAATAAACAACAAACCTATAGAGCCAACAAAGTAATAAACCTAAGCTTCTATAGGAATTAGGAAACTCCCCTTTGCAAGGAGTGCGTCGACGATGACACGGGTGCGTGAGCCACGCAACGGCGCAATGTCGCTCTCGTGAACAACGGCGGGAGAGCGGGTGCGCGAAGGTTTGATGCTCTCAAGGGAATGGAGCTTAAGCTTGGAGAGCAAGATCTTTTCTGGACACAAAAGAGTGTGAAAGTGTGTAGCTAATTGTATCCAAGTGTGTATCTTGTGTCTTTCTTAGTGTATCTAGGTGTGTAAAGGCTCCCCTCTATTTATAGAGGCCTTAGGAAGGCTTTGGAAGGCTTAGGAAAGGTTCTATAGCCGTTAGGAACAAAGTCCAAGAGAATCAGGTCGAAATCAGGACAATGATTACATTTGACAGGGTTATCAGACGTCTAACTCTTGCATCAGACGTCTGGAAGGCCACTTTAAGACGTCTGATTCCAAGGTCAGACGTCTGATTCTATGTGGGTTTCCTCCTGACTTGAATCAGATCTAAACAGGATTTTTGTGCAAGTCCATCAGACGACATACAGGACGTCTGGAACTATGTCTGGACGTCTGTAAACCTACTTCTACTGTGGGAATTGATTTCCAAACGTTGCAACGGCTAGAAAATCTCTGAGAAGAGATTTTGGGTCAGCCGAGGCAAAACGGTCATTTATCAGACGTCTGGAAAGGCCTAAGGACGTCTGATAAGGCTCTAACGGTTATAATCTTGAGCGCCTGCTAAGCTAGCCAACGGTCCACTATCTGGACGTCTGGCAAGTCCATCAGACGTCTCCTAAGACGTCTGGTATAAGGGTCTAGACGTCTGATTTCATCAGACAGAACTAACTATGTCCAGCCTAACAGTTATCAGACGTCTGAAACAACAGTCAGACGTCTTAAAATACTTTATCAGACGTCTTATTTGGGAATTAGACGTCTGGAAGTGCTGTTTGAACCCTATATTGGTTTTCTAAGTATTCTACAGAAAACCTAAGTATCCTAGGGTTGTGCCGGTGTTCCTAGGACTACTGTTAGGGTTCTTTGAGGCTCTTTAACATAATTTTCTAAGGAAAATAAAAAGAGCAAGAAAATAAAGACAAGAGATACAAGAAATGATTGAAAAGAATCTATCCTATTCTTCTTGTCTTCTATCTTCAATCTGTCGCTCCACGCGAACCTCCTCTGTTTTCCGTCAAGCTCCTCCAATCCGTCCTGGATGCGAGCTCGAACTCTGTCTAAACACGTCCACATCTGCAATTGACCTGAAATCTAGGACTCAAATTGCAAATGTTAAATAACACGTGTTTTGTTATCATCAAAACAAATGATCGTGGTGCTCTAGCACCAACAGGAGAAGCTAAGTATTTCAATCAGCATCCAAAAAGGTCATAGCAGGGAGTTGTCGACCATTCTTCGACTTGGGGAGACTCAAGACTAGGGCTTCCTCCGCTAGCTTTTTCTCCTACCTCAGGAGCGGAGGGACATGCCTAATCCTCGCCCGGTAGACCTTCAGGTGGAAGGAGGGGGATTTTCTTTCTAATAAGACCCTATTGCACTTGGCGATCATATTTAGAGTTTAGTTTCTCGATAGAACAAGTGCACAGATCCTCCTTTGAGGTATGACCACCCTCAAGGATGGCTTGAACTGCTGCCAGGATGAACTTCCCCGCCTCATTCGAGATAAGGTTACGACTTTCTTCCATGGAAGGGTCAGTCGCAATGAAGTTCATCACTTCATCTGGGTCCCTGCTCAGGCAGAGTTCCTCTTTAAGCTCCTCCACACATTGAGTCTTAGCCCCCAAATTTTGGTTGGTGGTAGCAAGATCCACCTCCAACTCAACTACGTTCTCCTCTACATCCTCTCGCATCGCCTTGTGTTTGGACATTTCACCCATTGCAAAGGTAAGGCTGAGGCACTCTTCTTCAAAGGCTTTCTCAAGCCCTTCTACCTTGGAGGAATGCACTGCTTTCAACACCTGCACCTCCTCCTTCAGGTTGGAGATATGGTTGAAGGAGGAATCCACCTTCTCCGTCAACCCATCCATCTTTTCACGATCCCCATTGTGAGTCTTGATGATGAAGTCATAGAGCTTCATGGCGTCCTCCCTAGTTGACGCCAGTCCGGTACGAGTCCCCTTCAGCTCCCCCTCCAACTGCCCAACTTGGCTAATCGCCTTCTTCTGGGACACTAGCCTACGATTAAACTTCATCAACTCCTTCTCCTTCTTCTAGTGGGCGGTTTGAGCTACCTCCAGCTTACGAAGAAGGTTCCTCTATTCATTTTGGGCAAAGGTTGCCCACTTGATCGTTTGATCCAATGCCTTGACAGTGTCTCCAGACCTACTGCTATCGGTGCCTACTTCATTTAGACCCGAAGCAAATCCAGGAATAAAATGATTCCCAATGGTCTACACTTGCATAATAAGCAGGTGGGAAAATTTTGTCAAAAATATGAATAGTAAAAGAACTCGAAGAAAACTTTTTCTCAAACAAAGAGATCTTACTGATGGTAACACCATTCTACATCATAAATAACTTAATTTAGTTGGAATCAAGAGATAAATGCTCCTAAATGATCATCTGAGGATCACAATTCCACTCTGATTTGATTTGAGAGGGAGACAAGAAAATATGGTTAATTCCGTTATTTTAACAACACATCATAAATGCAAATTAACTATGGGATTACTCAGGGGTTAATTAAAGGTAAAATTAACATAAAAGACCAAGAAGTGGGCTCACACTGATAGAATCAAGGTTTCACGCATTTCAAGGACAAAAATAGGATTGAAAACCCCAAATATCAACCAAACTTGAATTAAAAGGGTTTTAGTTGAGATAAAATCAATGTAAACCTCTTAAAATTCATAGAAAAATATTATAAGAGGCTTGGTACCTTTGGTTTGACCATCTAAACCCATTTTGACCCAGAATAGAGATTCAGATGGGAATTTACCTTGATTTGGACTTCTATACAATTTACCCATTCAAACATGGTCAAAAGTCAAATCCAAGTTCACTATTAGATTCCTTGGGACTAAATTAGGTTAACACCAAAATTTGGGCCCAATAAGAGTCCATCCTGACCTAGTTGCATTTTAGCCCCTAAAATCTCTATCCTTCACATTTAAGCCCCTAGGTTTCGAGTTTATTGCATTCTGGTCGCTATCTTTTGTCGTCTCCTTCACAAAATAGTCCCTGCCGCCTGATTCCTAAACAGGGTCAACAATCCAAAGCAACCAACTTTGACTAAAGAAGATCCTCATCAAATCTTCACCAAATCCCTCAAAAATTTATAGGGATTGGTGATCAGATCATGAGGAATCTAATGAGCAAGATTGCGGATCCCATCTCAAAGAGGAAAGCTCTGGCGAGCTCAAGAATTGTCAATTCCTCTTCTTCCTGAAATCCTAATCCCATGGCTTAATTCTTCCATAAAGAGCTTTATAGGAGCTCCATGAGGTTCAGCGATCCAAACAAGCCTGGTTACGGCCAAAAACCACCAATTCTTCTCTTCTTCGGCCACCTCTGTTGTGGCTCCAACGACCCTCCGATTTCATTTTACTACGGCTTCCCAACCATCAAATTGGGAGTGCCAAATTCTTCCTTCTCCTTGTCCACTTCTCGTCAGCCAAAGTGGAGGCCACTTTCCCTTTCGTTGTCACCGCTCTTCATCGCTAGAGGATTTGTCGTCCTTGGCTCCAGCAAGCCACACCAATGAGGATTCTGCCCTCCTTTCATCCAATAGCTAGGTTCCCCACTTCCCCTTATTCCCTAGGTTAGGTCTAGCCCCTTATCACCCCAATTCGATCACACAATCACCTCCTCCCCCTCTATCTTCCCCAACGTCGGTCACACCTCCGGCATGGTCGCGCAACTCCCATGTGCCTCCAAACTCCACGCTACCTACACCATAAGCTTCCCCATAATTTATAGGTCAAAAGCCCTCAAGAAATTGAGGGCCTTGACCTATAAATCAATTGGCCGACCAACCCACCTCATTACCGTCGTCCCCGACTTGGCCAATCACCCTATGCCACCGTTGACCAAATTGACCCCGCCGTCGCATTCCTCCCCTCTCGATGATGCCTATGAACTATTTAATTGGGACGCAAGGCCGTTTTGATGAATTTTAGGTCTTCGTTGGTGAGCTCACTTCCTCCACCTCCGTTTGCCGCCCTCAAGCAGTCATCACCACCACAACCATTTCTAGTAGATGTAGCCTTACACCACGAAGGCTCCTGGGCCTTGGATTAGAGAAGGAGCAACAATAGTTGCAGCAATTGAGGAACATCTCCCCCACAGCTATACGTAAAGGAAACGAAGAAGAATGAAGGGGTTTAGTCCTACATCATTAGAAGGCAATTCAGAAAAAGCCTTCATAAGGAATTTGTGCTGATGGCTTATTGCCTCGTACACAGGGGGTGAGGTCCCCTCTCACTCAACCCTCACGCCTCACCCGCTACACCACACTGGGGAGTCTGGTCCCTATGCTTGGATCCGATTACCTAACCCGATAACCCATATAACTGGACTTGAGGGGAGAGAAAGGAAAGGTTTCTGAGGAGGGAGGGGGTGGTTTTGCATTGTTGTGCCTCGGGAAACATGCACGCATGCCTAACACTTAGCGAAATTCAAAGAATTGAGGCATGCTGTGCTTGATGCGTTAAGGCATTTAACCTTGATGTCTGATGTCTGATTTGGGTATTGTTGAAATATTAGCTCTAACGTGGATATACTAAGCTGACATGGCTAAGTGGTTGAGTATACTGTTGAGAAATTGAATTGGCTTGAGACTACCGTTGGTATTGAAAATTGTGCTTGATTATGGGATTTAATTGGTGGTTCAAACCACCATTTTTAGGATCTAATTATCTTTTTATCCCATGGATTATTGAGATACATTTTCGAATTCTAACTGAAATATATTTGATTATTTATTGCATATCTTGTGATTAATTATTGTTGAAGTTTGCCCCCCTTGGGGAGGCGATGCCCAGCTAATGGCATCATTCAGGTGCCTAAGCACCATCTCTCTAGGCTAGGGGAAAACATGTCTCACCCCGCTTGGACGTTGCTGCCCTCCCCTTCGGCTGTCCTCCCCAATTGAGGGCCCCTCGGGATAGACCCTGTCAGCAAGGTTACGGTTTGCCCAATTGCACCAGCTCGAGCAAAAGCACTTAGCACCCTAGCAGATGTCGCTGGGATGCCAGCCATTTCCACTCTGGCCAATTCTGTCGAGGGATGGAAGGAAAGCTCCTCAACATCGCTTACTCCATGGGAAGAAGCATGTTGCACCTTCATAGGAAGGTCTACACCACAGGAAGAAGCATGCTGCGCCTTCTCGATAAGGTCTCGCATCCTCCTCAGAATCTTTAGAGGGGGTGCTTCTAGCTGGCGGAGCTCCTGACTGTTCCTTTTCTCCTCCCGAGAACTGGCGGCCTAGCTACTTCCGCCCACATCTTCTTCCTTCCCCTCTAGGATAGAAGGCCCTTTCTTTCTCTCCTCTCGGGGGGTGGCAGCCTGACTGCTTTTCGCCTAATCCTTCTTCTCCCTAGCTTGAGAAGAAGATCCAGCCTACCTCTTGGGGATCTCTGGGTGGACGAAACGGCCGAAAGCTACAAAAGACATTCATAAAGTCAGTTAAATATAATAGGGAATAAAAGGATTTAAATCTATTCCCCCTAAACTTACAAGGCGTGGGGTAAGAATCCTCAACCCACGTCAACGCCGCCCAAATGTCCTTCTGCCTTAGTTCTGACCGGGCAATTGCCCAAAATCCATTATTCTTTCTGTGTCCGCCTAAGTAGACGAACTAAGATCTTCAGGACTAGGTGGCATATCTTTCTCAGGTGGGCCTTGCCACTTATATGGGACTTATAACTTCTCTGTATTGTGAATAAAGAAAAAATGGAGGTCCTACCCTTTCAAACTATCCGGCAGGTTAATGATTCTAAATTTGGTACGTTGGCTATACAAGGTATACGTACTAGAAGGAGGCTTACCCCTTTTCACCTTAAGGGGTATGAGCCCAAAAATTAGGCGGAATAAGCCTACTCTGGGAACAATATCCAGATGGAAATAGATGACGGTAAAGGCATTTACAATGGGTAGCAGTTTAAACTGAGCTAAAAGGGGGCAAGGTTGTAGTAGCAAAGAAAGGAGGTCAAAAAAGAATTTAAAGGAACCCGTAAGTCATTTTTGTGGCATATTTACAGATGATGAACATGTCCATCCTCTCGTCGAAACATAGGTGGGTCACAGACTCGCATGGATGGAATTGGACTCCATCGAGTCCATGAGCCGCCAGAAACCCCTTAATGGTAGACCTGCTACAAAAGTTGGAACTAAAATTGTATAAGTCCCTTGTCTCAGGTGCAAGCCCCACCGTGGATGAGCTGGACTTACCCTTGCTAGCGAGGCCAGACATCTTCAAGCCACTACTACTCCTTCGGAGGCAATGGCTTTTGGCGAAGAAAGCTTCTCACGAATCGCTGGAGGAGTAGCTACGAGCACGCAAGATGAAACTTGAGGCAGTAAAAGGGAGTAGGTGGGGCATTTACTCTGCCCCACCACCCTATTTATAACACCCCTAAAAAAGGAACTCTTTCCGTGGGGTGTGGATTTCGAAAATGAAATCCCCCGTTACGAGGGACAAATTTTGAAAGATCCCGCTAGATTCAAAACAATTGCAATTATCATTATGAGCATTTATTGCCTACGTAATCATTATGGCATAATGTCATTCCAGGTAATCATTTCCGGAATATCAGGTGGTAAATTCGCGCGATCTTCGCATTTAATATCCCTGTTAGGATGGCATTTAATGCCCGTCCTTTCAGTGAATAAAGACAAAATACTCGCAATGATTGACCACAACTTGCAAATGATGATGCTTTTATTGTATCACAATGATATCTGGGAAGAAACCTTTGACTAGCTATCTGGAAGTTCAGGCGGATACTTCGCCTAACTCTCCAAAATATACAGGTGGTGTTATGCCTATTTCAAAAATATATATATCCGACAATGCCTTGTTCAGGCATCGTCCCCCCCTAAACATTTGGCAACGCCCCGTTCATGGCACCTTGCCTGCCTAAACATTAACATTTACTTTTCACGGTGCCTTGCTTGTCAGAGTATCAATACCACCTTATCCACTTTACTTCATGTTTTCTCAAAATTATTGGCTCACCAAGAGCGTGACCAATCATTGGGGGCATACAACACACAAAGGTTTTTGAGAATTACTGCTTTCTATCCTGTTTTACACAAACAAAGAGAGTAGGGGTAGCTGATGAGGGTTGAAATATTCCTCACATCTTAAAACCAACAAGGATCTAATTACCCGGAGGAGAGGGTGGATCTGACTATCCAAGGAGTTTAGAAGATCTGATTACTTGGGGTTCAGGACTTAATCACCTAAGGAAGTACGATGGACCCATTAGAAGCAATTACCAAATCCGACTGAATGTCGGTCCCGACAAGAATATTCGACTATTTGTCGGAGACCAGGTCTACCTACGTGGGACTAACTATCGGGGTCGACTCGATGAAGGTTCAATTCACCTAGTTTAATGGGTCTCAAATAGAGGCTGTTGATCGTTGTGATACGTTACAACGGTAACGGCAAAATGTATTTAGGCGATAGCTAAGGTGTTCAAGTTAATGACAATTTATGATAGTAATTGCCGTAGTTTAATGTTATTTATTGCCACATCATGGGATCGTGGGACACCCTCACGATCTCCATTCCTTGTCTAATCTCCTCTATAAATGTTAAGTGGGGTTAACTTTTGGGGGTACGCCATCTGATAGAAAAGAAGCAGAGAGCTTGTAATACTAATGCTAATGAAATTTCGAGAGCATAGCCCTCTCCACAGATGTACACCTATTAGGAGGAACTCGGTCAATAATTTTTGTGCTTCTTTGTGATTGTTCTTGAGTCGAGCCTTTTATTCTAAGAGGCCTGATCAATGAGTTCGGGTGATGGGCTGGACAGGAATGTTTTCTGATGCAGAAGTATGGCTGGAAATGGTGGTAGGAAAATCATGTTGACTTAGGAGTTGTAGATATATGGGATAAATTTGGAGCAAAAGTATCATCCGTGGGGATAGGGGCATTGGTGGGAAGGGTATTTATAGGTGGATTTATTGGTGGGTTGTGCTTTGTATTAAAGGAATTTTGTAGGAAAGGAGGAACTGTGAGGAGATATTGGCTCAATTATTTTGAAGGATGATTTCTGAATTTTCTGTTGGGAATGAAATGTAAATAAGGTCTCATAAAAAATGACAGACCATGAAATTAAGATTTTGTCATTGGTGGGATTATAACATTGATATGCTTTGTGATGAGAACTAAAACCAAGGAACACATGTAGGGTGGAACAAGGTTGAAGTTAGTTTGTAGTATATGGTTTTAGAAATGGAAAATAACCACATCCAAACACTCTATATGCTGAATGGTCAGGTTTAGTATTGTACACTAATTCATGGGGAGACTTTTGACTAGTGGTTGGTGATGGGAGCACATTGATTATATGTACAGCATAGGAAGCAGCAGGAAACCAGAATCAATGAGGCAACTTTGCATCAAATAATAAAGCCCTTATCATTTCTCCAATATGTTGATTTTTATGCTCTGCACACCCATTTGTTGAGTATGTGGAGCAGAGATGTAATGAAGAACTCCTTTAGTTTGAAACTAATGATGTAATTTTTGATATTCTCCTCCCCAATTTGAGTGAAAAGCCTTGATAGTTTTGCCAAATTGGTTTTGAATGAATGCAAAGAAATTGACTGTAATTTGATAAACATCACTTTTCTGAGATAAGGGAAAAATCCAAACAAACTTTGAGAAATCATCAATAAAGTTGACATAGTATTTGTATCCTTCAATTGACAGACATGGAGATTGCCATACATCAATCAAAAAAGACAATATCAAAGAAACTATTGCTCACTGAGCCGGTTGAAAGTTTGTGTGCTTTGGCTTCACAGAAAATTGAGCATACTGACTTGCTCTTATTATCAGCAATAGAAAGGTTATTCTGGTGAAGTAGAAATTGTAAGGTACTGAAGTTTACACGGACTAGCTGCTTGTGCTAGAGTTGAGAAGGTAATTTTGTTATAAGGCCTGAAGCAGACAAAGCAACAACAACATTGTTATTTTTAGGCAGCCACACATGGTAGAGACCTTTGTTAGTGCGAACCTGTAATAGGATTTCCTTGTTCTGAAGATCCTTTACCACCACAGAATCAGGATAGAGTTTGAAATAGACGTTATTATCATTGGTAAATTTATAAATGCTCAAGAGATTATGTGATGCTTGTTGAAAGGTTAAGACATTCTGAAGTTGTAATTTTTTTGTATTTGTAGCAATTGTTTTGTGACCAATGTGTGAAATCGACTCACCACTTCCATTGCCAAAAGTGACACAGTTCGATCCTTCATACTCAGACCCAAGATTGAGGTTGAGGGAGCTGTTATGTGATGAGAAGCACCAAAATCAGTGACCCAAGGTTGAGCAGCTAGTGGAGCAGTAGGAGGAACAGACCGAGCAACATTGGCTTGAGGAGAGTTTTCATATCGATGCCAACAATTTGCTGCAGAGTGGTTATATCAGTTGCATATTTGACATTGAGTACCACCTGTAGAAGAATTTCTACCAGTGTGAGGTGGACATCCTCCGCAATTATGGAAATGATTTCCTCTAGAAGAACTTCCACGACCAAGGGGACCTCGCTGAGTTCTGTAATTTGAAAATTACTTTTTAATGAAAGGGGTGGAAGAGGTTATAGCCGTGGTGCTGGTGGTGGCCTTGGAGGGAGGATGGGCAACCGAGGAAGGGGTATGCAGCAGGGTGGCTACTCAGGTTTGCTCTAATTTTACAGTTTGGTGAGTAGCAGTGCTATCAAAAGATTATGCTTAGTATATAAAATCCAACAAATACCACCTACAAAATTGTTGCAAAAATCCTTGCTAATAGATTGAAACCTTACCTTAACAAAGTTATGTCTGCCACCTAGGTTGCTTGTCTTAAAGGTAGGCTTATCAAATTAGGTATGTAGAAGGCCTTTGATCATATGGTGTGGAATTTTATAAAGGATCGATTAGCTTAAATCCACGTTCCTAAAAGTATCATCAAACTCACTTACAACTGCATTTCCCAGGTTAGTTATTCTATTCTCATTGATGGCTTTTCGAAAGGCAATTTCTGTCCGACTGCTAGTCTTTAGCAAGGATGCCCTCTATCCTCGTTTCCGTTAATCTTAGGTACCGAATTCAAATAGACAAATTGTTAGATATTTGGCTGGTGAGGAAATCGTAGATATTAAAGTAGCAAGAATTGCCCTTCTGTCTATTTTATCTTATGCTGACTTACGAGTACATTTTGGTGGATTACAATTAAGCCTAAGGTTGCAAGTTCATGTACATTAGGATGTATTTTTATATGTATTTAGATATAAATAATTGCATAAGTAAGGAATCATAGTTGTTTGCATTTCCTTATAGTATATAAAGTTTTATGCATCTCAAATATTTATGCACGTGGAATAATTTCATGTCTACTTTTTTAGTCATGCTAGTAATCTATTAGGACCTTGAATTAACTTTTGTATTTCTTTTACGCAGGACTTAGGTGGGGCAAATAATGCACATTAACAGGAAAATGATAAAGTCGCCGGGACATGAGTGCAATGCTTCCCTCTCTTAATATGGTGGTGGCCACCTTTGGTGGGATTCCGCCGTTAGTGGTCAATCATCCTTGTCGTGCTTGTCACCTAAAGAGGAGATTTCAAAGGTGGCATGACATTCTTTCGGAAAGCCATTAACACATCCTTAACAGGTGGATCCAAGATCCACATTTCAAGGGGCACACCATTGGAGAGTTTTCTCATCACTCTCTTCCTTTCTACCACTCCTCCGCCAACGAAGAAATAAGAGAGGGTGTGCCCTACTCTTTCTTCCTTCTCCTCTCCACGACCATGGCGTAACCTCTCCATGACCACTGTGCATCACCGCGTACACCGTGCATCACAACGTACTCATCGTGTCTATTGTGGAGATTTCCTCCACACTGTCCATCTCCATCGGCTTGGTGGTGACAGCGTCGAGCCCCCGCACCGCGATCGTGCTTTCGACCATCACAGTGCTTCACACTGCCAAGGGAGGGGACGCTCTCCATCCAGGCTACCCCCTTCTTTCTCCAGTTTATTTTGTTTTTCTTGTTTCTCATGACATGTACTCGAACTCTTGAGATTGAATAAGAATATTTTGGTGTTCTTTCGCTTTCCCTATGGATCGACACCGTCTATACGTGGGTTTATTTGCTTCACGCTCTAGCAACGATTTATTTAGTTTTATGGCGATTTGAAGCAATAACTGAAGATACCATTATCATGGTATCTGCTACCATACATGAAGCGCAAAAACTTCAACCTATCCTTGATGAATACTGTCATTATTCCAGACAGATCAATTTGGAGAAGTTCTCCATTCTCTTCATTAGAGGGTGCCTTGATTATGTGAAAGCACACGTCAAAAGTTCGCTACGAATCCAAAATGATTTTTGTAGGGACCTCTACTTAGGGTCTCATATTGCTGGGTCTAGTCTAAAGAAGGATACGAAGATATTTTTGCATAAGAAAGTGGAGTTAGTTGCAGGGGTGGAAATTGAAAAACCTTTCTCAAGCTGGAAGAAGGCTTCCGTAACCTCTATGCCTACCTATCTTATGTGTACATGTCTCTTGTCTAACACAAAAACTAAATGGATGGACAAAATGATCAAAAACTTCTGGTGGCAACTTCATAACGAAGAGAGGAAATTGCATACAATTGTGTGGGAAAAAATAGGCATGCCTAAGTATCTTTCTGGTTTAGGTCTCTGGAAAATTGAGGCAAAAAAATTAATTAGCTTTTCTTCTAAAAGTTGGCTGGAGGCTGGAGGCTGAAGTATCCCCAGGATTCTCTACTTACACAAATCCTGAAAGCAAAATATTTTGCTGTTAGTGATTACTTAGATTCGTTCTACAAGCAAGATCAATTGTTGTTTTGAAGAGACATGATAGATTTAAAGAGTACAATTATCTCTGGCTGTTTCTGGAAAGTTATATCTGGGGAAGAAACAAATATTTGGAGGGATCATTGGGAACCTAATCCAGAGGCTCCTTTTGTTCCAAAAATAGCCATGGCGCACCCTCCTAGGTACCTTTGTTGCTCAACTCAAAAACCCCTTGGATAAATCTATTATCAAGATTATTCCCTCCAGACAAAATACTCAATATATAACCTTTGGAGACAAAAAAAAAAAAGAACATGATGAGCTCATTCGGCATCGACATAGAAAAGGAAAATTTTCTATTTAGTCTATATATCATCACCGTAAGCACATATTGTGTTGGTCCTTGTTGTAATGTATATATTTTAAAGAGGTGCCTCTTGTAAATATCCCTGATCTATATAAGAGGGATAGCTGTGTAACAAATGGCATCTTTCCCTTTTTATTTCGTAACCAGCCAGATATTTTCTCCAACCAACGCTTCTTGCAGCAGCTCATGACTCCAACAGATATGCAGCATTTGCAATGGTATCAGAGCTAATCACGTTGTGATCGAGCAGATCAACTGTGACCGGCCGTGCCCTATTGGTATTCCTTGTCGATTAGCAACAGGTGTTTTCTATTTTTGATTGAACCTTGTGTTTTATCATTATTTTGTCCTGATGGCTTCCTCTGGAACGAGCTCTCTTCAAGTTTCCTCTTCATCGCCTCCTTTTACAGCTGGGATTCCTATCTCAATTCATAATAATATTCCATTTAAATTGAATTCCAACAATTATTCTCTTTGGCGTGCACAGTTTTTATCCCTTCTAAATGCCTATGATTTGGTCAGCTTTGTTCATGGCACTAGTTTGCCGCCAGACCAATTCACTAAAAGTGCTAATGGCTCACTTGTGTTGAATGAATTGTAGAGATTTGCGCAATCCAAAGCGTAAAGGCTCCCGTGTGTATGGGAAAATAGCACCAACATTGGGTTGTCCATGCGTGTGGACATGGGGAGAGGAGGAGCATGGCCGGTAGCGTTGGGTGGCCAGTAGTGGGGTCGGCTGCCTTTGGTGGTAGCCGGTAGTGGTGATGTGGAGAAGGAAGAGAGGAGAGGAGACTCTAGTAGGAAATATTGTTAATGCTCAAAATAAATTACAAAGGAAGACTCTCTTTTTTAGAGAGAACATATCCTAATTATTTAGAAACAAATCGTATCTCTAAAATAAGAAAAATCTAATCTCTAAAACAAATCAAATCCCAAACTATTTTCCTAAAACATATTTACTAAAAGTAGAAAACTTAACACCTAAACCAAGACCCAAAATAGGTCCCTTTGGACCTCTAGCCGTCGGACCCTGCTAGGCCCTTATTTGTCTACCACGTGGACCGTTGGCTGCCACGTGGTCAATCCACGTGGCCTTTTTTCCCATCACTCCCCTTCAAGTCGAAAGTTGGGAGGCCGACGACTTGGTCTTCCACTTGTAAGGCTAGATGACCCACCATTCATCTTATTTGAGAGTCAAGCTCTCGGACTTCTCTTTTGACGAGTCAATAGTGAACCCTCTTGCGACTTCTGATGAGAGACTCGTCATGGCTCCTAATCCTAATTAGCTAGTTTCCCTAGCTAATTAATAATGAATAACATTAATACAAGGTTAATTATACAATTAAGATAAAATAGTAAGGACCTTGAAAATAAATTAAAATAGTTACATTAAGGTTTAATTAATGTTAACCTAAGTTTAATTTGTGAATATGATTCAAATAAAATCATAAAACTATATATAAAGCCTTATATATATAACTTATATCTATAGTTAATAATTAACTTAATAATTAAGTACTTAAATAAATATATCTAAAATGGGAAAAAAATGTAATTTCATGGCATAAACATGTAATTTACATTATTTACTATTATATAAAAAGCTGAAAAAGAAATAAATTAAAATAAGCCATCAAATCCATTATTTGCATTTATGCCCTTATCTTTATTATCAATCAAGTCCTTTTCCCTTCATTCAGGTCCTTCACATTTACACATAGGTCCCGGTGTATACTCTCTTCCTCTTCTCTTCTTCCTTCTCACGGATGATTTTTGAACTCCGATGACTACACCTTCTTGATCACTGCTTATTCGGTGATGCATAGCCACACACGCCGCCGCTAGAACTCCACTTACTCTCCCCTCCACATCTAATGGTTCAGATCCCCTTAAACCTAACTAACACCAACGTGGTGAGTCCACCATCGTCGAAAATGAAGACCTTGATTCCTGTGTATCCGAACGCGATTGCATCTAGATTCCTCTCTCCTAATCTCATTCTCCACCTATAAATAGCCCCCTACCCTCCGATTACAAAGGTTGACCCCTTAGCCCTCTTTCCCAACCTGAGGTTGGCAATAGGCTATTCTTCTTCTCCGACGACTCTTTTTCCTCTTCTTGGAGCTTCTTCAGCGGAGAACTCATCTTTCTCACCACCTCTTCCTCTCTAGTGGTCGTGACAAGGCCAAGGAGTGCTCCAATTTCCCTTCTTCTACACTTTGATCGTCTCTGGAGCTTCTTCCGATTAACATCGGAGTTCTTCCTATTCTCGCCCTGCTGATGGGAACACCATCATAAGTTATAACTAGCTCAATTTAGTCATTATCAAGGAATAAATGCTCCTACATAACTGCCAAAGAGCCATAATTCGCAGCATAATCATTCTGAGAGAAAGATAATAAACCAGGGATAAAATTGTAATTTTACCATCATATCTTGAATGTAGAACAACCACGGGTTTTCCCAGGGGTTAATTCAGGGTCAAATGGCCTTAAATGTCCAACAAGTGGGTTAATACATACAGAAAAGGGCTTTCGCGTGTTTTGAGAATTAAATGACTTTTGAAATCCTAAAAGCAGACCCGCTTAATTAACTGAGGTTCTGATCAGGATAAAATTCACCTAAACCCTCTAAAATTCATAGAAAAATATTCTCTAGGGTTTGGTACCTTCAAGTTGACCATCAGAACCCGTCTTAATCCAAATAGATTCTCAGACTAACATTTACCTTAATTTACATTTTTGCATAATTACCTAGTCAAACTAGGTCAAAACTAAAATCCAACTTCACCATTGGATTTCTTAGGTAAAAATTAGGTTTGTACCAAAATTTAGGCCTAATCTGAGACTGTGTTGACCTAGTTTGCATTTTGATTTTGTCTGATTCTTTTATATCACACATATGCCCTTAACTTTCAAAATCCTTACAAAGAGGCTCCTAACTTTGTCGTTGTTTTCACAAACAGGTCCTCGCGCTATTTTTGGAAGGTTAAACCTTCACCATCGAGTTTCGAGAGAGGATTTCTCGCTCGATTCTTAATCAATCTCTCCTAAATTTGAACCGAAGATTCCTTGGGAAGTTACCTTTCATTTGAGCCATTCCTTGGGCTCTACGTCTTTCCCAAAAGGTCATGCGAACCTTTCAAAGGTTCGGGTATCCAACATGTGCGTGACCTTCCAAGCTTGGAAGGGCTCCCTATGGCCTATAAAAGAACCCCTGTTGCATTCCGCTTCTTTTCAACAAGTCTTGGCACGTCAAAAGGCCCTAGAAACCTATCTCTGACCACCGTAGACCCCTGCTCCGACGATCTCCTCGATTCTCCTCCTTCAGCCGTCCAACCATCAAATTGGACGGTTGACTAGCTTCCTCTCTTCCTCGTGACCCTCCCCAGCCAAAGGGAGGGCGTATCTCCGTCTACCTTGCCGTCGCCGCCTCGCCGCCTCTACCTCCTTCTCTGACTCCGGTCAACCAACACCGGAGCCCTCCGCCTCTCTACCTCATCCCTAAGTCCCTCTATCTCTCCCTTTTCCTCTCTACATTATTCTCCCACTCTCACAACACATGCACGACCACCGATTCTCCCTCAACGCCGTCACCTTCTTCCACTCCGGTGAAGCTCCGGCGATGCCTACACGCCACCACACTTCTCGAAACTCACCGCTATCACACCCATTAGCATCGCCACCTTCTAGAGAGCAAAAGCCCTCTGGTTGTTCACTCGATTGGCCTCTCTATAGGCCTCCCGAACACCACACTCACCGCACCTCCGCTCCAAGGTCGTATGACCTTCACACACGCTCACACACAAAATCACTGCCACCGTCACACTCGCCGGTCCCCGGCGATCCTGCCGAACGCTTTTGACAGGGCCAAAAGCCCGTTCTACTTGTTTCATGTGTCGAGCTTCGGCCACCATTAGCAGGTAAGCTTCAGGTAACCCTCCCAAGCATAACGGAATATCTCTAGGAAGGGTCTCACAGCGCCAATTGAAGGCCTCATCCTTAGTAGTTGCTCCAATTGGAGAGCACATCACTACAGTAGCACATGCGTAGAAGGGCACTACCTTTAGTGCCACATTAGTAGCTGACGAAGCAGCACGCGGAAATAAAAGGAATTTGTGCTTTATCCTTGTTGCCTCAATAAGCACAGGGTAAGGTCCCTCTCCACGTGCGCACGCACGCCCTCGCCGGCGCTTACGTCTCGCGGGTCTGGGCTTTGGTCCAATTACCTAGATACCCGGGTCTGGTCTAGTTTGCTGGTTTTAAGGGAGGAAGAAGAGAAAAAGAAAGGAGAAGGGGGAGGGGGGGTTTGCTCTGCCACCCTCCTCTCAACACTTGTGAAATCTGAAGGAGGCCTTTGCCTCTGCTGGCATGCTGAGTCCTATGCTGCGCCTTCTCTGAAGTTGAGGGAAGAAGAGAAGGAAGAGGAGAAGAAGAGAGAAGCCTCTCCCTGAAGTTTGAAGAGAAAAGAGGAAGAGGCCTTTGCCTCTGTTAAGGTGTCTAAGCACCCATTCCGCCATCTGATTTCACATATCCAAGCTCTCAGGATATATTGCTTACTCATCTTGCGTGAATTAATTGTGGTTGATATTGTTTAAACATTTGAAATAATTGTGGTTAACTTGTAGGGTTAATTTGGTGATTTAAATCACATTTTAACCCATTCTTTTTTCCCTTCATTTCTATTAAGTCTTGATTGCAAATTCTTATATCTTTGATTGTGATCTTGAGTATTAAATTGCCACTTGCTCCCTATGTTCGATCTCGGATTTCATTCGAGTATTAAATATTATATGTTTTCACACTAATTCGATTTATACTGCAACACGACGATTTTAAAACCCGTTTCAGAGCGACAAATATTTTGGCACCGTTGCTGGGGAGCAACGTGCAATTTGATCTTTTGATTGCAATAACAGATTTGGTACTAACTTGCTATATCTCTTTTGACTTTGATCTATTTCAGGGATTCATTGAAGAAAGATCAACTGCACATCATCCACTCTAGGGACAGGTAAAACACAAATCCAATCTCTTCTAAGCCCCTAAATCTGAAAAAGCTCAAAAGGAAAAAAATCAATTAAGGCTACTTGCATTTTATTCTTAGATTAATCATCAAGTTGCCTGATTTGATACAGTCTACTTAGACAACATCCAAACCCTAATTTATGCACTTACCTAGGGTTTAAGGTATCTCGGGCTATCACCTTCTTGCTTGAGTCCTAGGTACCACATTTGGATAAAATTGAATTGGATCAATCAGAGTCAACTAGGGTTTCTAGTTTAAGGTTTCAGAGACACACTTGTTTAATCAAGAATTAATCTTTTTATACAGTGTGTGCCTAAGCCTTGATTGAATTAATCTATACAAGCAAACCCTAAAATTAGGCTCTTAATTTCATTTGAACACTAATAGAGGGATCTAAATTTCTCAAAGGACAAAATAGGTAAAGTTGACTCACCTTGTTGGGTTAACCAATCTTCAAATTAGGTCACTTTAAACAAAAACATCTTAAAAGTTCAAGAGAAATCATAAGCACCCTTGCTCTTAACTTAAAACTGGTAGACTTAAGAGGTTAGGTCCCCATTCTGGTCTACCTGGATCATCAGTGACAAGAGAGGTCGGGTGGGGAAAACCCTGTAACTTGTGGGGGCACTCTACCATGTAGGGGTCTTCGCAGGACTCTCCCTCTCTAGCTGCCCAGGTAATTCTCAGGTAGATGGCTTTCTGACTAAGGGGTATCATCCGCCCCGAACCTCTATAGTCATCCAAAATTTTTGGGTGTCTTGATTAGATCCATCACATTCTACCTTTCATCTACTCCATTGGTGCATGTTCAGGAGGAGGTCTCTAAGACCATCCTTGAGGCCTTAATTAGCTACTCATTCTCGTCGAGGCCAAGCCTCGACCTCCCTGTTTGTGCAACAACCCAACCCAATCAATATCTCTTCGGATTCATCTGAACCTAGTTCTCCTTCATCCATCATCATAGAGCAACCATCAGAAGAAAACAATCTTGAAGATCAGCTTCAGTGCCTTAACGATCTATTCCAAGCCTTTGTGAACCCACTGCAGCATCCCATGATGCGAGATCATTACAATTCCGCTGCAGTGACAATCGAACCTCGAGTCCAAATCCCCGCTGAAGGTCCTGATACTGAACTCAAGCCCAACATGATTCATGCTATTCCCAAATTCCATGGGTGCAATTCCGAGGATCCTTTCTAGCATATCAAGCAACTCAAGCATCTGGCCTAGACCTTCGGGTCAGAAGCTCAAAATCGGGATGTCTTACTCATGAAAATATTCTCCTTCTCTCTTATGGACAAGGCTGCTCACTGGTACCAAACCCAAACGCATCCAATCAACACCTCGGCGGAACTACAATCCGAGTTTTTGAAAAAGTTCTTTCCTGTTGGTCGGACGAATGCTCTACGACACCAAATCACGCATTTCACATAGCAAGTAGGAGAACCGCTTCACGAGGCATGGGATTGTTTTCTGGATCTCATGGGAAAGTGCCCCCCACCACGGAGTTTCTAAATGGGAACAAGTTCAATCTTTTTACCAGGGACTCTGTGAGGATATTCGATTATTCGTCAATGCAACCTGTGGAGGAAACATCATGGGTCAACACGAAGACATCGTGTGGGAGATTCTCTAGAATATGTGTGAGAACTCCATCAATAATGAATCTATGGGCATGTTCGACCAGATGAATGCTCATGCATTGACAAATCCAAAGGGAGACGCAGGGCCTGTCCTCTTTTGTCAACTTGGAACTGATGCCAGTCACTTGGACATGGTTTCTATTATTGAGAAGGTGGATGAGCTAACTCGACACTTGCAGCGAGCCACCTCTGCACAAAATCCGTTCGTGCAACCGCCCTTAGGTAAGGAGGCTGTGAATAACATCTACCATCGATCTTCTAAGGGGATGGACCTGTATCCACCCTTGTCTGATTCAGAGTTTGGAGGAAACTCTGGTCCCACCTATTCTAGTTAGGGGAACTCTAAACCCTCATATTCTGACTTTTCCAAGGCTCCTCAGACCTACGAGGACCTCAACGCCATTCAGAATGATCCATTCTCAAACACCTACAACCCTGGATGGCGTAATCATCCTAATTTCACGTGATTAGGGAACAATTAAAATCAGAGACCTCAATATCTGCCTCGACCACAAG
Organism: Thalassia testudinum; assembly: GCA_037157565.1. Classification (NCBI taxonomy): domain Eukaryota; kingdom Viridiplantae; phylum Streptophyta; class Magnoliopsida; order Alismatales; family Hydrocharitaceae; genus Thalassia; species Thalassia testudinum. Next base: position 56,840,535 of record JAZHRO010000055.1, read on the forward strand.
CTCCTCATCCATATCAGTCGCCTCAGCCTCGACCTAACCCAACTTATCAAGCCAGGCCAACTCATGCAGATCAAATGACTCTTATCCTTCAGACTCTAGCTGACATTCAGAAAATGAAGACGAGATGGCAAATCCCCGCCAATGCAAAAACAGTACAAATGCGAGATCACAGAGGTTCGCAATCAACTTGCCCAGATGGCAAATCCTGCTAACCTGGTGTACTTCCTTCACAACCTCTGCCTAATCCAAATAACGTGCCGAACCAGAGGCACGTTATTAACCCGACTCAGGGCCAAGCTCACTTTGTTTATCAGGCCCCCTTTTGCTCCATCACCCGATAGGATGGAGGCTTCAACATCATATATGGGTTATCAGCAGCAATCACCTCTTTTGCCCACACCAACTCAGAACCAGGCAAGTCTAAATTCGGTTACTACTCGTAGTGGCAAAGCAACACAAGACCCACCTTATCTAAGCCACTTTCAGCCTGGTAGTTGTTTGCACCTCAAAATACGCCTGCAATAAAGCCTTCTTATGTTATTTCCTAGAATTAACATTGCATATTAGGATTCTATAGTTGCATTTGTAAAAACACTTGCATCAATGCATTTAATCAAAAGAGGAGGAGAAATGAAACAATGACTTGCATATTTACATTTTTTCTCAAGTGCCTCTTTGCAAAAAGTCCCTTCTCTATTTTTATTCCCTCTTGATTTCCATTTTCTTCTTCCCGCGGCTGCATTCTTCTTCCCGCGCCCACATGCACGCCATGCCTCCTGCAGCAGCCATTCCCTGCGGCTGCCACTCCCACGCCATCCCCCCTGCTGCAGCCATGCTTGCAGCCACGCTCTCCTCCTCTATTTAAAGCCACAGCCTCTTCCTCGCGAATAGACCCACATACGCACTGCTGCACGAAGCCACCCTGCAGCTCCACCACCTTCCTCTCACCCGTTCTCCCCTCCCATACGCCGGCCCTCCTTCGAGGAGACACCCGGCGAGCAGGAGAACCCACTGTGGTGCACACCACCACAGTGGGAACACCACCGCCCAGCTCTTCAACGAGCCGGTGGGCGTGGTGTCTTCTTTTCTTTTCGTTTTCATCTCCACGCCATTGCTGTCGCTTCAAGGTCCGAAGCTTGAAGCCGCAGCAGCAGCAGCAGCAGCAGCAGCTCCCCCCGCCTCCTCCGCGACCGTCCCCGCAGCCGCTCACCGCCTCCGCGCACGCCTGCAAGGCATTCCCTGCTCAATCGCCGTCCTGTCGTCTCCGCCGTTGCACCCCTTAACTGGCCGCTGCGCGCACTGCAGCAGCCGGCTAAGGCGTCGCGCCGTCCCCTGCCCTCCTCCGCGACCTTCCGCGACCACCGCAGACCCTCCTCCACGCTCGCTCCTCCGCGCCATCGCCCGCTAGTTGTCTTCGTGTGGGCCTGCAGAACCCTACGCGAGGGCGCGTGCTCGCACCCGCCACTTTCAGACGTCCGCCTCCACCTTCAGACGACGCGGCACCAGACGTCCGCCGCCTCCGGCAGACGTCTTAACTCGCGTGTCCGCCCTCTCTCCCGCCCGCTCTCTCTCTCTGGCGCGAGTATTCCTGCACGCGTTCGCCCTCTCTCCCGCCCGCTCTCTCTCTCTCTCCCGCTCTCTCTCTCTTTCTCTCTCTTTTTTCACTCACTCACAGCACACACTACACCAACGCACACACACATCTTCACCAACGTACACACACCTACACTCACACTTACGCACACACACACACTTACACTATACATATAGTTATATATAGTAACATATATATATACATATATATATATATATAATATATCTATATATATATATATATCTATATACTTATACATACATATATACTTATATATATATATATATATATCTAGATACATATACTTATATACATATATATATATATATATATCTATATAGTATTATATATATATACTTATATACATATATACGTAGCTATATACATATATACATACATATATATATATATATCTAGATACATATACTTATATACATATATATATATATATATCTATATAGTATTATATATATATACTTATATACATATATACATAGCTATATACATACATATATATATACATACATATACACCTATATATATATACATATATATCTATATATATCCATACATATATACTTATACATTTATATACATATAGATATATTTACTTATATACATACATATGCACATATATTTTTATGTTATTTACTATGCGCTGTATTGTGGGAATATCTGCACCAGTTGCTGATATTCCCCGATACACGTGTACAAAAAGCGTGGACACAGTCATCATCCATCATCCATCCTCACTCCACGCGGCACATAGTCGTGTTGGTTGCGTCTCTCTAGACGTCGACTGACTCAACATAGTGCTACACTCCATCGCCACCTCCACCACCACCCCTTTATATATATAATATATACCTATATATATATATACTATACTTACGTTATTTCTGGTTGCTTTTCTGTTAGTAAAAAGATAAAAAAAATACATAAAAGAGAAGATAATCTTTGACTTGCAGGTACCCCGTCTTGCGAGTAGCAATGTGTGTTTTGGAACTCTGTTTTGGCTAAAGTAAAGGACACAATTTTGAGGGTGTGACTCAAGGACAAGGATTACCGGAAAAAAATCTAAATAAGAAAAACACCAAAAACAGAATAAACGAACGGAAGAGACGCGTTTTAAGGAAAACGTAGAAACTCAACTTGAACCCCACTTCCCTAAGTTCGACCCTAGGCCTAAAAGTGACAAGATAAAATTAAGTAGACTAGGTTAAAAATTTTGTAAAGAGATGGTTAGGTCCGAATTAGGTTAGCCACTATACATATTTCAACGATAAAAACATCATATTAACAACCTATTCGGGTCGACCCATCATACTTTTCTGGCGCCGTTGCTGGGGAAGTGCGCCTTCGAGTAAGTTTCTATCAAATTTTTCTCTTCTTTCTTCACGGGTATTGTTGTTTTTGGTGAGCAGGTGAACCTGGTGGAAGGAGAAGGAAAGCAAACGAAGTCGAAGACGTGAGCAAATCCAAGGCGGGAACGGGAGCGTGAAGACGTCGACATCGCATTGGAGCTTCGCACACGTTGCCGAACAAGTAGGTTTTCTTTTTCTTAGCAAACTAGGGTTAGCTTGCCACCCAAAAAAAAAAAATTTAAAAAATCAAAAACTAGAAAAACTTTTTGGGATTTCTTGGGGCAAGTGGATTAAAATTCAATTGTTTGATTGGTTGTCTTCACTCCCACTGCCCCGGGATTTCTCGCCACACTTTGCATATCGAAAATACGAGAATCTTGATTCTTAGATTTTTAACCGTGTGAAGTACTCTTTGAGGCAAATAAAAAGATTGTTTGCATCCATCTTTTACCTCACTTATCTTTAATTCAGGATCACATTTTTGGTGGGGAGACCTAGAATTGAGTTGATTTCAACCCCACCACGACTTTTCAACTTGCCTGAGATTCGATCCTGAATACTTCAACCCCAACAATTTTATTTTCTTTATTCTTTGGTTGAAGCTTTGTGTGTGGAAATCATTTTTGGTGATTGGGAGCACTTGAATTGAAGTGCTTTGGCTCCCTTTTACATTGATATAAAACTGATTCGTGCATCCACACATAGAAATCTCCATTTAGGATAGCCCATTGCATTTTAGCATGCATTAACTAACTGATAATTGAAGAAGGGTTTTTTGGGCTTAGAAAGAAAACTTGTATTCTCACAAAAACCCGGAGATTGGTTGAATTAGTAATTCAGCAAAACCCTAAAATTCATACTACTTAAGACTGAACTCTAAAAATCATTCACCGATTAAAAACTTCAATTCGGGGAGATTTCCCCGTTGCATGCTTGTTTTACACACTCTAAAAATCAATCACTTGGGCATTACCCATAAACCACGCCCTTCACATTCCAAAAGCACTTGACCTAAGCCTCTAATTAAAACTGGTAGTAACTTGACCCTTCTTAAGGATTGGAGGTCTAACTACCTGCGTGTAACGGCTATGTGCTGGTGAGAGTTCCCGCGTGCTATCGGGTGTCTAAGACTGGGGCAAACGGCCTTTCAATCTGGCCCGGTGGTTCCGCGGTGCTCGCATTCGGTTCCATAGTTCGTGATAGTAGGTAACTTAGATCTTTAGGTCTAAGGGCACACTGTAGAGGTTAGGAACTTGACTGTATTGATTTGTAATCAAGTGTACCTTTGCGGCGTCATTTCTCTCATCTCTTTTCCCCTCTTATCCCCCCAATTCTTCCTGCGATAGTTCATGTTTGGGAGGTCACACAACCCTAAATTGTTTGAATTGACTGATAAATCTAGAAAAAGAGCCAAACCCTGCTCCTCCTCCTTAAACATGGCACACACCCCTTCCTCACCACTTCGTCACAATTCCAATTCTTTCAACACCAGGCTTATCCCGAGAAACCCTGTGTTGGACGAAGCAGCCACACTCTGCGTCGGACGGGTAGGTGTTGGCCGGTACCCTCCTCGCGACTGCTGTCCTCCTCCTCGCGCCTGGGAACCGCGGCCTCCTGCGCGCCCTCCAGTGCTCTGCACGGGGAGTATCTGCTGACCTCCTGCCCTAGATGGGCAGTCCCTCCTGATGTGGCCCGGCTGGCCACACTGGTAGCAGAGGGGAACCCGACTCCCGCCCTCAATAGGTCCCTGCTGTCGGCTAGGCGGGGGTCCGGTGCTGGCGACTGGCCCCTGTCGAGGGCCCCCAAAGGCCACTGACGGCCCTGAACAACGTGACGGCTCTCCTGCGGACGCCACGTGTCTCCGTTCTCGCCGGCCCTATGAAAAGTCTGGCTGGAAGGGCCTCTTCCGCCCGCCGTCAGTGTCTCGCGCGGACGGGTTGGTCTCCTCGTAAGTCATAGCTGCCTCTACCACCCTCGAAAACGTAGGCAGCTTCAGGGGTTTGACATACCCCCGGATCGCAGGCCGGAGCCCCTCGGTGAACCTCCAAAGGCGCTCCTCCTCAGTGGCTACCGCTGTCGCTGCAAAGCGGGACAGCTCCAAGAAACGCGTGCGGTATGCGCTCACAGTCATCGTCCCTTGGCGGAGAGTGTGGAACTCCCGCCTCCTCTGGTCCTGCCACGTCTGGGGAAAGTACTGCTCGCAGAAGAGGGTGACGAACTGGTCCCACGTCGGCTCGTCCCTCTCCTGTCCCCGGATCGCCCTCCACCACCGGTGTGCCGCACTCTCCAGCTGGTACGTGGCAAAGGCCACGCGGCACTCCACCAGGGGGCAAAGGGTGTCGAAGATCTTCTCCAGCTACTCAAGCTAGTCCTCTGCCTCGGTCGGGTCCTCATCCCCCTTGAAGGAGGTGGCTTCAGCTTCCGGAACTGTCCGAAAAGCTCGAAGTGGCGCTGTAGGGGAGGTGCTGGTGCACCTCCAGGCGAAGGTGCCTCGTGTACAGAAGTGTCGGAGGAAGGTGGGGGCGGCAGCGACCCATCCCCTCCCTCGTGTCCAGCGCCGTGTCCGTCGCGTGGTCCCACAGAGGACTCCCCCTCTGCAGCTCCAGGAGGAGGTGCTCGGGGCGGTGGGTGGAGCTCCTCTCGTACAATGTCTCGTATCAGTCTGGCGAGGTCCTGGGCCTGGATGCCCGGGAGTGGTGGCTGGTCCATCGAGATGTCAACAACAGCACGTCCACCTCGCCTACCTCGTCCTCGACCGCGCTCGCGGCCAGTCTCGCCAATCTCGCGACGAGGCATCTCCTGTAAGGAGACGCGAAACAAAACGGAACGTCACTACGGAACGATACCGAACGGAAACGTCTAAGAACTCATGTCAAGAGATATGTTGTGGTGGCTACTCTAGTTATAGACATGTGAATTGGTTATTTTCCAGTCAGTTGATTCACTTCTCGGGACGACCTTGCTCTGATACCATCTTGTAACGACCCGGTTCCCGAGTCCCTACGAGACACGAGAACCGGACCGACTCAACTAATCCCAAGACCTAGTCATCCAACGAGGAAGTAACCAAAAGAGCAGTAAAATAAACCACATTCAGCATGAATATAACTAACAGTAAGAAAGTACAGCAGTAAGGAAAGAAACTACCACAGTATGTACCACCACAACAGTAGAACAACATTCATAATATAATTTGAACTGCAGGTAAAGAAAGTACAGCGGAAACAAGAACTACTCACTACAACGTAACAAAAAGAGGTATAAGAGACAGTGGTAACTCTACTGGACCCTACTCGGCCCAGCGTCCTCTGCAGCCGCTGACCCTAGCTGCTCAACACCTGGTCCTGAAAAAGGTAACGAGTGTAACACGTCAGCAAAACACTGAGTAGAGTGGCAACTAAACCAAAGACAACAGTAGAGTGTACAGTAGCTGTTATGTTCCATTACTTTCTTTATTCACATCTTTCAATTGTCTCACTATTTCATTTATTCCTCAGATCTTTTTCTTGATCTCGAATGTTCCTCGTGGGAACGATCTTGATTGCAGTCTTTTCCAAAAAGTAGAAGTAGCACGTGGTGCTCTCCTGGTCGGGAGAGTCCCCCGTGGTGATCCTACCCTCAGTCAACCACCCCAAGGTCACTGACAGACGTAACGGCGACTACGGCACGTGCGATAAACGCACAAGTAGTTAACCCGTACTGGCACGCGGTCAGTCGTTTCCGTTAACGGGTGCGCCCAAAGCACAGCACGGAACCAGTCCAGGACAGAGCCCTCTCAGTAATAGGGGTCCAACCCCTCCACAGTAACCAAACCGGGGCCTTGCCCCTCCACAGTCCGCGCACCCTCGCCTGACTACCCTGGTTTGCCCTAGTGGGCCAAAACAAGTCGGTGTAGGAGGCTAGCAGAACCCCGGGGCTCGTGGGGTAGCTGGTACCTCCCTACACTAGTAGCTCTCCTCGGTACTACGTACGCGAGGGCCAGCAAGTCGGTACAGAGTGGCCAGTCCTAACCCCGGGTCCTTGGGGCGGCTGGCTCCGCTCTGCACTAAACAGGTACAGGTACTTCCCTTGGTACTACGTACCCAAGAGACAGTACACAACTACATCTCAGTTCCATTCCTTTCTCTTTCCAGGAGTTCCACTCCTAATTCCCCCGTAGGGTTCCATCCTTTTTACTCAAACATCCAGGTTTCACTTTCCAGTTTCATATTCTTACAATCCATGTTCTCAACCACGTTATTTATTCACAACAGGCAGCTGTTAATTCAAATTACAGGCAGCTTTATATCTCTTTCCATTTTCCAAGACTGCAGTATTATACATTCCACTAGTTTTCCCATCCTAGGATTCATACCATATCCTAGGATCTATCATACAATCTAGTTTTCCAGCCCTAGGATTCATGCAACACCTAGGAGCTATCATTCCATCTATTTCTCATTCCTAGGATTCATGCAATGTCCTAGGTTCTATTTATGGTTCCATAATTTAACAGATTTTATTAATAACTTAAAGCCACTCTACCAGGTACAATGGGAGTAATGGGGGCGTGGTCGGGAATCCCGCGTGCCTCCACGACCCCCGAGGATGCAACGGAACGGGGTCCTATCACAAGGATCAAATACAAGGAGTGTCTCAAAATAGTGTATAGCTACTGTAGACGGGTAGAGGAATTAATTCCGAAAAGAACGCAACTTGAATCGCGAAATACGGAACCCGAACGGGCCCTAAACGGGTCGAAAATGACGAAACTATGTAAAATCAGACGTCTGGAAGAACAGTGTATAGCTACTGTAGACGAGTAGAGGAATTAATTCCGAAAAGAACGCAACTCGAATCGCGGAAAACGGAACCCGAACGGGCCCTAAACGGGTCGAAAACGACGAAACTGTGTAAAATCAGACGTCTGGAACTTCTTCCAGACGTCTTAAAAAGTGGATCAGAGAATTACCTTGCTCTGTGTGGTTTCTCAGACGTCCAGAAGCCTGTGGGGACGTCTGGCCTAGTTCCCAGTCGTCCTATGGTCACCCCGGACGTCTGGAGGTCACTCCCGCCGTCTGGTACTACAGCCAGACGTCTGATTCGTGTTGGATGGCGAATCACCAAGCCTGCGCACACCCATCTCTCTCCCTCAGTACGGTTAGTCGACAGGAAGGAAGAAGAAGACGGAAAACTCACCTTTCAGACGTCTGGACAGTCTTCCAGACGTCGACCCCGCCGTTTGGTTATCAGCACAGACGTCTGATTCTGGAAATTTTTCCAGAACCAGGGCGCGACTCGCCCTCCGCTCGCGTCGCACCTCCTGCACCTGCTGCTCGAGCCGCAGCAGGCCTCCCGCGTCGTTCCGCGCCCGCTGCGCTCCCCGCCGGCCGGCCCTGGCAGCCCCGGCGAGCTCGACCTCACGGCTGAGCGCCGCTCTCGCACGCAGCACCCCCTCCGCGCTCATTGCGGCCATCGCCGCTGCAGCAACCCCGCGCCCGCTCTCGCGCTCGCTCACTGGAAGAAGAGGAAAGGGGTGGAGGCGACGGAAGCGAGGGGAGGCGTGGTCTTTTTAAGGCCGTGCGAGGAGGAGAGAGAGGGAGCACGGCAGCGGCGTCTGCAGCCGCAGAGAGAAGAATAAGCGAATATGCGGTCTGCGCGCTCAGGCGCGCAGACGACCCTCGTGTGTCGAAAATAACTGATTTCCAGACGTTTGGAAACGATTTCCAGACGTCTGGATGTGATCCCATACGTCTGGTCCGACGTCTAGGCCACCTCCCAGACGTCTTAAAAGACGTTTGGGACACACGTTCGTAATAGAGGACCAAGCCTCCGTGTGCTCGGACGTATATTTACATGCGGACGCTTCTTCTGGAATAGAAGATGCCTACACCCTGGGGAACAACCCATTTTCTGCCACGTATAACCGAGGGTGGCGCAATCATCCGAATTTTGCATGGTTCAACAAACTGCAGCGCCAAAGCCCCGCTAGTGGACCGATGCGATCGTCCGCACCTGTCATCCCAAGGGCTCAGTCTAATCCTATGGCAAATCTGCCATCAGGCCCTTACGTATCGCAAACCAACCACGCATCAAGGCCTCTTGATAAATTGATGCGAATGATGTCGGAAATGTCAACGCGCCATAAAGAGAACATGACCTCTATTCAGCATTTGGCGCAGCAGAATGCTGAGATCAGTCAACTAAGCATGGCGACTTGATCTCAGGGCACTCTTCCCGCCCAACTTGTTCCAAACCCGCAAAACTTCGTACCCTGTGATCCGCAACCATAGGTACAACCTTCTCAGGAACAAGTACATCAAATTCTGCAAGCTCCGAGTATTCCTCCAGGATTTCAGGTTAATCCCGCTACAGCACCGCATCTTATGCTGATAGTGATTACATCAAGGATGACACGTCTGATGAGGACATGACTGTCAGTACGTGTATCGAGCTACTTGGAGCCTATTCAGACTGCTGCGAATTACTTGACGACTGCTTGACCAACACAAACTGTGACATTCCCCAATCCCTCCCTATTCCCGTACCTTCTCCTGACCAAACTTCTGACGAGGTTTTCTCCACTTCCCATACCTCGTGGTCTGAGTCATCGCCGGGCTGCTCATCGCCGGTTCACACTCTGGAAAATCGGATTGCCCTTTCTTTCCCGCCAAATCAGGCGGATTTGCAGCTCCACACTGGGACCTTGAGCCCACATCTTACTCATCGGGGCTATTCCCTTTTGGATCCATCTATCCAAAAAGCCCCCCTTCTTGGCCAATCTAAGGGCCAACTTCCTCTTCCTGATCTGTTTTCTGATCCGCCTGAGACACTCTCGTCCCAGAAAATGCCAAATCTCTCACAATCCACCATCACTTTTCACACCTCTATCGCAATCACTTCACTTTTCTCTTCACCACCCACCATCCACCCACCCTTCCACCCTGATCTATACCCTGAACCTCAGCTCTTGTTACCCGATCTTCCATCCTTTCTCTGCCTTTCCCTGCATGCATATGAGGGCATAGCATTGTTTGGCATGGGGGGGTGGATAGGCATCCATAGGATTCGGGTATTTTATGGTATCATACAATTTCCTCCCATTTTTAAATATGCAAGAAAAAGAAAAAAAAAAAATATATATATAATAATAAATGGTGTTTAGTAATGATCTCAAAGCTGAAACAAAAAAATACAATAAGTGTTTATGGATATTCAACCTCTGTTTTGAAGAATTTCCAGGCCACAGAAGCTTGATTCGCTTAGGATCGGCTTAATTCACTTAAAGCATTGACGAAATAGATCAAAATCTTTCTTAACTAAGGATATATTCTTGTACCTGAGACACCAGTACAGGATCCGTTGGTTTGCTTTTTCTTGAGAGCTTAAGTAAATTTGGTTCACACTACACATATCAGGAAAGACCAGGTGAACATAAGATCCAACCCTAGTGTTCATTAGGGAAGGTGGAGTCCTTACCTATGCGGGCAGGTAGACTTTTTATCCCAGGCTTTAGTCTTGTGTTTAGGAGCGATTCTTTCCACCAAAAAGAAACTCTCCCACCAAAAAGAAAAATAAATGTGCTCCTTCAAAATGTGTTGTAAGAGATATACTGACACGTGTTTCAAGAAAAAAAAAAAGAAGAAAAAAATGTTGCAAAAGAGTCAGTATATCTCATAAATGTCTGTATACTTTCTGTAAGCCACAAAAAAATCAGAAAGTGGGAGTTGAGTTTTCCGTAATCATCTTAAGGGTCAATCCGAAAACACGAGCTGAAACTGGGACCAACCTGTACTTAAAAATTCGTGAAACCCTGGGAGTGAGTCTTAAAGTTCATCTGGTCAGTCTTGATCCTTCACTATGTACAAACCATAACCTCTTGAACTCTCGAGTACGGCAAAACCGAGAGTATATACTTATAGTATATATATATATCTATATACTTATACATATACTTATATATATATACATATATACTTATATACATATATATATATATATATATATATGCATATCTATATACATATATATATACCTATATATATATATATCTAGATACATATAATTATATATATATATATATATATAGTATTATATATATATACTTATATACATATATACATAGCTATATACATATATACATACATATATATATATACATACATATACACCTATATATATATACATATATATCTATATATATCCATACATATATACTTATACATTTATATACATATAGATATATTTACTTATATACATACATATGCACATATATTTTCACGTTATTTACTATACGCTGTATTGTGGGAATATCTGCACCAGTTGCTGATATTCCCCGATACACGCGTACAAAAAGCGTGGACACAGTCATCATCCATCATCCATCCTCACTCCACGCGGCACATAGTCGTGTTGGTTGCGTCTCTCTAGACGTCGACTGACTCGACATAGTACTACACTCCATCGCCACCTCCACCACCACCCCTTTATATATATAATATATACCTATATATATATATACACTATACTTACGTTATTTCTGGTTGCTTTTCTGTTAGTAAAAAGATAAAAAAAATACATAAAACAGAAAAGATAATCTTTGACTTGCAGGTACCCCGTCTTGCGAGTAGCAAGGCGTGTTTTGGAACTTTGTTTTGGCTAAAAGCCAAGGACACAATTTTGAGGGTGTGCCTCAAGGACAAGGATTACCAGAAAAAAATCTAAATAAGAAAAACACCAAAAACAGAATAAACGAACGGAAGAGACGCGTTTTAAGGAAAACGTAGAAACTCAACTTGAACCCCACTTCCCTGAGTTCGACTCTGGGCCTAAAAGTGACAAGATAAAATCAAGTAGGCTAGGTTGAAAATTTTGTAAAGAGATGGTTAGGTCCGAATTAGGTTAACCACTATACATATTTCAATGATAAAAATATCATATTAACAACCTATCCGGGCCGACCCATCAGTAGTGTAGCCCCAAACCCTAGGATAGTCATCCAAGATACCTCTATCCCAGATCAAAAACTTGGACCCATTCTAGAGGAACCTGCAAAAGTTTCATTTCCGGAGGCCTTGACTAAAGGAAAAAGGAAACCCCAACCCGTGGCACCTGAGGAGGACCTGGTTAAGCTCTTTGAGCAGGTCCAAATAAACATCCCCTTGATGGATGTAATTCGCCACGTACCGGCTTACGCACGATTCCTGAAAGACATGTGTACACCTAAGCGTAAGCTGCAAACCAAAGGCGAGAACCCAATCGTACTGTTGGAGCAAGCCAACTCCGTCATTTTGACCAAACTCCCGCCTAAGGTAAAAGATTTAGGCACCCCTCTGATCTCCTGTGCTATCGGTGATATACAGTTTGACCGAGCCTTACTGGACCTAGGAGCTTCCATCAATTTGATACCTACATCCCTACTAGACTACTTTGAGGACTCTGAGCTTAAACCGACAGAAATGACTTTGTAATTAGCTAATCGATCGATTAAGTCACCAAAAGGAATTCTTGAGGATGTCATAGTTAGGATACATGATTTCTATTTTCCCATGGATTTCATTGTTTTAGAAATGGATGCTCCTGAGAACTTGAAGAATACACCGATCATATTAGGGAAACCCTTTCTGGCCATTGTTAGGGCCAATATTAATTGTGAGGAGGGCCAAATTGAATTAAAATTAGGGAGCAAGACACTGAAGATCGACATCTTTAAGGCCCAACAAGGAATTAATTACGGGGTTATAGAATAAATTTGCGATATTGCGGCTGTGGTTGGCAACCTATGTATTGAGGAAAACCTGACTATTTCTGATCAACCACAAGAAGATCAAAACTCGCAATTTGAGGAGCCTGAACCTAACCTAGATACTCCCATAGCTCCCTTTGCTCCCGACACCCACTCTGAACCATCTGCTGCTGCTAACAACCCAGTTATGGAATTAAAGCCTCTTCCCGATCATCTGAAATACATCTTTTTGGGTTCCAATCAGACGTTTCCTGTGATTATTAACTCCTGACTTACAACTGATCAGAAAACATGCCTAATTTCTGTTCTCTAATAGCATCGGAGAGCCATTGGATGGACTCTCGATGATCTGACCCCTTATACTGCACACATCACATCTACACTGAAGAGGGATCACAACCATCCCATGAAATGCAGAGACGCCTAAATCCCAATCTGTAGGATGTCGTGAAAAAGGAGATCATCAAGTGGTTAGATGCATGGATCATCTACCCGATCTCCAACAGTCGGTGGGTGAGTCTAATACAAGTTGTGCCTAAGAAAGCAGGGCTCACCATCATCACGACTGAAACCGGAGAAATCATACCGACCCATATAGAGAACTCGTGAAGAGTCTACATTGATTACAGAAGACTCAATTCCTTCACAAAAAAGGATGATTTCCCACTACCATTCATTGATCAGATCCTCGAGAAACTAGCGGGAAATCGATTCTTCTGCTTTTTGGACAGGTACTCCGGTTATAACCAGGTCGCAATCCATCTTGAGGACCAAGAGAAGACCACCTTCACCTGCCCCTTCGGGACGTATGCATTTTGAAGGATGTTGTTCGGTCTCTGCAATGCACCCGCTACTTTTCAGCAGTACATACTTGCCATATTCTTAAATATGGTAGGTGAATACCTTGAGGTCTTCATGGATGATTTCTCGATATTTGAAGAATCTTTTGATGATTGCTTCCTGCACTTGGTCCAAATCCTCAGGCGGTGCATCGACATGAATTTGGTTCTTTCCTGGGAAAAGAGCCACTTCATGATACCTGAGGGAATTGTCTTGGGACATCTCGTCTCTAAAAAAGGCATCCAAGTTGATCGAGCCAAGGTGAATCTGATTTCCAAACTCCCTATGCCTAGCTTAGTCAAAGACATCCAATCTTTTCTGGGGCATGTTGGTTTTTACCGTCGATTCATTCTTGATTTTTCAAAAATTGCGCACCCCCTGACTAATCTTCTATCTAAGGATGCCTCCTTTGAAATTTTCGAGGAGTGCACTCAGGCATTTGAGATCCTACGTGATCGAGTTACCCAAGCACCTATCCTGCAGTCCCCTGATTGGTCTCAACCTTTTGAGATCATGTGCGATACATCTGATTACGCTGTGGGTGCGGTACTTGGGCAGAAAATAGATGGGAAACCCGTGGTCATCTACTATGCTAGCAAGACACTTGACGATGCTCAGTGTAACTACACAGTTACTGAGAAAGAGCTGCTAGCCGTCATATTTGGCCTGAAAAAATTCAGATCTTATCTTTTGGGTTCCCGTGTTATCATATACTCGGATCACACTACTGTGAGGAACCTTCTCGCTAAGAAGGATGTGAAATCTCGACTAATCTGTTGGATCTTGCTGTTGCAAGAATTCGATCTCGAGATTCGCGATAAAGCGGGAAAATAGAACGTGGTAGCTAACCATTTGTCCCGTCTTCCTTCTTTCGTCATCGATCTGTCTGGTCCAATCACCGAGCATTTTCCGGATAGGCACCTACTAGTCATTCACAGTCTCCCATGGTTTGCTGATATTGTAAATTACTTGGTTATGGGGAAAGTTCTGCTAGATTTGGCGACTTCCAGGCGGGACAAATTGATTACCGAGGCCAAGTACTATATTTAGGTGGAATCATACCTTTTCCACATTGGCAATGATTAGGTGATCTGGATATGCATTCCTGACGACGAGGTCAATGATGTGATATCATTCTGTCAGGACTAGGTCTGCGGTGGCCATTTCTCTGGGCATAAAACCATAGCGAAAATTCTCCAGTCTGGGTTCTTTTTGCCCACTTTGTTCAAAGACGCACAGACGTATTGTAGGACATACGCTCGTTGTCAGACCCTCGGCAACATGGGCCTACGGGATATGACGCCCTTGAACTCGATTATTGTGTGTGAAATCGTTGACATATGGGGAATTGATTTCATGGGACCTTTTCCAGGATCTAACGGCTTTGAGTGCATTCTACTCGCTATTGATTATGTCTCTAAATGGATCGAAGCCGTCCCCACGAGAACTAGTGATCATAAAGTTATCCTCCGAGTTATCCAGGAGAACATCTTTACCAGATTTAGGGCTCCTAAGGCCATCATTAGCGATGGCGGGTCTCATTTTAACAATGTGCACTTCCAGTCCCTGATGAAAAAGTATGGGGTGTCGCATCGTATCTCGACTCCTTACCACCCTCAGACTAATGGACTAACAGAACTGTCGAATCGAGAGATCAAGAAGATCCTTCAGGTCACTGTTCGGCCTGATAGGAAGGATTGGCCTACTTGCCTTCCGGAAGCCTTGTGGGCCTATAGGACTGCCCACAAGACCCAATTAGGCATGTCTTATTTCAGATTAGTGTACGGAAAGACATGTCACCTTCCCGTCGAGATGGAGCACAAGGCTTATTGGGCAGTATGGAAGTGCAATTTGGATCTAATGAAGGCTGGAATACACCATCGGTTGCAATTGAGTGAGATCGAGGAACTACGCAATGATGCATGTGAGAACTCATGTATCTACAAAGAGCGGGTTAAAACCTTCCATGACAGGCACATTATTCGAAAATCTTTCCACCTTGGTCAGAAAGTTCTACTCTTTGATGCCAAACTAAAACTGTTCCTAGGGAAACTCAGATCAAAATGGATTGGATCATTCTTGGTGAGAAGAATCTTTGGAAATGGAGCCATTGAAATTAGTGAACTTAGTCTTGATTCTGAACCTTTTGTCGTGAACGGTCAGAGACTCAAACTGTTCATCAAACTCACTGGCATAAACTTGGCTGAGGTATCTTTTGCCCTCCATTCTCCTTGAGCTCATTGTGCCCGGCTGATGACGTTAAACTTAGCGCTTAACAGGAGGCAACTCGTCATCTTATTGAAAAAACCCGAAACCCTTCTGGACACATCTTATGCTGAACTCATATTACACTTTAGGGTTCGTCCATTAGAACAGCTGACTCCACCTCTGGTACCCGTACCCGAGCTTGAAATCGTCCGCAACAGTCATCCCGACCTGTCCACCCACCCAAAACCTGTTCCAATGTACTATCTAAGCTGAATTCGAACCCACCTAATTTACAATGAGGACATTGCAAATAGTAGGCATGGAGGGTATTAAAGTGCAAAACGCTGTGAGAATCACTTCACAAGAAAATGTTTCATCAAAAAAATTACATATTCCAAAAAACCAAAAAAAAAAATGGAGAAGGGAGGAAATTTTGAAAGATCAATTTGCATATCATTTTTGAGGAGGAAAAGGAGAAGTGATATAAATGTTAAAAAGGAGCACAATTTGAAACAAAAAGATATAGTCATTAGTAAAAGATTAAGGAATCTACTTAGTTCTACACCAAATCAAAAGAAAAAAATAAAAAGACAAAAGTGTTAAAGGACAAATGAGATTTGTATGAATGCTGATCTTAGGCCTCTTGGGTTGTGATTTTAGGCTTAAAAATTCAAGTATCCATTAAGATCTGGATAGTCCTCAAGAGGTTGGGAAAATGTGAAGCTTAAGTATTAGGTCTAAGGCTTAGGGATTACTCGACCTTGTTAATTGAACTCTGGTTTGTAGGATTCGGTAACCTAAGCACCCTAATCCACACACAGTCTGGTTTAGTGCGCTTAATTATCAAAATCATGCAAATGCGTTAAATCTATTTTAAGAAAAAAGCTACCTAGAATAGGAGTGGCTGATAAACACAAGTTGATTTGGAAGAATCCCCGATGCAGAAAGGTGGGAAATTCTCTTCGAAGATGCGCAATAACATACCGTCTCCTCGGTGCTTGTCTCATAAGTATCTAAATATCCTACTGGGGGCATGTAAGCATCTTGTGCTGGTTCAGATGCCATAAGCGGTATTATCACGAAATGTTGATTGCCAGGGTTTGGATTTAGCTACAAAATGCCATGGGCGGGATTATCCTGAAATCTCGAAAGTCAGGGTTCTGGGGGTTTCCATGAGCGGTGCTATCTCGAAGTATCGATTACCAGGGATCCTGCGAGGATTGATGGTGGGAGCCAGGAATCCGATACAGACCGTGTTGTAAAGTCAATCCGAAGTTAGAAATAAAGAAAGAAAAGAGAGAGAAAACTCCAAAAATAAAGAAAAAGTTCCTTTGTCTCGCTTACAAAAATGCACTGCAAACTGAACTTGGGCTAAAACATGCTACAAGCACGGGTTTTTTAACCGTGGAGTTCAACGAACCTTACGTTAGTTCCTGTGAGCCTTAGAAACCTTCGCGGCGGACTGAGGCTAAAGCTGGTCAGGTCTGGATCTTGGTTGGTACTTGAGTACCTCTAGGCCTACTATTGGCATTCTGACCTAATTTATAAAAGAAAGCACATAGCAGAAATCTGAGCATAAAAATGCATATGATCTATAATTTGAGTTAATTCCATGAGATTTTGCTAAGGGACTAGCAAAAGCTAGGTATGGGGGTATGGTGGGAACACCATCATAAGTCATAACTAGGTCAATTTAGTCATTATCAAGGAATAAATGCTTCTACATAACTGCTAGAGAGCTATAATTTACTGCATAATCATTCTGAGAGAAAGATAAGAAACTAGGGTTAAAATTACAATTTTACCATCATATCTTGAATGCAGAACAATCACAGGTTTTCCCAGGGGGTAATTAAGGGTCAAATGGCCTTAAATGTGCAACAAGTGGGTTAATATAGATAAAAAAGGATTTTCGCGTGTTTGGAGAATTAAATGACTTCTGAAACCCTAAAAGTAGATCCGCTTAATTAACTGAGGTTTTGATTATGATAAAATTCACCTAAACCCTCTAAAATTCATAGAAAAATATTCTCTAGAATTTGGTACCTTCAAGTTGACCATCAGAACCCGTCTTAACCCAAAATAGATTCTCAGATTGACATTTACCTTAATTTGGATTTTTGCATAATTACCTAGTCAAACTAGGTCAAAACCAAAATCCAACTTCATTATTGGATTCCTCAGATCAAAATAGGTTTATACCAGAATTTAGGCTTAATCTGAGATTGTCTTGACCTATTTTTCATTTTGGTCTTGTTTGATTCTTTTATATCACACATATGCCCTTAACTTTCAAAATCCTTATAAAAAGGCCCCTAACTTTGTCATCATTTTTACAAACAAGTTCTCGCACCTTTTTTGGAAGGTTAAACCTTCAACGTCGAGTTTCGAGCGAGGATTTCTCGCTCGATTCTCAATTAATCTCTCCCAAATTTGAATCGAAGATTCCTTGGGAAGTTGCCTTTCATTTGAGCCATTCCTTGGGCTCTACGTCTTTCCCAAAAGGTCATGCAAACCTTTCAAAGGTTCGGGTATCCAACATGTGCATGACCTTCCAAGCTTGGAAGCTTCTTTCCAAGCTTGGAAGGGCTCCCTATGGCCTATAAAAGAACCCCTATTGCATTCCGCTTCTTTTCAGCAAGTCTTGGCACGTCAAAAGCCTTAGAAACCTATCTCCGACCACCGTAGACCCCTGCTCTGGCGATCTCCTCGATTCTCCTCCTCCGGCCATCCAATTATCAAATTGGATGACCGACTAGCTTCCTCTCTTCCTTGTGACCCTCCCTAGCCAAAGGGAGGGCGTATCTTCGTCTACCTCGTCGTTGCCGTCATGCCGCCCCTACCTCCTTCTCCGGCTCCGGTTGACCAACACCGGAGCCTTCCGCCTCTCAACGTTGTCCCTAAGTCCCTCTATCTCTCCCTTTTCCTCTCTACATTATTCTCCCACTCTCGCAACACACGCATGACCACCAATTCTCCCTCAACGCCGTCACCTTCTTCTGCTCCGGCAAAGCTTCGGTGATGCCTACACGCTGCCACACCGCTCAAAACTCATCGCTATCACACCCATTAGCATTGCCACCTTCCGGAGAGCAAAAGCTCTCTGGTTGTTCACTCGATTAGCCTCTCTGTAGGCCTCCCAAACACCACATTCACCGCACCTTCGCTCCAAGGTCATACAGCCTTTACACACCCTCACACACAAAATCACCACCACCGTCACACTTGCTGGTCCCCGGCGATCCTGCCGAACGCTTCTGACAGGGCCAAAAGCTTGTTTTGCTTGTTTCATGTGTCGAGCTCCAGCCGCCATTAGTAAGTAAGCTTCAAGATTGCTTAAAGCCTTCTTCCGCACCTGAAGCTCCAAGTAACCCTCCTAGGTGTCGTGGAATATCTCCAGGAAGGGTCCCAGGGTGCCAATTGAAGGCGTCGTCCTCAGTAGTTGCTCCAATTGGAGAGCTCATCACTGCAGCAGCACATGCGTAGAAGGGCACTACCTTTAGTGCCACATCGGTAGCTGACGAAGAGGCACGTGGAAATAAAAGGAATTTGTGCTTTATCCTCATTGCCTCAGTAAGCATGGGGTAGGGTCCCTCTCTACGTGCCCACGCACGCCCTCGCCAGCGCTCATGCCTCGCGGGTCTGGGCTTTGGTCCAATTACCCGGATACCCGAGTCTGGTCTAGTTTGCTAGTTCTGAGGGAGGAAAAAGAGAGAAAGAAAGGAGAGGGGGGGGGTTTGCTTTGCCACCCTCCTCTCAACACTTGTGAAATCTGAAGGAGGCCTTTGCCTCTGCTGGCATGCTGAGTCCTGTGCTGCGCCTTCTCTGAAGTTGAGGGAAGAAGAGAAGGAAGAGGAGAAGAAGAGAGAAGCCTCTCCCTGAAGTTTGAAGAGAAAAGAGGAAGAGGCCTTTGCCTTTGTTAAGGTGTCTGAGCACCCATTCCATTATCTGATTTCACATATCCAAGCTCTCAGGATCTATTGCTTACTCATCTTGCGTGAATTAATTGTGGTTGATACTGTTCATACATTTGAAATAATTGTGGTTAAATTGTAGGGTTAATTTGGTGATTCAATCACCATTTTAACCCCCTCCTTCTGCCCTTCATTTCTATTAAGTTTTGATGGCAAATTCTTATATCTTTGATTGTGATCTTGAGTATTAAATTGCCACTTGCTCCTTGTGTTCGACCTCGAATTTCATTCGAGTAATAAATATTATATGTTTTCGCACTAATTCGATCTATACTGCAATGCGACGATTTTAAAATCCATTTCAGAGCGATAAACACCTGCCACAGGTGAGATCCCTCACCTCCTTCGTCAGGTAAGTAACTCTAGATCTTAGGCGTAGTTTTAGCTTAGTTAGGCGAGTAGATTAGTCATAGTTAAACATGTTCTTGCTACTTCTCCAACTCCAGCAAGCCAATTTCGACTTGCTGGACTTCCATTCACCTACTTAATCACCTAATCACACTTCCTACCTCACCACGATTTCATCTCACCTTCTAATTTCCTGATTTATCACCTAATTTGCCTAATACACCAACACCTCCACCTGAGAGCTCCACTGTCTATGGCGGCGTGTCGGAACACTCCTCACGCCCAATTGGGGTCCTCCATCACCTATTCACAGTAATAGGGCCCCGTTCAAGTTCCTAATTAGTTTTATAATCATTTACACACAAAATGCCCAAATCATTCAACCTCTAGAGTCCACTGTCTATGGCAGAGCTTCAGAGGAGTTCTTCATCTAATTTCACACACATGCACCTTCACAATCAGCTTCTAAACCTTTCCCCTCACTTAATTGAGTGAGATCTATTTCCTTGAGTTCTTGCGAACTCATGTTTGATTCCACAAGTGCTTCTTGATTAAATCTTGAATATAATCATCAACTGGATCAATAGTTGTGTTCTTGATGCTCTCTAATGATCTCAGGATCATCAAGAATCTTTTGAATCATTTATTGAGCTTTTCAATGGGGATTTGATCTCCGATGACTAATTTCAGTTTTCACTGGAGCTCCGTTGAGCTCCGGCGAACTCAAACTAGAACCACAACCTTCCAAACTCACTATAAAGCTCCGGATCACCTGTAGATGATCTTTTGATCAACTTCCACTCATGGATTCTCTGTTTCACTGAGTTTATCACTCTATTGGACTTCATCTTCCTCAGCTTCGACAGAGCTGAGGATGTTGATATATTTGATCTAAGAAACTTGTGATAGGTCAGAAAGCATCTTCAGGATCTAGAGGATTTAGATTTGATCCTAGAATTATGATTTAATTAGTGGATTGATCTGTCGATCAAATCTTCTTTGAATATCAGGCGGAAGTGCCTGAGATCACATTTAGAGTGATCAAAACATGATTTTGAGGTGTTAGATGAGTTCCTGAGGTTGTTTCAAGTTGATCTAGGTTATTGATTAGAACAAAATTCCTTTTAGGTTGAAAGTCAACTTCCAAGCTCGATTTGGTCAACTTTGACGTTAACAATAGCTTAAAGTTTCTGAGATCAGAATTAAAAGTTGAATTGTGTTCTAGGGATTAATTTGAACTTATTTAGATCAAATTGAATGAGTTTTGATTAAGTTTTAGGTGAATTCCATCTCTTGTTCAGTTTGGGTTCAAACTAGAACCAAATGGCTTTCATAGCCATTTTGGCAAGATTTCAAACCAAATCTAGCCTAGATCAAATCTTTTTGATCCTCTGAAATGATTTAGATCACTTCTAGAGATTAAAATCTATCTGATGAGATGTTTGAACCTTTGATTTAAGTGTTTAAGCTTCAGCGCGAAGCTTTGAAGTTCATTAAACTCCTGAAGCTTTCCAAACCTCTTTTTCTCCTCAATTTTATGTGGAATGATCTTTAATATTCAACAGAGTCTTTAACTGAGGAAGAGATAAGGTCTAGATAAGGTTATTAAGGAATTCATTTCTTGCTGGAACACAACAGAGTTTGCATGGCATCAAGCCAAGTTTAAGCTCTGAATCAAAGGATTAAATGAGACTCTCTAATCCAATTAACACTTGCAATCGAAAATAGGCACAAAGAGCTTTTGATAGAGCCCTTAACCTTAGGATTTGGAGTTGTGAGCTGCTGGCAATTGGCTAATGAAGTTGGAGTTGGAACATTGCTGAGCGCTGAAGGAGAATGGGCCTACATAGTCCCCACCTCGGAAATGGATGAAGCCCCGCATACATATATAAGGAACCACGCACTAACTCGAGCAATCGTCAGCGCAGGGCGCACCATTGACCATATCTTGAGCATAGCATAGTGTGTGTGTGTGGGTTGGGAGCCTGTATGTGCGGCTGGACCGCTTGAGATTTGAGCCTGAATGGGTTCGAAACTATGCACAAAAACTGTGGGCCTGGCCTAGTAGTGGTTGATCTAGCCCATTGGGTTGTAGATTCTACGAAAAGTGAGGCTTGCCAATTCCAAACTTTTAGAGTAGGCTTTGTTAAGTTTAAGTGTTGGGGAAAAAGATGCTTTGAAAATGGCTAAGTGTCGAAGCTATGTTGAGAAGGTGAAGGTTGAGCTGAGAAGGGTTATATAGGGCACTCATGCTTAGTTCTAAATCAAATGTGCCTAAGTGTTGAATGATAATTGAGGATTAATTGTAGTTGTTATAAAACAACTCTTTTTGTTTTAATTTCTTTTGAATTCAATGCAAATAATTTCTTTTTGTCTATTCTTGCTTATGGAATGATTGCCATGCCCTTATTGTTTAATTTTATGTAATTATTCATGTGAATAACATATTAAAGTAATTATTAGTTAATGAAGCCATTAATTAAGTATTTTGTCTAATTAAGTAAATATTAGCATAGTAATCAATAATGTAGAGTAATAAAAGCTATATTAGTCAAGTAATAGTAGTATAGTAAGTAAATAAATTATGTAGAGTAGTAATTAACCTAAGTAGTTAAGAATAAAGATTAACTTAGGATAAATGGTGATTAATTAAGCTAATTAAACCTCCTAGTGTACAACGTGGACTCAACCAGTAAAAAGTAATTTTTTAAATGTTAGGTTATCTTACACCCTATACTATAATTAACGACGAAAATTTAATTAAGCAAGGTAGCTTAAGCATTAGTTTTAGTGCGATTAATTAAGATTAATAACCTTAATTAATTGTGTTGAGAATTTGCATATCAGACCTCCTTAGTCGTTGCTCCTGTGGTAACCTGAGTAGTCATTGAGATGGTCGCCGTTGACTTGTCTTCTCGAAGTAGAGCCCATAGCTTCTCAAGATCTTCATGAGTTAGGGAGTCCACATGTGAGGTGCTAGTAGCCCCATGTGATGCCCTCTCAAACTTCTCCCAACACTTGTCTTGTGGATGATTGTTGTGTCCACAGTGTTGGCACTTCGGGTAGACGCGGCTAGGTCCACATCCTCGTCCACGGCCCACACCTGCTTATAGAATAGCAAGTGCGGAGTTCTCACCTTTTGACGTGTCTTCATCCTCGGGGTTCTCCATCTTAAGGAGACGACAAGAGATGGTCTCAAGGTTCATCTTCCCCTCAGAAGCCAGGATTTGATCGCAGGCGACTCGATAACGGGAATACAATCCCGATAAAAACTTGGTGGATTGCCAAATCGCCTGTGTCTCCCCCTACTTATCGCAACATAACAGCTTGTGGATATCCACCTCCTCAAACAATGCCTCCATCTTCTCGTAATATTTAGTCAAGGAGAGATCTCCTTGACTATCTATCTATATGCGAGTGTAGAGATCAATAATACGTGCATTATTCGAGGTTCAAGCATACCTTTTCTCGAGGGCCGTCCAAATCTTATACGTGCTCTTTTTGTAGAGCATGTTTGAAGTGATAGACGAATTCATCGAGTTCACGAGCCAGTTCACGACAATATAATTCTCCTTCTCAAACTTCATCTTCTTTTTGTCGTTCTTCAACTCTGGTGGCTCCTCAAGGAGAATGCTAAGTTTCTCCTGGCCTCCAACAAATATCTTAAAGGTGTGACCCGTAAGGCATAGTTGGACGTGCCACTAAGTTTGATGGTTGTCCCAGAGACAAGCACCTTTCTTTCTCTCGAACCAAGTTGATAAAAACCAGTTTATCATCATTCTTATGCATTAAAACAAACCTAGCTCTTAGGATTTTGCTCTACAAATGGGTTTTTGGGTTGCATTTAGGCATCAATTAGGTTAGTCACGCATTGTAATTTTTATTGTATTTTTGATGTGTTTTTATAAGTGCTAGGGATATACAGATTATCAGATCTCTAAAACCATAGCACTCAGGAAGTCAAATGGTGAAGGAGAAGCTCAAATCAGATGGAACTTAGCTTGATCCAGCTCACCATAGTTGGAATCCAGCTCACTTGAACTAGGGTTAGCTCATTCTAACTTCATTCAGCTCATCTCAGTTGAATGGCAGCTTAAGAGAGCTCATCTTAGCTCACCCTAATTTAGGTCAGCTCAGATCCAGCTCAACTTAGTTGAGTCTAGCTCATCTCAGCTCCCATCAGTTCATTGGGAGCTCTAGCTAGCTTAGCTGAGTTGATTGGAGTTCACCCCAACTCAGGTCCAGTTACATCCAACTCCACTCAACTCCATCTAGCTGAAGATAACTTCATTTCAGCTTAGGAAGCTCAAGTCCAGCTCCTGGGGGCTTAGCTTAGCTTAACTTAGTTGAGCTAAGCTACCTTAGCTGCCTCAACCAGCTTGATCCTCCCCGGAAGCACTAGACCCAGCTCACCTCAGCCCCTTTTGGTCGAAGCAGCTTACTTTATCTTGACTTAGCAGCTAGCAAAGAACTAGCAAGCTAAGCCAGCTAAAGTAACTCCATGCCACCCTCTTCAGCAGCTGCCAGCTCAGGTTCAGCTCTAGACTTCCTCTATCTAGCTCCTCTCCTCAAACCTTAGCTCCCATTGCCTCCTCCTCTACTCCATTACTTGCTAAGCTAGCTTAGCTGAGCTTAGTTCCTTGGGTCATCCACCACCCTAAAGTCCAACCTAACTACCTCTACCTCAAGCCCACCTAAGCTACACCTAAGCTCCACCTAGTCCACCCTAAGTTGGCGCCAACCTTAGCCATCTCTTCACCCCTCACCTTCCACCAAAAGGTGCCTAGAGTTGGTGCCAAAACCTAATCCTAACCACCTCCCATTTGGCACCAACCCTACCTCCCATATCCACCATACACCTAACCCTACATCCACATCTAGCCACCCACATACCCCCCTTCTAGAACCCTAAGATGGCGCCACCTAATAGCCTTCTAGAAGGCCCATTTTGGTGCCAACTCTAACGGGCACCAAAGCCATAACCACCTCCCTTGTGCCCCTTCATTTGGCTCCACTTATTCCTAGCCATAGGTTCCCCAACTACCTCCCAAATCATATCCTAGCCATCCATTTCAAGAGCCACCTCTACACCCCATTAAACCTTACAAATACCCTACCCTACCACCACATAATTCATATCCTCCCTTTAGTTAAATCTACCCTATACCCACCTCATACCTACGACCAAGAAGGAGTAGAGAAGAAGATTAAGAGGGCACATCACCCGTCCCTTTGGTGCCTTCTTCTCCCCATTCCTTCACCTTGTGCCACACCAAGAAAGAGGAGCATTCCACATCAAGGAGGACGGCCAGGCATTGGAGGAGAAAGGGTGGTGCACGTCCACCCTTTGGAGAAGTTTAAGGCACGCCTCCCATAGGGTTTGCCTTGGAGGACATCAGCTAAGAGGAGCCTGTAGCAAAAGAAAAGGAGAACGACGGAGCCCTTTCTAACTGCGGGAGCAGCTGTAGTTGGAGCAAGAGCATCTCTTCTTCACCAACATAATCAGGATTTTTTGTTTCATTTATCTTTAGTTTCAATTATTTTTTTTAGAAGCTTTCCTCTACAAGTATAAACAAGAATCCATTTTTATAAAATTGCCTTTTTAAATTTGGTACATCTTCTTCTCGCTTTAATTTTGTTTTAGTATTTTCACACCTTCCCAATTATCCTAGGCCCTCACTTGCCTAGGGTGAGCTTGGGAAGAAGACATTCTTATCACCTAGTTCTAAGATAGGTTTAGTCTTTTCTGCTACCAATCTTTGTATTGCCTTGTTAAGTCAAAAACCCTTAAAAAACATATATTGAAAAACACCAAAAAGAAAGGTGATTTCCATGTTTTCAAGCAAGGGATTTATAATTGCAATAATTGGCTCTTTGGACGACCTTAGATGCTCCACTATCTAGATTATAAATTTTAAAAGTGAAATGGATTTACACATTACAACGATTTCCAAAATCCTAATTAACAAATCATGTATTTTCACTATCACTTCAAGCGTTATGTCTCCGATTGTCATGGTTGATTCCTCCATCTTCTCTAGTCTTCTTTCTTCGTGTAAGGCATCAGATTTATCGAGGAGGACTTTCTAGATGCGTGAACCACCAACGTGCGGTCAAATAACCCACATGCACAAGGAGCCTAGACCGAGGGCTTTGATATCATGTAGAGATTTATGCAATCCAGAGCGTGGAGGTTCCCATGTGCATGGGAAAATTGCCCCAATAGTGGGTTGTCTATGCATGTGGATAGGGAGAGAGGAGGAGCATGGCTGGCAGCCTTGGGTGGTCAGCAGCAGGGTTGGCTACCTTTGGTGGTGGCCGGTGGTGGTGATGTGGAGAAGGGAGGTGGAGAGGAGCCTTGAGTTGGAAATATTGTTATTGCTTAAAATAAATTACAATGGAAGGCTCTTTTTTATAGAGAAAATATATCCCAACTATTTGGAAACAAATCATATCTCTAAAATAAGAAAGATCTTTTCTCTAAAATGAATCAAATCTCAAACTATTTTCATAAAACACATTTACTAAAAATAGAAAACTTGACACCTAAACCAAGACCCAAAATAGGTCCCTTTAGGCCTCTAGCTGCTGGCCCCTGTTGGGCCCTCATTTGGCTACCACGTTGACTGCCATGTGGCCTGCTGGTTGCCACATGGTCAATCCATAGGGCCTTTAGTCCCAATGATCAATATTTGATTCGGTATCGTAAAGATCGGTTGGTCTTCAATTGGATTTTTTCCTCAATTTCAGAGTATATTGGATCCCAGCTTTTTAGGTTATGTTCTGCTGCTCAGATTTGGAATTTCCTCACTTGTTATTTTTCACAACAAAATCATGCAAGGCTGTTGCAGTATAGAACTGAGTTGAGCTCTTTGAAAAAGGGTGATCTATCCATTGCAAACTTCGTTAAAAAGGCCAAGCTTATTGCTATGAATCTAGTGGCTTCTGGCAAACCATTAGTTGAGGATGATCTTGTTCTTGCCATCCTCAATGGCCTAGGTCCTAATTTTTAATTTGTTGTTATCTCTCTATCACATAAGGAAAATCCTATTTCCTATGATGAACTGGTTGGGTATTTGTAGGATCTGAGAACACAAGCATACTAGCAGGGGGTTGAATAGTGTGATAGAAAATTTATATAAGACAATTCAAATAATAAATTGACACTAACTATATAATGGTTCTCTTCACTTAGGTACTCCACCACCTAAGTCTCCTGACTTAAGATTTGTAACCAAATTCTCTCAACCCGAAGGGAATCAATTCACTATAATAAGAGGTAATTAATGGGTTACTTTAACCCAATGACAAGATAATACAAACAAATAGAGAGTACAAGTGCAAGCAAAAGTAAATGACTTACAACTTGAATCCTAAGTCTCCCAACAATATATAATTATAAAAATATTACCAATGGAAGCTAAGGAAGAAATCAGTGCACAAAACAATTTGTAAGAATGAAAAACTACACACCTAAAGACTTGTTGCAAACTCAAAGAATTTTCTTGCAGTCACTAGGCCACAAGTCTAGCACCTTGCTAGAAGAATAGTGTAAATAAGAATTTTTGAAGCAAGGGAGAGAGGAGTGATGTTGTGTGTTGAAAGAAGGACCCAAAGGGGTCGATCTATTTATAGTCTAGAATACACCCACCCATGCTTCATAGCCATTAGGTGCTAATTAAGGGTGATTTAAATCAAATTTAAAGCAAATCAGTTGTTCAAATCTGGCTCAATGGGTAGTTGGTACCGGTACTAAAGTTTAAGTATCGGTACTAGCAGCTCAC
This sequence comes from Thalassia testudinum, assembly GCA_037157565.1. Taxonomy (NCBI): domain Eukaryota; kingdom Viridiplantae; phylum Streptophyta; class Magnoliopsida; order Alismatales; family Hydrocharitaceae; genus Thalassia; species Thalassia testudinum. The sequence continues at coordinate 56,868,371 of JAZHRO010000055.1, forward strand.
AGACCATCAACGGGTAGTACAAAAGAGATTGGGTATCGGTACTCATCATAGGTACCACCAGTACTCAGTGGTCCCAGTTGAGTACCAACTAGTCAACAGGTACCCGTACTCATCTTGAGTATAGGTAGTTGTTACTCACAGGTTTGAAGTAAAGAAAACACTCTGACCTACATGTACCGATACTCATGATGGGTACCAGTACTTGTAAGGTCCAAGCTAGAATATAACCCATAAACTGTGAACATCATATACTAGTACTCATGATGAGTATTGTACTTGTTCACAGTTTGAGTTAACAACTCAAACCTATTCTTTGCATGTACTGGTACTGATGAACAGTACTGGCAACAAGTACCTTGATTTGTTGATTTTAAGACTTCATAGCTAATCGATTTTAAGATCATAACAATACATCTTTAGATTTTTGCAAATGAATTTTTGTTGCGAGTTTGAGACTTAATTATCTCTAATTACTTTTAACTCCTATGCCCATTTCTTTTGTTAGGAGACATACATAATCTAAGACAAAAAAAATACACAAAAAGTCTTCATCAATCTTCATCTTCATCTACGTCAATATTAAAAAAATAATGCTAAACGTTTTATGTGTGATGCTTCTTGCAAACATATTGTTGTTGAAGAGTGGAGATGACAGTTGTATCGTCATCGCCATCATCATCTTCATCTTCTTCATCTTCATCTTCATCAACATCTTCTTCTTCATCTTCAACATCTTCATCATCATCATAAGGAATGTCTTCATCATGCATCTCTTCTTCCTCGTCAACTTCACTCGGAAGAATGGGCTCTTCTTCCTCAACTTGTTGAGAGGCTTGATATGGATCTTGAAAATGTTTTTGCCGGCGCTCTACAAATTCCGTAGGAGCTTTTTGTTGAGTTCGCTTCCCTTGTTTAGGTTGTTGAGTGGATTGACCAAGACAGGAGGACTTAATGGAGAGAGATAAATCGTGGAACTTGCATTCCATTTGACGCATGCGAAAGTTTAGGTTGGTGAGGTTTTGGCCAATATAGTTGAAGGTGTTGATTATTGTAGGATCGGCTCCAGGTATGTGTGCTAAGTTAACCCAAGGAAGTTGAACTTTCGGATAAGGGTAAGTCGTGGGAACAAAGTTAGAATTCAACCAAGGAACTTGATGAGAAGAGGATTGAACATTTGGATCAACTTGCTCATCTTCTTGTTCATCACTAGAAGAGCCTTCTCCAATAGGTTTTACTCCATTTTCTTGAGAGTGGACCACTTGAAGTAGACCACCTTTCTAAGACGGGTGAAATTGGAGAGATCAACCCCACTCTTGATAAGAATGTGTGAAACTAAAATATCAAGAGGTAGGGCGAAAGCACGATAGTAAGGACAAAGGAAATGTATAAAAACCATGTTCCAATTTACAGGAAAACTGGTGATGATAGCATAGATGACTGGTAAAATGTCAACGTGAATTTTGTGAAATCTCGAATATTTTGCCCTAAGGTTCCATGCTAAAATATGAAAGAAGACTCGAGAAAATAAGGCCATGTTTGGGGCAACAAGTGATTTACCCTAACAACTAGGTTGGAGAAGAGTTTCATGCATTTGAATGATGGTGAGTTTCTCCTTAAGAGAACTAAATGCATGACCTTCATTTGGACATTGGGTAATAGTTGAAAGAAACTTAGGAGTAACGGTTACCCTTTTTCCAAAAATAGTGGATGTTAAGACAAGATGACTTCTATTTTCTTATTCTTGGAGATTGGCAAAAAAATAGGCAATTGATATCGAGATATACTTCAAGAACATCGACAAAAAAAGATTCATCAAAGAAATGCATCAAGTGTTGTTCGGAAAGACAGGTAGTAAAGCCATGCTGTAAACTAAAGTCCTTTCACTCAACAAGCCTACAATGGTGAAGCTTTAGGCCCTTATACTAATCAAATTTTCATTTGGCATCCTCATTAATGCAAAAGTTATGAAAAGCATCATGATGTGCCTTACCCTTAGATTTGGATTTAGGTGCCATCTGATCACATTCAAACAAAAACAAGAGACATAAACAACATTAATGTAAACACGTTTATATCACATAAACCGTCTATTTTTGCGTGTTCTTAGACGTATAATTACATCATATAGTATAAATATTGCATAACATGCATTATCTTGCATTTAGGTTAGATTGTAAAAAGTTTAGGTTAATTTTCTCTTTTTGGTGGTTAGGGATAGACAATATTTAATCGGAGCCTCGGATTGAAGATCCAATCGTACAGATCTGATCAGGACGACAATTGGAGTTCAACGGCTCCAAGATTGTCCCGATCGGACTTTCGTAGCATCAGATGCAGTCTGAGAAAGATCAGAAGTCAAGGGGCTAAGATGGTGTAAATCCATACATCAAATGACAAATCTGATTACATAGATGAGTTCGGATCGACGATCGCAGCCTAGTGGCGTGAAAATTGATCCAATCCAACATCCGTGGCATCATCTACAAGACACAGAAGATGAACGGCCATGATGGCGCAACATGGCACCATCACAGCCACCCAAACCAGCAGCAGCATCTCTTCTCATCTTTTGAAGGTGCAGGCGAGGCGAGATCTTAGCCATTGGATCTTGATCCAATGACCGAGAGGGCACAACGGTTAAATCAACTCTGTGCCAATTCACAAAGATAGTGCAATGGTTATGACGCTGCTCCACGAGCTGAAGGTGCCGGTTCGAGATGCCTTAGCACCTCAAATTGAGTAAGCGGGTGCGGGCGAAATTTGCCTATTGGATGCAGTGTAGACGGTGGATCCCACGATAACGTGGCATGCCCAGATGACGCGATTCATGCACGCACAATTAGACGCGCTGCTGCACGCCTGATCGTACGTGCAAACGCGCGATGTAGAGTGGGTGTGGATGATCTTAAGTCATCCAATCTCGTGATCGGATGGGTGAGGTTGTCTAAACGTGATTATGCGTTGAAACAAAGGAAGAGGAGGGGGTGACGTGCGCACGTGAGCTACGACCACATTCAGGGTCTTTAGTGACGCTTAAATCTGTCACTAAAGACCCCTATATTAATGTTTTAAGGTTAAAATGACCTATTTGCCCCCAACCCAACACCTATAAAAAGGCTTACGCCCCCCACATTTCATTCATCCCTTCCTCTCTTCTCTTACCCCCTTCAAAGCTCTAAGAGCTTGTCCTAAACCCGGGATGCTTCTCTAAAGTTAAAAATATAATTTTTCCACCTTCTCATCCCATTCGTGGAGCATTTTGCGGTGGTCCTTTCACTACCATTCGAGAAGCAGATCCCGCTTTAACGTTGCCCTGCCTCGTTCTCCGTCGTCATTCTCCTTCGGCCTGCATCTCACCACGTTCATCCGGGTGCTTCGTCAACGCGGCTCATCCTCCAAGCAGCTGTTGAGGAGGATAACTTCTCTCCACCTTCTTTTTACTGCTTTCTAGAGTAGATTTACCACTTTCTAGTTGTAAGATTTTCTGATTTCTACTGTAGTGGTTAGTTGTAATAGACATCATTTTGTAGTTATGAAATATTTGTTTATTCTATCTCTATTTTGTCTTTATTTGTAATATTCTCTCTTCTATTTATTATTCTTTAAGTAAATAGCTAGTTTTGAATAAATTCAACCAGCTAATCTGCTTCGTGACAGATAAAACAAACGTGATTTTTGATCAAACATCTGCCTCCCTGTGTTCGACCCGAAGTTCATTTCGAGTTTCGGTTAAATTTATCTGTTGACGATTTTTCTCGCAAATCGCACTACAACGGCAGGTTTTCAAAACTCAAACCTTTTTGTGTAGATTTTTCGCTTAAATAAACATCATTAGCAATAGGAACCATTAAATTAACATGTGTATACCAGTACTCATTACTAATATCAATCCACCATGTACCAATACTGGTGAGGAGTATTGGTACTGTGTGCATAATATAGAATACACCTATCCTTCAGGTACCAGTATTGGTCATGTGTACCAATACTGGTTGGTTTTTAGATCCAACCACAGAATGGGCGGGTACCGGTACTCACTTTTAGTACTGGTACCTGCTACCATTAGTAGGCTCTGCTGCAAGCAACGAGTGCTAGTACCAATGATGGGTATCGATATCAGTTGGTACCCGATGAACAAAAATTGCAGCAACAGCATAACGTGAGAGGAGAAAAATCTAAAGGAAAAGCACAATCTGAAAAGGTAAAGCCCTAAATGAGGAGGGACTACCTTAAATCCTTGGAGAGAACCTTGGAGGGGAATTTGGAGAGGAGAACTTCTTTGGAGAGGGCCTTGGTGAGTTTAAAATGAGGATAGGGTTTTTAAAGGAGAGAAATGAGGCAAGTTATTCGCACTTGTACTCTTTTATATAGGATGGGCCACGTGCAAGGCACATGACCATTTAAGTGATTTAGAAACATGTAAATGCAGAACTTAGGTATTGATGAAATAATGTAATCAATTACCTAAGTTAGGCAACTACATTGCAAATAACACCCTGAAATTTTTAAAAAATGAGTAAATATTGCAGTATACCCCTCATGCGTAAAATTAGGTAAATTGCAGTTAAGTCCTTAGGGTTTTTGATAATTACAAACAAGTTGTAAAACAATCAATCAATTGATTTTAAATTTCCCTTATTGTACAAAGTCTCAATTTTCTTCTTATGAAGCAAAACCTCTCTACTGCAAAAGGTTTTATAAAAATGTCTGCTAATTGATTTTGGGTATTTATAAATTCTAAGTGAATGACACCTTGAAGCACATTATCTCTAAGAAAATAATCTCGAACATCTATGTGCTTGGTACGTAAATGATGTACCAAATTCTTTGAAAATTAATTACACTGGTGTTGTCACATAGAATTTTAGATTGCTGAAAAATTAATCCAAAATTAGACGGAGTTTTTTTCATTCAAATGACTTGAGAGCAGGCGAGTGAAGCAGCAATATATTCTGCTTTGGTCATGGAAAGTGAAACACATGTCTGTTTCTTAGAGAACCAAGATACCAAGGATTCTCCAATGAAATGGCAAGTGCTGCTAGTGCTCTTTCGATTTGTTTGACTCCCTACATAATCTGCATCACTATAAGACAATAATCTAAAGTCTATGCTTTAGGACAAAAGAGACCAAGATCTCTTGTGCTATTTAGGTATCTAAATATTCCTTTAACTACGTTTAAGTGAGATTCCTTGGGTTCGAACAAGAATCTTGCACATAAACATGTGGCAAAAAGAATATCAAGCCAAGAGGTTGTAAGATATAGTAGTGAGCCTATCATACCTCGGTATTTCTTTTCATCTACTTTCTTACTGGATAAGTCTTCACCAAGAGAAGTAGATAGAGCAATTGGAGTCTCTTTTCCGTTTACATTTTCAAAGTCAAATTTCTTGAGAATTTCAAGAATATACTTAGTTTGACTAATGTAAATTCCTGTGTCCAATTGTTGGATCTGGAAGCCTAAGAAGAAGTTGAGTTCACCCATCCTACTCATTTCGAACTCAGTCTTCATAGTCTCACTAAAACTCTGACATAGGGATATCTTGGTTGATCCAAATATGATATCTTCGACGTATATCTGGACCAACAGGATGCATTTCTTTCTTCCTTTACAATAAAGTGGAGTCAACCACTCCAATCCAATATCCATGCTGGTGAAGGAAGGACTTGAGTTGATCATACCAGGAAGGACTTGTTAAGTCCATGTACCACCTTGTTGAGCTTGAATACATGCTCTGGGTGTGCTGGGTCCTCAAACTCGGGAGGTTGATGGACATAAACTTCTTCCTTAACGTAACCATTAAGAAATGCACTCTTGAGATCCATGTGATCTAACTTGAAGCCCGTTGCACTTATGAAAGCAAGTAGCATCCAAATGGACTCCAAGTGGGTAACAAGAGAAAATGTCTCGTCAAAGTCAATTCCCCCCTCCCGATTGTAGCCTTGAGCTACAAGTTTGGTCTTGTTCCTAATCACTACACCAGATTCATCCAACTTATTTTGGAATACACACTTGGTTCCAATAACGAAATTACCCTTAGAAGTGGGTATTAAGTCCCATACATTGTTCCTAGTAAATTGGACTAGCTCCTCCTGCATAGCTACAACCCAAGACTCATCCTTTAATCCTCATCAACTTTCTTAGGTTCAAGTTGAGATACAAAGGCATTAAAGACAAAGTCAACCCTTAATTGAGACTAGGTTTTTACACCTTGTTCAATATCACCAATGATTTGTTCTTGACGGTGATCCTTGTGGTGTACCCATTCTTTTGGAAGATCATGTACATTTCGTATATCCTCCATTTTTGACACATTGATGAAGGGGGTATTCACATCATCAGACTCTATTTGATTGGGTTTAGGTTCTCCTAAGTTTGTTTCATCGAATGAAACATGTAGGGATTCTTCAATTACATGAGTCCTTTTGTTAAAGACTCGATAAGCTTTGCTTTTGTTGGAGTAGCCAATAAAGAGGCTTCATCACCTTTAGCATCAAACTTATTAAGTCGATCTCGGGTGTTTAACAAATAACACCGACTTCTAAACACCTTAAAATAAGAAATCCTAAGAGACTTCTCATAATATAGTTTATATGCAGTTTTCTTGATAATAGGCCTTAGAAGAGTTCTATTTAGAACATAGCAGGCTGTGTTAACGGCTTCAGCCCAGAAGTACTTTTGAAGCCCAAACTCCAAGAGCAATGTTCGGGTGCATTCTTATAGAGTGCATTCTTACGCTCTACAACACCTTTTTGAGATGGTGTCGAGTGTTGACGTGAGAAATCGACGTTTTAAAATTGATTCGTTGTAATATAATCGAAATAGAGCCAAAACAAATAATATTTATAAATTCGAAAATCTAGAAATAAGTTCGAGCTTGAACACAGGGAGCAAATAGGGATTCACATGCTAATATTTTTTTAGAGTATAAATGAGCATAATAAATGAGCACAATAATGATATGCAATGAATATTAATCTGTCACATTAAATATTCAATGAGGCTCAATGTATCTCAAGAGTATGAGGACAAAAGGATAAGAGGAGCAAAAACAATGGTGATTTGAATCACCACTTATATCCTTCTTAAGTTAAGCATGCATCCAACTATCGATTATATCAAATAAAGCAACAGTAGCTTGAATGCTACAGTAATCAGACATCTCTTTGGCAAATTAGATGACTTAAATGTCATTGCTACAGTGCTCTGTAAAGAGCTTTCTTCTTCAGCTCCCTCTCTTATTTTCTTCAGTCCTTCCCTTCTTCCTTTCCTTCTCAAGTCTTCTCCTTCTCCTTTCAGAGAGAATAAGGGTCTTTTCTCACGGCTAAGTGTCAGCCAACCCTCAAGAGAGCAAAACCCCCCCTACCCCACTCTCTTTTTCTTTCCTTTCCTTCTCTTCTTTCTCAGACTTTCGGGTAATCAGGTATTCGGGTATGCGCACCTGGGTCTAGGGCTGCGGGCGTGGGTTGCAACTAAGGAGTGAACAGGGCTTAGGCGGGTCAAGTTAAGTGCGGGTGAGCGGGGACCTCACCCCCATGTGTTCGAGGCAGTAAGCCCAGAGCGGAAAAACAACTTATGCGGAGTCGGTTGCTCCTAATCCCATGATGTGGGACTATTAAGTCCCCTTTCTCTTCGTGTATCCAAGTAGCAGTAGGTGGTTTGATTCGAGCAATTGGAAGTGGCAGCTGCAGTTAGCGTTCCAAATCAACCGCCCAGGAAGACTCCTGGGACTATTCCTAGCACCGGGGGCACGAATTGGGGAAGAATCACGGCCGAAAGACCATGAACACGGTCAAGCGAAGAGGTGGCGACGGCGAACCCTGTAAATCACAAATATGGTCTATGGCCACATTAAAATAGTTCACAAGCATCGGCGGTGGACGAAGGGTGTGATAGTGGTGTTTATGTGGTGAGGCGAGGCATGTAGTGGCCAGACAAAGTCGAGAATGGCTTGCGGATGGTGGGTTGGTTGACGGAGGTCGTGAGTGCGTGGTTGATGAAATAAGTATGGGGGTTTTGATGGGCATGATGTGGTGGAGGTGTAGAAGGTTTCGGTGAGGTGTGTGGTGTGGTGGAATGATGGGAAGCCCTCGCCAAAGTGGTGGCCGAAGGTGAGAATGATGACGGTGTTTGTATAGGTCGAGGAGTGTTTTTGGTTTTTGAATAGGGGAAACTAATCTAGGAGACTAAGGAAACTAATATAACCTACTTTAAGGGACAAAAGGGGTAGGATTGGCACCAGTTGTGGCTCGTCGACACCGGGCAAGGTGAAGTTCTCCTGAAGGGGACAACGAGGACAGTAGGTGGGAGACGGCGTCTGCAGGTACCACAAGACGTAGATGATCATGGGGAAGAAGAATCCACCCGCTATTGTCTGTGAGCGTAGACGAGGAAGGTGGACGGAGGGGCTTGCCGGAGTTGGTGGAGGTGGAGGTCGGGGAGAAGGGAAGAAGGGAGAACCGACCTCTAAACCAAGCTAATGAGGTAAGGCATGCCTCAGGGGTTCTTTTATACCATAGAAGGTCCTTCCAAGCTTTGAAAGAAGCTTTCAAGCTCTGTCCAATTTGCGCATGTGGGATACCCACATCTCTCATGTGTTCGCATGGGAGATTTGGAAAGAATTAGAGCTCAAAACTAGGTTTAGATCGTAGGGAAATTTCTTAGGAGTCTCCCTTCCAAATTTGGATGGTCGACAAAGTTGGTTTTAAGAGTATGAAGGCAGAGGGGACCTATTTTTGAAGAATATGTGAAGTTAGGGGGGTATTCGTAAAGGTTTCAAAAGTTGAGGGGCTCTTTGTAAGAAAAAGAGTTTAAACAGGATTAAAAATGCAAACTAGGTCAAGATAATCTCTGATTGGGCCCAAATTTTGGTACAAACCTAATTTGGACCCAAGGAATCTGTTGGTGAAGTAGGATTTAGGTTTTGACCAATTGACTGGGTAACTTACGTAGAAACTTGTTTGAGACTCTATTTTAGGTCAAGTTTGGTTTCAATGGTCAAATCAAAGGTACCAAACCCTAGGAAATATTTTTCTATGATTTTTAGAAGGTTTAAATAAATTTTATCCTGACCAGAACATCAGTTATTTAAACGGGTCTATTTTTAGGATTTCATATTGTATTTAATTCTCAAAACGCGTGAAAACTTGTTTCTATTTGCACTAACCCACTTATTAAACATTTATGATCATTTAACTTTTAATAAACCCCTGAAAAATCCCGTGATTGTTCTACATTTCGGATATTTTGTTAAAACTGTAGTTTTACCCCAATTTTCTTGTTTATCTCTCAGAATGGTTATGTAGTGAATTAGGATTCTGTGGTGGTTATGTATGAGCATTTATCAATTGATTATAACTAAATAAAGCTAGATATGGCTGATGATGACATTATCATCACTGAGTGAATGATTATTCATGGGTGATGCCAAAATTGACACAAAAACTTAAAAACTTCTCATTTTCAAATTCACCTCCATGATCAGTCCTAAGTCTAAGAATAGCGGATGAATTTTCCTTTTGAAGTTTTCGAGCAAGAATTAGGAAGGCGTCAAATAAGTCAACCTTATATTTCAAGAAGATGACCCAAGTGAACATTAAGAAGTCATCAACAATAATTAGGCAAAATTTTGATTCATTGAGGCTCTTAAATCGTGTTAGCTCAAATAGATCAAGCTGTAGCAAGTCTAAAGGATGTGTCGTTGAAACTAAGTCTTTTGATTTAAAAGAGGCTTTGTGCATTTTTTCAAGTTTACAAGATTTGTACAAAGCATCCTTTTTATAAGTTAATTACTTTGGGTAGGTCTCTTACTAACTCATTTTGGGCTAGTTTATTTAGGTGTTTGTGATTGATGTGTCCTAACCTACGATGACATAGGTCCACTTCAACATGAGTGACAAGCAGACATTTTACAAACTTCTCTTGTGACTAAATAAAGAGCATAGATATTTTCATATCTACAACTTTCAATTAAAATAATATTAGTTCCTTCTTTTAATATTTTAAATCTAGTTTTTGTAAACACTACATCAAAACCAATTGTAACAAATTTGACTAATACTAAGTAGGGTATATTTTAAATTTTCTACTAAACATACTTTCCGTACTTGCTTAGTGGAGTTACCTATTGTACTTTCACCAATAATGCAACAACATTTGTTGTCATCCAGCTTGACGTGATGTCCATCTTGAATCCTCCATTTTATAAATAGGTTAGAGTGTTCCATCATGTGCTTGGAACACCTGCTATCTAGGATCCACTTGTCTTTCTTGACCTGTAAAATAGTTTAATAAATCTAATTTAGGTGCCCATTTTCTTTTGGGTCCTTGAATGTTAGTACCTTTCAAATCCTTAGATTTATAGACCTATTTTGTGTTAGATCTATGATTTTTAGGATTTTTGACCTTTTGATAAATCCATGCAAGTCTAAGTGCATGTGATTTATTTTGTATGTTCTTTTTATGTTGAAATTTGACTTTTAAAGCATCACAAAATTTGGTGTTCAACCTAATAGTTGTTTTTAGATTATTTAGAGTCTCCTCAAAATGCTCATAGATATCTTCTAACTCTATTATTTTTGCATGCAACTGGGAGTTAGTTTCTTTAGCCATATCTAACTCTATTTCTAAATATGATTTGTCTATTTCCAAGGTTCAATAGTTACTATGCAAAACCTTACTTTTCCTTTTAAACAACCTAGCCTTACGATATAATTATTTATGAGTGCCAACAAGTCAACTGGTACCGATACTCATCTTGAATGCCATTTCTTGTTACTCACGGGTTTGAAGTAAAGAAAAATTGTGACCTATATGTACCGATACTCATGATGGGTACTGGTACTTGTAAGGTCCAGGCTAGAATATAACCCACAAACTGTGACCATCATATACCAATACTTGTTGTTTATAGTTTGACTTATCAACTAAAACCTACGCCGTGTATGTACTAGTACTGATGAACAGTATTGGTACTTGCAACAAGTACATTGATTTGTTGATTTTAAGACTTCATAGCTAATCGATTTTAATATCATAACAATATGTCTTTAGTTTTTGAAAAATGAATTTTTGTTGCGAGTTTGAAACTTAATTATCTCTAATTACTTTTAACTCTTGTTAGGAGGCATACATAATCTAGGACAAAAAAATACACAAAAAGTCTTCATCAATCTTCATCTTCATCTTCGTCAATATCTGAGCCTTTTCATTTCTGTAAATTCCACTCACAAAGATTCATTAGATTTTAAAAATGATTTTGTTAACACCAAAATTTAGAAGAAAGTGGAACTCATTGACAACGAGTTGTTCAATATCAACCCTAGCTTTATGCACATATTAATCAAGTTGTTTGGGGGTCTTCTCGTGGATCATGGACATTCTCGTGAAGGCTCACATGCGAATTTTCAGTCTCGTGGAGGTCGGCCAAATCGTTATGGGCGTGGAGCTCCCTATGGTCATAGCCAATCTGTCAAAAGAGTCCAATGTCAAATTTGTGGTGATTATAATCACAGTGCCCTTGCTATTTTCACTATGAAGAATTTTTATATTCCATGCCTCAAGTTCAAATGTCTAGTGCATCTCCTAGAAAAATATGGTATGTTGACTCTGGAGACACACACCATGTCACTGATAAGCTAGCAAACCTTGATGTCAATAATAAACATCAGGGAGATGATGTTGTCAAATTTGCTAATGGTGACACATCAAACATTACGCATACTGGTACTTCAACATATTCCCATCCATCCCGACCTCTCTATCTTAGAAATATTCTATGTTGTCCTCACGTCAAGAAGAACTTGCTTTCTATTCCACATTTTGCCAAGGATAACAACTGCTATTTTTCACTTTATCCATCTCTATTCTATTCCAAAGATATTTTTACTGACAATGTACTTCTTAAGGGCAAGAATAAAGGTAGGCTCTGAAAGCTGTGGCTTCCCAAGCATTATCAATCTGTGACACCTTGATGCGGGAAATAGCGTGATTTGATAAAATTAGGCTTTTAAGTCGTTGCAACATGTAATTTCGCAATCGTTTTTAAATTTACATTCCTAGATAGCGGTGGTATCTATGATGTGTATACATCTAAATAGCCTAAAATGTCTATTTATGTATGTTCTTAGTATTATAGAAGTATCATGCATTAAAAATAATGCATAACATGCATTTAGGTCAATTTGTATAAAATGTAAAATAATTCGCCTCTTTTTGTGGCCAGCGACATGGCAACATTTATTGGGATCTTGGATTGAAGATCCAACTGTATGGATCTGATCGGGGCGACGATCGGAGTTCAATGACTCTAAGATAGCCCCAATCAGATCTCCATAGAAGCAGATATAGTTCGAGAAACATCAAAGGTCAAGGGGCTAGGTGGTGTAAATTCGTACCTCAGATGAAAAATCCAACCACACAGATGGGTTCAGATCAACGATCACAACCCAACAGCGTGAAAATCAATCCAATCCAACATCTGTGGCACCACCTACGAGCATATGAAGTTGGATGGCTAGGATGGTGCCATGTGACACCATCCAAACCATCCAAACCCACCTGCACCCCTCCGCTCGACTTCTGAAGGCTTAAGCGATGAAAGATCTCGGCCATTAGATGAAGATCCAATGGCCAAGATCGGCTAAGTGCAAAAGCCTCCATGTGACAAAGATGGAGGCTTGGCGCAGCGGTCGGGCATGCATCCGCTAAGAGGGAGGCACGGGTTCTAACCTCGCCTCGCCTCAAATCAGCTGAAGCAGTGTGCGCGGCTAAATCCAGCTGTTGGATGAAGCATGGATGGTGGATGCAGATGAAACGTGGTGTGTAGAGATGTGTTAATCACGCACATGTGCAATGACGCACGATCAGGCGCGTTATCCCATGCGGGTGCGCTTAACATCTGAAGAGGAAGCAATCGAGCAACTTTTTAAGTTGTCTAATAGAGGATGCACGATCGTAGATGAGCGCTCAACGATTGAAGGTAGAGAGGCGGGGGCACATGCCTGCTTCGGCGATGTGGGGCCTTTAGTGACATTGATATCCGTCACTACAGACCCCAGCAATTAATGTGTTAAAAATTAAAAAGTTCACTCCATGTATGCAACTATATAAATGCCTTACGCCCTTCACATTTTCTTCATTCCTTCCATCACCTCTCTCCCTCTCTAAGAACTAAGAACTCAAGTTCTAAAGCTCACTTTAGTGCTCCCAAGCTACGGGAAGCTCCACTAGAGTTAAAGACAAAATTTTCCACCTCTCATCCCCTTCGTTGAACTCTTGCTAGTCGTCTTCTCGTCCTCGTTCTGGAAGTGGATCCCGCGACGTTGACACCCTGCCTTACCCTTGTGATGGGAACACCATCATGAGCCATAACTAGCTCAATTTGGTCTGATAAAGTTAATAAAAGCTCCTACATATCAGTCAGAATGTCTCTTGAGTAGGTTGAGTTGTTTTGAGAAGAAAAGATGAAAATAGGGTTATTTATGCAATTTTACCATCTTATCACAAATAAAGAACAACCACAGGGTTTTTGAGGGGTTACTAAAGGTTAAATATGCATTTAGGTCTAATAAGTGGGTTCATGCAGACAGAAATAGATTTTCAAGCATTTCAAGAATTAATGGACATCTGAAACCCTAAAAGCAGACCTGCTTAATTAACTAAGGTTCTGGTCAGAATAAAATTCACCTAAACCTATATTTGATTTGACCATTTCAACCCATTTTGACATAAAATAGTCTCTGACAGACTATTACCTTAATTTGGATTTTTTCATAAATTATCTAGTCAAACTAGATCAAAACTAAAATCTAACTTCACCATTGTATTCTTTAGATCCAAATTAGGTTTGTATCAAAACTTGGACCCAATTAGAGATTGTCTTGACCTAGTTTGCAATTTGGTCCAGTCTAACTCTCTTTCTCTTACACAACCCCTCAACTTTTGAAATTCCTTGCAAAAAGCCTTCTATCTTTATCGTCACTCTTTGCAAAAAGGTCCTTCCCCCATTTTCATGAAGGAATCCTACTCCGGCGAGCTTTGTTTGGCAAGAACTTGTTGATTATTTGACGAATCTCTCTCAAAATTGAAAGGGAGATTCATCAAGTAATTTCCTTCCCTTTAAGCCTTGTCTAAGTCTCCAGATCTCGCCCAATCTCTCATGCGAACCTTTGAAAGGATTCGGTCTCCATAGATTTCGGAGCTTGGAAGCCTCCAAGCTTGAAACCCCTCCCCATGGCCTATAAAAGGATCAAAGGCAAGAACCTGAGCTCCTTAGCAATTTTTGGTCAGAGAGAAGCCTTCTTCCTCCTCCGACCATCTCCGCACTTTGCTCCAGCGACATCCTCCGTTCTCCTCGTCCGGCCATCCAATAGCCAAATTGGACGACCTATCTTCCTCCCCTCATCGTTGCGCACCTCTCCAAACAAAGAGAGGGTGTTTCTCTCCCTCACTCATCGTCGCTGCCTCCCCATCCCTCTCATCTTCTCCGATGCCAGTCTGCCACGACCGACCTCTTCCAGCCACCTTCTCCTATCCTAAGCCCCTCTATCCTCTTCTCTCTCTCCCTACTTCCTTTTCTCGCACTTATGACATACGCACGACCACCGTTTCCCCCTCAATGTCATCATCTTCCTTCACTCTGGCCAAGCTTTGGCGAGGTAGCGAGCACACTACAAACCACCAAACATGCCCGCTCTACCTCCAAAATCCCCACCATACTCCCTCCATCAAAAGCCCTCTCCTATTTCACTCCATTACTCGTCCTAGCTCCCCACCGAACAAACCCATTGCCGTCCACCTTCACCGACCTCGACGCACCACCTCACGCACTCTCACACTACAAGACCACCACCACCACACTCCACGTGGTTCGGTGATACTCCAGAACCTTTTGATTGGGGCCTTCACGCTCGTATTTATGTTTCAGGGAATATGCCGGAGCTCCGCCGCCATGCCTTATCGCCGCCTTCATTCTTTGTGTTCTAAGCCATGCGAGTCCCACATGTTACACCCAGAAGATGCGGAGTTGCTCCAAGCTTCACCATAGGTCGTCGATTGGAGGCCTTACCTTCGATTTCACCTGCAATTGGAAACATCTCCCTGCTACAGGCACATGTGAGGAGGGGATTCATTAGTCCCACATCGTGAGCAGCAAAATCGTTTGCGTGGTATAAGAGGAATTTCTCTCAATGCCCCGTTGCCTCAGTGAGCACGGGGTAAGGTCCCTGTCCACATGCGCAGTATGCCCTCGCCCGGGGTCACGCCACGTGGGTCTAGGGTCTAATCCAATTATCCGTATACCTGGGTCCGATTAGCATATTTCTGAGAAAAGAAGGAAAGGGTAAAGGAAGAAGAGAGAGGGGGGGAGAGGGCTTTTTTTCCCTTGCCCTTGCCAGCTCTATACTCAATCGATTTGGGAGGCTTTCGTGCCTCCGTGCTGTGCTCTGTTGTGCCTCTCCTTGAGGCGTGAGAAAGAGAGGCCTTTGCCTCTATTGCTGGTTCTGAGTGCACTGTGCACTTAACATATGTGGCATTTGGTTGATTGATAATGTTGAGATACTTGCTATTATTGTAATTAGGGTAATTGGTGATTCAAATAACAATTTTACCCTAATCTTTTTGCACTCACATTTTCTATTATATACATCTCATTTGTGTTTGAAAATTTCATCATATATTGATATCTTGTGATAGAATTGCAATCTTGAGATTTATTTTGCTACTTGCTCCCAGTGACGTCCTTGGATTTTATTCAAGTATAAATTTTATCAATTTTTGCGCTATTACGACCCATACTACAACGCAATGACTTTTAAAACACCGTTTCAGCATGTAAGCATTTTGGCGCCGTTGCCGGGGAGCAACGCATAATTCACCACTATTCTTTGCTTTATTTGATTATATTTGAGCACTAACTTGCTCTGTTTGATGTCTTGTGATTTTGCAAGGTACTTCACGAGGCGAACTTTCACGCAATTCAACTACTCTAGGGTAGGTAATCTCTCTTTCTCCCTAATCTCTTAATCCTTGGAAGAGAGAAAAGGAAACAAAACTACTTGGGAATCACTTGCCTTATTTTCCTAGTAATTATCATTAAGAGGCAAGTTTCCTGATTTGCGGAAAATTTCCATATTTGATTGAAAGTTGAGACGATTCTGTAAGAGATCCTTATCCTAATTTCTTGTACCTATTAGGGGTTACGCTTAATTGCAAATCTCCTTGGACTACGCACTTCTTGATTTGAAGTTAAGGGAGAACATTTTAAAATTAAATTGGACTTGGAAATAGAGCCACTTAGGGTTTCAACTTTAGGGTTTCTGGAGTGTTAGTACACACTTTGTTGCATAAAAGGAAACATACCCTCCCGTATCTATGTGCCACCCAAGCCCTTGTTTGAAAAGATCTAATAAGAAAAACCCTAAAAATCAGGCTCTAAATTTCACTTGAATCTTAAAATTGTAGACCTAATAACCTGAGAGTCATTCAGGGTGATTTCTGGGTCTTGACCTAGATTTCATTTTGCCATCTTTTAGGGTAGGTCAAGTGAAGTTGGTTTACATTGTAGGCCAACCAACCTCCATATTAGGTCACGAGTCAAATTAACTTCTAAATCAAGTGGAATTAAAGGCACGAATTAGGACTTAAAATTGCTAGACTTAAGAGGTCAAGTTATTCATTCTGGTTTTCTTGGAATCACGGTGATAAGGAAGGTCGGGTGGGGGAAACCCTGTAACCCTTAGGGACGCTCTACCGTGTAGGGGTCTTTGTGGGACTCTTCCTTCCTGGCTGCCCAGGTAATTCTCAGGTGGATGACTTTCTGATCTAGGGGTATCATTCACCCCGAACCTCTATGGTCACCCAAAAATCTTTGGGTGCCTTGATTGGGTCCTAATAACATCCAGTCCCTCATCTATTCAACAGAACATACACAGGAAGGTCCTTAGGTTTTTAACCTAAGAGACCTTACTATATCCTTTTGGGAATCTCTTTCAGATCTAATCAACTTCAATCTACCTGAGTTTGATTCAACATCTTGATTCCACCACCTGATCCGAAAATACAGCCTGGCAATTTAGGAAGACCATTTAGGAAACCTGAATCCCGAATGTCCATGAGAGATAGAATGATTGAGGATGCCCTGAAAATTTATGAAGTTGATGACAAAACCTCAAATCTAACCAGCACAATTTAGGTTAATATCCCAGAAACAACAACCTTTATTGCAAATTGTGCTCAATTAATATTGACAAAAATAAAAAATGGATCAACTCAGGATATTCTTATGATAGGATATATTGAATTGGAAAAATTGCATAACTTTGAATACCTCCAATGCATGACAAATCTTGTACATTGGGAAAGACACCAGATGACCTTGAGAAACGAGAAGAGATGATAAAATTGTTGAAACAGATTATCAATCAAAAATACCCGTATATTCTCCAAGCATTTAGCAAAACATCTTGGAATAAGACCAAGGATCAATCTGATTTCCCAAATTCTGGGTTCGAAAATCAAGGTTGTTGTGGATCCGCAACCCAGATGGAATATGATCCAACTTATGTGCAGACTGATACGCATGATCTTGAGTTGGGTTGGGAAGATCCAATTACAAGTGTTCCCAATGTCGAGCTAGCCCCAAAGATACGAGAACCTGGTTCTCTTAGCTTTAAATTCCTAGAGACCTGTAATGATGAGCTTAAAATAGAACTCCTTGAGAATGTAAATCCCGAGCCTTATCCTGTTAAGGTAATTTTCGAGGATGATTCTAACATCCCAATAGAGTCCAGCCTAGATTTTAATGATCCAAACCCTACCTTAAACCTAGAATCTGGATTCGAGCCTATTTGGGATAATTATGAGGCCCCATGTGATGAGACTCAGATTTTCGAGTTGAAATACGATTCTGAGCCTATGTTTGATGATTACACCTCTCTAGACTCCTTCGAAATATAGATTGATTTGTCAGAAATCACGCCAATTTACGACACAAAAATTGAGGAGCTGGAAGAGTTAGGATTCGATTGGATCTCTCCTAGGAGCCAAGAATCCGAGCCCATGTCTAATAGGGACACCTTGTTGAGTTCGGATTTTGAGTTTAGGTTAGATCCAAGTCAGGTTGCTACTTCTCCACATCTTGACTTACCCCGTGGTGGAACTTCCGATCTAGAATCAGGTTCAGAACACGATCTTCACAAGTTCTCCGACGATTTCGAATCTTACTCTGATTTCGGAGAACCTTTGTTTCTTGACGACTACGAGCCAATCTACGACCTCAGCATCCACGACCCATTCTTCAACTCTAACTCTGAGGTCCCTGATCCTGAGATCATCGATTCAAAATTAAGTTCCATTGACTTGGAATCATTCCTTTATGATCTACAGGATTCAGAAACAAGTGCTGAGAGTGTATGTAATCCAGAATTTGAATCTTTTCTTGACTCAGATTTTCATGATCCTATAAACACTCTTCAAGCCTTTACATTTGATTTTGATGGACTCTATGAAGACTCTCTAGATACACCTACCATTGAACTTTTTCTAGAGGAGCCCTCACACACAGTTCTCTTGGAAGCCGCATCTTCTACAACACATACAGAACTCTCTCGAATCCGATCCTAACCTCGACTCGCAACCGAAATCAACTTCTACTCTGATCTCCTCTCGATGATCCGGTGGCACATGATTTTTATCCATCATTTGATCGAGATTTGGACATCGATCAGACTACTAATCACATCCCATCCTTCTCTGATCACTCTTGTAGGGTTCCTACTTCCTCCATAGACTCTTTTGCATTTGAGGTTCCCTACTTTGACCAGGTTGAATCGAATCAACCAAACCCTGGATTTTCATGTCCACATCCTTCTAAGTCACAGAGAATTTGGTGGGCACCATATCTCCTGATCCATACTCATCAACCCATCAAACTGAATGGGTTTGGGCTGCATCATCAGCCTGTAGATCTGAAAAAGCACTTGGTTGGACCAACTAGGCTTTTGATCAAGGTGTTTGTTCTACAAAATTCATCTGATTTGACCACTCCTCCTTGACCACTTTCTACTCGGCTAAAGGCATTGAATTTAGCACTTAACGAGAGGCAACCAGTCATCTAAAAAATCCGAGACCTTTCTGATTATCCTTTTGAGCTTCACGTCTCCTGTACTCTGAGTTCAGTTTTAGAATAGCTTACTCCACCTCTCTAGTACATGTACCAGAGCTTGAAATCGTCTGCAACAGTCATCCCGACTCATTCGCCCACCCTTTTGACCTTATTCTAATCCTTGAACCCAAGCTAATTTCATACCCTCCAGTTTAAAATGAGGACATTGCAAAATTTAAGCATGGGGGGGTGTTAAAGTGCAAACACATAAAAATTCATTCTTATAAAGGGTTCTCACAAAAAATTACTCATATTCAATAAATAAAAAAAATAAAAAATAAAATAAAAATTGAAAAAGAACAAAAAATGGAAAGGGGAGGAAATTTTGTGAGGATTAATTGCATATCATTTTGAGGAAGAGAGGAGGTGATTCAGATGCTAAAAGGGAGCACAATTTGAAACAAAAAAAGGTGATAGTCATTAGTAAAAGATTATGGAATCTACTTAAGTTTTAGACCAAATCTAAAGAAAATAAATTAAGTCATAGAATCATAGACAGACTGTTGCCCTAATTTAGATTTTTGCATAAATTACCTAGTCAAACATGGTCAAAACCTAAATCTGACTTCACCATCAGATTCCTTAGGTCCAAATTAGGCTTGTACCAAAATTTGGGCTCAATCAGAGATTGTCTTGACATAGTTTGCATTTCAATCCTGTCTACTTCACAAGTGCCCCTAGCTTTTGAAATTCATTACAAACATGCCCCTATCTTTGTTGTCACTCTTTACAAAAAGGTCCCTCCACCATTGTCGTGGAGGAATCTTACTCCAGCAAGCTTCTTTTGGCAAGAACTTGTTGATTATTTGATGAATCCCTCTCAAAATTGAAAGGGAGATTTGTTAAGTAATTTCCTTCCTTTTAAGCCTTGTCTGAGTCTCCAGATCTCACCCAATCTCTCATGCGAACTTTTGAAAGGATTCGATTTCCATAGATTTCAGAGCTTGGAAGGCCTCCTTAAGCCCTATAAAAGGACCCCCAATTTAAACCATACATCCTCAACTTGTTCTTGGTCGGTATCCCACCTTCTTCCCTTCTCCCCGACCGAAAGCTCCGTGAGCTCCGACAAGCCTCTCCGACTTCATTCCTCGTCCGCCATCACGGACAATAGCTGGCGGATTCCTCTTCGTCTCATTTGTCCGCATCTCGCAACATCGGCGAGCACCCCTCAGAACCCCTCTTCCTCGCCGTCCACCTCAACGAAGATTTCATCTTCCATGGCACCGGCCTGCCAAAATCGATGCTGCTCCACCCCTTTCATCCATTAGATTAGGGTTAGTTTAGATCTTTTAGCATCTTGGGTTAGTTCCCTATCCAAAAATCCCAAAAACATCCCTCGATGCTTACGCAAGCCACCTTCCTCCCTCCGCTCCGACAACCACTCCAGCGAGGCCTTCCCATCATTCCATTGCATCACACACCTCGTCGAAACTCCCTACATCTCCACCTCGACTCCATGAACTAAAACTCTATACCTATTCGCCCTTCCACCCACACAAAAGTGCCACCGAACAACCCATCAATTCTTGACCTTTTCCGCCTTCACCAACCATCTCCGACCCCCCTCGTAGCACGCCACTGCCACCAACTCCTTTGCCGCATCTTCGCGATCCTACTGAGCTTCTCTGACAAGGCCGCAAGGCCATACTTTGTGTTTCAGGTTTTCCGACCATTGCTGCCATTACTGAAGTAGCTCCAAGCAAACTCTAGCTGTGTTCCTGAGATCCCAGCTCCAGGTGCAAGTCCTAAGTGATGCAGAATCGAAGCACAAATGCCTTCGCTTGGTTAATTGGAGTGTTCGACCACAACTCCTATGCGAATTAGACGAAGACACCTCAAGCAGCTTACGGTCGTGCACAAGGAGAAAAGCTGTGGGATTAGTCCCACATCGTAAGTGGGTAAAGCGCTGAGGCCGAATAAGTTGAATTCGTGTTTTGGGCTTATTGCCTCAAAACACGAGGTTGAGGTCCTCCTTACCCTTCTCACTCGACCTGCCTATTGTCTTCACTCCTCGGTTGCGATCACGCTTGTAGCCCTAGACCTGGGTATGCACTTGACTCGACTACCTAATTACCTAGTTTCAGTGAAAGAGAAGAGGAGGAAGAGAGAAAGAGAGAGTGGGGGAGGGTGGGTTTTGCTCCTCTGTGCGTTGGCTGAACACTTAGACATGGGAAAGGAAGGAAGGAAACCCAAGAAAGGAAAGAAGAAGAGAAGGCCAAGAAAAAAAAAGAGAGGAGAACAAAAGAAGGGCTCGTACAGAAAAGTAGAGGAGAGAAAGAAGAAGACGCTGAAGAGAAGAAGCCTCTTTGAGGCACTGTAGCAGAGTGCAATTATTTGATTCATGGAGTAATTAGTATCTATCAATCTAAGATAATAATTGGTGATTCAAATCACCATCCTTTTGCCCTAGATTTCTTTTTACTATAGTTAAATCTTGATTCACTCATGTGCTATGTTGAATATTAGTTTTGAGTAATTATTATCATTAATTATGCTCCTTTATATTATTTATTAAGATTAGTGTGCGAATTCCATATTACTCACTGTGTTCGACCTCAGACTTCAATTCGAGTAATAAATTGTATTTATTGACGAGTGATTTTGGTTTGTACTACAACGTATCAATCTTAAACACCGATTTCATGCGTTAAACATTTTGGTGCCGTCTTGATTCCTTACCACCCCCAGACTAATGGACTGGCAAAACTGTCAAATCGAGAGATCAAAAAGATCCTTCAGGTTATTGTTCGGCCTGGTAGGAAGGACTAGTCTACTCGCCTTCCAGAAGCTTTGTGAGCTTATAGGACCACCCACAAAACCCAATTAGACATGTCTCCCTTCAGAATAGTGTACAGAAAGGCATGTCACCTTCCCGAAGAGATGGAGCATAACGCCTATTGGGTAGTACGAAAGTGCAATCTGGATCTGATGAAGGTTGGAATTCACCGTTGGTTGCAATTGAGTAAGATCGAGGAACTATGCAATGATGCGTACGAGAACTCGCCTATCTACAAAGAGTGGGTCAAGGCCTTCCATGACAGGCACATTGTGTGAAAATCTTTCCACTCTGGTTAAAAAGTCTTACTCATTGATGGCAAGCTCAAACTCTTCTAGGCAAACTCAGATCTAAGTGGATTGAACCATTCTTGGTGAGATGAATCTTTGGAAATGGAGCCATCGAAATCAGTCAACCCAGCCTTGATTTTGAACCTTTCATCGTGAATGGACAGTGACTCAAGGCATTCATTGAACTCATTGATACGAACTTGGCTGAGTTAGCCTTTGATCTCCATTCTCCCTGAGCTTATTGCACTCGGCTGATGGCGTTAAACTCAGAACTTAACAGGAGACAACCCGTCATTTTCTTGAAAAATGTGAAACCCTTTTGACACATCTCTTTGCTGAACTCATATTGCACTTTAGGATTCGTTTATTAGAATAGCCGACTCTACCTCTGGTGCTCGTACCAAAGCTTGAAATCGTCCACAACAGTCATCCTGACCCGTCTACCCACCCTTTGAACCTGTTCTAATATATGATATAAGTTGAACTCGAACCCACCTAATTTACAATGAGGATATTGCAAATCGTAGGCATGGGGGGTATTAAAGTGCAAGACATCGTGATAATCAATTCACAAAAAGGGTTTCACCAAAAAAAGAAGTGGTTGAGGAAAAAGGAGAGCCATTTTTTTGAGAAAAAGAAGGAAGAAAAATTGAAAAGAGAAGAAAGGAGCAAAAAGATAAAGAAAGAAATTGAGTCCCTTCAAAGTAATATGAAACTTACCTAACTTCTAGGTTGAATCGAATGATGAATTAAAACCTGGAAGGCTAAAACTTAAGGGATTAGTGGCAAATAGCAACCTTAGGCCTCTTGGATCTGATTGGATTGAAACACTCACGTACTTCTCAAGATTCGGATTAGTCCTCAAGAGGTTGGGGAAAATGCAAAGCTTGTGTATTAGGTCTAAGGCTTAGGGAGTATTTGGCCTCATTAACTAACCCCTAGTTTGCGAGACTTGGTAACTTAAACACCCTAAATCACAAACAGTCTGGCTCAGTGCGCTTTAAATAATAAAAGCATGCCAAAATGCATTTCTTCTGTTCTGAAAATGGTCCTAAGATCTAGATTAGGAGCAGATCGAAAACACAAGTTGATTTGGATGAGTTTCCAGCGTGGAGAAGTAGGAAATTCCCTTCGAAGATAAGTAATAACATATCGTCTCCTCGGTATTTTTCTCCTAGGATATCTAAATATCCTACTGGGGACATGTAAGCACCTTGTGCTAGTTTAGATGCCATAGGTGTCATTATCACGAAATGTTGATTGCCAGGGTCTAGATTTAGCTACAGAACACCATGACCGGGATTATCCTGAAATCTTTAAAGCCAGGGTTTTGGGGTTTACCATGGGCTGTGCTATCTCGAAGCATCGATTACCAGGGACCCTACGAGGATTGATGGTGGGGACAAGGAATCCGATACAGGTCGTGTTATGGCCAATCCGAAGATAGATCTAAGGAAAAATATAATGAAAAGAAAAAGAGAGAGAAAGCTCTCCACAAATAAAAATCTCCTTCTATATCTCTCTTACAAAATGCACTGGCAAACTGAACCTGGACTAACCATGTTTCAAGCACGGGTGTTTTAACCGCTGGGTCCAACGAACCTTAGGTTAGTTTCTGCGGGCCTTAGAAACCTTCGTGGCAGATTGAGGCGAAAGCTAGTCAGGTCTGGATCTAGGCTGGTACTTGAGTACCTCTAAGCCTATTGTTGGTATTAAGATATGATTCCTAGAGATGCAGCTTAGTAAGGCATCCTGACGGTTACATCAGACCTAGATAACTAGTTCGATCCCTGAAGTTTTACTAAGGGATTAGAAAAAGCTAGGCATGGGAGTATGATGGGAACACCATCATGAGCCATAACTAGCTCAATTTGGTCTGATAAAGTCAATAAAAGCTCCTACATATCAGTCAGAATGTCTCTTGAGTAGATTGGGTTGTTTTGAGAAGAAAAGATGAAAACAGGGTTATTTCTACAATTTTGCCATCTTGTCACAAACACAAAATAACCACGAGGTTTTTTAAGGGTTACTAAAGGTCAAATATGCATTTAAGTTTAATAAGTGGGTCCATTCAAACAGAAATGAGTTTTCACATATTTCAAGAATTAATGGATATTTTGAACTCTCAAAATAGATCCTCTTAATTAACCGAGGTTCTGGTCAGGATAAAATTCATCTAAACAATCTAAAAGTCATAGAAAAATATTCTCTAGGGTTTGACATCTTTGATTTGACAATCTGAACCTATTTTGACCTGAAATAGAGTCTCAGATAGACTATTACCCTAATTTGGGTTTTTGCATAAATTATCCAATCAAACTAGGTCAAAATCAAAATCCAACTTAACCATTATATCTCTTAGGTCCAAATTAGGTTTGTATCAAAATTTGGACCTAATCAGAGATTGTCTTGACCTAGTTTGTAATTTGGTCCAATCTGACTCTCTTTCTCTCACACAACCCCTCAGCTTTTGAAATTCCTTGCAAAAATCCCCATATCTTTGTCATCACTCTCTACAAAAAGGTCCTTCCACAATTTTCGTGAAGGAATCCTACTCCGGTGAGCTTTATTTGGCAAGAACTTGTTGATTATTTGACGAATTCCTCTCAAAATTGAAAGGGAGATTCGTCAAGTAATTTCCTTCAAGTTAAGCCTTATCTGAGTCTCCAGATCTCGCCAAATCTCTCATGTGAACCTTCAAAAGGATTTGGTCTCCATAGATTTCGAAGCTTGGAAGCTTCCAAGCTTGGTTTCCAAGCTTAAAACCCGTCCCCATGGTCGATAAAAGGATCAGGGGCAAGAACTTGAGCTCCTTAGCAATTTTGGGTTAAAGAAAAGCCCTCTTCCTCCTCCTTCAGCCATCTCCGCACTTTGCTCCATCGACATCCTCCGTTCTCTTTGTACGGCCATCCAATAGCCAAACTGGATGGCCTATCTTCCTCCCCTCATTGTCACGCACCTCTCCGGACAAAGAGAGGGTGTTTCTCTCCCTCGTTCATCGTCACTGCCTCTCCGTCCCTCTCATATTCTCCGGCACCGGTTTGCCACGACTAACCTTTTCCTGCCACCTTCTCCTCTTTTAAGCCCCTCCATCCTCTCCTCTCTCTCCCTACTTTTTCCCGCACATACGACACACGGACGACCACCGTTTTCCCCTCAACATCGTCATCTTCCTTCTCTAGAGCCAAGCTCTGGCAAGGTTGTGAGCACACTACACACCACCAAACATGTCCGCTCCACCTCCAAAAGCACCAACATACTCCCTCCATCAAAAGCCTACTCCTATTTCACTCCATTGCTCACCCTAGCTCCTCATCGAAGAAACTCATTGCCGTCCACCTTCACCGACCTCAAAACACCACCTTACGCACTCTCACACCACAAGACCACCACCATCGCACTCCACGTGGTCCAGCAATACTCCAGAACCTTTTGACTAGGGCCTTTGCACCCGTATTTGTGTTTCAGGGAATACGCCGAAGCTTCGCCGCAACATCTTATCGTCGCCTTCATTCTTCGTATTCTAGGCCATGTGAGCCCCATGTGTCACACCTAGAAGATGCGGAGTTGCTCTAGGCTTCACCATAGGTTGTCAATTGGAGGCCTTACCTTCGATTTCACCTACAATTGGAAACATCTCCCTACTACAGGCACACGCAAGGAGGGGATTCATTAGTCACACATCGTGAGCAGCAAAATCGTTTGCGTGGTATAAGAGGAATTTCTCTCAGTGCCCCGTTGCCTCAATGAGCACGGGGTGAGGTCCCTCTCCATGTGCGCATGCACGCCCTCGCCCGCGGTCACGGTACATTGGTCTGGGCTCTGATCCGATTACCCGTATACTTGGGTCCAATTAGCATATTTCTAAGAGAAGAAAGGGTAAAGGAAGAAGAGAGAGAGGGGGAGGGGGTTTTTGCCCTTGCTCTTGCCCGCTCTATACTTAGCCGATTTGTGAGGCTTTCGTGCCTCCTTGCTGTGCTTTGTTGTGCCTCTCCCTGAGACGTGAGAAAGAGAGGCCTTTGCCTCTGTTGCTGGTTCTAAGTGCACTGTGCACTTATCATACGTGACATTTGGTTGATTAATACTGTTGAGATATTTGCTATTATTTTAATTAGGATAATTGGTGATTCAAATCACCATTTTACCCTAATTCTTTTGCACTATCACATTTGCTATTATATAGATATCATTTGTGTTTGGAAATTTCATCATATATTGATATCTTGTGATAGAATTACAATCTTGAGATTTATTTTTCTACTTACTCCCAGTGACGATCTTGGATTTTATTCAAGTATAAATTTTATCTGTTTTCATGCTATTACGACCCATACTACAACGCAACGACTTCTAAAACACTGTTTCAGTGTGTTAACACCCCAGTTCTTCTTGACTCATCCTCCGTCATCCGTCATCCGTCTTTGCTCTCCTTTTTCCAAGCAACATCCGTCTAGTTCATCCTCCAAGCAGTCATCAAAGAGGATAACTTCTCTCCCCCTTTTCTTTATCACTTTCTAGATTAGATTTCCTACTTTCTAGTTGTAGTTGTAATAACATTATTTTAATTATGAAAGTTATTTCTCTCTCTGTAGTTGTAGTGTTTATATTGCAAATAGAATAGTAATCATTGCGCATGTCTCGTTTATAAACAAAAATTACAAAAAGATATAACTGCGGATTTCAAATCGACGTAGCCTCCCAGTGTTGGACCAAGGACTCATTTTAAGTTTCAGTTAAAAATTATTTGATTGTCAGATTTTCTTGTGAATCGCATTACAACGATGGGTTTTCTAAACTCAAATCTTTTCGCAATGAAATCTTATACATCATTTTGGTGCCGTTGCCAGGGAGCCAATGGATCTTGATTTCTTTTCGCATTTAATGCACGTAATTGCTTTCTAACTCTCTTTTATTTCTTCTCTATTGTCTTAAAAGTACCCCGATCAGGAATCTTCAAACAGTAGAAAGGAGTAAAGTGTAGTTGAAGACAACTGTAAGTGCTCCCCCATTCTTTCCCCCGCCATAGACTTCATTCCATCATCCTAATTCAAACCCTAATTAATCTAGGTGCTCTCATAAACCCTATGATTAGTTTGGTTGTTTTGATTTTCACCTCCACCCACCTCACCCCCGTTTTTAAAAGAAAATCTAAAAAAAAAATCACAGAGGTATACAACCTCTTCTGATTCTTCTTACTCAACAGGTATCCTGATCTTTAGAACCGGTACACACAACCAAACACATAATTGAGTAGAAATCATATTAGGTAACCACTTGTGTGACTTACTCAGTGGTACATTAAGGCCAATTACTTGAGTTATTTGGGTCGCACCACTTCATATAAAAATAACTCATCAAGTAGCTTACTCATTAGGGTTAACAATTAATGTCAATATCAGACACTCCACTTTATCTTGATTTCAAAGGAAAATATCTTCACTCGTGTTTGCAAATTTTGGTGTGCCTCTTCAATTTGATTGAAATCACCCTAATTTAAACCCTAAAAGCTACTTAAGCAAGATTTGAACTCTAAAAGCCACTCATCCAAATAATCTTGCTTGAAAACCCTGGCTGTGCACACACTCACACTTATTCAATCAATCATTAAGGGCACAACCCATTTTAAGAGCCCACCACATTCCAAAAGCACTACTATCCCAAGCCTAATCTAAAATCAAGTAGACGTTGGCCCTAGGATTCATCAATCCATTTCAGGATATTTCTCATACCGTGGTGAGAATTTGTGACGTTTGCATTCTCCAGAAAGGTGCTAAGTTGGGTGACTTGATTGTCAAACGACTTAAGCAGGTAGGCGTTTGGCATAATTAGCAGCCTTTGGGACACACTCCCGTTGTCTCGCCATCCCAACTTAACCAGCTTTTGGATTAAGGACAACACAAAATTCGTGTTGTGGTTTGAGTTTATTTTGAAGCATTGGTCCTTAGGATACCCAACTTAAGGACATTCTTGTATTGTTATGCTGTAGGGTTCTTATCCCTAGTCCTTCTGACCTCTTCCTAGTTTATGCTTGGAAGAAGGTCATTGAATCCCTGCTTGGAAGGACCATTAGACCATTCAAGGAGGCATAGGTTGAATTTTAATCCAATTGATCCCATGGCTGATCAACCACCTCCTTTGCCTCGAACCCACAAGAGATGCTGTAAAGGCAGCTGGAACAAATGCAGCAAATGCAAGAATGGTTCCAGCAAATGCATGGTTAGGGTGCTCAGCCTTTGAAGGATTTTTATGATCCTTCTAATTACGGGGAACGTCTCAGTGTCCAAATTCCAGCCGGTGACATAGAAACAAAGCCCCAAGTGTTAAGCCTGATCAAACATTTTCACGAGCTTGGCTTTGAAGATCCGTTTCAGCATTTGAAGGACTTGACCACTTTGGTCTAGATCACCAAAGCTCGAAATGTGGATGAGGAGCAAATGATCATGAGGCTCTTTTCCCACTCTCTTAGGGATAAGGCTGCACATTGGTACCGGACAATTGGAAGGCCAATCACAACTTGGAATGATCTTAAATCGACTTTCCTCAAGAAATTCTTCCCAGTCGTGCATACTAATGCATTGAGATAGGCAATTACTACTTTCGTCCAGCAGTCAGGGGAACCACTTCATGGTACCTGGAAGCGATTCCAGGATCTATTGCAGAAGTTCCACACCATGAGGTACCGAAATGGCAACTCGTGCAGATCTGTTATCACGAGTTGACTGAGCAACTCCATAACCACGTGGATGCTTCTTGCAGAGGTAATTTCCTCAACAAGGATGCAGATAGTGCGCATGAATTGTTTGAGGAAATGAGTGACAATTTCATCAATCATGCCTCCATGGATACTTTTAACCGGTCCCAACAACCCAGATCGAATGTTTAATGAGGTCCATGACTCTCATTCTTTTGATATGGAACTGATTTGCAATAAACTTGATAAGGTAGACCTAGTTACCAAAAGAATGGAAGAGTGGATGGCTGGAAACTCTGCAAATACTCCTCGATCCACTCAATCCCATAATTCGGGATTCCATTCTTCACGAGCTCTGACTTGATGGGAGTTCGTGAATCAACTGGAAGCGGCTCAACCTGTGAGCCAGCATTACTCAGAACCTGACGAGTTCCAAACTGGGGCCTTTGATCTCAATTTCTGTGATCCCTCTCCTTCTTTCCCACCATCCTTGTCCTATGAGGATGTGTATGCTATACAGGAGAACGTTAAGTCCAACCCATATTCTAACTCTTATAATTCAGGTTGGAGGAACCACCCTAACTTCTCCTGGAAAAATATGAGGTAGCAAACCCAAATCCGACCCAGCAACTATGCACTGCAAAGACCAATGGGTCAGGTCATGTATACACTCAGCTGCCCACTAATCAGGTCAATCAACCAACCTAGAATGCCCGTCAACCTGTAGGGTAGGCTGATTTGAACCGACAGATGGTAGACATGCAAGGATCCATGCTCCAGCTCATGTAACAAATGAAGACATCGATGGATAACTGCAATCCGGGCTCATTGCTAATTCTCGTCTGCCCAGATCTTTTCCATCTCAACACGTACCCAACCTTCTCAACATATAGAATCAGGGCAATCGAGCGTAGGGGTACGGGAATCAAAGGGACCCACATGCACATGCTTAGGTGGTTGAGCAAGGTCCTTTTTTTGCTTCTTCATCCAATTCGGGTTATTTGGCAAATCAAGCCCCTTCGATCTTTCCTAACCCTACCCAAGACCCAAATCCGTACTCTTCTGCAAATTCTGTTACCTTAAGGAGTGGACAACAAACCCAGGACCCAAATAACCCTCTTCTAGTCAATCACACCCTGGTGAGCCTGAGGAAGAACTCTGAAGAAGAAATCAAGGCTCAGGAACTTGATTACAAAGATTTGACTCATGTTCCATTCCCTGAAGCCTTGCTTAGACCCAGGAAGAAGAAGTCTGTTGATAGCGATGAGGAGCTCTTGAATATATTCAAGAATGTTGAAATTAATATCCCGCTCCTCGACGCTATTAAACACAATCTGGCTTATACTAAATTCTTAAAGGATTTATGCACTCAAAAGCGTAAGTTGAGGGAATCTGCCCCGATGAAGGTGATACTCTCTGAGCAGGCTAATTCTGTTATCCTGCATCACCTTCCTCAGAAAAAGAGAGATCCAGGTGCTCCATTAATTTCATGTGTTATCAGGGATTACACTTTTGATAGGGCACTTTTGGATCTAGGTGCATCTATTAAGCTAATTTCTACTTCTCTTTACGAAAAGTTTGGATTAGGTGAACTTAGGCCGACCTCAGCAATGTAGCAATTAGCAGACTGTTCGGTCACAAACCTGAAAGGCGTTATTGAGGATGTTATTGTCAAGGTTAAGGACTTCTACTTTCCTGTAGATTTCCTTGTCCTTGACATGGATGTACCTGAAGATTTAAAGAACATGCCCATCATTCTGGGGCATTCGTTCCTAGCTACCGCTAAGGCTAATGTTAACTATGAATG
The DNA here is from genome assembly GCA_037157565.1 of Thalassia testudinum. Lineage (NCBI taxonomy): Eukaryota > Viridiplantae > Streptophyta > Magnoliopsida > Alismatales > Hydrocharitaceae > Thalassia > Thalassia testudinum. The sequence goes on from JAZHRO010000055.1 coordinate 56,899,096, forward strand.
TGGTAGTATGGAAATCGCCTTTGGAGATAGAAAAATGAAACTTGATATTTCTAAGGCGATTAACAAATTTGAGGATTGTGGATATATTGAGGAACTTGAGGATGATGATATGAATGTTGAGACTTATATGGCTTTTACTGTCCTTGAGAATTCCTCCTGCACCGATGAACTCAACCCACAACCCTCCGTGGCAGACCTGCCACACCCTAAAGAGGTTGCTGATTTTGTTCACTTCCAATCTATTCCTTTGAATCATCCTGATGAATCTTCATCATCATCTTCCTTACCTTCCTGACAGGTGTGGAATTCACGAGTTTAAGGAAAACAACGTCGTAGTATAGTCGCGTAATTCGCTCGTCAAAAATAATTTGTAAAATAATGAGACTTGGAGTCCCTGTCGTTCATCTCTGGGAGGTATTTAGGAAATGCAAAATAATTTCGATCTTGCTCACTCTAGTTGCTTAAAAACTCATGCAGGTTTATGATTATGTACATATTCATGCATGACATGCTGTTGCAGTAGAAATATAAAATGAGCGCAGGTAACTAATTATCACGAGAAAGATATTGCAATCAAGCACATAGTGATTTTCACACATAGATATATAGATATATAAAAAAATAATTTCATTGATTGCATTAGAGTTTAGAGCACAGCTAGAAAAAGGCTTGTAGAGGAATGCTTGAAATCATAAAATTAGCTAGCAGAAAACGACTACATACATGAATCTATAGGGGGATTATGCATGCATCATTGTGGGAGAAATATGGAGTTACACTACTAAGAAGTAATAAAGCAATAAATCTACGAAGAACTATGCTACTTATCTAGCTAACAGAATGAAAGGCATTCGGAGGTGGGCTCTGATGGCCTTTGAGTAAGTGAGAGGAGAAAGAGGGGTAGCCAATGGTGCTTAGGCCAACCCTTGGAGAGAGGTTGGAGAAGGTGATATAGGCTCTTGGCATGGAGGTGGTGATGGCCATGGTGTACTTGTGGAGATGGAAGTGGAGGTGTAGGTGGAATGAGTGGAATGGAGCCAAAGAGCAAAGATTGACCAAATGGCCACCCCTTAGGTCTTTTTATAGGCCTAAGGGATGCTCTCTAGAGAATTATGGAATTCTCTAGAGAGGCCTATGGTGGGAGCTCATGGGAGAGGGAGAGAGAGGGTGGATGGGTGGGTGGCTTTTAGATCCACATTTGGTGGATGTAAAAATTGAATGCATCTTGGTTGCTATTTTTAGCAACCAAGGCAACAACACATGGTAGAGAGTTCTAGAGAACTCTAGCTAGGCTAATTTCGTGTAGGTGGTGTGTGTAGGTGTGTGTGGGTTGAAACCTAGGTAGCTAAGTTGATTAGGTTACGTTCTAGCGGGTATAGGTCAATGTAGGTCTTAAATTAGGGTTGCAAACCCTAATTCACTAAGGTGAAATGCAATTAAACTTTATACAAGTTTAATTGGGTGTGTGAAAATCTAATTAAGATTAAAACAACTCAATTAAGTCAGGTTTAGGTCAATTGGACTCTCACTAAGTCCAATTGGGCTGTGTGTGCTAAGATCAGGGCTCAATTGGACTCACTGAGTCCAATTGAGTAGGATGATGAAATTGACTATGATCCAAGTCAATTAGGTTTAGTGAGGACCTAATTAGGTCCTTAGGGAGGTCTAGAGGTGATGTATTAGGGTTAGGGCATCTTAATTTAGGTTCCTAGGGGGTTAGAATTAGATTTAGGGAGCTAGAGATCCAAGATCAAGGCTTGAATCTCAAAACAAGGTCTGGGGTGCAGTTCTGGACGTCCGATAAAGTTATCAGACGTCTTATAATGAAAAATCAGAAGTCCAGACTAATTTTCTGGATGTCCAATCAGAGTCAGGAGGGATTATAGGTTTTGTCTTGGGTATTCTGCAAAAATTGGACGTTTGACCAAGTGTCTTGACGTCCAATAATGCTGCAGATGTGGGTTTAAGGTGTGCGGGTTGTGGTTAAGGGTGTTGGATGTCCAATAACCTATCTGGACATCCAGATAAGGGTTGAAACTAGGGTTTTGAGGCTTCTTAGGTTATGGTGATCTAATCTAAGGGTGGCTAAGGCTTGGGAAGGCTTCTAAGGTTATGCTAGGGTTAGGATTGAACCTAAGTTCTTCATAATTTAACTGCTTTACTTCTACTTAATAGAATAGCATACCTCAACCCTTTACATTATTTCTCTATTACATTTTATTCTAATCTTCTGCTCCAGCTTTGATGCAGCATTAGCTTCAAGTCTAGCTTCTAATCCACCTTTAGATCCAGCTTCTAAGCTTCTTATTTCCTGTAATTTATATAATGCACTTAATTAGTACATTATATTATTATTTCATTCATAGCTAAAGGAAAGCAATAAAGATGCAAGTAATGCTTATGCATGCATTAATTACACTGACTTATGCTAAGTTCTAGCCTAATTTAGGTCAATTAAGACTTTTGATTGCTGTGCAATCACTTCCATCCTAAACCTGCCCCAGCTTGAACTGAAACCATTCCCTGAGAGTCTGAAATATGAATTTTCGGGACCTAAGAAAACACTCCTTGTGATTATAAGTTCAAAATTAACTAAGGAGTAGGAGATGAAACTCATCAAGGACCTAAAAGCAAATAAGGAGGCAATTGGTTGGACTATCTATGACCCTAGGGGGATTGAGACATTTTATTGCAATCATAGAATTTTTATGGAAGATGGATCCTGCCCTTCTTGCTAGATGCAGAGGAGATTGAATCCTAATATGCAAGAAGTGGTCAAGAAGGAAATCATTAAGTGGCTCAACGCAGGAATCATTTATCCAATTTCGGATAGTCCCTGGGTCAGTCTCGTGCAAATTGTTACTAAGAAAGCCAGGATTATCATTGTGACTAACGCGAAAGGAGAATCTGTCACAACTTGTTCAGCTTCCTCTTGGAGAATCTATATCGATTACAGGAAGCTGAACACAACCACGAAAAAGAATCATTTCCCTCTGCCTTTCATCGACCAATCCTTAAAAGGTTAGCCAGGTAAAAGTATTTTTGTTTCCAGGATAGTTACTCAGGATACAACCAAGCCCCTATCCATTCTGAGGATCAAGAAAAGATGACTTTCACCTGTCCCTATGGAACCTTTGCATTCCTTAGAATGTCATTCGGGCTTTGCAATGCACCGACGACTTTTCAAAGGTGTATGCTAGTCATTTTCTTAGACATGGTAGAGAGTTTATGGAAGTTTTATGGACGATTTCTCCGTTTTCGGAGATTCGTTTGATTCTTGCCTAGTTAACCTTGAATCGATCCTTAAGAGATGCATCAAAACACGGTTGGTCCTTAGCTGGGAAAAGAGTCACTTCATGACACAAGAAGGCATCATCTTGGGTCATGTAGTCTCTGAGCAGGGAATTTAGGTTGATAAAGCTAAGGTGGATGCTATCTTCAAACTTCCTCCTCCCACATCTGTTAAACAAATCCAATCATTTCTTGGTCATGTGGGATTTTATAGGAAGTTCATCAAGGACTTTTCTAAGGTTGCTCGACATTTAAGCAACCTTCTGGCCAAAGATACGTCATTCAATTTTAATAAATCATGTCATAAGGCATTTGATTTTCTTAAAACAGTAGTCACTTATGCTCCGGTGCTGCAACCATCGATCTGGATAGCTTCATTTAAGATCATGACCGATGCTTCTGATTACACGGTCGGGGTTGTTTTGGGTCAGAAGATAGATAAGAAGCCCTCTGTCATCTACTACGCTAGCAAAACTCTAGACAAAGCCCAGAGAACTACACTATTACTAAAAAGGAATTGCTAGCTACAGTATTTGCAATGGAAAAATTCAAGGCTTATCTCTTAGGATCTTATGTTATAATCTTTACCAACCACTTGACCTTAAGAATTCTCTTGGCTAAAAAGGATGCCAAATCCCAGCTCACCCGATGGATTCTTTTACTTCAAGAATTCGATCTTGAAATTAAAGACAAATTCGGGACACAAAATGTGGTGGCAGATCATCTTTTAAGACTCCTAAGTGATTTTTCTCATCCATATATTCCGATTACTGATACTTTTTGGATGGGACTATTCTTACAATTTCAGGTGTCCAAACCCCTTGGTTTGTTGACATGGTTAATTATTTGGCTGTTGGTCAAATTCCCCAGGATTCGACCAAGCAACAACGGGATGGACTTATATCTGAGGCCAAATATTACTTTTAGGATGATCCTGTATTGTACCACATCAGATCTGATTAGATTATTTACCGATGTGTTTTGGAGAGTGAGTTTCAAAGCATATTTGAGTTCTGCCATGCATCTGTGTGTGGTGGACATTTCTTCGGGAAAAAGACAACCGCAAAAATTTTGCAATCTAAATTTTATTGGCCGTCTTTATTAAAGGATGCCCAGGAATTCTTGAGGTCGTGTTCCCGATGCCAGGCACTTGGGAGCATAGCTAAGAGAGACATGATGCCTCTAAACTCTATTCTTCCAGTTGAAATCTTCGACGTTTGGGGCATCAATTTCATGGGACCCTTCCTCCCTTCATCTGGACACCAGTACATTCTCGTAGTTGTTGACTACGTTTCCAAGTGGATTGAGGCTATCCCTACCCGAACCAATGACCATAAGGTGGTCATCATTTTTGTCAAGAAGAATATCTTCAGTCGGTTCGAGATTCCGAGAACTATCATCAGCGATGGTGGAACTCACTTCAACAATGCCCAGTTCCTCAATTTACCAGCAAAATACAGGGTGAATCACAGAATTTCCACATCTTACCACCCCCAGACAAATGGACAGGCCGAGATCTCCAATTGGGAGATCAAGAACATCCTGCAAAAGACGGTTAGGCCTAATAGAAAATACTAGACTCAAAAGCTTGATGACACTTTTTGGGCCTACCGTACGACGTACAAGATGCCTATCGGCATGTCACCATTTCATCTGGTGTGTGGAAAGGCATGTCATTTACCCATTGAGATTGAACATAGGGTATTCTGGGCAATCAAGAGATGCAACTTTGATTTAAGTTTAGCTGGAAAGACTAGGAAACTCCAACTATCTGAGTTGGAGGAGCTTAGAAATGACGCATATGAGAATGCCAAGATCTATAAGGCTCTGACCAAAGCTCTTCATGACCAAGTGATTTCTCGCAAGAGCTTTGAGCCGAACCATAAGGTCTGGCTCTTTGATTCTCGACTTAAGCTCTTTCCCAGCAAGCTTAGGTCAAAGTGGAACGACCCGTTCATCATTGATTGAATATTCCCAAACGGAGCCGTTGAGATTTCTGACCCAAAGATGGGTAATTCTTTTAAGGTCAACGGACAGCGTCTGAAACCTTATGTTGACTACGTTATTCCAGAACCTATCTCAGACAAGGTTTCTTTAACCTTAATCTAACTTTCATTGGCTGGACCCCGCCTAGTTGATGGCACTAAACTCAGCACTTGTATAGTCTGACTCAAAGCTGACTAGAGCATCATGGAATATAGGTGATATTTTTTCCATTCTACCCTTTTGTCATGCATTTTATTTTCAATGATGACATTGCACGAGTTAGGCATGGGGGGTGGATTCATTTTTTGAATCATATTGTCAGCTCTGTGCATTTCTTGTAAAGTTTCTTTATTTTTCCTTTTTATTATTAAAGAAAAAAAGAATTAGGAAAAAAAACTTGGGCTTTAGAAATTTTCAACCTTAGGAAATAATACAGTAGGACCTGAACACTTAGACCCTTTAGGTCTTTGGGCTTAATCAGCTCGGGGGTTCCACTAAAATATGGACTTGTTTCTTAAGTCCTTGCCATTTGAAAATTCATTTCAAATTGGTTAAATAAGTTGGGCTGATAAGTACACGACTTATCAACCCATCCTTTGATTTGAGGGGACTTTAAGTCTAAGCACCTACACACTCTTTTCACTGACTCACTTTTTGGTAGTTTTAACAGAAATTTGGTAGCTAATGAACCTTCTAGGGTGATATGGCTGGCAAGTTATCATGGGTAACAACCCATTAGTCGGTTGTCCAGAGTCCAGTCACATGACCATTCTCTTTTTGATGACTTTAGGTATATCTTAGATCAGGGAAGCCATCTACTACTAAAAAAAAAAGAAAAAGAAAAGTATCCAAAAAGAGAAAAAGAACAAGAAATAGAAAAGAAGAAAAGAAGAAAGAAATAAGTCATACTTCACTGCACGAGTATAGCTGGCAAGTTGTCGTGAGTAACAGCCCATTGGCTAGTTGTCCAAAATGCAGCTTACAAAAATGCATGTTTAATTCCAAACACTTAGGAAGAAGCTGAGAAGTAGAATAAGCCGGGAAGATATACACTAGGTTCACACTCGTGTTGATCCCATAAAAATAAAAGTAAGGAGAAAGCTATCGGTCGTATAGATACACCTTTAGGCATAATTCCTTTTCAAGGCACTTAGGGGCATAGAAACCCGAAGTCCGTTCTAATCGCCGATCAGTGAGTCTATCACATTTCACACGTAAAGATGCTTAGTACTTAAAGTTCTCTTCAAGTCTTGGGTGGGTTGGGTAGCCGTAGAAAGCTACCTCGAAACCCTAAACTTAAAAATCCAAAAAATTAGAAAACAAGACAAAGAAAAAAGGATGCTTCTGCTTTTGAATAAGGCGAAGGCTTGGGCAGTCTGCATTTTGGAAAACACCCAGATGCTATTAGGTCTTCGATAATTTGATCCTAGTGTTGAAAAATAACTTTTGCCCAAGTAATTTGATCCTAATTCTATTTATAAATAGCATATAGTTTTGCTAGATCTTTTGCTAGGAACTAGCAAAAGATAAGCATGAGGGTGTAATGTGTATATATCTAAATAGCCTAAAATGTCCATTTATGCATGTTCTTAGTATTATAGAAGCATCAAGCATTATAAATAGTGTATAACATGCATCATCAAGCATTTAAGTCAATTTGTATAAAATGTAAAGTAATTCACCTCTTTTTATGGCCAGGGATAGGGCAACATTTATCGGGGCCTCGTATTAAAGATCAAGCCATTCGAATCTGATCAGGACGACGATCGGAGTTCAACGACTCCAAGATCACCTCGATCGAATCTTCATAGCATCATATATATTTCAAGAAAGATCAGAGGTCAAGGGACCAGGTGGTGTAAATCCGTACCTTAAATGAAAAATCCAACTGCACGGATGGGTTCGGATCCACGATCACAGCCCAACAGCGTGAAAATCGATCCAAGCCAACATCCGTGGCACCACCTACGAGCATATGAAGATGAACGGCTAGGATGGTACCACGTGACACCATCTCAGCCATCCAAACCCACCTGCAACCCTCCGCTTGACTTCTGAAGGCTTAAGCGATGAAAGATCTCGACCGTTGGATGAAGATCCAACAGCCAAGATCGGTTAAGCGCAAAAGCCTCCGTGTGACAAAGATGGAGGCTTGGCACAGCGGTCGGGCGTGCATCGTGAAGAAGGAGGTGCGGGTTCGAACCCTGCCTCACCTTAAATCGGTTGAAGGAGCGTGCGTGGCTAAATCCAACCTTTGGATGAAGCGTGGATGGTGGATGCAAACGAAACATGGCACCCGGAGACGCGTTAATCGCGACGCACGTGATGACGCATGATCAAACTCTCCATTGCATGCGAGCGTGCTTAACATATGAAGAGGAAGCGATCGAGCGGCTTTTTAAGCCATCCGATCTCTCGATTGGACGGCTGAGGATGCACGATCGTGGATGAGCACTCAACGGCTGAGGTAGAGAGTCGGGGGCACATGCATGCTTCAGCGACGTGGGATCTTTAGTGACATTTATATCTGTCACTAAAGACCACAGCCATTAATGTGTTAAAAATTAAAATCTCTTTTGCCCCTATGTATGCAACTATATAAGGGCCCTACGTCCTTCACATTTTCTTCATCCCTTCCATCATCTCTCTCCCTCTCTAAGAGCTAAGAACTTAAGTTCTAAAACTCACTCTAGTGCTCCCAAGCTACAGGAAGCTCCGCTAGAGTTAAAAATAAGATTTTCCACCTCTCATCCCCTTCATGAAGCTCTCTCCAGTCGTCTTCTTGTCCCCATTCTGGAAGTGGATCCCGCGATGTCGACGCCTTTCCTCACCCCAGTTCTTCCCGATCCATCCTCCACCATCCGTCTTCGCTCTCCTTCTAGGCGACGTCCGTCCGGCTTGTCCTCCAAGCAGTCATCGAGGAGGATAACTTCTCTCCCCCTTTTCTTTATCACTTTCTAGATTAGATTTCCTGCTTTCTAATTGTAGTTGTAATAACATTATTTTGATTATAAAGGTCATTTCTCTCTCTCTCTCTCTCTCTAGATATAGTGTTTATATTGCAAATAGAATAGAAATCATTGTGAATGTCTCATTTATAAACAAAAATTACAAAAAAAATATAACTGCGAATTTCAAATCGACATAGCCTCTCTGTGTTCGACCCATGACTCATTCTGAGTTTCGGTTAAAAATTATTTGATTGTCAGATTTTCTTGCGAATCGAACTACAACGACGAGTTTTCTAAACTCAAATCTTTTCGCAACGAAATCTCGTACATCAATCTACGATCGTCCAAGAAGATGAGATTGTAATTTTGAAAACTCTCACTTGAGATTAGGAAATCAACTCTCTTTTTGTAGTTTTTGAATGTAAGATTTTTTTTCAGATTTTTGAAATAATTGGGCAACGAAATATGATATGCGAGGAAAGATTATACCTAATTGCTAAAACCTAAGTGACAGGAAGAACCTCTCTCTAAGCTCACCCTAGGTACGTGAAGACCTAGGGTAATTAGAGAGAGAGTGTGAGTGCACTAGGGTAAAAAGCAATAAATTGAATGCGACAAAAATGTAGAAAGGCAACTTTTATATATGGAGAAAGTATTTTTACAAAAACTGCTAGTAGAGGAATGCCTTTATTATAGAAATAAAAATACAAAATGATGAAACAAAAATCCTCCTGGTGATGATGGTGAAGAGGAGAGAATCCTTGCTCTAAGCTCAACTGCTCCTAGGCTTGAAAAGGATTTCTCCTAATCCCTTCTTGGTGTACTCCTCCAGAGATGATGTTGTCTTCCTTGGCAAGCCCTTGGTGGACGTGCCCTAGATCCTCCTAGAATGGAAGAATTCTACTCCAAAACTCATCCTTGGGTGGACGTGAACCACCCTAAAGAACCTCCTCTAGACGTCTTCCTTGCCTGGCTTGCTCCTTTGGCTGGCGTGGGCACAAGGGTGAAGGGAACAGGGGAAGGCACCAAGGAGACAGTGTGTCCCCTTAATGTTCTTCTTCTCCTCCTTCTCTTGGCCGTGGGCTATGGTGGAGTATATGTGGAAGAATGTGTGATGAATGTAGCCAAAGGTTATTGGAGATGGGTGGTTAGTGATCTTTTTATAGAGTGGAAAGGGGGGTAGGTGTGGTTAAGAGGGGGGATGGCTAGGATGGCTCATGGAGGGTGTTTATGGGATCCTAGGGTTAGGATTGATGGTGCCAAAATGGAGGGTTACCTAATGGTTGGCTCCATCTTTTGGTAGGAACTAGGGTTAAGGGTTGGTAGGGTGTGTTGTAAGTCTAGGATTGAGTTGTATGTTGGTGGTTAGGAGATGGAGGGCTAAGTTGGGTTGGCGCCAACTTAAGGGGTGTATGGAGTTTGAGTTAAGGAGACTTGGCGCCAATTTTAGGTGGGTTTAAGTTTAAGGGTTCGCGTGGAAAATAGGAAGGGTTAGGATGGCTCCATGTGGTGGTGGTTACATGAAGAAGGGCTAGGTTTAGTTGGCACCACATGGGGGGGTGCATGGATGTTTTGGTGACAACTTAGGGGGTGGTTAAGTGGTGGTTATGGTGGTGAAGAGGTGGTTGTGTGTTAGAGCCAAGGAGGGTTTCTAGAAGGGGGGTTATGTGGATGGTGGAGATGGGTTTAAGGGAAGATGGAAGGTGGAGATTGAAGGGTTTTGGAGGGAAAAGTTGGCACCACTTGTGGGTTTTTTTTTTGGAGGGGATTTGATGGTGCCTTTTGGTGGTAGAGAGGGGTGAAGCGGTGTGTTAGGGTTGGTGCCAAGTTAAGTAGGGGTAGAGGAGCTTAGGTGGACTTAGGTGAGGTTAGTTGGTGGAGCTTAGGTTAGGTGTCATGGAGGTAGACCTATCTAAGCTAAGCTTAGCTAGTAGTTGAGTAGTGGAAAGAGGTAGAGGGAGCTAGGGTTTAAGTGGAGGAGTTGTCTGAAGTTCATCTAGAGTTGAAGTTAATTTCCTGGAGCTGAATCTACTGAAGAGGTCTTCATAAGGGCTCAGCTACTCAGCTTAGCTAGCTAGTTCTTCTACTATCAACTAAGCTTGAGTAGTAGAGCTAAGTTGAGCTGGACTGAACTTATTTGGAGCTATGCTGAGCTGGACCTGCTTCTAGTGGGAACTCTCGAGCTAGCTTAGCTACTAAGTTGACAAGTAGTAGCTAAGCTGGAGAGAGTTTAGCTGTCAAGAGCTGAGTGGAGCTAGGGAGAGCTGGACTTGAGTTGAGGTGAACTCCAGTCAACTAAGTTGAGCTAGTGATGGGTGGCTACTCATCATGGCTAAAAGGCCGAAATTAAGCTAGACACTAAGTAAAACAATATCAAATTAACATATAAAAAGGGTTAAGTGTGGGAATTAAAGAGAAGACCTAAAACTTTTAATGTGTGTTAAAACCTCCTAATTAGGTCACAAAAATGAGATATTCTGAAAACTAAAGAATAAATGATGATCCATGCATCAATTGAACACATAAACAAGTTTGAAAAGATAAATCAGAAGTAAAACCAATGTCTTAAATGTTCAATTAAGCACATGTAAAAATTTGAAAGCAATTGGACATCATTTAGGCTTAGAAATAAATAGATTACAATTAGGTCCTTCATGCATTACATTTCTACCCTTCAAAACTCCTTCTTGGACCTTTTTGCAAGCCACAGGGACCCTTCTGTATGACTGCAAGGCCCTTCCAATTATAGTTCTTTTCACTTTTGGACCTGCACGCTATTCTTCTACCCCTTCGTTCAAGGGTGTTCGTGCAAGTTTTCCCTCATTTCAGAGAGAAGCCGGTGTTCTTCACGTGCACTGTAGCACGCGAAGAACACAGCCATTCTCGATCGTCCATCGCACTTTTGATCTCGATCTGCGGCTGGAATCAAATGGAACCTTCGCGCGATTCGGTGCGTGCGTTCACCTCTCTTCCCAGATCTCATCTGACGGTCAGATCTCTCTCTTGACTCGCCACGCGCTCTACCCATCTCATCCTCACCGCCGGCTTAATTTTGATTAACCTCACCCTTGCGGTGATTCCAATCACTGAGCTGCTACTTAAGCACCTCAGTGGTGTCGTGCACAAGGGATCGCTCCCTCCTACATCTCTTAGCGATCAGTTCGTCCACTCCAGTCTCTCCTCCTCATCTAGACCCTGATTTCACAGCCACCAGCTGTGGAATCATCGCCTGCTCTCGACCCTCCTCGTCGCTAAGGACCTCGTAGCACCTGAGGACGACCCTGGAGTCTCACTAGCAGACTCTTCCCTCCGCTGGAGTCACCTTCCTCCTTTCTTCCTCCTTAGCCGTCGGCTAAGGACCCATAGGTCCCATTCTTCCTTTTAGTTTAGGATTTTAATTCTGCACAATTAGTGTTAGTTGTAGTTTACAGTAGTTTAGAATAGATTTAGCTTTAATTGTTAGTGTTTAATGTTAGCTGTAGTTTAGATTAGTCTTAGGAGTAGAATTAGCATTAGATCCCCTCCCTCACCTCCTCTGATCAGTCCAGATCAGAGGGGAAGAATCATCTGTTCATTGTTCAATTTATCTCCCTCTTCATGTTTTGTTTTTCCACCATCCAATTCTGATTTATGTTTCTTTTAACAACGAATTTTTCATCATTCACCCACACATCCGGACCCAATTTCAGATCTGATGGTGTACTGCCTCAGATCTGAAATTGGGGTCACAAGCACCATTTGGGGCTTCTCACTCACCCCATTTGTGTTCACAAAAGCCCCTTTTATTTTAGATTGATTGCCTCAGTTTGTCAGATTCACTTTAACATGGATTTTAAAGAATTTTGCTCTCTGGATTGCCTTGACAGATCTGACAAATTGAAGGGATTTTGGTTTTCCTTGTGGGCAAGGACTCTGAGAAGTTCTCTGGTGACAGAGAACAACTCAAAAGAGCCTTTCATGAATCTGTTTCTACCTTGATTTGAATGCATTCGCAAGCTTTTATAAATTCCTTTAATGCATTCTTAGTCTGTTTTGCCATTTCATAACTGCCATACACCACCTGTTTTGATGATTATTTTTGTATGGTGATTTCCTAACCTAAGGAGTTCTCCATACTCCTTAAGGTTGCAAGAAACTGGGATTGTATGTTTTTTTTGGTTTTAATTGATTGAGTTAAGTTCTCCTTCATGCTGTCTATAGCATTAGGAAGAGCTAACTCAATGCCATTTGTTGTTTTGATCAGAAATGATCCTTTTGATAAGGGCTTTTCCTTGTCGGGTATTTGAACTGAATTCTTATGTGATTTGCGTGAGATTTAAACCCTTATCAGATTTGGATTTCAACTCTCAAAATTTTTAGTTTGTTTTGAATTTTCTCTTATTCCCAGTTATACAGTAACGAGCTGCAACTTGCAGCTACATTTCCCTCCATCTCTAAATTCTCCTCTTCTCTACAATTCCCCTCTCATCTGTGAATACATCCCCCTCTTCAAATGGACTAACTGCAGCAGCAGTTAGCCCATTTGACAGTGGCTTAGGCCACTGCTGCTGCTAAACAAAACACCCTGAACAGCACATTCTCTTCTCTTCCCATCTTCTCTGACAGTAGCTTAGCTGCTGTTTAAAATGAAATAAAAACTTAATTAACCCTTCTTCCTAACTTCCTACTAAAGCCTACTTATATATACTTAATTCTCACACTGTAAATATACATATCCATACTATTATAACTATAATATACAGCCTGATTATGTAAGTATACATACATAGATATACTGTAAATACTGCATGAACTTGTATATAAATCGATATACATCTGTAATCTATGTAAATATATGTATAAATACTAAACTATTATGTATGTATTTACTTAATTATGTATATATATACAGAGACAGAGATATATTTACTTATTTAGTAGCTATATTATAGATTAATTAGCTAAATTAATAATTTAGAGCTATAATTAAGTAAATAAATCTATAGACTTAGGTTAATATATATAGTAAGTAATTTAAGTTAGTTAAAGTGTATTTATACCTATTGTATTTACTGTTAACTTAGTTTTAACTTATAAACACCCAGAACTGCTATTTTAACCTAAATAAAACAGAAATAAATTCGTAAAAATACAATAAAAATATGTATAAAATACTTAAGTATGTAAATTAAATCTGTATAAGGTCAATTAGATCATTTACTAATTATTTTATAAGTAATTAACTCTTTAATCACCTATGTAACGACCCGGTTCCCGAGTCCCTACGAGACACGAGAACCGGACCGACTCGACTAATCCCAAGACCTAGTCGTCCAACGAGGAAGTAACCAAAAGACAGTAAAATAAACCACATTCAGCATGAATATAACTAACAGTAAGAAAGTATAGCAGTAAGGAAAGAAACTACTACAGTAGGTACCACCACAACAGTAGAACAACATTTATCATATAACACGAACTGCAGGTAAAGAAAGTACAGCGGAAACAAAACTACTCACTATAACAGAAACAAAAGAGGTACAAAAGACTGTGGTAAACTCTACTGGACCCTACTCGGCCCAGCGTCCTCTGCAGCCGCTGACCCTGGCTGCTCAACACCTGGTCCTGAAAAAGGTAACGAGTGTAACACGTCAGCAAAACGCTGAGTAGAGTGGCAAACTAACTAAAGACAACAGTAGAGTGTATAATAGCTGTTATGTTCTATTACTTCCTTTATTCACATCTTTCAATTTTCTCACTATTTCATTTATTTCTCAGATCCTTTACTTGATCTCGAATGTCCTCGTGGGAACGATCTTGATTGCAGTCTTTTCCAAAAGTAGAAGTAGCACGTGGTGCTCTCCTGGCCGGGAGAGTCCCCCGTGGTGATCCTACCCTCAGTCAACCACCCCAAGGTCACTGACAGACGTAACGGTGACTACGGCACGCGCGATAAACGCACAGGTAGCTAGCCCGCACTGGCACGCGGTCAGTCGTTTCCGTTAACGGGTGCGCCCAAAGCACAGCACGGAACCAGGGCAGAGCCCTCTCAGTAACAGGGGTCCAACCCCTCCACAGTAACCAAACCGGGGCCTTGCCCCTCCACAGTCCGCGCACCCTCGCCTGACTACCCTGGTTTGCCCTAGTGGGCCTAACAAGTCGGTGAAGGAGGCTAGCAGAACCCCGGGGCCCGTGGGGTAGCTAGTACTCTCCTAACACTAGTAGCTCTCCTCGGTACTACGTACACGAGGGCCAACAAGTCGGTACAGAGCGGCCAATCCTAACCCCGGGTCCCTGGGGTGGCTGGCCCCACTCTGCACTAAACAGGTACAGGTACTTCCCTTGGTACTGCGTACCCAAGAGACAGTACAAACTACATCTCAGTTCCATTCCTTTTTCTTTCCAGGAGTTTCACTCCTAATTCCCCGTAGGGTTCCAGCTCTTTATCTCAGAACATCATATGTTTCACTTTCCAGTTTCACGTTCTCACAATCCATGATCTCAATCATGTTTCTTTATTCATAACAGGCAGCTGTTAATTCAATTTACAGGCAGCTTTATATTCCTTTCCATTTTTCCAAGACTGCAGTATTATACATTCCACTAGTTTTTCCATCCTAGGGTTCATGCCACAGCCTAGGATCTAGCATACAACTAGTTTTCCAGCCCTAGGATTCATGCATCACCTAGGAGCTATCATTCCATACATTTCTCATTCCTAGGATTCATGCAATGTCCTAGATTCTAGTTATGGTTCCATACTTTAACAAATTTTAATAATAAACTTAAGCCACTCTACCAGGTACAACGGGAGTAATGGGGGCGTGATCGGGAATCTCGCGTGCCTCCGCGACTCTCAAGACTGCAACTGAACGAGGTCCTATCACAAGGACCAAACACAAGGAGTGTCTCAAAACAGTGTATAGCTACTGTAGACGGGTAGAGGAATTAATTCTGAAAAGAACGCAACTCGAATCGGGGAAAACGGAGCCGAACGGGCCCTAAACTGGTCGAAAAAGACGATACTGTGCAAGATCAGACGTCTGGAACTTCTTCCAGACGTCTTAAAGAGTGGATCAGAGAATTACCTGTCCGGCGTGGTTTCCCAGACGTCCAGAAGTCGCGGGGACGTCTGGCCTAGCTCCCAGACGTCCGATGGTCACCCAGGACGTCTGGAGGTTACTCCCGCCATCTGGTACAACGTCCAGACGTTCGATTCGCAAAGGATGGCGAATCAGCGAACCTGCTCACAGCCAACTGCCTCCCTCAGTACGGTCAGTCGACAGGAAGGAAGAAGAAGGCGGAATACTCACCTTTCAGACGTCTGTATGATCTTCCAGACGTCTCCCTCGCCGTCTGACTATCAACCTAGACGTCTAATTCTGGAAATTTTTCCAGAATCAGGGCGCTACTCGGCCTCCGCTCACGACGCCGCTCGCGTTGTACCTCGCGTGTCTGCTGCTCAGACCGCAGCAGGTCCCTCTCCACGTCGTTCCGCGCCCCCTGCGCCCTCCGCCGGCCGGCCAAGCCGCTCCGGCGAGCTCGCCCTCACGGCAGAGCTCCGCCCTCGCACGCCGCACCTCCTCCGCGCTCACTGCGGCCTCCGCTGCCGCCCTCGCGCTCGCTCGCTCTCGCGCACAGGAAGGAGAAGAGGAAGGGAACGGTGGAGACGACAGGAGGGGAGGCGTGGCCTTTTAAGGCCATGCGAGGAGGAGAGAGAAGGATTCGCGGCAGGGGAATCTGCAGCCGCAGGAGGGAGGAAGGGCGAATATGCGGTCTGCGCGCTCAGGCGCGCAGACGACTCGCGTGTGTCGAAAATAACGGATTTCCAGACGTCTGGAAACTATCCCAGACGTCTGGTAAGACGTCTGGACAACCTTCCAGACTTCTTAAAAGACGTCTGGGCCACACGCTCGTTACAACCTAAATCAACCTGTATAATCAGCCTAGTTTAGCGAATTTATTTGTATAGTAAACATAATTAAAAGTCAAAATTAATTAATCAATTATGTAGTATTATGTAAATAATTTATTAACCATATTTTATTTTATTTTTTTAATAATTTATGGCCCCTAAATCGAGGGCCAAAAGCGCATACAGACGCAGCTGTGCCTAATTTCCAGCGCACGATGTGGCGCTGGATAGCACCACATCGTGTGCTCCAAACCAAACGCAGCGCTTTATATAAAATTTATGTTTTATGTGAAGCAGTCGTCACGGGCGGCCGACGCCCGAAACATAACGCCATGCTATTCGACCCGATTACCCAACACGCTCTGAACCGTCTCATATGTGATGATATTGTGAGTATACGATTATGTGCGGGGCCGGGGGCCCGAGCGTGTGTGTGTGCGGCGCATGGTTGAGGCCCAGCGCTTAGTATGAAAATGTAATTAAGCCACCTAACTCAAGATTAGGGCGTGCTTAGTAGAGGTCAGGTCCCGCCCTCTGGGTGCAGCGTATCCCTCGAAAAGTGTGCCCGCAAATTTAACACATTTTGAACTGAATAATAAAAGCTAATGACGGTTGCTTAATCCCCTTCGCCGCAGCACTTGAAAACTCTCTTAAGGCCAAAACATAACGCAAAAACAAAGGAGAAGAAGAAACGTCGCTATAGCCCATTACATTTGTATAAATAAACCCATATAATTACTAACAGAATAAAATTACACTATAAACGTCGCTAAAGACCTCAGTTTGCTTCTTTAGGTTGTATATAGTGTTTTCTGAGATTTAGCGACGCTTATATCTGTCACTGAAACTGCTGTATATGTTATTATAAATAAAAACTGATAAGTTAAGTCTCTACACCATTGCATCCTAAGGTATTATATACTATTATGTTAGTACTAATAGGATAACTTGTAAATACATAGTTTAGAGTATAATAATAGATTGTTTGATGCTTGTTCATAGTTAGTATTTTTGCATGCATTTCTTAGTAATTAGGTAAATAAAACACACATTCATTCATTCTTTAATAAGATGTAAAGTTTCTTTTTGGAATTAGAGGATAATTTTGAGATCAAAGAGTGACCGATGTAATTCAATAAATTGCCTCCCAGTGAACGACCTGGAACAAAACCAGTAAAAATTAGATAAATAAGCAAATGATAATAATGGTTGTAATGACTGGTACTCACCCATACTCACCACTATACGACATTCTTAATGTTATATTACACACTATACTGCAACGACATGATCATAACAATAATCATTCATTGTCATACAACCATTATACACATCATTTTTTGGCGCCATTGCCGGGGAGGCAACGCTCTTTACGCCAAAATTACCCTTTAATTCATTTGTATATAGAAATTCTTCATTTCATTTCATTCATTGATTGTAATTGATTTCTTCCATTGATTTATTTGTGTATACATTCCTTTATTCTTTTACTAATCATTTATTTTTCCACAGCACTTGAGGAGGAGGAGAAGTAGTATCATCATCCAGGTAGAGGTCGTCTTCCTGGTGGAGTTGCTGCACTCCTGACCTGTCTTTCTGGTGGAGTTTTGCCATGGAGTAGCTGTAGGATTAACGATAAAAGTAGTTTAGTTTAGATAGTTTTAGGTATATTAATTAGGATAAAGTGTTAGTCATAAGTTGTGGGAGCCTGTTCTCACACATTCATTGTAATAATTTTGGACTGTCTGGACTTTATCTTCTTTTTCTCGATTTTTTGATTTCGATTTTTCGAGTTAATTTCTTTTCTTGTTTTTGTTTATTGCATATAAAAAAAAATCAAAAAAATCAAAAAATCAAAAAGATCTCATACTTATCTAGCAGCAGCATAACCTGAGGCATCCATTTTTAGGATTGCATATCTTTCCTGCTAGATTTTAATTCAAGTCAAATCTGCATTAGAAGATTGCTGGAGTCAGGTACGCATTTCTTACCTAACTCTAACTCCTGCCATATTTGCATTTGACTTAAAGTTAAGAAGACCACTACTTGTTCTGAATTTATTAAAAAGTGAAACGAGCAGCATAGAAAACACATTTTAATCACTTCAATCAAATCAAAAGGAGATATTCAAAATTGGGTGAAACCATGTTTGAGATTTTAATCGCCTTGTGTTGAATGTTATCGTGCACACAGCACGATCACTTAAGGCCATAATACACGGGTTTCTACCTCATCTTTCTGCAACCACAGGATCTAGATTCGCACGCTCAGTCTTATCCAGATTCCCAGTGGATTTTAGAGGTCTGCACATCGCTAGGTTTATCTTAGGATGCGTACAATTGTTTGAAACAATTGCTTGCGTACAACATAATTTTGCGTAGCAGCCTCTAGGAAAAATTTCTCCGATTTGTTTCGATTGATTGGTCTTCTTGAATTGAGATTTTATTGGGATTCTTCTATTTTTATTGTGAACATTATTAAAATTTTCCCATTGAGTTGGATCGAATTAGAGTAAACGTGATTTCAAAAACCAACTTAATGGAAGGTAGGAGATCCCAAAACCCAGAACTTGTACTCCCCTTGGGTACTGCTACCCAAGCTACTACATCTTTCTCTTTGCCCTCCACTTCTAATCCTTTACCTCCCGAGTCTCAAAATCCTATTCACAATCCCATTCACCAAGAGGATGATCTTGAGTCGTTACAATTTGACGATTTTGAAGAACTTCCTCCAGACTTAGTTGCACATCCTCTACCACAGCAACCAACTATCCCTAGGTTCCAACCTCCACCTTATCCTAATTATCCTAATCCACCCCCGGAGAGAGGACCTATGCCTCATCTTCAGCACCTTTTCGATACACAACTACAAATGAATACCTTAACCCAATAGGTGCAACAGCTTGCTCAAGCTGTAAATCTTTTAGCTAACCCCCAACCACAACCACTTCAATCTAGAAATCCTCAGGCACCACCCCAACCCCGTAGACCTCAACTACGAGATTATTATAATCCCGCAGTTGCCCAACCAATGCCTGTGGTACGTTATCCCAATGGGGGTCGTGCTGCTGAACTGAAGCCGAACATTATAGCACTCATTCCTCACTTCCATGGACTTGCTTCTGAGGACCCTTTTCAGCATTTAGAGGAGCTGAAGAATCTTGCCCAAACTTTGGGTCCACAAGGATATGATCAGCACACGCTTTTGATGAAAATGTTCTCCTTTTCATTAAAAGATAAGGTAGCCTTTTGGTTTAGAACACTTGCACGGACTACACCTATAGATTCCTGGGCTTCTTTAGAACATGAGTTCTTAAAGAAGTACTTTCCTGTAGGCCGCACTAATGCCTTAAGGCGTGCCATCACCACCTTCACCCAGAATTCAGGAGAACCTATGCACGAGGCTTGGGAGAGATTCCACGAGCTTCTGAGAAAATGTCCCCACCATGGTGTCCCACGCTGGCAACAGGTCCAGATCTTCTACCATGGGCTCCATGATGACACACGGAATTTTGTAGATGCCGCTTGTGGAGGCAATTTCCTGTGTCGGGACGAGGACTCAGCCTTTGAGCTCTTTGAAGGCATGGCCGAAAACTCTATTAATAATGCTTCAATGAGCGTGTTTAATAGAAAGTCCTCACATTCCCACTCACACACGGGGGTACATGAAGCCCAATCCAGTAGCAAAGATTGAGAGATAGTGGCTAGTCAACTGGATAAAGTGGGCTTAATCGAGAAGAAAGTAGATGAAGTATGGAAATTTCTCTCAAAACACCCATCTTCTTCTTCTCAGTCACCAGCACAAAACACTTCTTCTCAGTTTCCCACAGGGAGGGAAACTGTGAATAACCTTTCTGTGATACAAACTGCATTACCGGATTGTCCATTTGTATATCCTTCACCGGTTAGAGGAACCTTTGTTCCTCCCTTCATTGACTTCCCTGCACCTTCTGGAGCTTCGGAGGAGCTCCATGCCATTCACAATGACCCTTTCGGACAAACCTATAACCCTGGATGGCGTAATCATCCAAATTTCTCATGGTCGGGAAATTCACAGAGACCTCCTTTTCAACAACCTTCTGCACCACCACTGCACAACCCGATCCAAACATCACCTCCACAATCATACGGATATCCACCACGTGCCTACCAACAACCCCAACCCAGGCCCACCCAATACTCTCAATCTGGGCCTACACGAGATGACCAGTTGGGGTCTATCATGAAAACTCTTGCTGATATGCAACAACAGAATATTGCTATGCAGCAGAAACAAGACGCGGCCTTAGCTGAGATGAGAGCCCAGCTATCACACTTGACGGAGTCCCGTCAACCACATTCACTCCCATCCCAAGCAACACCCAACCCTAGGAACATACCTGCTCAAAGGTATGTCCAACCTAGACCTGCACTGCAAGATCAAACACGTGACATTTCACAACCAGTGCAAAACACTGAATTCTTCACTGATTCAAATTCTTCTCTTGCACAAACACAACCACCTCTGCTACATAACACTGAATCGACATGATCTTGAGACTTTTTGATAATGGAGCCGTTGAGATCACTGAACTTGACAAATCTGAACCCTTTATTGTTAATGGACAAAGACTGAAACCTTTCATTGAGCCGCATGATCTCAGACTTGTCAATTCCACCATTTCGCTCCTACATTTTGAACTACCAACTAAGTTTTCACCTAGCTGAAGGCATTAAACTTACCAAAACCTATCCTTGTATATAGTTGTTTTTCACCTTTCTTACTTTAGCTTTCATCTGCATTAGGTGTCTAACCTTGCATTTTGAGCATACTTTCATTAACACACATGTCATGCATTTCACTTCCTAGCCCGACTATTTACTCTGATCCTAGATCAGACTTAAAATCGACCGCACAGAGATTTTATCTCCTCATTCTGACTTCCTTCCATCACCTAGTCTAGGATAGTGAAAAGCAGAGCATGCATTTGCATCCACCCTATTCATTCAATGAGGACATTGAAACATTTAAGCATGGGGGGGTGTAAATGGTAAACCATTTAAACCAAAATGCAATTGTAGACACAACTATAGTATATATAGTATTATCAAAAAATTATATACTTCAAAAAAATTGAAAAATTTTGAAAAATTTTTTAAAAAAATTACAAAGCTAAAAGTACAAAAAAATAACAAATCAGAAAAATTCCAAAAACACAATAAGGGACATGTACTTTATTTGAAGGAGGACATTCATTTCAAGAAGGGAGGGAGAAAAAGAAAAGATAAGTGTTTAAATATGATCTTATATCTGAAAACAAAAAAAAATATAGAATAAGTGTCTATGGACATTCAACCGTTACTGGTTTGACCTGCCGGGCCATAGGAGCTTGATACAAGCTTAGGCTTAATACACTTCGAGCCTTGACAAGATAGACCACAGTCTCTCCTAACTTTAGGACAATTCTTGTACCTGAGTCACCAGTACAGGATTAGTTGTTTTGTTTTGACTTAGGAGTCTAAGTAACCTTGGCTTACACTACACAGTGTCAGGAAAGACCACTTGAACCTAAACCTCAACCCTTGTGTTCATTAGGAAAGGTGGAGTCCTTACCTTTGCGTGCAGGTAGACTCTTTGTCCTAATCTTTAGTTTTGTGTCTAGGAGAAGCTCTTTCTACAAAAAAAAAAGAAATCCACCCACCAAATACAGTGAGCTCTACCAAATAAGTTCCGGAGACATACTGTTCAAAAAAAAAAAAAAGTCAAGTACGTTCTCCAAAAACCTCAGAAAAACAACTCTTCCACCAAAAATGTTTTCAGGGTTCAAAACAATACCCTATTTGTCCACAAAAAAAAAAAAATTCTTCTCTGAGCCACAAATACAATAAGGGTTGGGTATGAATACCATCAATTTTTGAGAGTCATCTGAAAGCATGAGCTGAAGTTAGGACCAACCTGGACTTAAAAAGAAGTGAAACCCTGGGATTGAGCCTTAGAATTCACCTGGTTAGTCTTGACTTATCACAAAGCACAGCCATAACTTCATAGCATTCTGAGTCTCTGTAAAACCCCCTGAGTCCTGGAATTCGACTTAAGGTTTAAATATCAAGAGTCCTTGTTGGTTGAGAGATGGTCTATGTCATTTAAGCCTCGAGTTCTGGTAGGTTATCCTCAGTAACAAGGTTCTCACAATGTCCAAAAACACAGTTGGTTTATTGAAAAAATTTTTCAGCTTAAAGATCATCATAAAACATTTAAAAATTTTTTTAAAGAAGAAAAAGATATCTCTTCACACTTACCTTACCGATACTTAAATTACCTTACGCTTCAACAGATTGTTTGCTAAGGGACTAGCAAAACGTAAGCATGGGGGTATGATGAGTGGCTACTCATCATGGCTAAAAGGCCGAAATTAAGCTAGACACTAAGGAAAACAATATCAAATTAACATATAAAAAGGGTTAAGTGTGGGAATTAAAGAAAAGACCTAAAACTTTTAATGTGTGTTAAAACCTCCTAATTAGGTCACAAAAATGAGATATTCTGAAAACTAAAGAACAAATGATGATCCATGCATCAATTGAACACATAAACAAGTTTGAAAAGATAAATCAGAAGTAAAATCAATATCTTAAATGTTCAATTAAGCACATGTAAAAATTTGAAAGTAATTGGACATCATTTAGGCTTAGAAATAAATGGATTACAATTAGGTCCTTCATGCATTACATTTCTACCCTTCAAAACTCCTTCTTGGACCTTTTTGTAAGCTGCAGGGACCCTTCTGTATGACTGCAAGGCCCTTCCAGTTATAGTTCTTTTCACTTTTGGACCTGCACGCTATTCTTCTACCCCTTCGTTCAAGGGTCTTCCTGGAAGTTTTCCCTCATTTCAGAGAGAAGCCGGTGTTCTTCACGCGCACTGTAGCACGCGAAGAACACAGCCATTCTCGACCGTCCATCGCACTTTTGATCTCGTTCTGCGACTAGAATCAAATGGAACCTTCGCGCGATTCGGTGCGTGCGTTCACCTCTCTTCCCAGATCTCATCTGACGGTCAGATCTCTCTCTTGACTCGCCGCACGCTCTACCCATCTCATCCTCACCGTCGGCTTAATTTTGATTAACCTCACCCTTGCGGTGATTCCAATCACTGAGCTGCTACTTAAGCACCTCAGTGGTGTCATGCGCAAGGGATCGCTCCCTCCTACATCTCTTAGCGATCAGTTCGTCCACTCCAGTCTCTCCTCCTCATCTAGACCCTGATTTCACTGCCACCAGCTGTGGAATCATCGCCTGCTCTCGACCCTCCTCGTCGCTAAGGACCTCGTAGCACCTGAGGACGACCCTGGAGTCTCACTAGCAGACTCTTCCCTCCGCTGGAGTCACCTTCCTCCTTTCTTCCTCCTTAGCTGTCGGCTAAGGACCCATAGGTCCCATTCTTCCTTTTAGTTTAGGATTTTAATTCTGCACAATTAGTGTTAGTTGTAGTTTACAGTAGTTTAGAATAGATTTAGCTTTAATTGTTAGTGTTTAATGTTAGCTGTAGTTTAGATTAGTCTTAGGAGTAGAATTAGCATTAGATCCCCTCCCTCACCTCCTCTGATCAGTCCAGATCAGAGGGGAAGAATCATCTGTTCATTGTTCAATTTATCTCCCTCTTCATGTTTTGTTTTTCCACCATCCAATTCTGATTTATGTTTCTTTTAACGACGAATTTTTCATCATTCACCCACACATCCGGACCCAATTTCAGATCTGATGGTGTACTGCCTCAGATCTGAAATTGGGGTCACAAGCACCATTTGGGGCTTCTCACTCACCCCATTTGTGTTCACAAAAGCCCCTTTTATTTTAGATTGATTGCCTCAGTTTGTCAGATTCACTTTAACATGGATTTTAAAGAATTTTGCTCTCTGGATTGCCTTGACAGATCTGACAAATTGAAGGGATTTTGGTTTTCCTTGTGGGCAAGGACTCTGAGAAGTTCTCTGGTGACAGAGAACAACTCAAAAGAGCCTTTCATGAATCTGTTTCTACCTTGATTTGAATGCATTCGCAAGCTTTTATAAATTCCTTTAATGCATTCTTAGTCTGTTTTGCCATTTCATAACTGCCATACACCACCTGTTTTGATGATTATTTTTGTATGGTGATTTCCTAACCTAAGGAGTTCTCCATACTCCTTAAGGTTGCAAGAAACTGGGATTGTATGTTTTTTTTGGTTTTAATTGATTGAGTTAAGTTCTCCTTCATGCTGTCTATAGCATTAGGAAGAGCTAACTCAATGCCATTTGTTGTTTTGATCAGAAATGATCCTTTTGATAAGGGCTTTTCCTTGTCGGGTATTTGAACTGAATTCTTATGTGATTTGCGTGAGATTTAAACCCTTATCAGATTTGGATTTCAACTCTCAAAATTTTTAGTTTGTTTTGAATTTTCTCTTATTCCCAGTTATACAGTAACGAGCTGCAACTTGCAGCTACATTTCCCTCCATCTCTAAATTCTCCTCTTCTCTACAATTCCCCTCTCATCTGTGAATACATCCCCCTCTTCAAATGGACTAACTGCAGCAGCAGTTAGCCCATTTGACAGTGGCTTAGGCCACTGCTGCTGCTAAACAAAACACCCTGAACAGCACATTCTCTTCTCTTCCCATCTTCTCTGACAGTAGCTTAGCTGCTGTTTAAAATGAAATAAAAACTTAATTAACCCTTCTTCCTAACTTCCTACTAAAGCCTACTTATATATACTTAATTCTCACACTGTAAATATACATATCCATACTATTATAACTATAATATACAGCCTGATTATGTAAGTATACATACATAGATATACTGTAAATACTGCATGAACTTGTATATAAATCGATATACATCTGTAATCTATGTAAATATATGTATAAATACTAAACTATTATGTATGTATTTACTTAATTATGTATATATATACAGAGACAGAGATATATTTACTTATTTAGTAGCTATATTATAGATTAATTAGCTAAATTAATAATTTAGAGCTATAATTAAGTAAATAAATCTATAGACTTAGGTTAATATATATAGTAAGTAATTTAAGTTAGTTAAAGTGTATTTATACCTATTGTATTTACTGTTAACTTAGTTTTAACTTATAAACACCCAGAACTGCTATTTTAACCTAAATAAAATAGAAATAAATTCATAAAAATACAATAAAAATATGTATAAAATACTTAAGTATGTAAATTAAATCTGTATAAGGTCAATTAGACCATTTACTAATTATTTTATAAGTAATTAACTCTTTAATCACCTAAATCAACCTGTATAATCAGCCTAGTTTAGCAAATTTATTTGTATAGTAAACATAATTAAAAGTCAAAATTAATTAATCAATTATGTAGTATTATGTAAATAATTTATTAACCATATTTTATTTTATTTTTTTAATAATTTATGGCCCCCAAATCGAGGGCCAAAAGCACGTACAGACGTAGCTGCGCCTGATTTCCAGCGCACGATGTGGCGCTGGATAGCACCACATCGTGTGCTGCAAACCAAACGCAGCGCTTTATATAGAATTTATGTTTTATGTGAAGCAGTCGTCACAGGCGGCCGACGCCCGAAACATAACGCCATGCTATTCGACCCGATTACCCAACACGCTCTGAACCGTCTGATATGTGATGATATTGTGAGTATACGATTATGTGCGGGGCCGGGGGCCCGAACGTGTGTGTGTGCAGCGCATGGTTGAGGCCCAGCGCTTAGTATGAAAATGTAATTAAGCCACCTAACTAAAGATTAGGGCGTGCTTAGTAGAGGTCAGGTCCCGCCCTCTGGGTGCAGCGTATCCCTCGAAAAGCGTGCCCGCAAATTTAACACATTTTGAACTGAATAATAAAAGCTAATGACGGTTGCTTAATCCCCTTCGCCGCAGCACTTGAAAACTCTCTTAAGGCCGAAACATAACGCAAAAACAAAGGAGAAGAAGAAACGTCGCTATAGCCCATTACATTTGTATAAATAAACCCATATAATTACTAACAGAATAAAATTACACTATAAACGTCGCTAAAGACCTCAGTTTGCTTCTTTAGGTTGTATATAGTGTTTTCTGAGATTTAGCGACGCTTATATCTGTCACTGAAACTGCTGTATATGTTATTATAAATAAAAACTGATAAGTTAAGTCTCTACACCATTGCATCCTAAGGTATTATATACTATTATGTTAGTACTAATAGGATAACTTGTAAATACATAGTTTAGAGTATAATAATAGATTGTTTGATGCTTGTTCATAGTTAGTATTTTTGCATGCATTTCTTAGTAATTAGGTAAATAAAACACACATTCATTCATTCTTTAATAAGATGTAAAGTTTCTTTTTGGAATTAGAGGATAATTTTGAGATCAAAGAGTGACCGATGTAATTCAATAAATTGCCTCCCAGTGAACGACCTGGAACAAAACCAGTAAAAATTAGATAAATAAGCAAATGATAATAATGGTTGTAATGACTGGTACTCACCCATACTCACCACTATACGACATTCTTAATGTTATATTACACACTATACTGCAACGACATGATCATAACAATAATCATTTATTGTCATACAACCATTATACACATCAGCTAGCTAGAGCTCCCAGTGAACTGATTGGAGCTAAAATGAGCTAGACTCAACTAAGTTGAGCTGGATCTGAGTTGACTTGAGTTGAGTTGAGCTACCCTGAGCTACCATCCAGCTATGATGAGCTAAATGGAGCTAGAGAGAGCTAAACATAACTCAAGTGAGCTGGCATCCAGTTGTGATGAGCTGGATATAGCTGGGTTCCAGCTGAATTGAGCTTCCGCTTCACCTGTTGCCTACTTGAATGTTGGGGTTTTATGAATCTGGATATATGTTTATCCTTAACACTCAAATAAACGTGTCAAAAATAACAAAATGTTATGCAATGCATGCCTAACCTAATGATGCCTAAATGCAGCCCAGAAACCCACCTGCAGAGTTAAAACACTAAAAGCTAAATCAGTTTTAGGTCATAAGAATGATGATAAACTGTTGTTTATCACACCTCAAATCAACTCTCTTCAAAAGGTTTCACATTCTACATGGCATAATTGCCTCGGTCATTTTAATAATCAGTTTTAACAGCAGCTCTTATTTGGTTATCAGCTTCCTGTAGCAACATCTTCAAAGCCTACTTCTATATGTGATACATGCATGTAGTCAAAAATGCATCGTACACATTTATCACCAACTAATACCATAAGTGGTCTCCCTTTTGATCTACTTTTTAATGGTGTTTAGACCTCTCATGTCCTCTCTATTGATGGTTATAAATATATTTTAACAATCATTGATGATACATGAAGTTTACTTGGCTCTTTCCAATGAGATGCAAGTCAGATGTCTATTCCTTATTTGTTCAATTTCATAACTATGTGAAGACATAGTTTAACACTTCTATTAAGGCATTACATACTGATTTGGGTGGCAAATATCGGCGGTTAAATGTTTAGCTCAAAAATCAAGACATTGTTCATCGTATTTCAGCTCCATATACACCTCAACAAAATGGTGTCACAGAGCATAAGAATAGGCATCTAATAGAGATGGCCTTTGCTCTTCTTATACAGGCCAAAGTTCCTTTATGTTTTTGGCCTTATGCATTTGTTTTAGCTACATATTTGATTAATATCATACCTTCTCTAGTCAACAAAGGGCATATACCTAATGAGCTGCTATTCCAAACCACACCAGATTATCCTTTTTTACGAATATCTGGTTGTGTAGCTTATCCACTTCTATGGCCATATAATAAACACAAATTGCAACCTCGCTCTACTTTGCATAGTTTTATTGGATATGCACCAAATTATATGGCCTATTACTATTAAACCCATTCACTGACAAAATCATCATTGCAAGACACGTTTTATTTGATGAAAATGTAATGCCCTTTATGAACATGGCTCCAACAAATGTTTCAATGCTAACTAAGGAAAACACTAGTTAAGAACTATTACCATTGCCACAAGATCTTCTTACTCTATTAGATAATTCTCCTCAAGCCTCTACTTCAAACATTGAACCACAATTGCAGCAGTAGTCCCCTTCTGAAAGTGCATTGCAGCTGCAGTAGCAATCTGCCTCTAGTAGTGACGATGTTTCAGCTTCTATCTCATCATCACATTCTAGTCCATTGATGCCATTTGCTGCTACCGAGCCTTCTGTCCAACCAACCCCTTCCTCCTTACCACAACACACTTATTAAATTTATACAAGATTAATGAGTGTCATTTATAAAAAGAAACTCTACCATACTTTAGCTCATCCTTTGCCAATGCATTTACATAAGATGTGTGCTGCTACTGAGCCCCAAATTTTTCAGAAGCTATTAAAAATCCTGCTTGGAAACAAGCTATGGCAGATGAATTTAATGCTTTGGTTAAGAATGGAACCTGGAAATTAGTTCCTAAAAACCCTTCTATGAACATTATTAGAAATAAGTGGTTTTATCGAGTCAAACATCGTCTTGATGGCTTGGTTGATAGACTTAAAGTGAGGCTGGTTGCTAAGGGATATCATCAACAAGAAGGCTTTGATTTCTTTGAAACTTTTGGCCTAGTTGTCAAGCATACCATCGTTTGACTATTGCTAACACTTGCCATTTAGAATGCTTGGAGTCTTCACCAATTAGATATTCATAATGCTTTTCTTCATGGCAATTTGGAGGAAGAAATTTATATAAGCTAGCCACGAGGCTTTGTTGATCCTGATAAGCCAGATTTTGTCTATCAGCTATATAAGTCCTTGCATGGACTTAAACAAGCCCCACAGGCATGGCATAAAAAGTTGAGCTCCGTTTTAATAAGTCTTGGTTTCGAAGGACCCTGGACTGAAACTTCTCTTTTCTATTATGTGGGAACTGATTACAAAATACATTTCTTGATCTACGTTGATGGTAGATTGGTTATTAGTACATCCTCTACTACCATTGATACACTATTAAATAAACATCAGAGTGAATTTCCAATACGTGACCTTGAGCAGCCATCTTATTTTTTAGGCATTGAATTGTTATTTTCGTTTAAAGGCCTTCATCTCTCTCAAAGATTCTATCTTCTGGAATTGCTTAAGAAAGCTGGAATGGAAGACTCCAAACCTGTTCAAACTCCCCTTACGCTAGTTGTTTCTGCTGCTTTTGCTGCTAATGATTGTAAACCGCTTTCCAAGCCAACTTTGTATTTCCAGTTATCTAATATTGACCAAACCTGGTATTAGTTTTTGTGTGAATAAATTATGTTAGTTTATGCATCAACCTACAACTATTCATTTTGATGCTCTAAAACGAGTAGTACATTACTTAGAAGGCACCCTTGATTATGGTATTTTTGTTAGCAATTAGAAGCATCTTTCACTTCTAGCCTATTCAAATGTAGATTAGGCAACTTCGATTGATGATCTTCGGTCCATGATATGCTTTATTATTTTTCTGGGTCATACGACCATCAGTTGGTACTCAAAGAAACAACATAGGGTTGCTTGTTCGATTACCGAAGTAGAATTTCGAGCTATTACAAATTACACTTCTAAAATTATCTGGCTTACATCTTTGTTAAAAGAATTGGGTTTGCCTCTCACCCAAGCTCCTATTTTACTTTGTGATAATATTGGTGCCACTTACCTTACAGCTAATCCAATATTTCACAAATGAACCAAACATGTGGAAATAATTTCCACTTTGTTAGAGAAAAAGTTTCCTCCAAAGACCTTATTGTCCAATTTGTTCCAAGTGAACATTAGCTGGCCGACAGTTTCACAAAGCCACTTTCAACCTAAAAGTTTTTAGCTGTCTGTTCCAAATTGTGGCTTCAACACCATCCATCAATTTAACGGGGATGTACACACATATTGTGTTGGTCCTTGTTGTAATGTATATATTTTAAAGTGGTGCCTCTTGTAAATATCCCTCATCTATATAAGAGAGATAGTTGTGTAGCAAATGGCAACTTTCCCTTTCTGTTTTCGTAACCAACAGCCAGATATTTTCTCCAACCAACGCTCTGTCAATGCAGGAGATCGATGTTTTAAAATACTTCATCGTAGTATAGGTTGAAATTACGTAAAAACAAATACAATTTATACTCAAATTTGAAATCTGAGGTCGAACACAGGGAGTAATTAATTGCAATTTAATTTTACAAATCACAATTCAATCAGAAATGTAAGCAATTAAGATCAAAACTTTATTTTAAAATAATCTAGAATAATATGTCAATAATCCAGATAGTAATGTGTAAAAAGAATTGGTTAAAATGGTGATTTCTATCACCAAATTAACCTTAGACAATTAAGCACTAATATCCTAAATATATGAACAGTATCAATCAAATATTCTTCGTCAATCACAATCTCAGAATCAACTAAGGGCCCCAAGGCTTCAAAAGATGGCCCAAGTACTCAGACGCCTTAACATTGGATTAGTAGACAAAGGCAAAAGGCCTCTTCCTTCTTCTCTTCAAACCTCAAAGGAGGGTCACAATAGAGAGCAAAAACCTCCCTTTCCCTCTCTCTCTTTTCTTCTAAAACCTGACCTACTTGGGTAACTGGATCTGGACCTGGCCTAGACCCACCTGCGTGAACGGCGGGCAAGGCGTACGTGCACTGAGAGCGTGGCTAAGTGACCTGACCCCTCGTGACTGGGTGAGGGGTCCAATGTACGAATTCCTCTTATGTCGTGTGCGAGCTTTGTCAACCCACGATGTGGGACTATCTGTCCCAGTTCTCCTTGCACAGCAGCTGCAGACGATGAAGCTCCGAATTGCGGATGAAGGGGTGGATGGCTTCTTCAATTGATGACCTGAGCGTGCAGCTGGAGCAGAGTCGCTTCACCTGGGCGTGGAAGCAAGGAAGAACACGACACGGACAAGATGGTCGAGGTCGAAGAAGGAGGGCACAGCGGCGGAGCTCCGGTGGTGTACCTGAAAACTACAACACGGCATCACGTCCTCGTCAAAATAGCTCAAAAGATTCACCGAAGCACGGCAAACATGGCAGTGGTGGTTTCCTGATGTGGGGGTGTGTGTGTGTGTAGGGCGAGGTTAGGGCGGAGCTGTGAAGGTGATGGTGTTCAGGGAGATGGGAGAGTGGCTAATCGGTTGAATTAGGTTAGGGCTTTAGTCGGTGGGGTCGTGGAGAAGCTGATGGGGGTGATAGCGGCGAGATTTGTGTGGTGGAGCGGTGGATAGGCGTTACCGGAGCTTCGCCAGAGTAGAGGAAGGTGAAGGTGTTAGGGTTGAGACGGTGGTTGTTTGTGAGTGTAAGTGAGGGGGAAGTGAAGTAGAGGGAGAAAGGAAGAGAAAGAGGGTCTTAGAAAAGAGGGAGAAGTCCGGAGAGCTCTAGTCGTGGCTTGATCGGAGCTGGAGAAGATGGAGACGACGAGGCGGCGATGGCGAACGAGGTAGAGAAACGTCCTCTCTTTAGCCGGAGAGGATTGCGAGGAAGGGAGGAAGAACTTAGGTCATCCAATTTGATGGTTGGACAGCCGGAGTAGGGGGATCCAGGGAGGTCACCAGAGCAAGGATGTTTGGTTGTTGGAGAGGGTAGATTAGGGTGATTTGGCTCACCAAAACTTGCTAGAGAGAAAAGGTTGTGCATACCAGCTCTTTATAGAGCTTCAGGGGAAGCTTTGGATCAAGAAATAGGGATTCCATGGCTTGGGCTTGAAGGAAAGGAACCCATGATTCTCATGCATTTGCACAAGCAATCCATGGTGACTTGGGACTCCAAATTGATCCCAGATTGTTAGTTATGGTGTGAACATCAATCCTACCAATTTTGGTGGGATTTGATTGCCATTAGAGTAGGATTTCGGTTAGTCAATGTTGTTTGGAGGTTGGGTTTGACCCCAATGACGGCAGGGGCTTTTTCGTGAAGAAGTTGAAGAAGTTGGGGGGTCTTTGCAAAGAATTTGAAAGTTAGGGGCATGTGTGTAAGGAAAAGAGTCAGACTAGATCAAAATGCAAACTTGGTCAAGATGATCTCTGATTAGGCTCAAATTTTGGTACCAACCTAATTTAGACCCAAGCAATCTGATGGTGAAGTTGGATTTAGGTTTTGACCAAGTTTGATTGGGTAAATTGTGTAGAAATCCAAATTAAGGTTATTGTCTGTCTGAGACTCTATTTTAGGTCAAATTAGGTTCCAATGGTCAAATCAAGGGTACCAAACCTTAAAGAATATTTTTATATGATTTTTAGAAGGTTTAGGTGAATTTTATCTTAACTAGAAGCTCATTTAATTAAGCAGGTTTGTTTTTAGGATTTCAGATGTCCATTAATTCTTAAATTATGTGAAAACTCGTTTCTGTTTGCATGAACCCACTTATTAGACATTTATGACCATTTAACCTTCAATAAACCCCTGGGAAACCCCATGATTATTCTGTATTTAGGATATTTTGTTAAAACTGCATTTTTACCCATGTTTTACTGTTTATCTCTCAGAATGGATGTGAAGTGAATTACAGTCCTCTAGCGGTTATGTAGGAGCATTTATCTGTTGATTATGACTAATTAAAGCTAGATATGGTTGATGATGACGTTATCATCATACCTCCATGCCTAACTTTTGCTAGTCCCTTAACAAAACCTTACGGATCAAACCGATTATCTAGGTCGGATGTAACCGTCAGGATGCCCTACTAAGCTGCATCTCTAAGAATCATATCTTAATACCAACAATAAGCCCAAGGTACTCAAGTACCAAACCAGATCCAAACCCGACTAGCTCTCACCTTAGTCTGCTGCGAAGGTTTATAAGGCCCACAGGAACTATCCTAAGGTTTGTTGGACCCAGCGGTTAAAGCACCCGTGCTTGTAACATGGTTAGCCCAGGTTCAGTTTGCCAGTGTATTTTTGTAAGAGAAAGGAGGATAGAAGAAGATTTTCATTTATGGAGAGCATTCTCTTTCTTTTTCTTTTCATTATATTTTTCCTTAGATCGAACCTCGGATTGGCCCTAAACACGTTCTGTATCGGATTCCTACTCCTACCATCAATCCTCTCAAGGTCCCTAGCAATCGATGCTTCGAGATAGCATCTCCCATGGCAACTCCCAGAACCCTGGCTTTCGACACTTCGAGATAGTGCCACCCATGGCGTTATGTAGCTAAATCTAGACCCTAGCAATCGACATTTCATGATAATGCTGCCCATGGCATCTGAACCAACACAAGGTGCTTACATGCCCCCGGTAGGATATCTAGATATCTTAAGATACAAGTACCGAGGAGACGATATGTTATTGTGCATCTTCAAGGGAAATTTTTCGCCTCTCCACTCCGGGAACTTGTCCAAATCAAGTTGTGTTTTCGAGCCACTCCTAATATAGACCCTAGGACTATTTTTAGAATAACATAAATGCTTTTTGGCATGATTTCATATTTAAGTGCATTGAACCAGATTGTGTGTGATTTAGGTTCTTAAGTTACCGAGTCCCACAATCCAGAGGTCAGTTAACGAGGTTGAATAATCCCTAAGCCTTAGACCTAATACACAAGCTTTGCATTTTCCTCAACCTCTTGAGGATTAATCCGGATCTTGATAAGTACGTGAGTGTTTAAATCTCAAAATAGATCCAAGAAGCCTGAGGTCAGTATTCGCCACTAATCCCTTAAGTTTTAGCCTTCCAGGTCTTAATTCATCATTTGATCCAACCTAGAAGTTAAGTTTCATATTATTTTGAAGGGGCTCCATTTTTTCTTTATCTTTTCTTTTCAATTTTCCTCCCTCCTTTTTCTCATTTTTCTCTCAAATGGACCTTCTTTTTCCTCAACCTCTTTTTTTTAACAAAATCCTTTCGTGATTTGATTTTCATAGCGTTTTGCACTTTAATACCCCCCATGCCTACGATTTGCAATGTCATTGTAATTAGGTGGGTTCGAGTTCAGCATAGATCGTACAATAGAACAAGATCAAAGGGTGGGTGGATAGGTCGGGGTGACTGTTGTGGATGATTTCAAGCTTTGGTACAAGTACCAAAGGTGGAGTCAACTGTTCTAATGGTCGATCCCTAAAGTGCAATATGACTTCAGCGAAGAGATATGTCAAAAGAGTTTCGGGTTTTTTCAAAAGATGACGGGTTACCTCCCATTAAGCGCTAAGTTTAATGCCATCATCTGGGCGCAATAAGCTCAAGAGAATGGAAATCAAAAGAGATAACAACCAAGTTTGGATCAGTGAGTCCGATGAACAGTTTGAGTCTCTAACCATTCACAATAAAAGGCTCAGAATCATGGCTAAGTTCACTAATTTCAATAGCTCCATTTCCAAAATACTCGTCTCACCAAGGATGGTTCAATCATTTAGATCTGAGTTTGCCTGGAAAGAGTTTGAGTTTGGCATGAAAGAGTAGGACTTTTTGACCAAGATGAAAGGATTTTCACATAATGTGCCTGTCATGAAAGGCTTTG
This sequence comes from Thalassia testudinum, assembly GCA_037157565.1. Classification (NCBI taxonomy): domain Eukaryota; kingdom Viridiplantae; phylum Streptophyta; class Magnoliopsida; order Alismatales; family Hydrocharitaceae; genus Thalassia; species Thalassia testudinum. The sequence goes on from JAZHRO010000055.1 coordinate 56,933,673, forward strand.
ACCCGCTCTTTGTATATTCGCAAGTTCTTGTATGAATCGTTGCGTAGTTTCTTAATCTCGCTCATTTGCAACCGGCGGTGTAATCCAACCTTCATAAGATCTAGATTGCACTTCCATACAGCCCAATAGGTCTTGTGCTCCATCTCTATGGGAAGGTGACATGCCTTGCCGTACACAAGTCTGAAGGGAGACATACCTAATTAGGTTTTGTGGGCGGTCTTATAGGCCCACAAAGCTTTCGGAAGGTGAATAGACCAGTCTTTTCTGTCAGGCCAAATAGTGACCTGAAGGATCTTCTTGATATCTCAATTTGATAGTTCAGCCAGTCCATTAGTTTGGGGGTGGTAAGGAGTCAAGATACGATGCGTCACCTCATACTTTTTCATCAGGGACTGGAAGTGCACATTGTTGAAATGAGACTCGCCATCATTGATGATGGCCTTAGGAACCCCAAATTTGGAAAAGATGTTCTCTTAAATGAATCGGAGAATAACTTTGTGATCACTAGTTCTGTTGGGGATGGCTTCGATCCATTTTGAGACATAATCAACAGCGAGTAAGATGTATTCGAAGCCGTTAGATCCTGGAAAGGGTCCCATGAAATCAATTCCCCATATGTCAAAGATTTCACACATAATGATCGGGTTCCAGGGCATCATATCTTGTGGGCCCATGTTGCCAAGGGTCTGACAATGAGCACATGCCCTGTAATACGTTTGTGCATCTTTGAACATTGTGGGCCAGAAGAACCCACACTGGAGGATTTTTGTTGCATTTTTTCACCCAGAGAAATGGCCACCGCAAGCCTGGCCATGGCAGAATGAGATCACGTCGTTGACCACGTTGTCAGGAATATATCTCCGGATTACTTGATCATTGCCAATGTGGAAGAGATATGGTTCCTCCGAAATATAGTACTTAGCCTTGGAAATCAGCTTGTCTTGCCTAGAAGTCACCCAATCTGGCGGGACTTTCCCCATAACCAAGTAGTTTACCATATCAGCAAACCAGGTGAGATCGTGAATAGCCAATAGATGCTCATTCGGAAAGTGCTCCATGATTGGACCGGATGGGTCAATGAAAGAAGAAGGAAGGTGGGATAAGTGATTAGCTACCATGTTTTGTTTCCCTGCCTTATCGCAAATCTGGAGGTCTAATTCTTGCAACAGCAAGATCCACCAGATTAGTCGAGGTTTCGTGTCCTTCGCGAGTAACTGCCTCACTGCTATGTGATCCGAGTAGATGATGGCACGGGAACCTAGAAGGTATGGTCTGAATTTTTCTAATTCAAATACTATAGTCAGCAGCTCTTTCTCAGTAATTGTGTAGTTACGTTGAGCCTCGTCAAGCGTCTTGTTGGCGTAGTAGATGACCACGGGTTTCCTATAAATTTTCTGCCCAAGCACTACACCCACTGCGTAGTCAGATGTATCGCACATGATCTCAAAGGGTAGAGACTAGTCAGGGGATTGTAGGATTGGTGCTTGGCTAACTCGGTCACGCAGGCTTTCAAATGCGTGAATGCACCCATTCGTGATCTCAAACGGGACATCTTTTGATAGGAGATTAGTTAGGGGGTGCATGATTTTCAAGAAATCAGGAATGAATTAATGGTAAAAATCGACGTGCCCCAGAAAAGATCTGATGTCCTTGACCAAGATAGGTATAGGTAGTTTGAAAATCAAATTTACCTTAGCCCGATCAACCTGGATGCCTTTTCCAGAGATGAGGTGTCCCAAGACAATACCCTTAGGAACCATAAATGGCTCTTTTTTCAAGAAAGAACCAGATTCACGTCGATGTAACACCTGAGGATTTGGACCAACTACATGAGGCAATCATCGAAAGATGCACCGAATATCGAGAAGTCGTCCATAAAGACTTCAAGGTACTCACCTACCATAGCAGAGAATATGGTGAGCATGCACCGCTGAAAGGTGGCGGGTGCATTGCAGAGCCCAAACAGCATCCTGCGAAACGCGTATGTTCTTTAGGAGCAGGTGAAGGTGATTTTCTCTTAGTCCTCAGGATGGATTGCCACCTGATTATAACCAGAGTACTCATCCAAAAAGCAGAAGAATCAATTTCCCACTAGTTTCTCGAGTATCTGATCAATGAACGGTAGTGGGAAATGATCCTTCTTCGTGGAGACATTCAATCTTCTGTAATCAATGTAGACTCTCAACGAGTTTGCTATACGGGTCGGTATGGTCTCTTCGATTTTAGATGTAATTACGGTGAGTCCTGCCTTCTTAGGCATAACCTGGATTGGACTCACCCAACGACTGTCGAAGATCTGGTAGATGATCCCAACATCTAACCACTTAATGATCTCCTTTTTCACGACATCCTACAGGTTCGGATTCAAACGTCCCTGCATTTCACAGGATGGTCATGAGCCCTCTTCGTTATAAATGCGATGTGTGCAATACGAAGGGCTAATACCAGTCATATCATTGAGAGTCCATCCAATGGCTCTCTGATGCTACTGGAGGATAGAAATCAGTTTTGTCTCCTGATTAGATGTGAGTCGGAAATTAATATTCACACGAAACGTCTGATTGGAACCCAAAAAGACGTACTTCAGATGATCGGGAACATGTTTCAGTTCCACGACAGGATTATCAGCAGTAGAAGGTGGTTCGGGATAGGCCTCAAAAGAAAAGGTGGGAGTTGTGGGTGGGTCTAGATCGGTGCTAGGCTCCTCTATCTGTGGGGTATGATTTGCTTGGGGTTGAGGATCAGGGGTATTCAAGTCATCCTCGAGAAACAAGTCCTCAACCACAGCATTAATGTCGCACACTTGTTCTACTGCCCCACAATTAATTCCTTTCTGGGCCTTGAAGATATCAATTTTTAGAGTCTTATTCCCAAACTTCAACTCAATCTGGCCCTCTTCACAGTTAATGTTCACCCTAGCTGTTGCTAAGAATGGTCTTCCTAGTATAATTGGTGTATTCTTCAGATTCTCTGAAGTCTCCATATCCAAAACGATGAAGTCCACAGGAAAGTAGAAGTCACGGATCCGAACCAGAACATCCTCAAGAACTCCTCTAGGTGACTTGATCGAATGATCAGCTAACTGCAAGGTCACCTCAGTTGGTTTTAGCTAGTTTCCTCGAAATGATCTAGTAGATGATCTAGTAGGGACATAGGGATCAAATTGATGGAAGCTCCTAAGTCTAAGAGTGCTCTGTCGAATTCCAAATCATCGATTCTGTAAGAGATCAAAGGGGTACCGGGGTCCTTTGCCTTAGGCGGGAGTTTGCTCAAGATGGTGGAGCTAGCTTGCTCCGACAGTACGATTGGATTCCTGCCTTTGGTTTGTAGCTTACACTTAGGTGTATATACGTCCTTCAAAAATCTCGCATAAGCTAGTACATGACGATTCACATCCATCAACGGGATGTTTATTTGGACTTGCTCAAAGAGCTTGACCAGGTCTTCCTCGAGAGCCACAGGTTTGGGTTTCCTCTTTCCTTTGGTCAAGACCTCTGGAAATGGAACCTCTACAGGTTCCTCTAGAATTGGTCCAGGTTCTTGATCTGGGACAGGGGTATCCTGGATGACCAACCTAGGGTTTGCGTTTGAACTACTAAGCTGATAGTGACTCGGATAAGGTGGGTCCTGAGTTGTTTTGCCACTACAGGTAGTCACGGAATTCAGTCCTGCTTGGTTCTGGGTCGGGGTTGACAAAAGAGGTGGTTGCTGCTGATAACCCGAATATGATGTCGAAGTTTCATCCTGTCAGGTGATGGAGCAGAAAGGGTCTGATAAATGTAGTGAGCCTGGCCCTGAGCTAAGTTCATAACGTGCCTCTAGTTTGGCACATTATTTAGATTAGGCAAAGGTAGTGAAGGGAGTGCACCAGGTTGGCGAGAATTCGCCATTTGTGCGAGCTGATTACGGACCTCTATAATTTCATCCTTATGCTATTTTTGCATAGTCGCATTCGTCTTTTGAATGTCAGCCATAATTTGAAGGATTAGAGACATTTGATCTTCTCGAGATGGTCTAGATTGATAATTTGGGTTGGGCCAAGGCTGAAGCGGTTGATATGGACGAGAAGCTTGTGGTCGGGGCTGATATTAAGGTCTCTGATTTTGATTGTTCCCCGACCATGTGAAGTTAGGATGATTATGCCATCCAGGATTATAAGTGTTTGAGAAAAGATCGTTCTGGATGGCATTGAGGTCTTCGTAGGTATGAGGAACCTCGGAGAAATTAGATGAGAGTTCAGAGTTCCCCCGATTAGAGTAGGCAGATCTGGAGTTTCCTCCGAACCCTAGATCAAACAGGGGTGGATATAGATCCATCCCCTAAGAAGATCGGTGGTAGATGTTATGCATAGCCTCCCTCGTAGAGGGTGGTTGCGCAAACGAGTTTTGTGTGGAAGTGACTTGCTGCAAGTGTCGAGTCAGTTTGTCAACCTTCTTTTCGATAATCGAGACCTTGTCCAGGCGACTGGCCATTAATTCCAGATCAACGGATGTGAACAAGCCCTGCATCTCATGTGCTCCCCATGTATTCGTCAATGCACAAGCAGTCATCCGGTCAAACATGCCCATGGATTCATTATTGATGGAGTTCTCGTACATCTTCTCGAGAATCTCCCATGATTTCACAGCAATCATAGGTCTCTATTGACCTAAATTAGGCTAGAACTTAGCATAAGTTAGGGTAATTCATGCATGCATAAGCATTACTAGCACCTTTACTGCTTTCTTTTAGTTATGCATAAAATAATGCTATAATGTACTAATTAGGTGCATTATGTCAATTACAGGTAATAAGATAATCAGAAGCTAGATCTAAAGCTGAATCTAAAGTTGGATCTAAAAAATAAAGAATAACTGGTGTTGTAGCAGAGCTAGAGCAGAGGATCTAGATTAGATGCAATAGATAATAATGTAAGGGAGTTAAGGTATGCTATTCTATTAAGTAGGAATAAAGCAATAAATTGTGAAGAACTTAGGTCCATCCCTGCCCTAGGATAGCCTAGAAGCTTCCCCAAGCCTTAGCCACCCTTAGATTATGTTACTGCATCCTAGGAAACCTTAAAACCCTAATTCTAGCCTCTATCTGGACGTCCAGATGAGTTATAGGATGTCCAGAACCCTTAGCCAACTCCCACACACCTTAAACCTACTTCTACAGTGTTATTGGACGTCCAGACACTTGGTCAGACATCCAATTTCTGCAGAATACCCAAGACAGAACCTAGAATCCCTCCTGACTCTGATTGGACGTCTAGACAATAAGTCTAGACTTTTGATTTTTCATTATAAGACGTATGATAACACTATTGGACATCCAGAACTGCCCTCCAGACCTTGTTTTGAGATTCAAGCCTTGATCTTGGATCTCTAGCTCCCTAAACCCAATTCTAACCCCCTAGGAACCTAAATTAAGGTGCCTTAACCCTAGTACATCACCTCTAGACCTCCCTAAGGACCTAATTAGGTCCTTACTAAACCTAATTGACTTGGATCATGGTCAATCTCTTCAGTCTATTCAATTAGACTCATTGAGTCTAATTGAGCCCTGATCTCAGCACACACTGTCCAATTGGACTTAGTGAGAGTCCAATTGACCTAGACCTGACTTAATTGAGTTATTTTACTCTCAATTAGGTTTCCACACACCCAGTTAAACTTGTATTAAGTTTAATTTCACTTTACCTTAGTGGATTAGGGTTTACAACCCTAATTTGAGACCTACCTTGACCTAAACCCACTAGAACCTAACCTAATCAACCTAGCCACCTAAGTTTTGACCCACACACACCATCCACACGAAAATACCTAGTCTAGAGTTCTCTAAAACTCTCTACCATATGTTGTTGCCTTGGTTGCTAAAATTAGCAACCAAGAGCCATTCAATTTTTAGATCCACATTTGGTGGATCTAAAAACCACCATCCATCCTCTCTCTCACTCTCCCATGAGCTCCCACCATAGGCCTCTCTAGAGAATTCCATAATTCTCTAGAGAGCTTCACTTAGGTCTATAAAAAGACTTAAGGGGTGGCCATTTGGTCCATCTTGGTCTTTTAGCATAGCTCCACCTTCCATAAGCCATCACCACCTCGACCTCCATGTTCACGAGCTCCACCATGATGCCACCACCTCCACGCCAAGCCTAGACCAGGATCAACTTGTCCAACCTCTCTGCAAGGGCCGGCTTAAGCACCATTGGCTGCCCCTCTTTCTCTTCTCACCCATTCAAAGGCCAACGGAGCCCACCTCTGAATGCCCTTAGTTCTGCTAGACTAGATTATAGTTCTTCATAGTTTTAATGCTTTATTTACTGCTTAGTAGTGTAGCTCCATATTCTTTCCCAATGATGATGCATAATCCCCCCATAGATTCATGTATACAGTCGTTTTCTGCTAGTTAGATTTAAATTTTCCTGTATAAGCATTCCGGTACCTATGTTGTAACCACCATCATGCCTGAATGAAAATATTTATATATATTTATATGTTGAAAATCACCATGTGCCTGATTATCATCTTTTGGTGTTATTAAAGTTGCATGCTTTCAATTTCTGATATTCTGGCGACAACATATCGTGTATCAATACGTTTTTAGTATAAATCGACATGCAATTTTGAACGAGTAGAGCGAGCGAGATCGAATTTGCATTTGCATTTCCAAAGCGCCTCCCAGAGATGAACGACCGAAACTCAGGTCTCGTTATCTTAGAAATTATTTTTGTTGATCGTAGTTCGCAACTGTACTACGATGCATTTCTGATCAAATACACGCTCTACGATCCCCAACAAATGGCGTTGTTGCCGGGGAGGCAACGTCATTTTTTATTTCGATCTCTAGAATTATCACTGATAAATCTTCCTTTGCTTGTCTTTTGATGTGTAGGAAAACAGGGAAAAGCGGTATCTGCGTACACAACGAGCACAGAAAAAAAATACTAGGTGCACATCATATCTTTCTTAGTCTAGGTTTGATTTGAACCTTAGGTTAGATTTCCTTCTAGCAATTTCATTTTAAAAAAAAAGCCTATTTAGTTTCGTGAAGAAAAATGAAAAAAAAAGGCAGTTAGAATAGGTTTCCCTTTTTGAATCTTAGGATTAGTTAGTTAGTTTTGAAAAAAAAAAAGAAAAAAAAGGAAAGTTTAAAAATCTTTTGAAAAAAAAAATCTTTCTTAAAAAAAAATCATTTTGGAGGAAAGTTTGAATTTCAAATTTAAACAGCTTTTCAAAAGCTTCCCCACCACCCTCTGATTTTTAGTTAGGCTTCAAATTCTGATTTGAAAATTCAATTGCCAAAAAATTAATGAGCAAAAATTCTAAAATTCAGGCTAGACCTTCATTTTTAAACCACCTTTCAAACGGCACCATTCATTTGAAAAAATTCTAAGTACAAAATTTTTAAAAATTTGTAAAGTACAAGAGGGTCAGACTGACCAAAATTTGAAAATTTTCAAAATTTAAAAAGTAATTCTGAGCAATCCGTGAATCTATTTTGACTAAAAATGATGGGGATTGAAAGCTGATTTCACTGGCTTTAATTTCCATATTTTTCCTGAATTTTTGAACGTCATCTGATCCTGTTTCAAAGCAGAAAACTGACCAGGGATCAAAATTTCAGATCTGACCCCATGACATTTAAAATTCTCTAGAAATTCGGTTGAAACAGTAAAAATTACAAAAAAAAATATTCTATGGAAAGACAATTGAAAAAGAAATCTACTTGCCAAATTTCAACTTATTTGGATTCCAATTTTCACCAGAGAAGTATTTTTATTTCGTGGTCAGCTGAAAAGGAAAAAAAAACCTAGAATTGCATGAATCCTAGGTTATACCTTTAGGGTTACATTCTAGAGACCACATTTGGGCTAACCTAGACTTAGTCAAGTCTAGTGTTTAGCCAGTGAGCTTGGTCACCTTGTGGGCCACTCACCACAAACCCCAACTAAAGAAAAAAAGGCTCAAAATAATTTTAAAACATAAAATAAACCCGAATTCGTTGTCGTACTACTGGGTGGCTTCAACCTCTCTTGCCGAACCTGGTGACTAAGTCTGCGGGGCAGTGTCAAATGACTGCAGTTTGGGGGTAACGGAACCAGAGACATGAGTCGAAGGAAGAATCTTCTCCTTAGTCCCCTCATAACTAGACTGGCTAGGTTAGCTTGAGAGGTGAGAATCACTTTCAATCCGTTGTACGACAAATTTTTCTTCAGGAATTCAAACTTAAAATGAAAAATCTGGTCATCCAATCATAAGGACCATCTGATTGACATGGCCTTAGCCTTGTCTGGCTTGGCTACACCAACCCAGGGGTTGGGTGGTGTATGCAAGGAAGGAGGTCACTCAGACCTCGATTGGTTGGACCTTGGGAGCCCCTCCTAAGGAGGCAAGTCACCTCACTAGGACCATCTTCTCCCCCCACTTCTTCTACTCCCTTAGCCGAGATGGCTAACCCTAATCCTGGACCTAGACCTGGTTAGGATGCCGGTAATCTAGACCCGATGGCTCGTTTGGAGGCCTGGGTTGTTGAATCAGAGGAGCGGCATCAGCAGAGCATGGACCGTATCTTGACAACGCTTGACAGAATGCAGCATCCACTACAAGGAGAACAACTTCAGGATTTCTATGATCCAGTTGCACCGATCGTCGCACCCTTAGTTCGAATCCCCGTAGGTGGAGATGCTTTTGAGCTCAAACCTAATGTGATTGGTTTGATCAATAGTCATTTCTATGAAAACTCAAACGAAGATTCGTTCCAGCACTTAGAGGACTTGAGTCGACTCGCATAAACGGTTCGACCCAGGAATGTTGATCTTGGGATTGTTCTGATGAAGCTTTTCCCATTTTCTCTGAGGGACAAAGTTCCGTACTGGTTCAAGACCATCAGGAAGCCAATTGGAACCTAGCCAGAATTACGACGTGAATTCTTGCAAAAGTTCTTCCCGATTGGTCGAATGAACATGATGAGGCATGCGATCACAACTTTCTCCCAAAGAGCTGGGGAGAAGTTGCATGATGCCTTGGATCGATTTCACGACCTTCTCCGGAAATGCCCTCACCATGGTGTACCCAGATGGCACCTAGCTCAGATCTTTTACCATGGGCTGGATGACACACATCAGTATCTGGCCAATGCATCTAGTGGCGAAAATTTCCTCACAAAAGACGAGAACAGTGCATTTGAGTTGTTCAAATCTTTGGCGGAGAACTCGATGAATGCCACGTCCATGAACCAGTTCCAGCGGCTTGGTCAGCAGCGGGTTGGTGTCCATGAGGCTTACACCAAGTCTATTCGAGCCAACATGGATATCATCGTCAAGCAGCTGGATAGAATGAACCTGATCGAAAAAGAGATTGACCAAATTAGTCAGGGTCAATCTGACCTGAACTTTGCTGCTCCAAGACCCTCCTATGCACTCCAAGATCCTCCTGCTCGAGTTAATCTACTCACTCGGGATGCATCCTCTCCTTATTTACGAGATCCTGCATATCAGGATCCCGTAAATAATCTCGATCTGGCACCATATGACCAGGGTTACACACCACCCGCTGACTATAATAAATATCCCCTTGATGGATATACATCTCAGACGTCTTCGGCCTATGAAGATGTCAGTGTTGTTCAAGGATACGGGCGTAATAACCCGTACTTAGAGATGTATAACCCTGGTTGGCACTAGCATCCGAACTTCTCCTGATCTGGTAACTCACAGAGACCACATCAAGACCTACACTACCAAACCAGGTAATATGGGAATGCGCAAAACACATACCCTAGGTAGCAGCCATTCCCATCTTAGCAGTAGTAACCACGTTCTATATACCAGCCGCTACACCAAGCTGCCAATCACCCTCTAAAGTGGGTTGACCCTCTGGAGGCAATGAAAGAGGAGTTGCAAGAATCGATGAGGAAGTCTACGCAGGATAGCTTGCAGATAATGAAGGCGATGGCTAACCAGATATAGACTATACAGAACATGCAAAACCAGCTGTTGTAGGAGCATAGGACTCAGGGAGCCTTGCCCTCCCAACCTATCTCGAACCCTTGGTATGTGTAGAACCAAGGCGCCCTGCCTAGGTTTCAGGCACCACAGGGACAGGCACACGCCATATTACAGGCACCTCCTACACCACCTGGTTACTCTCAAGGCCAGCCGCCTTTGATGCAGAACCCTGCATACTCTGCCCCTTCTGCTCCCCCACCACCTCATGGATAGCAAGCCGATGCAAATGTTGTCTCATTGAGGAGTGGAAGGAAGACATTCGACCCACCACATAGGCAAGCGGGTCCTAATTTTTCTCTCCCTTCGCCACAGGCAAGTTCGACTCCTTTATTTCAAGAGTCACCTACGGTAAAAAAGGGTAAGAGGCCACTTGACCCTGAGATTCCCGTCCCTTTTCTCGAGGCTTTGACGTGAAATGTAGTACGGAAGAAGGACACATGGAATTTTGAGGACCTGAAGTCAATGTTCAAGGAAGTACATATTCAGGTCCCTCTCCTCGAGGCAATTGATCACATCCCTGCTGTCTCTAGGTTCTTCAAGGACTATTGTACCCTGAAGCGACAGCCTAAAATTAGACGACAGGTGGTACTGTCAAAAGAGGCTAGCGCCGTGATTCTAGCTGACTTACCGCTGAAAAAGAAAGACCTTGGTACCCCACTCATATCCTGCTTCTTGCAGGATTCTCCATTTGATCAGGCCCTTCTAGATCTGGGTTCTTCCATCAACCTGACTCCCACTGCCATATTTGATCAATTTCGACTTGGGGAGTTAAAGTCAACCTCGGTCATGATTCAGCTAGTTGATAGATCAGTAAAAACACCGAGGGGGTGGTTGAGAACATGATCATAAAAGTCCGTGGATTATGCTTTCCCGCAGACTTTTTCGTTCTCAATATGGAGGTTCCTCCTAATCTCCGAGATGCACCAATCATTTTGGGTCGCCCATTTCTAGCAACAGCCCTAGCAAACATTGATTGTGCATCCGGGTGTATGGAGATAACTCTAGGTAATGAGCGACTTCAACTTGACATATTCAAGGCATCAAGGAATTTTGACTGTGATCGCATAGAGGAGGATGGTGAAGATGAAGATTCGGCATACTGTGGTAACATTGGGCTCCTTTGTGACGACCCAATGTCTCATTCGTCTGCACTATCAAGGTTCTTGGACCTCGATCCACACGGGACTGAGACCATTGCACTGCACATATCTCCCCAAGGTTTCGATTGTTTAGGGTGTGTTTCTGACCACAGCACCCCTGAATCGAGCTATCCTGATCCGTACACTACTGGATTGCCCCTGTTGTTACAAGAAGACCTGACCACAGCTAACGAGTTTCTCGTTAAAACAGTCACAACTGATTATCTCACAGGTAGAGAATCAGCAGGAATTCACACGCATCCAGATCATCAGATTCCCACCTTCGAGTCTGCTCCTCCTATTCCCATTTCTGACTCTGACCCACCCGTGATTGAATTGAAGCCCTTACCTGACTCACTTAAGTATGTGTTCTTGGGCGAAAATGAGACATACTCGGTCATTATTAGTGCTCACTTAACCCAAGAATAGGATCATCAACTGATTTCGATTTTACATGACCATAGGGCTACTATAGGGTGGAGCATTATTGATCTTCGCGGTATTTTCCCCTCATATTACACCCATCACATTTACACGGATGAGGGGGTGAAACATTCGAGACAACCTCAAAGACGGCTAAACCTAAATATGCTAGAGGTTGTTAAGGAGATCATCAAATGGCTGGATGTAGGTATTGTATACCCAATCTTTGACAACCAATGGGTGAGTCCGATCCAGATAGTGCCCAAGAAAGTAGGACTCACCTAGTGAAAAATGATCAAGGCAAATCCATTCCGACCCGCACTGTGACATCATGGTTGGTCTGCATCGACTATAGGAAACTAAACATAGCTACCCAGAATGATCACTTTCCTTTGCCTTTCATTAATAAGATCTTGGAACGGTTAGTTGGACGCAGTTTCTTTTGCTTTCTGGATAGATACTCTGAGTATAATCAAGTAGCGATTAGCTTGGAAGATCAAGATAAGACTACATTCACATGGCCCTTTGGAACATTTGCTTTCAAGCAGATGCCCTTTGGCCTCTGCAACGCACCAGCAACATTTTAGAGTTGTATGATGGCCATCTTCTCTAACATGATTGGGGACTATGTGGAGGTGTTCATGGATGACTTCTCCGTTTTCGGAGATGATTTCGCATCTTGTCTTGATAACCTCACCAAAATCCTGAAACGGTGTATTGAGGCAAACCTAGTACTCTCCTGGGAGAAAAGCCACTTCATGGTGAGAGATGGCATAGTATTAGGTCACAGGATCTTTAAAAATGAACTCGAGGTCGATCGAGCTAAATCGAGATTATTTCCCACTTGCCGCCACCTAGCTCGGTCAAGCAGATCAGATCATTCTTAGGCCACGTCAGCTTCTATTGGAGATTTATACGTGATTTCTCGAAAATTGCACGACCTTTGACAAATCTCCTTGTTGCCGATGCCCCATTCGAATTTGACACCTCTTGTCTTAGCACCTTCAAGACCTTACGAAGTGCTATCTCTGATTCCCTGATTCTCCAACCACCCGACTAGTCGCTTGATTTCGAGATGATGTGCGACGCTTCTGATTTCGTCGTCAGTGCTGTTTTAGGCCAGCGTCGGGAGAAACAACCTTTTGTCATATACTATGCTAGCAAGATGATGAATGAGGCTCAGTGTAATTATACTGTCACCGAAGAAGAACTGCTAGCAGTAGTATTCAGGTTGGCGAAACTCAGATCTTATCTATTAAAGTCCAAAGTTATCATCTTCACTGACCACTCCGCCCTCCGGCATTTGTTGGCAAAGAAGGATGCCAAACCCTAGCTCATCAGATGGATCCTTCTATTGCAAGAATTTGATATTGAAATCTGCGACAAAATCGGAAAGCAAAATGTTGTGGCGGATCACCTATCCAAACTGGACCCAGCCCATATTCCTTATTCCCTGCCTATCCATGACCAATTTCCGGCTGAATCACTTTTGGCAGTTCACTATGTTGAGTTCCCCTGGTACACGGATATTGCAAACTATCTTGCCGCAGGCAAGATTCTCGCAAACCTATCCAAGGACCAGAAACTCAAATTTACTGCAGAGGCTAAATCCTATCTCTAGGATGACCCACTGCTCTTCCGCATTAGAGCGGATTAGATTATTAGAAGATGCGTCCCAAATTCTAAGATCCCCAGTGTGTTATCTTTCTGCCACAACAATGCTTGTGGTGGTCATTTCTCGGGACGGAAAACCGCTGCAAAAATTTTGTAGTCGGGATTTTTATGGCCAACTATTTTCAAAGATACACACGAATATGCCTAGCACTGTAAACGATGCCAGTCAATCGGTTCTATGACCAGGAGAGACATGATGCCACTCCAGCCCATCATGGTTGTAGAAGTGTTCGACGTCTGGGGCATCAATTTTATGGGCCTGATAATACCACGCAAGGGGGTAGTAATTAGGTTGAATATGGCCCATCTTTAGAATAAAAGGCACAACATAAAGTAGAATAGGAGCATTGCATGCATCAAGTACCAAGATTGCTTATAAACTGTATTAATGGCCATTTGTGTAAAGCATTTGTCAAAGCAGGCCTCAGATGAGCAATCGGACCGCACGGATGGATTCAGGACGACGAACGGAGTCTAACGGACTCAAAATCGGCCAAATCCGACATCCGGAGCTCCCATAATGGGCCCAAGAAATCCTGACCGTTGATCTGGAGATCAACGGCCTAGAACGTGCCATGTCGCCCCGCCCCCGCCGCCCGCACGCCCCCAAGCCAGCCAAGGACGCATCTCGACCGTTGATCTTCGATCGAACGGCCGAGATCCGCGCGCTCGCCCGCGGTCGCCACGACAAAGCGCGGGCGTGGCGCAACGGTTAGCGCGCACGCCCGCGTCGCGGCGACGCGCGTTCGAATCGCACGGAGCGGAAATCACTTGCGGGCGAAGGGCGCGGCAAAATTGAGCCGCGCGATCAGAAGCGAGCGGCTAGGATCGCGCCACGCGGCGCGACGACAGCGCCCCACCTCCCACGCGCGCGCGCACGCCGGGCGGAAACGCGCGCGCGCACGCACGCCCGAAGCGCGATCCTAGCGCAGGCGCGGGAGGATCTCAGCCGTCCGATCATCAATCGGACGGCTCTCGTTCGACGTCCACGGATCGCGCCTGAAGAGAGAGAGGGGCGGGCGGCTGACCGGCGGCAGAAGGCCTTCACCGACGTATATGGAAGCGGTTTTAGCGACGTTCTGGATGTCGCTAAAGCACATTCTTCTTTTAGGAAGCCCTTAACTCTATTTAAACCCCCTTCTACCACCATTCAAGGCATCCTCTCCCACTTGCAACTACTCCACTCCTCTCCTAGCTAGTCTTAGGCACTCTTGTAATCGCCGGAGACGACGAGCCGCCGACGGAGCCTCCTCCACCGCCGTGGCTGCCTCGTCGCTCTCCACTCTCTCTCTACCTCTCTCTCTCTCTTTTAAGCTTTCATTTACTTTTGTTGAAGCATGTATTTAATATTGTAAACCATGAACTATGAATGCATGTTTAATGAAATTATTTTTCATTTAGTTGCCTTTTTAATTTCTGTTTAAAGTGCATGATCAAAACCAAGAGCTTTCTAACCCTAAACTCTCTCTATCTCTCGCTTTTCAAAACCGTTTCTTTCGCAAGCAAAACTCCGCCTTTTTCGTGACAACAAGTGGTAAACAAAATCCGATTTCCACGCCTCCCTGAGATCGACACTCGGACTCACCTCCGTTTACTTCTTTTAAAACCGACGTATCAAGTGCAACTATAACGACACCTCTTAACACACACGCACGAAGGCACGTCAGTTTTTGGCGCCGTTGCCGGGGAGGCAACGGATTTGTTTTATCACCTCCATTCCACCTTCATTCTCATATCTTCTAATGCCCTATTTTCCTTTTTACTTGACGGTTGCAGGAATTCGGCGCATGGACGGCGAAGCGACGCATTCCACTATGGTAGCAAGGAAGTAGGCGCCTCGAGGACCGATAGTAAGTACTCTCTCTCTCATTGTTTGCTTGCGTGAAAAATCTAAAAAAAAATCATAAAAACTAAAAAAATTGGCGTGGTGAATGATTGCTTGACCCACATTCTTAACACATCACCCTACAAAAAAATGTACACTCTAATATGCTGGATAAATTCTTGGAGTGCTCTTTTCTCTTTCTCTTGAGTGGTGTTTGCGAAGCCACCGTGAGTTGACCTGGGCCGCACCACTCAACCCTAAAACTGACTCATCTAATAGAAGCTGCATGATTATCAGGATGAGTACACTAGGGTTTTAGAGCCTCTACAAAAAGGAAATCTACTTTCACTAAGTTGTGTGCAGAACTTGACGTGCCCACTGAAACTTGTTTGAAAAAAATTAAGACACGTCAACCCTAAAAAGTACTTAAGTAAGGATGAACACTAAAAAGACACTATATCTTAACAAATCCTTACTTGAAAATCATGTTTTGCTAGAAGCACACACTTTGAAAGTAGAACATTAAGAGGCACCACCCCAATCAACGCCTCATCACATCACCCTAAGCACAAGCACTATCCTAGCCCTTTAAAACTGAGTAGACGTGCCCTAGGCAGGACTGAGTTAAGTCTCAAAAGGTGAGGTTTTGTCTGCTAGGCACTTGGCTTTCATTCCCTTGGTAGAATCTGGTGACTAGGCTGCGGGGCAGTGTCAAACGACCGTGGTTGTGGGGTCTATGGAACCGGAGGCGCAAGCCAAAGGAAGAACCTTCCCTGCAATCCCCTCGTAATCAACCTGGCCAGATTAGCCTTGAGAAGGGAAGTCCAGTGCTTACGGACTTAATCACCCTTTGTGAGATTTCTAGGTCTCCTAAGGAATACACCATAAGGATTAGGCTTGCGTGCTTGATTGAAACACATTTCTCGCATCTGTCGCCCTCCGCATCCCCTCCAGTTCTTCTCTAGTGTATGCACGGGAGGCGCTCACTGCATCCCGAATTGTGTGTTTTGGGGCAGGAATCTAGGCGACGTAATTCTGTTGAAAACATGGCTGAACCTAGGGTAGATGAGGCTGAAGATCAACCCCCACCAGATGCTATGGTTGTCGTCCAGGCTCAAATCAATGCTAACCATCGGCTTCAGCAACGACAAATCCACACCATCATGCAAGCCATACAACGGTTACAGAACCCGCAAGAACAACCACCACCTTTCAATGACATACCAGGACAACCACCACTTGATTTACCACCATTTCAGAACCAGCCAAGACCCCTCCGTGATTTCTATAACCCTTCTGCCATTAGAGTCGAGCCACACCTTAGGATCCCCGAAGGGGGAGACGATTTTGAGCTAAAACCTAATGTATTAAGTCTAATCCAGAGCCACTTTCATGGAAGCTCAAATGAAGACCCCTTTCAGCACCTAGAAGATCTCGACCGCATAGCAAGAACAGTAAAACCTAGGAACATTAGCCTTGATATTGTTCTAATCAAGATGTTCCCTTTCTCATTAAGAGACAAGGCTTCTCATTGGCTTAGAACCCTAGGTAGACCCATCACCACCTGGGAGGAACTGAGGCATGCATTTTTAAAGAAATTCTTCCCCATAGGAAAGACCAATGCCCTCAGAAGAGCTATCACTACCTTCACACTCCAGGGTGGGGAACAATTTCATGAGGCGTGGGAAAGATTCAATGAACTTTTGAGGAAATGCCCACACCACGAAGTTCCAAGGTGGCAATTGGCCCAGATCTTCTACCACGGTCTGGATAGCAACCTACGGAACTTCGTCGATGCCTCATGCGGGGGAAACTTCCTAAACAAAGACGAGGAGAGCGCGTTTGAGCTCTTTGAGTCTATGAGCGAGAATTCGCTCAACAATGCCTCCATGAACCAGTTTAACAGATCCAGTCAACCCCGTGGTGGGATTTATGAGGTGCAAGCAAATTCTGGAATGGTTGACATGGACATTATTGCCAAAAAGTTGGATCGAGTGGAATTGGTGGACAAGAAGATTGATGAGCTTCTAAACCAGACCAGGAACCCCTTGCAGACTTTCACCATAGCAAAAGGAGCACATAATGTTGACCTGGTCCAACCCTTCACCCAACTAAACCTGGAACAACCCCCAACCATGTTCCAAGGAGGGACCTTTGCTCCCTCGACCCTTGATTACTCCCTTCCTTCTTCATCAACATCGGCTATTCTAGAAGATGTGCAAGCCGTCCAAGGATATGCAAAACCTGACCCTTTCTCCAACACTTACAACACCGGCTGGCGTAATCACCCCAACTTTGGTTGGACAAACCAGAAACTACCGCAATTCCAAAACCAGCCCAGGCCAAACCAACAGCCACACTTGCCCCCCTATCAGCAAGGACCACCAGTTAGACCCCAATATAACCAAAATAGGGCGGCCCCTCCCCCACAAAACCAAATGGACACCCTAATAAAGATGATGGCTGACATGAACCAAAAACATCAGGAAGAAATGGCCTTGGTAAAGGGACAGTTAAGCCAACTCTTGGACTGTAAACAGCAAGGATCTCTACCTTCCCAACCACAACCAAACCCACGAAACATAATTAACAGAGGCCCCAATTCGCAAGGGTTCCAAGGCAACCCCGGGCAGGCTCATATGGTCCAACCGGCTCCACAAACACCTCCTGGGTTTGGCGCCTCTTCATCCTCATCTTCTCAAGGATCACCCCATGGCCCCAATGCCTCTGCGAATGCGGTGACCTTGAGAAGCGGCACCAAAACCCAGGATCCCAAATGGCCGACTCTCCCCGAGACTTTACCCGACTTAGAAGAAGCACCAACCAAGGACCCAAACATGGAACCAATCCAGACACCCTATCCTGAGGCCTTGGAAACAATCAAGAGAAAAAAGAATACTGTGGAAACTGAGGAGCTGATGGAAATTTTTAAACAAGTACAGATTAATATTCCGCTTCTAGAAGCTGTCAAACACATCCTCGCTTACGCCAAGTTCTTAAAGGATGCCTGTACACCCAAGCGTAAGCCGAGACCTCAAGCACCTAGGAAGGTTGTACTCTCTGAGCAAGCCAGTTCCGTGATATCAAGCAACCTTCCACTCAAACGAACTGACCCAGGAGCACCCCTGATTTCCTGCAACATCGGGGACATGACATTTGATAGAGCGCTCCTGGACCTAGGTGCTTCTATCAACCTAATTCCCACAACCTTGTACCACCAATTTGGTTTTGGGGAGCTAGCACCAACCCCTGTCACCATCCAGCTGGCGGATAGATCAGTGAAAACCCCGAAGGGGGTTGTCGAGGGCGTGATTGTACGGGTCAAGGACTTCTATTTCCCAGTCGACTTTTTGGTGCTCGACATGGAAGTCCCTGAAAAATTACAGAACACACCCATAATCTTAGGCAGACCTTTCTTAGCCACGGCTAAAGCAAACATCGATTGCGACACAGGATGTATGGAAATCGCCTTCGGAGACAGGAAAATGTAATTAGATATCTTCCGGGCAACAAAGTCTTTTGATTGTGATTACATTGAGGAACATGATCCCGTGGAAACTTTAATCGAGGAATGCCTTACCCTCAATTCTGTCTCAGACCACCAAACCCGTAGTTCTGACTCGCCACCATCATTACCTGTGGACCTCTGTAAGGCTGAGTATCATCACATGACACCATTTGAAGAAATCAATGTTGATCAACTACCGCCCTTTCCATTCCCATCGACTGTGGTCCCACCCGCACCTGAACTTAAACCATTGCCCGAGAATCTCAAGTACGTCTTCTTGGGACCTGGCCAGACCTTCCCAGTGATTATTAATTCCCATCTAACCAAGGATCAGGAACTAAGGTTGACTGCAACTCTTTCAGAACATCGGGCCGCCATTGGTTGGACCATCTCAGATCTAAGAGGAATTAGCCCCACCTATTGCACCCACAAGATTTACCTGGAAGACGGGGCCCGACCTTCCCGCCAGATGCAGAGACGGTTAAACCCTAACATGCGGGAGGTCGTTAAAAAAGAAATTATCAAGTGGCTCGACGCCGACATCATCTACCCTATCTCTGATAGCCCCTGGGTGAGCCCCACTCAAGTGGTTCCAAAGAAGGCTGGGCTCACCGTTGTCACTAATGATCATGGCGAATCCATTCCCACTCGCACCACCACCGCATGGCAGGTGTGTATTGATTATAGGAAGCTTAACGAAGCCACTAAGAAGGACCACTTCCCCTTGCCATTCATTGACCAAATCCTTGAAAGATTGGCAGGGCAGAAGTATTTTTGCTTCCTGGATGGATATTCAGGATATAACCAAGTCGCAATTGCTCCGGAAGATCAGGAAAAGACCACATTCACTTGCCCGTATGGCACATTTGCATTCCGTCGAATGCCGTTCGGGTTATGCAACGCACCCGCGACCTTCCAGCGTTGCATGCTAGCCATTTTTTCAGAAATGGTGGGTGAATACTTGGAGGTCTTTATGGATGATTTCTCTGTATTCGGGAATTCATTCGACCATTGTTTGAGCAACTTGGAGAAAATCCTGAAACGATGTATCGAGGTTAACTTGGTGTTAAGTTGGGAAAAGAGCCATTTTATGGTTCAAGAAGGAATTGTCCTCGGACACATCGTTTCGCATAAGGGCATCGAGGTAGATCAAGCTAAGGTTGATTTAATTTCCAAACTTCCTCCACCTAGTTCGGTCCGACAGATTCGTTCTTTCCTAGGACATGTTGGCTTCTACCGAAGGTTCATCAAAGACTTTTCCAAACTTTCCAAACCCTTGACCGACCTTCTAGCCAACGACGCAACTTTCCACATGTCTCCTGATTGCACCCAGGCTTATCATACCCTCCGGGACTTAGTCTCCACCGCACCTGTACTTCAACCCCCAGACTGGTCCCAGGATTTTGAGATTATGTGTGACGCATCAGATTTTGCCATAGGCGCTGTCCTGGGACAAAGGCAAGACAAGAAGCCCGTGGTGATCTACTACGCGAGCAAAACGTTGGACGAGGCCCAACGTAATTATACGGTCACAGAAAAAGAGTTGCTTGCTGTAGTCTTTGGACTGGAAAAATTCCGATCATACTTGCTGGGATCCCACGTGACTATCTACACCGACCATTCAGCCATCCGGCACCTGTTGGCCAAAAAGGACGCAAAACCCAGGCTCATCAGATGGATCCTGCTTTTGCAGGAATTTGACCTGGAAATCCAAGACAAGGCCAGATCGAAAAATGTGGTGGCTGACCACCTGTCAAGACTTCATCCAGACCACATTGGACCCTCCCTACCTCTATCTGATACCTTCCCTGATGAACACATCCTAGCCGTGCAAGACAAGAAAATGCCATGGTATGCTGACTATGTCAACTACCTGGTTATAGGACAAACCCCGCACAGCTGGTCCAGACAGCAACGAGACAGGTTCTTGGCTGAGGCCAAGCACTATTTCTGGGATGATCCCATGCTGTTTCGCCTCTGTGCTGATCAGATCATCAGGAGGTGCCTCCCCGAAGACAAGGTTCAGAGTGTGCTTTCCTTTTGTCATGACCAAGCATGTGGCGGCCATTTCTCTGGCAAGAAAACAGCTGCAAAAGTTTTGCAGTCTGGATTTTATTGGCCGTCCCTATTCAAGGATGCACACATCTTTGCCAAGACTTGCTCACGATGCCAAACACTAGGGACAATGACCAAAAAAGATATGATGCCCCTTCAGCCCATTTTGATTGTCGAAATTTTCGACGTTTGGGGTATCGATTTTATGGGCCCCTTTCCACCATCCAACGGCTTCGAGTATATCTTGGTCTCGGTAGACTATGTTTCCAAATGGATTGAAGCCGTCGCCACCCGACAATGCGATCACAAGACGGTCATGGACTTTGTAAAGAAGAACATCTTTTCCCATTTTGGAATACCCAAGGCCATGATCAGTGATGGTGGAAGCCATTTTATCCATTCCCAGTTCCGTGCCCTACTTAGAAAATACGGGGTAAACCACCGCATTGCCACCCCGTATCATCCACAAACAAATGGGCAGACTGAGGTCTCAAACAGACAAATCAAGAACATTTTACAGAAGACTGTGAGACCTGACAGGAAAGACTGGTCCACACGACTTGATGATGCCCTGTGGGCATACAGGACTGCTTTTAAGACCCCGATAGGCATGTCACCTTACCGCTTGGTCTTTGGCAAAGCTTGCCATCTCCCTGTCGAATTGGAACACCGGGCTTACTGGGCTGTTAAGCAATGTAACATGGATCCTCAGTTAGCTGGTGCGCAAAGGACTCTTCAATTATCTGAGCTTGAAGAAATTCGTCGGGACGCCTTTCACAATAGTCGGCTATATAAGGAGAAAATGAAAGCCGTCCACGACCGACTCATTCATAGGAAAACCTTTGAGCCAAACCAACAAGTCTGGCTATTTGATGCACGCCTGAAACTCTTTCCAGGGAAACTTAGGTCCAAATGGACAGGACCATTTCGGGTGGTCAAGCCCTATTCCAATAGGGCAGTCGAAATCGCCGATCTTAATACCGGGCACACCTTTACAGTCAATGGTCAAAGATTGAAGCATTTCCTGGCCCAGGTACCCCCCAAGGAAAGTGTCACCCTTGTTGAGGGCTGACACCAGGCACCGCCCAGCTGGAGGCGTTAAACTCAGCGCTTCCTGGGAGGCAACCCAGTGGATTCAGACTGATCTGGTAGTTTACGTCACTCAGGTACTATCTTTTTGAACCCTTTTGCATCCATACATCTGCCAATGAGGACATTGTCCAACTTAAGCATGGGGGGGATGGTAAACTGCATAATCCTGAGCTTAATTAATCAGTCTGAATGAATAAATTAATTGAAAAAAAAAAAAAAGAATTTAGGAAGAAAAACTTAGGCATTAGAAACTTGTCAATAGTGGGAAATAATACAAAAAGAACTTAAACACTTAGACTTTTCAGGCCTTCAGGCTTAATTAGCCCTGGTGTCCATTAAAATATGGATTTAGCGGCGAACCCTTGCAACTTTAAGCTATTCTAATCCACCTAATAAATAAGGTAATAAGTATACGACTTATCAACTCACCCTCTAACTCAGGAAAACTTTGAGTCTAAGCATCTACACACATTTTTGCACAGACTCACTTCTCGAAGATTTTGACAGAAATTGGGTAGCTAATGAACTCTCTAGGGTGGTATGGCTGGCAAGTTGTCGTGGGTAACAGCCCATTGGCAGGTTGTCCAGAACCCAGCCACAGGCCATTTCTTTTTCACTGCCTCTAGGTACATTTGAGATTAGGGAAGCCACCTACGTAAAAAAAAAAAAAAGGGAAAAGAAGAAAAGAAAATAAACCACACTTCACCGCACAAGTATGGCTGGCAAGTGATCGTGGGTAACAGCCCATTGGTCGGTTGTCCAGAGCCCAGCTCAATAATTGCACAAAAAAAGAAGACCAAAAACACCTAAGGAAGAAGCGGGGAAGTAGTACAAGCCGGGGAGATATACACTGGAAAATCCTTGTGTTGACCCCAAGTAAAATGAACGCAGGGAGAAAGCTACCAATCGAACAAATACACCTTCAGGCAAAAATTTATTTTCTTTTCCGGTCACCTAGAGGCGTAGAAACTCGAAGTCTGTCTCAATTACCGTTAAGTAAGTCTATCACAACATTCACACCAAGATGCTTAGCACTTAGGGTTTTGACCGAGTTTTGGGTGGGTTTGGTAGCCGTAAAAAGTTACCAACCCACACTGAATTCTAAAAATTCTAAAAAGACATATATAGATATATACGTATATATAAGTATAGTTATATATACAAAGCAAGGATTCGGGCGATTCGTATTTTGGCAGACACCCGGGCGCTGCTTAGTCTTTGTAGATTAAGATCTTCGTATAGTTCCTCTTATTGACAAGTAACGAAGCGCCTAAGCAATTACTTCTTGAATTCGCCAAAGAAATAAAGGCTAGAACAAACCTTGCTAGGGACTAGCAAGGAGTAAGCATGGGGGTATGATAATACCACGCAAGGGGGTAGTAATTAGGTTGAATATGGCCCATCTTTAGAATAAAAGGCACAACATAAAGTAGAATAGGAGCATTGCATGCATCAAGTACCAAGATTGCTTATAAACTGTATTAATGGCCATTTGTGTAAAGCATTTGTCAAAGCAGGCCTCAGATGAGCAATCGGACCGCACGGATGGATTCAGGACGACGAACGGAGTCTAACGGACTCAAAATCGGCCAAATCCGACATCCGGAGCTCCCATAATGGGCCCAAGAAATCCTGACCGTTGATCTGGAGATCAATGACCTAGAACGCGTCACGTCGCCCCGCCCCCGCCGCCCGCACGCCCCCAAGCCAGCCAAGGATGCATCTCGGCCGTTGATCTTCGATCGAACGGCCGAGATCCGCGCGCTCGCCCGCGGTCGCCACGACAAAGCGCGAGCGTGGCTCAACGGTTAGCGCGCACGCCCGCGTCGCGGCGACGCGCGTTCGAATCGCGCGGAGCGGAAATCACTTGCGGGCGAAGGGCGCGGCAAAATTGAGCCGCGCGATCAGAAGCGAGCGGCTAGGATCGCGCCACGCGGCGCGACGACAGCGCCCCACCTCCCACGCGCGCGCGCACGTCGGGCGGAAATGCGCGCGCGCACGCACGCCCGAAGCGCGATCCTAGCGCAGGCGCGGGAGGATCTCAGCCGTCCGATCATCAATCGGACGGCTCTCGTTCGACGTCCACGGATCGCGCCTGAAGAGAGAGAGGGGCGGGCGGCTGACCGGCGGCAGAAGGCCTTCACCGACGTATATGGAAGCGGTTTTAGCGACGTTCTGGATGTCGCTAAAGCACATTCTTCTTTTAGGAAGCCCTTAACTCTATTTAAACCCCCTTCTACCACCATTCAAGGCATCCTCTCCCACTTGCAACTACTCCACTCCTCTCCTAGCTAGTCTTAGGCACTCTTGTAATCGCCGGAGACGACGAGCCGCCGACGGAGCCTCCTCCACCGCCGTGGCTGCCTCGTCGCTCTCCACTCTCTCTCTACCTCTCTCTCTCTCTTTTAAGCTTTCATTTACTTTTGTTGAAGCATGTATTTAATATTGTAAACCATGAACTATGAATGCATGTTTAATGAAATTATTTTTCATTTAGTTGCCTTTTTAATTTCTGTTTAAAGTGCATGATCAAAACCAAGAGCTTTCTAGCCCTAAACTCTCTCTATCTCTCGCTTTTCAAAACCGTTTCTTTTGCAAGCAAAACTCCGCCTTTTTCGTGACAACAAGTGGTAAACAAAATCCGATTTCCACGCCTCCCTGAGATCGACACTCGGACTCACCTCCGTTTACTTCTTTTAAAACCGACGTATCAAGTGCAACTATAACGACACCTCTTAACACACACGCACGAAGGCACGTCAGGGCCCTTGTCTGAAATCGCATGTCTTCGAGTACATATTACTAGCTGTTGACTATGTCTCGAAGTGGGTCGAGGCCATCCCGGCGAGACGGGCTGATCATAAGACCGTCATTTCTTTCATACGAGAATACATCTTCGTGAGATTCGGAATATCCCGCGCTTTGATTAGCGATGGGGGAAGCCACTTCATCCACGCCCACTTCAGGTCATTATTAAAGAAATACGGTGTACATCGCCATATAGCCACCCCGTATCACCTGCAGACCAATGGGTAGGCTGAAGTGTCTAACCGTTAGATCAAGTTGATTCTCCAAAAGACGATTAGACCAGACAGGAAGGACGGGTCTGATAAATTAGTTGATGCACTCTGGGCATATTGGACCGCGTACAAGGCCCCACTCGGAATGTCACCATATTGTATGATATATGGCAAGGCCTGTCACCTTCCTGTAGA
Source organism: Thalassia testudinum (assembly GCA_037157565.1). NCBI lineage: Eukaryota > Viridiplantae > Streptophyta > Magnoliopsida > Alismatales > Hydrocharitaceae > Thalassia > Thalassia testudinum. The sequence goes on from JAZHRO010000055.1 coordinate 56,958,598, forward strand.
GTTGGAACACCGCGTCTTTTGGGCGATGTGAAAATGTAACCTTGACCTCGATGCGGAAGGTCAAGAACGGAAACTCTAGCTCAGCGAATTGGAAGAGATCCAGTGGGAGGCCTATGAGAATGCATTGATATACAAGGACAAGACCAAGGCCTTTCATGACTACCACATCCAGAGGAAAGCATTCACGCCCAACCAGCAAGTCTGGTTGTTTGATTCGCGACTGAAACTTTTTTCAGGGAAGCTCAAGTCCAAGTGGACTGGCCCATATGTTGTGATTCACCCATATCCTAATGGGGCGATCCAAATCAGGGACCCAAAATATGGGCATGTATCTACGGTAAATGGCCAGCGCCTCAAGCCATTCATGGCCTAGGAACCTCCTCCAGCTGACGAACTCATTCATCTTATCGAGGATATCTGAGTAAGTTCTCGCTCAGCTGGAGGCGTTAAACTCAACACGGATAGCATATCCCACATTCTACCATCACCTATTCATAACCATTTTTATACATAGCATAATTTTCTTTTAAGCATATTTCTCTTGCATATTGCATACTGTCTGGTTGGCCGATGCTGAACGTTAAAATTTCAGGAACAATTCTAGGTGATCTCTACCCACTTACTCCCTGCTGTATTCATTTTATTTTATATTCATGCATGAGGACATGCAAGAACTTAGGCATGGGGGGGTAGATATGACAAAACTGAAAATTTTTATGCCAACATTTAGGAAAATCCCAAAGCTGCATGTCAAACGTACTTTAGGATCCTAAATAAAAGAACAACCGACTCCACCTCCAAGGCTCACATTGGAGCTAAAAATCGTCTGCAATAGCCACTTTTGACTCACCTGCTCACCTCTTGTTCTAAATTTAGGGTCAAGCTGAATGTAACCCAAAAGGAAAATTTCATGAAGTATGAATATAAGAGGTTACTTGTTTATAGCATATATACATAATGCATCCATGAATAAGATTATCTTATTAAGAGAATGCATTAGGGATTTTATCCTCTAGTTGATTCTTGTAATCTGGATCCAGTACAATTTTTCACACACACGTAGAATTTGCAATGGATTCACGGTGAAAGCTAATAAACGTCTTTAGTCTGTCGAGAAGAAGTAGTGCTTCTTCTCCTGAACCCTTGGATAGTGTTTTGGGAATCAGGCAGATTTTCTTCCAAAAATCCACCAAATAGTGTGAGATGAGAGTAGAGTCTACTGGTGCTCTAAGATTAGTGCAAGGAATCTGGAATCCTAGATAATTAGGTGATGATACTCAGAGATAAGGCATAGTTTTCGTTCTCGGTTCCTGCGTATACATTTTGTATGAATTTTGAGAGCCACCAAATAAGGCAAATACGCGGAGAGTGAGTTTTCATAAAACTAGGGCTAAGGTGGATGGTTACGACCATTCTTTACAGAATCCTCGACTAAAGGAGGGTATTGATGTCAAGGTCAGAAATATACCGTCCTATTCGTCTCTTCCGATTCCTTGAGCAGGCACTTCCACCAAATAAGTCACCCAATGTCTCTTGGGTACTACCAATCCCTAATAATACCTCCTCAATAAAGTTCATGGATGTGTGCTAGTTATGTTGTGTTCGAAAAAAAATGAAAAAAAAAATTACATAAAAAAAGAAAAAAAAAGCAAAAAAATGAAGAAAAGAAAGAAAAATTGAAAAAAATTAGAAAAAGAAGAAAAGGCAAAGAAAAAAAAAGTGAATATTTAGTGTTTATTTCAGTTGCATTAAGGTAATATTACCAAATAAATTTAAGATCTACCAAATATGACCTTAACCCACCTTTCTTGTGTTTCTGACCACCCGAATACTGGCTGAGGAATTCTGACTTAGTGTTAGAGTTATGGAAACTCAATTAAAGTATTAATGCCAAGTGAGACCACCAAATACAGGTCATATGTGTGAATCGGGTGAGACTGTGAGCTCTAAGAAAAAGAAAGAAAAGAAAAGAAAAAGAAAAAGAAAAAGAGAGAATGAATACAAAGGAACCAAAAGAGAGCATAGTTTTTCTCGTCATTCTCTGAGTTGAGTTACGTAATAATTTGGGAATCTAGATTCTATAGTACTAATCTCTATGTAGCACCAGTCGAGAGTGAGCCACCAAATATATAATTTTTCCCTCTAAGATTCTCTACCTAAGCTTAAAGCCGGGTTGAATTCATAGAATATCTTGAATACCCTGAGGGAAGAAGTCTGCCTATCCTGCTAGAATTTTTACTAGGGTCAAGTACAGGCTTTAGAGGTGAATTAGTTTCTCACTCAAATCCATTGCAAAAGCTACATATCTACACTTTCACGATTGTCTGGATTTCTAGAGCATAGGATGAAAAGAAAAAAGAGAAAAATCTCTAGGCATACACTTGATAAAATAATCAATCCCTTAGGGACCCTTCTGTGAATAATTTAGTCTCGCATTTGCTAAGGACTAGCAAGGCATGGGGGTATGATTGCACAGCAATCATAGGTCTTAATTGACCTAAATTAGGCTAGGACTTAGCATAAGATAGGGTAATTCATACGTGCATAAGCATTATTAGCACCTTTACTGCTTTCTTTTAGCTATGCATAAAATAATGTTATAATGTACTGATTATGTGCATTATGTCAATTGCAGGTAATAAGCTGATCAGAAGCTAGATCTGAAGCTGGATCTAAAGCTAAATCTGAAGAATAAAGAATAACTGGTGTTGCAGCAGAGCTGGCGTGGATGACCTAGATTAGATGCAGTAGATAATAATGTAAGGGAGTTAAGGTATGCTATTCTATTAAGTAGGAATAAAGCAATAAATTGTGAAGAACATAGGTCCATCCTAGCCCTAGGACAGCCTAGAAGCTTCCCCAAGCCTTAGCCACCCTTAGATTAGGTCATCGCACCCTAGGAAACCTTAAAATCCTAATTTCAACCTCTATCTGGAAGTCCAGATGAGTTATAAGATTTGTAGAACCCTTAGCCAACTTCCACACACCTTAAACCCACTTCTACAATGTTAGTGGACGTCCAGATACTTGGTCAGACATCCAATTTCTGTAAATACCCAAGACAGAACCTAGAATCCCTCCTAACACTGATTGGATGTCCAGACAATTAGTCTGGACTTCTAATTTTCATTATAAGACATCTGATAACTTTATTGGATGTCCAGAACTGCCCTCTAGACCCTGTTTTGAGTTTAAGCCTTGATCTTGGATCTCTAGCTCCCTAAGCCCAATGATGTCTTCGTGCTGACCCATGATGTTTCCTCCACAGGTCACATTGATGAACAATATGATGTCCTCACAGAGTCCCTGATAAAAAGACTGGACTTGTTCCCATTTAGGAACTCCATGATGGGGGCACTTTCGCATGAAATCCAAAAAGCGATCCCATGCCTCATGAAGTCGTTCTCCCACATTTTGCGTGAAATATGTGATCTGGTGCCTCAAAGCATTTGTCCGACCGACGGGAAAGAACCTTTTTAGAAACTCGAATTGTAGTTCAGCCCGTGTGTTGATCAGACGAGTTAGGATTTGGTACTAGTGAGCAGCCTTGTCCATGAGAGAGAAGGAGAACATCTTCATTAGCAAGATATCCTGATTTTGAGCTTCTGACCAGAAGGTCTAGGCCAGATGCTTAAGTTGCTTGATATGCTGAAAGGGATCTTCGGAATTAAGCCCATGAAATTTAGGGATAGCATGAATCATGTTGGGCTTCAGTTCAGTATCAGGACCTCCAGCCGGGATTTGGACTCGAGGTTAGATCACCACCGCAATGGGATTGTAATGATCTCGCATCATAGGATGCTGCAGTGGATTCATAAAAGCCTGGAATAGATCGTTGAGGCACTGAAGCTGATTCTGGAGATTGTTTTCTTCTTCTGCTGGGTGCTCCATGATTATGGATGAAGGAGATCTAGGCTCAGATGAATCAGAAGAGATATTGATCTGGTTGGGTTGTTGCACAAACAAGGAGGTTGAGGCTTGGCCTCGACGAGAGTGAATAGCTAATGGAGGCCTCAAGGGTGGTCTTAAGGACCTCCTCTCAAACATGCACTGATGGAGAAGACGAATGATAGAAGGTGTGATGGACCCAATCAAGACATCCAAAGATTTTTGGATGACAATAGAGGTTCAAGGAGGATGATACCTTTAGATAAAAAAGTCGTCCACCTGAGAAATACCGGGTAGCCAAGAAGGGAGAGTCCCGCGAAGACCCTTACACGGTAGAGCACCCCCATGGGTTACAGGATTTCCCCCACCCGACCTTGTCACCGCGAATTTAGGTAGACCAGAATGGATAAGTTGACCTCTTAAGTCTACCAATTTTAACTTTAGAGAGAGGGTGCTTATGATTTCACTTAAACTTTAAGATGTTTTTGTGAGTGGTGACCTAATTTGAAGATTGGTTGACCTCACAAGGTGGGTCAACTTCACCTAATTTGTCCTTGATTATTAGGTCTCACTTTTTAGGATTCAAGTGATGTTTAGAGCTTGATTTTAGGGTTTGCTTGTTTAGGTAAGTTTAATCAAGGCTTAGGAAACACACAATTTGGGAGAATATATTCTTGTTTAAGCAAGTGTCTCTAAAATCCTGAAATGAAAATCCTAATGTGGCTCAACTTGGTCCAATTAATTTCTTCCAAATCTGGCACTTAGGGTTCAATCAAGAAGGTGTGTAGCCCTAGGTGTCTTAAATCACTAAATAGGTGCAGAAATCAGGTTCGGGATGTTTCTAGAAATGAACCAAATCAAGCAACTTGTGATGATTGAATCTAAATATAGAATGCAAGTTGATCCTAATTGATTTCTTTCCTTTTTAGCTTTTTCAAAATTAAGGGCTTAATGAAGATAGAAAACGAGATTACCTGCCTTTGGAGTGGTTGTCGTGCAGTTGATCTTTATCCTTGACTGAATCCCTGCACAAATCACAACCAAAGAGATAGAGCAAGTTAGTATCAAGTCAGGAATTGCAATCAAGAGATCAAATTGCGCGTTGCTCTCGGCAACAGTGCCAAAATGTCCACATGGGAGATCGATGTTTTAAAATACTTCGTTGTAGTATAGGTCAAAATTGAGCGAAAATAAATATAATTTATACTCGAATTTGAAGTCCGAGGTCGAACACAGGGAGCAATCAATTGCAATTTAATTTCACAAATCACAATTAAATTAGAAATATAAGCAATTAAGATCAAAACTTCATTTTAAAATAATCTAGAATAATATGTCAATAACCCAGATAATAATGTGCAAAAAGAATTGGTTAAAATGGTGATTTATATCACCAAATTAACCTTAGACAATTAAGCACTAATATCCTAAATATATGAATAGTATCAATAAAATATTCTTCGTCAATCACAATCTCATAATCAACTAAGGGCCCCAAGGCTTTAGACGATGGCCCAAGTACTCAGATGTCTTAACATTGGCTTAACAGATAGAGGCAAAAGGTCTCTTCCTTCTTCTCTTCAAGCCTCAAAGGAGAGGCACAGTAGAGGGTAAAAACCCCACTTCCCCTCTCTCTTTTCTTCTCAAACTTGACCTACTCGGGTAACTGGATTCGGACCTGGGCCAGACTCACCTGCGTGAATGGCTGGCGAGGTGTGCATGCGCTGAGCGCATGGCTGACGGACTCGACCCCTCATGACTGGACAAGGGGTCCAATGCACGAATTCCTCTTATGTCATGTGCGAGCTTTGGCTACCCACTATGTGGGACTATTTCTCCCAGTTCTCCTTGCACAGCAGCTACAGACGATGAACCTCCGAATTGCGGATGAAGGGGCGGTTGGCTTTTTCAATTGACGACCTGAGCGTGCACCTAGAATGAAGCCGCTTCACCTGGGCGTGGAAGCAATGAAGAACACCACACAAACAAGACGGTCGAGGTCGGAGAAGGAGAGTGCAGTGGCAAAGCTCCGGTGGTGTACTTGAAAACCACAACACGGCCTCGCGACCTCGTCAAAATAGCTCAAAAGGTCTGCCGGAGCACAGCAAATGTGGCGGTGGTGGTTTCATGATGTGGGGGTGTGTGTGTGCGTAGGGTGAGGTCAGGGCGGAGCTGTGAAGGTGATGGTGTTCAGGGAGATGGGAGAGTGGCTAATCAGTGGAATTAGGTTAGGGCTTTCATCGATGGGGTCACGGCGAAGCTGATGGGAGTGATAGAGGCAAGATTCGTGCGGTGGAGCAGTGAATAGGCATCATCGGAGCTTCGCCGGAGCGGAGGAAGGTGAAGGCGTTAGGGTTGAGACGGTGGTTGTTTGTGAGTGTAAGTGAGGGGGAAGTGAAGTAGAGTGAGAAAGGAAGAGAAAGAGGGTCTTAGAAAAGAGGGAGAAGTCCGGAGAGCTCCAATCGTAGCTTGATTGCAGCCAGAGAAGGAGATGGAGACGGTAAGGCGGCGACGGCGAACGAGGCAGAGAAACGTCCTCTCTTTGCCCGGAGAGGATCGCGAGGAAGAGAGGAGGACCTTAGGCCATCCAATTTAATGGTTGGATGGCCGGAGGAGGGGGATCCAGGGAGGTCGCCGAAGCAAGGATGTTTGGTGGCCAAAGAGGGTAGATTAGGGTGATTTGGTTCACCAAAACTTGCTAGGGAGAAAAGGTTGTGCACGCTGGCTCTTTATAGAGCTTCAGGGGAAGCTTTGGATCAGGAAAGAGGGATTCTATGACTTGGGCTTGAAGGAAAGGAACCCATGATTCTCGTGCATTCATACGAGCAATCCATGGAGACTTGAGAGTCCAAATTGATCCCAGATTGTTTGCCTAGGTGTGAACATCAATCCCACCAATTTTGGTGAGATTTTATTGCCATTAGAGTAGGATTTGGGTCAGTCAATGTTGCTTAGAGATCGGGTTTGACCTCAATGGTGGCAGGAGCTTTTTCGCGAAGAAGATGAAGAAGTTGGGGGGCTTTTGAAAAGAATTCAAAAGTTAGGGGCATGTGTGTAAGGAAAAGAGTCAGACTAGACCAAAATGCAAACTTGGTCAAGATAATCTCTGATTAGGCTCAAATTTTGGTACCAACCTAATTTGGACCCAAGGAATCTGATGGTAAAGTCGGATTTAGGTTCTGACCAAGTTTGATCGAGTAAATTATGTAGAAACCTAAATTAGGGCAACTATCTATCTGAGACTCTTTTAGGTCAAATTGGGTTCCAATGGTCAAATCAAGGGTACCAAATCTTAAAGAATATTTTTCTATGATTTTTAGAAGGTTTAGGTGAATTTTATCTTAACTAGAACCTCATTTAATTAAGTAGGTTTGTTTTTAGGATTTCAGATGTCCATTAATTTTTAAATTATGTGAAAACTCGTTTCTGTTTGCATGAACCCACTTATTAGACATTTATGACCATTTGACCTTCAATAAACCCCTGAGAAACCCTGTGATTGTTTTGTATTTAGGATATTCTATTAAAACTGCATTTTTACCCCTATTTTACTGTTTATCTCTCAAAATGGATGTGTAGTGAATTACAGTCTTCTGGCGATTATGTAGGAGCATTTATCTGTTGATTATGACTAATTAAAGCTAGATATGGCAGACGATAACGTTATCATCACGCTCGTCGCAATAGCTCACAACTCCAGCAACTATGTAGCACTTGACAATCACATACTATATATCAACCTCAACTACTGAAAGTGGACCATCCTAGGAGGGACTTATACTTATGAGAAGGATTTGGAATAACGATTTCACACCTACATTGAAGCTATTCCTTTGGAAGATAGTCATGTCAGATTCATTGCCAACCAAATCCCACCAACAATGCTTTTTTACCAACCAATCAATGCCTTTATGTAGCTTGTGGCAAAGAATTAGGATGATAAAGCATTTATTTTCGTAATGTAATTAATCTAATGCAAGAACATTGGTTTAGTTGAGGGATTATTTGATTTTCTAGTTGGCTTGCTTAAAGCAATGGCTGTAAACTTACTAAATCAGGCCCTACTTGGGAGCTTTTTAATGATGGCTATGTGGGAGGCTACATGTAAATTAGCATGTCTATGATTATAAGGCACTCGACTCGCAACAAATTATCAAATATGCCCACAGCGTAGCTACCGCTTTTTTATTATCCATCTGAGCAAAATGCCATCACTAATGATTCAACCGAGCAAGTAACTTATTAAGTATCAAGTCTGAGCTTTAATTGCTTAATTTGAAAAAAGTAGTTCCAATGCCATGTGGTGGAGTTCCAATGCCATGTGGTGGTGCTTTTTGTCTAAATATCCTTTTGAAGGGGTGCATTTCTTTAGGCAAGGATTGTCTATTTGTTCTTTATTTTCTAAGGTTGTTGGGAGTTTTTTATGGGTGTTATCTTTGGTATCCTTGTGGTGGTTGCAATAACTCTGGTAGTCCTACTCACTGCATCTTTTGAACTCCTCAGTTGTGTTTATGTAAATCCTTTTTTTTTTTTGTGATTTTCAACAAAATGAAAGTCTACCAATGTCTAAGAGCATTCAAACCACTAGCAAATAAAACATATATTAAACAACATCAACAATGCATCGGAGTTAGAGGGGAAATGTTATACACCTACTATTGACCTCCGATGAATGACAACTGGCAACTAGAATGGATGAGGACAAGTGATGGTAACACCATCATCCTCCATACCTAACTCAAATTGGCTAATTTCTCTGTATAAATTCACCTATTTAAACTATTAAAAGAGTATAATTCAACTATGATTGAATCAAGAGGAATGACATTAAAATTAGTTAATTCTGTTATTTTAATAGGAAAATATAAATGCATATTAACTAAGGGATAAACCTACACTTAATTGAGGGTTAATTTAGTTGAAAATTCTAATAAGTGAGCTTGCATGAATCGATCTAAGGTTTCTCTGAGAAATTAAAGCTAATTCACAGTTAAAAAACCTAATTTCAACCTTTCTTTAATTCAAAGGATTCTAATTGAAATAAATGTAATCTAAACTTTCTAAAAATCATTGAAAAATATTCTCCAAGGTCTAGAATGATCAATTTTACAAAATGAACCCAATTTGATCTAAGTCAAAGACCAAGGTTAACAATTAATATATTTAGGTTAAAATGCAAATTTACCAATCAAACTTCATCAAAACCCAAAATTGAAGTCACCATTAAATTCCTTGGGTCCTAATTAAGTTACCCTAAAACTTGGGACATATTTGATCTCATCTTGATCAACTTTGCATTTAGGTCCCTCGCTAATGTCATGATGATGTCAGCATCATCTTCTACTTCCAGCCAAGGGAACAACTCGACCATGCATTTTGGGCAAGATTTGGAGATTAATATCTCCTTAATATCATAGAAAAATTCCACCAAATTTGGAGGGATGATTCTCCAATCAATCCCTCACAAATTGGTACCAATTCTAGCCTTGGATTCCATCTATGGAGCTCAAAATTCGCGTTCAAAGTTGGCACAAAATCATGCGATTTTCGACCATATCAAGGTTGTGATTTTGCTTTAATAGAGGTAGCCAACCATCTATATAAGTTTGCCATCCTTCACTGATGTGAGGCGTGCAAAAATTGACGTGAGATTCCTCCTCTTCTTCTTCACGCACCATTGAAGCACCATTGGAGCATCTTCACCCCCACTTGTCCACTGCTCCATCATCCCAATTGATAGAGGGCTTCTCTTCCCCTTCGTCTTATGAAGCTTCCTGTGAAGCTTGAGCCTCCAACTCGCCTTCATCCGCTCCAATTCCTTTTCCTTCTTAGTCCTTGTCATCCATCTTCGTCAGGTAAAATCTATTCTCTTTTTCAATTAGCAATGGGCTTTTCTTCCTCTCAACCCCAATTAGGTTTCTAGAGCTTTGTAGCTTAATTCATCACGTCATTCTCCCTCTACACTCATCGCCATTACCGGCCAAGGGATCTTCTTTGTGAGCTCAAATTAGCCGCCGCCGCCACCTTCAATAGATATAGGGTGTAGCTCCGACGTGGCATGCCAGAGCTTTTAAGGTATTTAATTGGGGTCGAAGACCCATATTTCACCTATGTAGGACCTCGTCGGAGTAGGTGTCTTCTCCGCCGTTGATCGTCTCCGCTGCCGTCACCGATTGCTGATTCAACATTAGCACCAAGTTGCCGACCTCCTGCAACCTTCCTCTGCCCTTCGCTGTTGTCATCCAACACCGTCGACGAATTCCGGTGTTCCTCTAGTGATCTCATCAGCGAGGAAGAAGGTGCTGGTAGGGACACGTTTGCAAAAGAAAATTTTTTTAGGGACCTAATTGCAAGCTTCTAGGAGCCAAATCACAAGAACATTAATATCTCAGGGATTGATTTGTAATTTTTGCTTGAATTGGTTGGAGATTTGTTCCTCTAATGGTTTATTTGCATTACTTTGTTCAAACATGGTTGACTTGGATTATTTCAGTGCTTAATTGCAATAATTTCTAATTATTTTCAATTGAGGCTTGAATAATTAAAAATAGACATATATTTTTAAAAAGAAACAAAGGAGGGTTGTTTTGATTTTCTCTTTATAGTTTTGAACTAAAATGTCTACAATAGAAAGCTAAATTATTCCCGAGTCCAAAATTTGCAAAAGAAATTTGGATAGTGGTAATTATGCGATCTTTTGTTCCCAGTGAACGACCTCAAATTTCAAGGTAATATTTTTAAGATTATAAATTTCAAATGTTTTCGCTCTAGTCGACTATTCTACGACACAAGTTTTAAACTTTGACTTGAGCGATTTAACAACAGGTCATATAATAGCTCAATGGCGGTGACCCAAAAGAGGACGGACTTGAGGAAGTTCACTTCATGGGGACGTGTTCGACAATGGAGGAAAACACTCCTAACTGGGGGGCTAGACTCTCATGATCAGAGGGAGGTTTATGGCCATTCCATGACTCCTTCTCCATGTCTTGTGGTGAATATAAAGAGGACTGTCAAGGCTTAAGGGAAGAATGAACACACACCATGGGGTAAAATCCAATTCGACAACAATGTAGTCAACACCATTGCTGAATATCTCAGAGCTACAACTAACATCAAAAGAGGCAAAGGAACTACAGCTAACCTCCATGTTTTGCTTTTTCTCTTTGGCGTGTTCTCTGTGTGAGTTTGCACTAGAGGGGCATGAATAGTGCGGGAAATAAAATCGATAACAAATTCAGAAATAAAATTCAATCCCACAAGAACATTTACCACAATTACACAATAGATTTTTAGGTGGAAAGCCCAAGGGTAAAAACCACCACCTAAGTCACATCAACTTAGGATTTCCCGATCAACCTAGTCGATCAAGTCTACTATATGTACCACTTAAAATGAGGGTGGCACAACCTCAAGACAACTACACTACTTTAGATCGAGGGTAGTGTATCTCAAATTCCTCTTCTCCACAAAGAGAACTTTTTCTTACAAAGAGACAAAAATTGGCGATGCGAATACCCAACAAAAACAAAAATACAAAACCCTATAGAACACAAATATGAGGTTGAACCTAAGGTTCTATAGGTGAAGATGACTTCCTTGATGTAGAAGAGATGGGCATGATGACGCAGCATTTCGTTGCTCTCGGATGCAAAGTGTAGAGCTTGGAGAGCAACGCACAAATTGATCTTAGACAATGTAGGAAGTAGTAGCACTCTATCTGTGTTGCACACTAGTTTTTCTCTTCTAATATATGTATGTGTGTTGTGTTTGGGCTTAAGAGTGTCTTTGATATTTATAGAGGGCTTGGGAATGTTCCAGAAGGCTTGGGAGAGGCCTTATAATTGTTGGAATAAAATCCAAGAGGATTTGATTGAGATTCCAAAGAGATTAGGGCAATAATTAGGTCTAACAATACAATTAGACATTTGATAAGTTTGTTAGACGTCTGATGAGGGTATATTGGATGTCTAATTCTGAATGGTGGTCTCCCTGGATTTGATTGGATCAGTGCAGGGTTCTTGTGTCAAAGGATCAGATAATATTGGCATATAAGACGTCTTAATATAATATTAATTAGATGTTTGATAGTAGGGTATGTGGCTCTTGGAATCCTTTCTAATTTGATCAAATCCAAATAGTGTACATGCTCTTGATGGTCAGACATTTATAGGACATTTGGGCAGTCTATTGGATGTTTTATGTTAAAGATCATTCTTGAGAATTGATTTTCTAAGAAACTCGTAATTACGATAACTCTGACAAATCATAATTTGGGTCAGGAGTAGCCTAATGTCTATTTATTAAACGTTTGAGGATATTAATAAAATATTGGGTAAGGGTCTCGAGAAGATATTGTTCTGACACAATCTTGTTTGAGGCTAACGACTCTCTACAGGACGTCTATGAAGGTCTTCAGACGTTTAGAAGTGTCTAGGGATGTCTGGTATAGATGAGGGACATCTGAACACTAAATTCCTTAGAGTTAGGTGTTCTTGGCTTTGGTCATTGGAAGTTTGGTTCAAGTATTGGACAACTTAAAAGTGTTTATCAGACATCTAATAATCGATATGGACATCTAATTCGGTCAATTGTTTGTTGTTTTGGCTTCCTAACTAGATTCTAGGGTTTGCTTAAGTGTTCTAAGGTTAGGTAAGTGTGTCTAGAACCTAGGTTATTATATTTTGGGTTCTTTAACAAGTATCTAGGAAAATAAAAGAGCACACATAAATACATAGAGTAAGAATAATGTATTCAATCCTATTCTTCTTTCTTCTCTTCATGTTCAAGCTTTAGCCCTTTTTCTATTGCTCCTTCATCATGCTCCTTGGTGCTTTTTGCTCTGCATCAAGCTCCTCCACCTCCATGGTTTTTGAGCTTGAGCTCCCTTCCATTTTCATTTAACCTGCAATCTTGATCTCAAATGCAAATGTTAAATAACAAGTGTTATGTTATTATCAAAATCAATGATCGTGGTGTGTTTGTACCAACACTCCACATCCTTGTTGAGGTGTCCCCTCTTCTGGTGGTCGCAATTTGATCGAAGGGCACCTCTGCAATGGATGGATGCTCCCATTTTTAACTATTGAACAGCAATCAATATCACGTGGTAATGCTCCTCTCCCCCAATCCTCGCGGCGACCAATGACAGAAGTTCCATCTCTCGAGCCCTTCACATTCGAAGAGGAGGAAATGGGAACTCCAATCCTTTACATTCAAAGAGGAGGAAATGAGTAAAGAGAATTGTTGTTGTTGCATGTTTCTCTCCTCAAGCGAAAACGTCGATGGGAAGCAACACTGCAATCGAGGTCAACATTAATGTTAAGTGGTTGGCGTGAGTCTTAGCTTTCATGACTAATGGAGTGTGCCTACCATCCCTTTATCTCCCTTTCAGATGAGTCTAACACAAAACCACCCCAAAAACCTAGCACTATACCCCGCAAGAACCAAAACCCCTCTTAATACCACCGCCAAACATTGTCTTAGGGTTAAGGAAAATGTTTAAGGTTGGAATTAGGTATTAGGATTAGGGTTTACGTGAGGGCTCAAATAGGTAGGTTTGGCTAGGGTGAGGGTTTTAGGTCAAGTGGGCAAACTTGATTCCCTTCCTCTTGCTTGTAGTTCTAGAGCTCTGTTTTCCTGCATCTTCTCCTCTTGAGCCTAAGTACTTGATTCTTGAACATAGTAAAACAGAAAATTAGGCCCAAAATTACCATTTTACTCCTGTACGAAAATATGCAATTATGTACAATATGGCCTAAGCCTAATGCAGCTAATACCCAAAATAAACAAAGTAAGCATGTTATATGTAAATTAGCTTACTCATCACTTATCTTTCTAGCAAGCATAAAACTTCCAATGTCTACTCCAAGGCTCACTAGATATCCTTACCACAACGGGGATCTTGCAATGACATTGCATGAGGTATCTAGAAGACCGTGGCTAGCTAGACAAGCCTTGGGAAAGAGCATCTAAGGACTCTTCATGGATGCAAGGAAAAAACAAGTCAAAAACTGTCTAAATGAATAGAATTTATGTGTAGAAACACTTGTAAATTGTGTATGATCAATATGTACTACAATTGTAAAGTTGAAGGCTTGGGGGGTATATATCTAATTAAAGGTCTATACGCATGTACAAGACATAACAAAATAAAAGAACATCACTTACCTTTGTTCTTGCCATTTTCTCAATTTTTGTGGTTCATTTTTGGTGTTTTGATAACTATTGATAGGCAATTAGGGTTTCCTTAATCGTTGGAAGGTCCCTAATCATCACATGGGGGCATTTTGAACCATTTGCACGTCATGTGACCATTCACGGGTATGAATGTAATTTCAGTGACTAATGCTTTAAGGCTTGATGGAATATTCCGTTCGAAACCAAGATCCTATCCCCATCACCTAACCTAAGGGCATAACCTATTGTGGTTAGCAACTTTGTGGGGGCATAAAAGTAAATACAAGGATTTTGGTGGTATAGGTGTCAAAAATCATTTATTACATGGGTTAATTCAAGGTCAGGGCCAAGGCTTAGTGTTTGTTGAAATGTTGAGCGGACCAGATAGGAGTTTAATGTTTCATCTTTGTAGCACACTCCTAAATAGCTCAATCAACAGATAAAATTTATTACTCAAAATCTAAATTGAAGTCCGAGGTCAAACACAGGGAGCAAATATGCAATTCACGCACTACTCTTTAATTGCATATAAATGAGCACCATAATCGAAGCACAAAAGAGATATTCAATGAATAATAACCTGTCACATTATTTATTCAATGAAATTCAATGTATCTAGAGATTGCATGGAACAAAAAGAAGAGAGAATAAAAAACAATGGTGATTTAGATCACCACTAATCCTCTTAATTAAGCATGATGCAATATTTCAATTCAACCTTAACCATATTACTTAAATAATGCAACAGTGTCTCAGATAAACTCAAATCAGACGTCAGGCATTTATCATCAGATGACTTAAATGCAGCCCTGCTACAGTGGTCTTCAGAGCCTTTTCCTTTTGCTTCTTCTCTTCTTTTGCTTTCCTTCTCGAGCTTCTCTTTGTTTTTAGAGACTCTTCTTCAGCTTCCTTCCTTTAGACCTTCCTTCTTCATACGGCTAAGTGTTAGCCTTTCAGCACGCAATATAGGAGACTAAGCTTTAGAGAGCAACCCCCCCCTCAGTCTCTCACAATTCTTCCTCTTCAAATCTCAGACCCAATGCTCATAGTCGGATCCAAATACTCAGGTTATCGGATCTCAAATAGTGTCCAAGCCTACATGCGTGGGTCGCAGGTGAGGAGTGTCATAAGCGGGTATTCGAGTGAGTGGGGTATGAGGGACTCGACCCCTTGTGACTTGGGTGATAAGCTCTGGTCATAAAAGCATAATGAAAGTACGCAGGCGTTTGTCTTCCACCAATGTGGGACTATCCCCACTACTTCTCTTCACGTTCAAGCAGTAGCATGAGGTGAGGGCTTCGTCTAATTGGGGCAAGCTCGTAGTTGGGGCCTTTGATTAAGGACCTAAGAGTGGACTTGGAGCCAAGCCGCAGCACTTGGGAGTTGCCTTGATGAAGAACACAGCCATAACTTGAAGAACAAGCCGGAGAAGATGGCCTGGCGACGAAGCTCCGACAAGGGGCCTAAAACACGAAATATGGGCTACAAGCCCTCGTTAAAACATTCAGGAGAATCACCGTAGGGCGTGGGAGGTGATGGCGACATCCGTGGGGTGTTTGGTGCATAGATGAGGGTGAACGGTGATGAAGGAGCGTAAAGGTGGAGTGTTGAAGTGGAGAATCATCACAAATAGATTTGAGTTTTGAAAACCTGTCATTGTAGTATGATTTGTGAAGAAATCCATCAACAAATAAATTTTACCAAAACTCGAAAAGAATTCTGGGTCGAACATAGGGAGGCAGACGTTTGATTAAAAGCTGTGTTTATTTTATTATTATGAAGTAGATTAGCTGGTCGAATTAAATCTAAACTAGCTATCTACTTAAAGAATAATTATTACAAGAGAGAGAGAATAATACAAATAAATACAAAATAGAGAGAGAATGAATAAGAATTTCATAACCACAATATCATGTCTATTACAACTACCACTACAGTAGAAAGCGGGAAATCTACACTAGAAAGTGATAAATCTACTCTAGAAAGTGGTAAAGAGAAGGTGGAGAGAAGTTATCCTTCTCGACAGCTGCTTGGAGGACAAGCCGCATTGACGGAGTGCCCAGACGAAAGTGGTGAGATGTGGGATGAAGGAGAACGACGACGGACGACGAAGAACGGGGCAAGGCGACATCACAGCAAGATTCGCTTCCCAAATGGTGGTGAGAGGACCACCTCGGAATGCTCCACGAACGGGATGAGAAGTTGGAAAAATTATATTTTTAACTCTAGAGGAGCATCCCGGGTTTGGGACAAGCTCTTAGAACTTTGGAGGGGGTGAGAGAAGAAAGGAAGGGATGAAGAAAGTGTGGAGGTCGTAGGGCTTTTATAGGTGAAGATTGAAGGGGGCAAAAAGGTCATGTCATCTTAAAACATTAAATGAGGATCTTTAGTGACGGATTTAAGCGTCACTAAAGACCCTAAACATGGGCATAGATCCACACACGCATCATCGTCTCCTCTCCCAGTGCACTCAATGCGCGCCCACGTCCAAGAAATCCTCGAGATTGGACGGTCGAAAGACGTGCGCACCCACTTCCACTTCAGTGCCTCAACACATACGCGTATGATCGCGTGTGCATCTCGGCGTGCGATTTCACGTGCATCCTCACGTGCATTAGATAGCGCCACGTAGCGCCCTCCAGAACTACTCGATCACCATCGCACAGGTGAAT
The DNA here is from genome assembly GCA_037157565.1 of Thalassia testudinum. NCBI lineage: Eukaryota > Viridiplantae > Streptophyta > Magnoliopsida > Alismatales > Hydrocharitaceae > Thalassia > Thalassia testudinum. Next base: position 56,975,337 of record JAZHRO010000055.1, read on the forward strand.
TTCGCTGCGCCCATGCTTACGCTTGATTTGAGGCGAGGCGGGGCTCGAACCTGCGCCTCCCTCTTCGTGTGAGGACATTCGCCCACTATGCTGCGTCCGCGTTTGAGGCACGCAGGCATTATTTAGCACACGCAACGATGGACGTTGGATGGTGATTCAACGACCCAGATCTGATGGCTGGTTGAGGATAGAAAGAGCAGTGGCGGGTCCTTGGGCCAGTTGGGCAGCTGGATGGCACTATGTGGCGCCATCTTAGCCGTCCATCTTCTATGTCTTGTAGATGGTGCCACAGATGTCAGATTAGATCGATTTTCTTACCGTTGGGCTGCGATTGTCGATCCGAACCCATCCATGTGGTTGGATTTGTCATCTGATGTATGGATTTACACCATCTTGGTCCCTTGACCTCTGTTCTTTCTCAGACTGCATCTGATGCTATAGAAGTCTGATCGGGGTGATCTTGGAGTCATTAAACTCTACTTGTCGCCCTGATCAGATCCGTACGATTGGATCTTCAACCCGAGGCCCTAATAAGATATTGCCATATTTCTTGACCACAAAAAGAGAAAATTAACCTAAAATTTATACAACCTAATCTAAATGCATGATATGCATGTTATGCAATATTTATAATGTATGATGCAACTTAATGTCTAAGAACATGCAAAAATAGATGGTTTATGTGATATAAATGTGTTTACATCACGAAGGTGTTCGGTGGAGCGTTTGGATGGGTGGAATGCATAATAAAGATGGGGGTTTTGTGCATGGAGGTATGGCAAAGGTTGTAAGGGTGTTGGCGAGGCATTTGGTGGAATGTGGGGGTGCGGAGGCCTCGCCAGAGGTGTGGTCGGAGATGGAGAGGATGATGGCAAATGGTGGCGGTGTGGGTTGATTTGAGGGTTTGAAGGAAGGAAAAGAGCGTAGAGGGGAAAGGGGAGAGAGGGTGCCGGGTATGGTATGGCCGGTGCCGTGGAAGGTGAAGCCTCCAGTAGGAGAAGCGGTGAAGCTTGTGAGGGTGTTGGCAAGGCGTGTGGTGTAGTAGACCAATGGGGAAACCTTGCCAGAGGGGTAGCTGGAGATGTAGAAGATGATGGCGTGTGGTGGTGTCGGTGGTCGAATTGAGAGTTTAGATAGAGGAAAAGAGAGTAGAGGGAGGAAGACGCCGAGTATGGTATGGCCGGCACCGTGGAAGGTGAACTCTCCGATGGGAGAAGCGACGAGGAAGATGGTGGAAGGAGACGCCTGCTGGTATTGCAAGACGCAAAGGAGCTTGAGGAAGAAGGATTGGATGACTATAGTCTGTGGCGGCCAATGATGAAGGACGGAGAAGGTCGCCAGAGCTCGTGGAGTATTCGGTCGGAGTGGAGGGAAGAAGGGTAGATTCCGATCCAAATCAAGCTAAGGATGTAAGGTTGTGCACGAGGGTCTTTTATAGGCCTAGAGTCAAGCTTCCAAGCTTGGAAACCAAGCTTGAATGTTCGGAAATCATGGAGTAGGACTAGGAAACTTCTAAGAGTTCGCATGAACCCTAGGGAGAGAATTAGAAGGCAAGACCGGGTTCAAATTGAAGGGCATTTCTTCATGAATCTCCCTTCCAATTTTGGAAGGGTTTGGCTGCGAAATCATGGAGCAATCCCTGATTGAAGGTTAATTGCTGATGGGTTTAGGAGTTCTGTAAACATGAAGGCGGCGAGGACTAGTTGGTGAAGAAGATGATGAAGTTAGGGGGGTAATTGTAATATTTTCAAAAGTTGAGAGCTGATTGAAAGAGAGAATCAGACTAGATTAAAATGCAAACTAGGTCAAGATGATCTCTGATTGTGCCCAAATTTTGGTAAAAACCTAATTTGGACCCAAAGAATCTGATGGTGAATTCGAATTTTGGTTTCGACAAAGTTTGACTAGGTAATTTACACAGAAACCCAAATTAGGGAAACTTCTTGTCTGAGACTCTATTTTAAGTCAAAATGAGTTCCAAAGGTCAAATCAAGGATACCAAACTTATAGAATATTTTTATATGATTTTTAAAAGGTTTAGGTGAATTTTTTCCTGATCAGAACCTCAATTAATTAAGCGAATCTGAAATTAGGGTTTCGGATGTCCATTAATTCTTGAAATGTGCGAAAACTCATTTTTGTCTGTACGGACCCTCTTATTAGTCATTTATGATCATTTGACCTTCATTTAACCCCTGAGAAAATGCATGTTTGTTCTGCATTTATGGAGTTCTATTAAAACTGCAGATTTATCCCTATTTTAATGCATTTTTCTCAGAAAGGATAAACAATAAATTATGACTCTCTGGCAGTCATGTAGGAGCATTTTTCAATTGATTATGACTAATTAAAATTAGTTATGGCTGACGATGACGTTATCATCATACCTCCATACCTAACTTTTGCTAGTCCCTTAGCAAAATCTTATGGAAGGAACTAGAGTTCTAGACCTTGTATTGATGTTCAGCTGTCTGATTTCTTTTCTCTAGAGATTAGGTCATAATCCTAATTAGTAGGCCTATAGGTACTCAAGTATCAATCAAAATCCAGACCTGACTAGCTTCAGCCTCAATCTGCCGCGAAGGTTTTTAAGGCCCGCAAAAACTACCTAGAGGTTCGTTGAACCCAGCGGTTAAAGCACCCGTGCATGAACGTAACATGTCCAGGATCAGTTTGCCAGTGCATTTTTTTTGTAAGAGGGTGGGATAGAATTAGATTTTTCATTTGGAGAGTTTTCTCTCTCTTTTCTTTTTAGATTTCCCTAGATCTAGCCTCAAATTGGCCCTAAACATGATCTGTATCGAATTCCTTGTCCCCATCATCAATCCTCAAAGGGTCTCTAGGTTTCGATGCTTCGGGATACCACCGTCCATGGCAACCCCCAGAACCCTGGCTTTCGATACTTCGAGATAGTGCCGTCCATGACTTTCTGTAGCTAAATTCAGGCCCTTGCAATCGACATTTCGGGATAATCTCACCCAGGGTACCTGAACCAGCATAAGGTGCTTATAAGCCCCTGATAGGATATTTAGATATCCTAGGAGACAAACACCGAGGAGATGATATGTTATTATGCATCTTCGAGGGGGCTTTCCCACCTCTCTGCGTCGGGAACTCTTCCAATCAACTTGTGTTGTCGAGTCACTCCTAAGCTAGATCTTTGAGATGATTTTCATAATAGAACACTTTTGGCATATTTTTCTTTGTTAAGTGCACTGAACCAGACTACATGTGTGATTTTGGATGCTTAGGTTACCAAGTCCCAAAAACAAAGGGCAGGCAACAGGGCCGAATAATCCCTAAGCCTTAGACCTAATACATCAACCTCGCATTTTCCTCAACCTCTTGAGGACTAATCCGAATTTTAATGGATACGTGAATGTTTAAGCTCTAAAACAAGCCCAAGAGGCCTATGATCATCACTCATACTAATCTCCTTATCTCTCTATTTTTTCAAGACTTAATTTCTTTTTATTAGGTCTAGAACTTAAGTAATTTCCATGATCAAGTGCTAATGACTATCATTTTTGTTCTTGAATGTTGCTTCTTTTTGACATTTAAACTCTCTCCTCTTTTCCCCCTCTTGAATGATATGCAATCAATTCTCAAAATTTTCCTCCCTTTTCCATTTTTTTGTTCATTTTCAATTTTTTTATTTTTTTGGATGTGTATTTTTTTGTGAGAATCCCTCAAAAACTTGAATTATTATGTTTTTCACTTTAACATCCCTCCACGCCTAACTTTTGCAATGTCCTCATTGTAAATCGGAGGGTATGAAATTAGCTTGGTTCATGGGTTAGAATAGGTTCAAAGGGTGGGTGACTAACTCTGAACTCTGATATGAATACCAAAGGTGGAGTTGGCTGTTCTAACTCTGAACTCTAAGAGTAGTAGGAGTATAGCTCAAAAGGATGATCAGAAGGGTCTCGATTTTTTGGAATGACACATTGTCTCCTATTAAGCGCTAAATTCAATGCCTTCAACCAAGCAGAAGGTGGTCAAAGAAAAGGGGTGGTCAAATCAGAGGAGTGTTGTAAAACAAGCACCTTGATCAATAGCCTGGTTGGACCAACCAGGTGCTTGTTCAAATCAACAGGATGATGATGCAGCCCAAACCTAATCAGTCTAGTGGGTTGATGGATGTGAATCAGTAGATGTGGAGTCCACCAGGTATTTTGTGTCTCAAATAGATATGGCAGTTCTAATCGTGGGTTTGGCTGAGTCGGATCAGCCTGGTCAGAGTAAGGATCCTCAAAAGAAAATGGATCTATGGAGGATGTAGGAACCCTACAAGAGTGATCAAAAAAGGATGGGACATGATTAGTAGTCTGATCAATGTCCAAAACCCGATTGAAAGTTGGAGAAGGATCATATGCGATCGAATCAAAGAGTGGTGAATCAGAGTAGAAGTTGATTCCGATGGTAGGTCGGGGTTGAGAATGGGTTTTGGAAGGCTTTGTATGTGGATCAGAAGATGTGGCTTCTATGAGATCTGTGTGTGTTGAGAGCTCCTCTAGAAAGGATTCAAAGGTAGGTTCATCTAGAGAGTCTTCATGAAGCACATCAAAATCAAAGGTAAATGCCTAAAGAGTGCTTATAGGATCATGGAAATCTAAGTCAGTAAAATATTCGAATTCTGAATTGCAGATACTCTCGGCACTTATTATTTCTGATTCTTGAAGATCAAAAAGGAATGATTCCATCTCAATGGAACCTGATTTTGAATCAATGATCTCGGGATCAGGGATCTCAGAGTCAAAGTCGAAGAATGAATCATGGATACTGAGATTGTAAATTGGTTCATAGTCATCAGGAAACAAAGGCTCTCCGAAATCAGAGTAAGATTTGAAACTGTCGAAGAATTTGCGAGAATGAGTTTCTAAATCTGATTCTGGATTGGGAGTTCTACCATAGAGAGAATCAAGATGCGAAGAATCAACAACCTAATTTCATATTCTAAGCTTAAAAAGGTGTCCTTATTAGGCCTAGGCTCGGGTTCTTAGCTCCTAGGGTAGACCCAATCAATTCCCAACTCTTCCAACTCCTCGATTCTTGTATCATAGATTGGCGTGACTTTCGAAAAATCAATTCGTATCTCTGAGGAGTCTGGAGAAGTGTACTCATCAAATACAGGTCCATAATCGTAATTCAAATTCAAAATCTGACTCTCATGACATGGGGCCTCATAATCATCCCAATTAAGCTTAGGTCTAGATTCTAGGTCAGATGTAGGCATTGGGTTACTAAAATCTAGGTTAGGCTCTATAGGGGTGTCAGAATTATTCTCGAGGATCACCTTATCAGAATAAGGGGTGGAATTTACACCCTCAAGATGTCCTGATTCAATCACATCATCATAGGTGTCTGGAAATTCAGGGCTTGGTGAGCCAGCTTCAAGATTTTCTAAGGCTGATTCAAAATTGTGAACACCTGCAGTCGGATCCTCTCAACCCCTCTCAAGATTGGGTGTATCATTTAGCACATAACTTAATTTGACTTCCATTTGAGTTGAGGGTCCACAATAATTCTGATTTTCTAACCCGAGTTCTGGGGAATCATGTTGATCATCAGTGTTGTTCCAAGGTGTCTCATTATCTTCTGAAGGGATGTAGGGGTATTCTCGATCAATGCTTTTATACAACGTATTTAGCAATTTTCTCCGTTTCTCCATGAGATCTTAGTGTTTTTCCAAAAGTGAAGGATTTGATCAACATTGCAAACACTCGTTGCTATGTAATTTCATCAATTCAACGTATTCTGCTAAGAGATCATCCCTGGTTGAACCGTATTTCATTCGTGTCCATATTATCTCGATACGGTTCAGAATGTGGTTTGTTGTTTTTCCAAATTTATCCTGAATGTCCCTATCTAAGGCTCTATAATAATCTTCATGGTGTCTGTAAGCAACCTCAATCATCTTATCTTTAATAGTCATTTGGGACATAGGTTTCCTAATTGCTTTTCCTAAAATGTCAAGCTACATTTTCGAATCAGGTGGTGGATCAGGATGTAGAATCAAATTTAGGTTCAGATTTAAGTAATCAGATCAGATCAGAAATCTCGTATAAGATCTAATGAGGTCTCTTAGGTTAAAAACCTAATGACCTTCTTGCGTATGTGCTCTATAGAAGGGATGAGGGACTAGATGTGAATTGGACCCAATCAAGGCACCCAAAGATTTTTGGATGACTACGGCTGTTTCAAGGTGGATGATACCTCTGAATCAGAAATCCTTACACCTGAGAATTACCTAGGCAACCAGGAAGGGAGAGCTCCGCAAAGACCCCTACACGGTAGAGCATCCCCACGGGTTACAGGGTTTCCCCCACCCGACCTTCCTTGTCACTCCGGTTCCAAGTAGATCGGAATGTATGAATTGAGACCTTAAGTTTACCAATTTTAGCCTAATTTGTGCTTTGGATTTCACTTGATTTAAAAGTTGATTTCATTTGTGACCTAATTTGGAGGTTGATTGGCCCACAAAGTAAACCAACTTCACCTAACCTATCCTAAAAGATGAAGAATGAAATCTAGGTCAAGACTCAGAAATCATCCTGAATTGACTCTCAGGTTATTAGGTCCATAATTTTTAAGGTTCAAGTGAAATTAGAGCCTGATTTTAGGATTTAAATAATTAGTTCTTTTCAGGCAAGTGTTTGGGTAGCACACAAATGCGAGAATGCCAATTTTCTTTAATTCAGGCAAGTGTGAACTAGCACTTCAAACCTTAATGTTGAAACCCTAATTGGCTCTATTCCAAGTCCAATTTGATCTTAAAAATGTTCAACTTGGACTTCAAACAAGAAGTGCATGGTCCAAGGCGATCAGAAATTAAGCGTAATCCCCAATAAGTAGAGGAAATAGGGTAGGGATCTCTAGTCAAAATCGTCTTGACTTCAATCAGATATGAATTTTTCGTTTGTAAATTAGGAACTTGCCTTTTAAGTGATGATTATTATGAAAATAAGGCAGGTGGTTCCTAATTGATTTGTTTCCTTTTTTATCTTCCCAAGATTAAGAGATTGATTAGGGAAGAAAAGAGATTACCTGCCCTGGGAGTGGCTGATTTGCACGGAAGATCACCTCGTGATGTATCTCGCAAAATCACAAGAAAACAAATAAGGCAAGTTAGTGCTCAAATAGAATCAAGTAAAACAAGAGTAGCAATGAATTACGCGTTGCTCCCCAGCAACGGTACCAAAATGTTTGTCAAAATGTTGAGCAGACCAGATAGAAGTTTAATGTTTCGTCGTTGTAGCACACTCCTAAATAGTTCAATCAACAGATAAAATTTATTATTCGAAATCTAAATTGAAGTTCGAGGTCGAATACAGGGAGCAAATATAGAATTCACGTGCTAATCTTTAATTGCATATAAATGAGCACCATAATCGAAGCACAAAAGAGATATTCAATGAATAGTAACCTGTCACATTATTTATTCAATGAAATTCAATGTATCTAGAGATTGCATGGAACAAAAATAAAAGAATAAAAAACAATGGTGATTTAGATCACCACTAATCCTCTTAACTAAACATTCATGCAATATTTCAATTCAACCTTAACCATATTAGTTAAATAATGCAACAACATCTCAAATAAACTCAAATCAAACATCGGGCATTTATCATCAGACAACTTAAATGCGACCCTGCTACAGTGCTCTTCGGAGCCTTGTTCATTTGCTTCTTCTCTTCTTCTGCTTTCCTTCTCAAGCTTCTCTTTGTCTTCAGAGACTCTTCTTCAGCTTCCTTCCTTCCGACCTTCCTTCTTCTTCTTACGGCTAAGTGTTAGCCTTTCAACACACAGCACAGGAGACTAAGCTTTAGAGAGAAACCCCCCCCTCCGCTCTCTCACAATTCTTCCTCCTCTTCAAATCTTAGACCCAATGCTCATAGTTGGATCCAAATACTCGGGTTATTGGGTCTCAAATAGTGTCCAGGCCTGTGTGTGTGGGTCGCAGGCGAGGAGTGTCATAGGCAGGTATTCGGGTGAGTGGGGGTATGAGGGACCTGACCCCTCGTGATTTAGGCGATAAGCTCTGGTCACAAAATCATAATAAGCGTGCGCAGGCATTTGTCTTCCACTGATGTGGGACTATCCCCACTACTCTTTCTCTTCGCATTCAAGCAGCAGCAGCGAGTGAAGGCTTTGTCTAATTAGGGCAAGCTTGCAGCTGGGGCCTTTGATTAAGGCCCTAACCGTGGACCTAGAGCCAAGCTGCAGCACCTGAGAGTTATCTTGATGAAGAAAGTGGCCATAACTTGAAGAACAAGCTGGAGAAGATGGCATGGCGATGGAGCTCCAACAAGGGACCTGAAACACGAAATATGGGCTACAAGCCCCCATTAAAACGTTCAGGAGAATCACCGTAGGGCGTGGGAGGTGGTGGCGACGTTCGTGGGGTGTTTGGTGTGTGGATGAGGGTGTACGGTGATGGAGAAGGAGCGTGAAGGCGGAGGTGTTCGGTGGAGCATTTGGATGTGTGGAATGCGTAATAAAGATAGGGGTTTTGTGTGTGGAGGTATGGCGAAGGTTGTGAGGGTGTTGGAGAGGCATTTGGTGGACTGTGGGAGTTCAGAGGCCTTGCTGGAGGTGTGGCCGGAGATGGAGAAGATGACGGTGAACGGTGGTAGCATGGGTTGATTTAAGGGTTTGAAAGGAGGAAAAGAGAGTAGAGGGAGAGAGAAACCTAACTAACCTAATCTAATAGACAAAAGGGGAGAGAGGGCATCGGGTATGGTATGGCCGACGCCATGGAAGGTGAAGCCTCCGGTGGGAGAAGCGGTGAAGCTTCTGAGGGTGTTGGCGAGGCGTGTGGTGCGGTGGAGCAATGGGGAAACCTCACCGGAGGGGCAGCTGGAGATGTAGAAGATGACAACGTGTGGTGGTGTCGGTGGTCGAATTGAGGGTTTAGATAGAGGAAAAGAGAGTAGAGGGAGGAAGAAACCTATCTAATCCTAAACTAATGGTCAAAAGGGGAGGAAGATGACGGGTATGGTATGGTCAGCACCGTGGAAGGTGAACTCTCCAATGGGAGAAGCAGCGAGGAAGACGATGGAAGGAGGTGCCTGCTGGTATTGGGAGATGCGGAGGAACTTGAGGAACAAGGACCGATCGACTATAGTCTGTGACGATCGACGAAGAAGGAGGACGAGGAAGGTTGCCGAAGCTCGTGGTGTATTCGGCCGGAGAGGAGGGAAGAAGGATAGATTCCGATCCAAATCAAGCTAAGGATGCAAGGTTGTGCACGAGGGTCTTTTATAGTCTTAGAGTAGAGCTTCCAAGCTTGGAAACCAAGCTTAAGAGCTCGGAAATCATGGAGTAGTACTTGGAAACTTCTAAGAGTTCACTAGAACCCTAGGGCAAGAATCGGAAGGCAAGACTGGGTTTAGATTGAAGGGCATGTCTTCATGAATCTCCCTTCCAATTTTGGTAAGGTTTGGCCACGAAATCAGGGATAAATCCCTGATTGAAGGTCGTTTGCTGATGGATTTAGGAGTTCTGCAAACATGAATGTTAAGACCCGTGCTATTAAAGCCCTTTAAGACGTCTGGACACCTTCCCAGACATCTGGAAATCAATTTTTTTATGCGTACGTCCTTGAGTCTGCACACGTGCCGCGCGCAGACTGTGCGCAGCCGCATTCTTCTCTCCCCTCTCACCGACGAAACCCTACCCCACGCCTACTTAAACCCCTCTCCTCTTCCCTCGTTCACCACCCTACTTCCAGCCACCTTCTCCTTCCTCCAGCGAGAGCGAGAGCAGCGAGTACAGCAAGCGAAGTGGCGAAGAGGAGCAGCGAGGGGGAAAGGGAGGAGAGCGTGCGAGCTCCCGAGAGCTCGCTGAAGAAGCTCACGGCCGGTCGAGTGTGCGCAAGGCGGAGAAGTGCGCCGGGGAGGTTTTCCCTGAGACTGCTGTAGCTAGAGCAGCGGGCGAGCGAGCGCGGTGCGGCCGCGTGCGGCACGAAGGAGACGAAGGCAACTTCTGGTTCTGGGATTTTCTCAGAATCAAACGTCTGGATCTACATCTAGACGACGTAGACGACGTCTGGAAGAGGCTCCAGACGACTGAGAGGTACGTTCCGCGTTCTACACCCTCTTTGCGGATACGGCCATGCAGGCCGTTCTGCCGAGGCACTGCTCCGTGCCCTTTTGAGAATATTTTCCATCGCGCATGTAGGATTCGCTTTGGGAATGTGCTTGAAATGCCCTCCCACGCAGTTCAGACGTCTGGGCAAAGCACCAAACGACGGGAAGCGTCTCTAGACATCCGGAGAGGTGGTCGGACGTCTAGAACTAGGTCCAGACGGTTCAACAGAGTCCCTAGACGTTTGAGGAATAGCGCTGAGTGAGGTATGGTTCTGGACTTCTTTTAAGACGTCTGGAAGGTGTTCCAGACGTCTGATTTGAGTCAGAATTGCTGTTTTTGACCCGTTTAGGGTCCGTTTGAGGTCTGATTTCCGCAATTAAGATTTCGTTCTTCTTCGTATAAGTTCCTCTACTTGTTAGAATACTTTTATCATGTTTGAGTGGTTCTTTTGGTTGATCCTTGTCTTAGGACCTCATTCCGTTGCGAATTTGGGGGTTGCGGAGGCACGTGGACCTGCTAGACAAGCCCCCATTACTCCTGGTTTTGCTGGTAGAGTAGCTTCCCCTAGATTAATCACAAACATGATTGCATATCTGGAATGAATGTTAGATCCTAGGGTATGGTGTGAATCCTATGACTAGAAACACTAGATTGAAAGTTAGATCCTAGGGTATGGCATGAATCCTAAGACTAGAAACACTGGAATAATTGTATTGAATGCATGAATTGCAGTCTTGGATGAGTAAATAAAATAATAACAATTGCCTGTAATTGGATAACAGCTACCTGTGAAATGTAAAGTACTGTTGCTAGCAACTGTTGCATGTATATTTCTGTCGTTGCAATTAAATACGAGTTACCTGTATATGAAATGGAAATAGAAATGATGAAACCTAGTAAGGCTTGGGCTGAGAAACATGAGCATGAACCCTACGGGGAATTAGGAGTAGAGCTCCTGGAAATAAATGGAATGGAACTAGAAATGAGAACGAAGAAGTGAGCTGGCCCTTGAGTACGGAGTACCAAGGAGAGCGACTATCCCCCTGTTTAGTGCAGAGCAGAGCTAGCCGCCCTAGGGTTGGGACCCGAGGTTAGGATTGGCCACTCTGTATAGACTTTTTGGCCCTCGTGTACACTGTACCGAGGAGAGCTACTAGTGTAGGGAGAGAGCTAGCCACCCCACGGAGCCCAGGGTTCAGCTAGCCATCCTACACCGACTTGTTAGGCCCACTAGGCAAACCAGAGTAGTCAGACGAGAGTGTGCAGACTGTGGAAGGGTGAGACCCCTATTTGGTTCTTAGGGGCTAGACCCCTGTTACTGAGAGGGCTATGCCCTATACTAGTTTCGTGCTGTGCTTTGGGCGCACCCGTTAACGGAAACGACTGACCGCGTGCCAATGTGGGGTAGCTACCCGTGCGTTTATCGCGCGTGCCGTAGTCACCGCTATGTCTATGTTAAGACCCGTGCCATCAAAGTTCTTTAAGATGTTTGGGACTTGGGCCAAATGTCTGGTCAAACGTCTGGACGCCTTCCCAGACGTCTGAAAATCAATTTTTGCGTGCGTACGACCGCGAGTCTGCATGTGTGCCGCGCGCAGACTGAGCCCCAGCCACCTTCTTCTCTTTCTTCTTCCCTCGCCGACTTGCAGAGCTGCCTCCCCCCCCCCCCCCCGTGCCTACATATATCCCCTCCTCTCCCTCACGCCACCACACACCATCTGTCTTCTCCTTCCTCCAGCGCGAGAGCAAGAGTGAGAGCGAGCGCGGCAGCTGCAGCTGAGTGCAGTGGCGGAGAGGAGAGGTGCAGCGAAAGGGAAGAGAGGAGAGCGTGCGAGCCATGAGAGAGAGCTTGCCGGAGCAGCTCGAGGCCGGTCGGCGTGCACGAGTCGGAGCATTGTGCTAGGGAGGTTTCCCCCGGCTCTGTTGCAGCTCGAGCAGCAAACGAGCGGTTGCGCGACGTGGTCGCGCGCAATAGGAAGAAGATGAAGGAGCTTTTGATTCTGGGATTTTTCCCAGAATCAGACATCTGGACCTACATCCAGACGATGTGGACAACATCTGGAGGAAGCTCTAGACGACTGAGAGGATTCGCTTCGGGAAGGCGTGGGACACGCCCTCCCACGCGGTTCAGACGTCTGGGCGAGGCACCAGAGGCGAAGAGCGTCTCCAGACGTTCGGAGGGATAGTCGGACGTCTGGAACTAGGTCCAGATGGTTCAGCAGGATCCCTAGACGTTTGAGGAGCAACACAGAGTGAGGTATGGATCTGGACCCTTTTTAAGACGTTTGGAAGATCTTCTAGATGTCTAATTTAAGTTAGAGTTGTCATTTTTGACCCGTTTAGGGTCCGTTCGAGGTCCGACTTCCTCGTTTAAGATTTTTTTCTTCTCCGTATAAGTTCCTCTACTTGTCTGAGATACTTTATCCTATTCTAAGTGGTTTCTTGTGGTTGATCCTTGTGTTAGGACCACGTTCTCTTGTGGATTTAGGGGTTGCGGAGGCACGTGGACCCGCCGATCGAGCCCCCATTACTCCCGATTTTACGAGTAGAGTAGCTTCCCTTAGTTAATTACAAACATAAATGCATATCTGGAATAAATGATAGATCCTAGGGTATGGCATGAATCCTAGGACCAGAAACACTAGATTGAATGATAGATCCTAGGGTATGGCATGAATTCTAGGACTGGAAATATTGGAACGATTGTATTAAATGCCTGAAATGCAGTCTTGGATGAGTAGATGGAATAATAATTTCCTGTAATTGGATAACAGCTGCCTGTGAAATGTAGAGTACTGTTGCTAGTAACTGCTACCTATAATTTCTATTGTTTGAAATTAAATACGAACTGCTTGTAGATAAATTGGAAAGGAAAGATTGAATGTTGGAAACACATGCTAGATGCGAATAAACCTAATTGATGAAACCTAGTATGTCTTGGCCTGAGAAACATGAGCATGAACCCTACGGGGAATTAGGAGTAGAACTCCTGGAAATAAATAGAATGGAACTAGAAAAGTGAATGGGAAAGTGTGTTGTCTCTTGGGTACGTGGTACCAAGGGGAGCACATATTCCCTCTTAGTGCAGAGCGGAGCTAGCCACCCTAGGGTTGAGACCCGGGGTTAGGTCTGGCCACTTTGTATCGACTTTTGGCCCTCGAGTACACAGTACCGGGAGAGCTACTAATGTAGGGAGAGAGCTAGCCACCCCACGGGGCCCGAGGTTCAACTAGCCGTCCTACACCGACTTGTTAGGCCCACTGGGCAAACCAGGGTAGTCAGGCGAGGGTGCGCGGACTGTGGAGGGACGAGACCCCTGTTTGGTTACTGTGGAGGGGCTAGACCCCTGTTACTGAGAGGGCTCTGTCATATACTGGTTCCGTGCTATGCTCTGGGCGCACCCGTTAACGGAAATGACTAACCACATGCCAGTGTGGGATAGCTAACCGTGCATTTATCGCGCATGCCGTAGTCACCGTTACGCCTGTCAGCGACCTTGGGGTGGTTGACTGAGTGTAGGACCAGCACGGGAGACTCTCCCGGCGAGGAGAGCACCATGTGCTACTTCTACTATTCGGAAAAGACTACAATCAAGATCGTTCCCATGAGGAACATTCGAGATCAAGAAAAAGACCTGATAAATAAATCAAGTGAGGAAAGAAAGAATAATTAGTTAAATAAAGAAAGAAATTAAAAACAACAGCTACTTTTCCACCTTTACTATTTCTCTTAGTTAGCTGGTTGCCACTCTACTCAGCGTTTGGCTAACGTGTCGTACTTACCACCTTTTTCAGGTCCAGGTGTTGAGCAACCAGAGCCTACGGCTGCAGAGGGTGCTGGGCCCAGTAGAGCCCAATAGTTGTACTTCTGTTGTACCCCGTTTTTTGTAGTAGTGAGTTTTTGTTACTTTTTTTTTGTACTCTTTTATTGTAATTTTATATTCTTGTACCCTTTTTAGATTCTCTACTATTGTTTTTGTGTGTACTGCAGTAGTTTAATTCCTTACTTCTGCACTTTGTTACTTTTAGTTGCTTGCAAGGTGAATGTGGTTTATTTTACTACTTTTTGGTTACTTTCTCGTTGGACGACTGGGTCTTGAGATTAGTCGAGTCAATCCGATTCTCGTGTCCTGTAGGGATTCAGGAATAGGGTCGTAACAAGATGGTATCAGAGCAAGGTCGTCCCGAGAAGTGAACCAACTAGCTGGAAAATAACCAATTCATGTGCCTGTAACTAGAGTAACCACCACAACGTACCTTTTGACATCTGTTCTGGGATTCTTTCGTTGAATGTCGGTTAGAGTTGACGTCTTTTTTGTTCTGCGTTCGCGTCTCCTTATAGGAGATGCCTTGACGAGGAGGTAGCGAGGTGGCCCGCGGATGCGGTCGAGGACGAGGTCGGAGGGGTGGGCGCGTTGAGCCCGACACCTCAGTGGACCTGCCACTACTCCCGGGCATTCAGGCCCAGGACCTCGCCCAGCTGATACGGGAGATCATGCGAGAGGAGCTCCACCCGCTGCCACAAGCGCCTCTCCCAGGGGCTGCGGAGGGGGAGTCCTCTGTGGGACCACGAGACGGTCACGGCACTGGATGTGGGGGAGGGGGTGTCCCTCCACTACCCCCACCTTCCTCCGACACTTCCGAGCACGAGGCCTCCTTACCTGGAGGCATACCAGCTTCTCCACTTCAGCGCCATTACGAGCTTTTCGGACAGTTTCGGAAGCTGAAGGCCCCCTCCTTCAGGGGGATGAGGACCCGACCGAGGCGGAGGACTGGCTCGAGCAGATCGAGAAGGTGTTTGACACCCTTCACCCCCTGTGGAGTGCTGCATGGCCTTTGCCACGTACCAGCTAGAGAGCGCGTCACACCAGTGGTGGAGGGCGGTCAAAGGTCAGGAGAGGGCCGAGCTGACTTGGGACCAGTTTGTCACCCTCTTCTGTGAACAGTATTTCCCTCAAACGTGGCAGGACCAGAGGAGGCGGGAGTTCCACACTCTCCGCCAGGGGACGATGACCGTGAGCGCGTATCGCACGCGTTTTCTGGAGCTGTCTCGTTTCACCGCGACAGCCATGGCTACCGAGGAGGAGCGCCTTTGGAGGTTCACTGGGGGACTCCAGCCTGCTATTCGGGGGTATGTCAAACCCCTGAAGCTGCCTACGTTCTCGAGGGCGGTGAAGGCAGCCATGACGTATGAAGAGACCAACCCGTCCGCACGTGACACTGACAGCGGGCGGAAGAGGCCCTACCAACCAGACTTCTCACAGGGCCGACGAGAGAGGAGGCACGTGGTGCCCGTAGGAGAGCCGTCACATTTTGCGGGGCCGTCAGCGGCCTTTGGGGGCCCCCGACAGGGGCTAGCTGCCAGCACCGGACCCCCGCCCAGCCATCAGCAGGGACCCACTGAGGGCGGGAGTCGAGTCCCCCTTTGCTACCAGTGTGGCCAGCCAGGCCACATCAGGAGGGACTGCCCGTCTAGGGCTAGAGGTCAGCAGATGCTCCCCGCGCCAAGCATTGGAGGGCGAGCAGGAGGTCGCGATTTCCAGGTGCGAGGAGGAGGATAGCAGTCGCAGGGAGGGCACCGGCCAGTGGCTACCCGTCTGACGCAGAGTGTGGTTGCTTCGTCCGCACCTAGGGTTGAGGGGCGTATCAACGCCCTGACACATAGGGATGCCAGAGCTTCAGGATCAGTGGTGGCAGGTATGGTTACAGTTTCCGGCAGACTAGTTTACACGCTTTTTGATTCTGGCGCCACGCACTCATTTGTCGCTACCAGTTTTGCGGTTAGTTTGGGGCAAGACTGTGTGTTGTTAGAGGATCCATTTTAATCAGAGGTCCGGGTGGTCAGCTGTTTGTAGCTGAGGAGGTTTACACAAATTGCGAGGTCAATGTTGGGGGACACAGCCTTCCCACAGACCTGATTGTGATACAGATGGAGGACTTTGGCGTGATTCTGGGGATGGACCGGTTGTCCGCTTACCATGCCTTGGTGGATTGCTTTGAAAGGAATATCGTCTTCTCCATACCGGAGTTGCCTTCTTTTGAGTTTCAGGGGCAGCCAGTGGATGGAGGCTTCAGGTGCATTTCTGCACTTCGGGCAATGAGACTTTTGGGTCAGGGGTGTGAGGACTTGATGACACTACACATGGGGGTGATAATTCTATTAAATATGGCCCATCTTAAGAATAAAAGGTACAACATAAGTAGAATGGGAGCATTGCATGCATCATATATCAAGATTGCTTATAAAACTGTATTAATGGCCATTTGTGTAAGCATTTGTCAAAGCAGGCCTCAGATGAGCAATCAAACCGCACGGATGGATTTAGAACAACGAACAGAGTCCAACAGACTCAAGATCGGCCAAATCCGACATCCGAAGCTCCTACAATGAGCCCAAGAAGTTCTGACCGTTGATCTGATGATCAACGGCCCTCGTTGCGCCACATCGCCCCCCGCTCACCGCACGCCACTTCCTCCTTCAGCTGAGATCAAATCTCGGCCGTCGATCTTCGATCGGATGGCCAAGAACCGCGTGCCCGCCCGCGGTCACTGCAACAAAGCGCAGGCGTGGCGCAATGGTTAGCGCGCATGCCCACACGCACATGACGCGGGTTCGAGTCGCGCGGTGTGAAAAATTGAAGACGAAGGAGCGCGCGACGAAATTGGGCCGCCCGATCAGCAGCAGGCGGCCGAGATTGCGCCACACGATGCGCCCTCAGACATCGAGCGCCCACGCGTGCGCGCACGCCGAGAGACAATGCCTGCGCACACGCGCGCCCGAGGCGTGATCCGAGCTTGCCTAAGGGAAGATCTCAGATCGGATGGCTTTCACGCAGCGGCCGCGAATCAGGCGCAAAGAAGAATGGCGTGGCCGGTGGGCTAGAGGGCTTCACTGACGCTTTTAGAAGGGTTTTAGCGACGTCCCGGACATCGCTAAAGCGGGACTTCGCTAAAGCCCCTTCTTTTAGAAAGCCCTTCTCCCTATTTAAACCCCCTCCAACCACTCATTCAAGGCATTCACTTCCCTTGCAACTACTCTACCCCCCTCCTAGCTAGCTTTAGGCCCTCTTGTAATCGCCAGAGATGACGAGCCGACGAAGCCTCCTTCACCGCCGTGGCTACCTCGCCGCTCTCCCTCCTTTCTCTCTCATCTTCTCTTTTAAGCTTTCCCTTACTTTTGTTTGAGCATGTATTTAATGTTGTAAGCTATGAACTAAAGCTGCATGATTAATGAAGTTACTTTCCGTTCAGTGTTTACTTGATTTCCTGTTTAAGTTGCATGATCAAGCAAAGAAATGACTCTAACCCTAATCTCTCTCTATCTCTCTTTCACTTTTCAAACCGTACCTTTCGCAAGCAAAACTCCACACTTTCCGTGACAACAAGTGATAAGCAAAATCTGATTTTCACGCCTCCCTAAGACCGACACTCGGACTCACCTCCGTTTCTTTACTTTAAAACCGGCGTTGCAAGTGCAACTATAACGACACTCTTAACACACACGCACAAGCGCACGTCAGTTTTTGGCGCCGTTGCCGGGGAGGCAACGGATTTGTTTTGTCACCTCCATTCCACATCCATTCTCACATCATCTAATGCCTTGTTTCCTTTTTACTTGATGGTTGCAGGAATTCGACGCTTAGACGATGAAGCGACGCATCCCACGACGATAATAAGGGAGTAGGCACAACAAGGACCGATAGTGAGTAATTCTTTACTCATGATTGTTTGCTTACATGAAAAAACTAAAAAAATTGTAAAAATTGAAAAAAATTGGCATGGTGTATGATTGCTTGACCCACATCCTTAACACATCACCCCACAAAAAATGTACACTCTAACATTCTAAATAAATTTTTGGAGTGTTCTTTTCTCTTTTTTGAGTGGTGTTTGCGAAGCCACCGTGAGTTGACCTGGGACACACCACTCAACCCTAAAATCTACTCATCTAATAGAAGCTGCATGATCATTAGGATGAGTACATTAGGGTTTTAGAGCCTCTACAGAATAAAAGGAAATCTACTTTCACCGAATTGTATGCAGAACTTGATGTGCCGACTGAAACTTGTCTGAAAACATTAAGACACGTCAACCCTAAAAAGTACTAAAGTAAGGATGAAACACTAAAAGACACATCTTAAAAATCCTTGCTTGAAAACCATGTTTTGATAGAAGCACACACCTTGAAAGTGGAAAATTAAGAGGCACCACCCCAATCAACGCCTCATCACATAACCCTAGCACAAGCACTATCCTAGCCCTTTAAAACTGAGTAGACGTGCCCTAAGCAGGATTGAGTTAAGTCTCGAAAAGCGAGGTTTTGTTCGCTAGGCACTTGGCTTTCATTCCCTTGGTAGAATCTGGTGACTAGGCTGCGGGGTAGTGTCAAACGATCGCTGTTGTGGGGTCTACGAAACCGGAGGCGCAAGGCAAAGGAAGAACCTTCCTTGCAATCCCCTCGTAATCAACCTGGCCAGATTAGCCTAGGGAAGGGGAGTCCAGTGCTTACGGACTTAATCACCCTTTGTGAGATTTCTAGGTCTCCTAAGGAATACACCATAAGGACTAGGCTTATGTGCCTGATTGAAACACATTTCTCACATCTGTCACCCTCCGCATCCCCTCCTGTTCTTCTCTAGTGTATGCAAGGGAGACGCTCACTGCATCCCGAGTTGTGTGTTTTGGGGCAGGAATCTGGGCGATGTGATTCTGTTAGGAACATGGCGGAACCTAGGGTAGATGAGGCTAAGGATCAACCCCCACCAGACGTAATGGCCATCATCCCAGCCCAAATTAATGCAAACCACCGGCTTCAGCAACAACAAATCCACACCATCATGCAAGCCATACAACGGTTACAGAACCCACAAGAACAACCACCACCACCTTTCCAAGACATACAAGGGCAACCACCACTTGATATATCACCATTCAAGATCAGCCGAGGCCCCTCCGCGATTTCTATAATCCCTCCGCTATTAGAGTCAAGCCACACCTTAGGATCCCCGAAGGGGGAGATGATTTTGAGCTGAAACCGAATGTCATAAGTCTAATCTAGAACCACTTTCATGGAAGCTCAAATGAGGACCCCTTCAGCATTTAGAGGATCTCGACCGCATAGCGCGAACTGTGAAACCTAGGAACATTAGCCTTGACATTGTTCTAATCAAGATGTTTCCCTTCTCATTAAGAGACAAGGCTTCTCATTGGCTTAGAACCCTAGGTAGACCCATCACCACCTGGGAAGAACTGAGGCATGCATTTTTAAAGAAATTCTTCCACATAGGAAAGACCAATGCCCTCAAAAGAGCTATTACTACCTTTAGACTCTAGGGTAGGGAACAATTTCATAAGACGTGGGAAAGATTTAATGAACTCTTGAGGAAATGCCCACACCATGAAGTACCAAGGTGGCAATTGGCCCAGATTTTCTACCACGGTCTGGACAGCAACCTACGGAACTTCGTCGATGCCTCATGCGGGGGGAACTTTCTGAACAAGGACGAGGAGAGCGTGTTTGAGCTCTTTGAGTCTATGAGCGAGAATTCGCTCAACAATGCCTCCATGACCCATTTCAACATGTCCAATCAACCCCGTGGTGGGATTTATGAGGTACAAGCAAATTCTGGAATGGTTAACATGGACATCATTGCCAAGAAACTAGATCGAGTGGAATTGGTGGACAAAAAGATTGATGAGCTACTGAACCAGACTAGGAACCCCTTACAGACTTTCTCCCTAGCAAAGGGAGCGCATAATGTTGACCTGGTATAGCCCTTAACCTAACTGAGCCTGGAACAACCCCTAACCATGTTCCAAGGAGGGACCTTTGCTCCCTCAACCCTTGATTACTCCCTTCTCTCTTCATCAACATCGGTTATCCTTGAAGATGTGCAAGCTGTCCAAGGTTATGCGAAACTTGACCCTTTCTCCAACACTTACAACACTGGCTGGCGTAACCACCCCAACTTTGGTTGGACAAATCAAAAACCACCGCAATTCCAAAATCAGCCCAGACCAAACCAGCAGCCACACTTGTCCCCTATCAGCAAGGACTACCAGTTAGACCCCAATATAATCAGAATAGGGTGGCCCCTCCCCCACAAAATCAAATGGACACCCTAATAAAGATGATGGATGACATGAACCAGAAACACCAGGAGGAAATGGCCTTAGTAAAGGGACAGTTAAGCCAACTCTTGGACTGTAAACAACAAGGATCCCTACCTTCCCTGCCACAACTGAACTAGCGAAACATAATTAACAGAGTCCCCAATTAGCAAGGGTTCCAAGGCAACCCCAGGTAGGCTCACATGGTCCAGCCAGCCCCGCAAACACCCCCTGGGTTTGGTGCCTCTTCGTCCTCATCTTCTCAAGGATCAACCCATGGCCCCAATGCCTCTGCAAATGCGGTGACCTTGAGAAGCAGCACCAAAACCCAGGATCCCAAATGGCCGACTCTCCCCGAGACTTCACCCGCTAAAATACCCGACTCAGAAGAGGCACCAACCAAGGACCCAAAAATAGAACCAATCCACATTCAGACACCCTACCTTGAGGCCTTGGAAACAATCAAGAAAAAGAAGAATGTTGTGGAGACTGAGGAGCTGTTGGAGATCTTTAAGCAAGTACAGATTAATATTCCGCTCCTTGAAGCCGTCAAGCACATCCCTGCTTACGCCAAGTTTTTAAAGGATGCCTGTACACCCAAGCGTAAGCCGAGACCTCAAGCACCGAGGAAGGTTGTGCTCTCTGAACAGGCAAGTTCTGTAATATCAAGCAACCTTCCACTCAAGCGAATTGACCCAGGAGCACCCCTGATTTCCTGCAATATCTGGGACATGACATTTGATAGAGCGCTCCTGGACTTAGGTGCTTCTATCAATCTGATTCCAACAACCCTGTACCACCAATTTGGTTTCGGAGAGTTGACACCAACCCCTGTCACTATCCAACTGGCTGATAGATCAGTGAAAACCCCGAAGGGGGTTGTCGAGGACGTGATTGTATGGGTCAAGGACTTCTATTTCCCGGTCAACTTTTTGGTGCTCGACATGGAAGTCCCTGAAAAATTACAGAACGCACCCATAATCTTAGGCAGACATTTCTTAGCTACGACTAAAGCAAACATTGATTGTGACACAGGATGTATGGAAATCACCTTCGGGGGCAGGAAAATGCAATTGGATATCTTCCAGGCGATAAAGTCTTTTGATTGCAATTGCGTTGAGGAACATGATCCCATGGAAACTCTGATCGAGGAATGCCTCACCCTTAGTTCTGTATCAGACCACCAAACCCGTAATGACTGTTCTGACCCGTCACCATCACTACCCGTGGACCTCTGTAAGGCTGAGTACCATCACACAACACCATTTGAGGAGATCGATGTTGATCAACTCCCACCCTTTCCCTTTCCATCAACTGTTGTTCCACCCGCACCTGAACTTAAGCCCTTGCCCGAGAATCTCAAGTATGTTTTCCTGGGACCTGACCAGATCTTCCCAATGATTATTAATTCTCATCTAACCAAGGATCAGGAACTCAGGTTGACTGTGACCCTTTCAGAACATCAGGCTGCCATTGGTTGGACCATTTCTGACTTAAGAGGAATTAGCCCCACCTATTGCACCCATAAGATTTACCTGGAAGACGGGGCACGACCCTCCCGCCAGATGCAGAGACGTTTAAACCCAAACATGCGAGAGGTCGTTAAGAAAGAAATTATCAAATGGCTTGACGCCGACATCATATATCCTATTTTCGATAGCCCCTGGGTGAGCCCCACTCAAGTGGTTCCAAAGAAAGCTAGGCTCACCGTTGTCACCAATGATCATAGCGAATCCATCCCCACCCGCACCACCACCGCATGGTGGGTGTGTATTGATTATGGGAAGCTCAATGAAGCCACTAAGAAGGATCATTTCTGCTTGCCATTCATTGACCAAATCCTTGAAAGATTGGCAGGGTAGAAGTATTTTTGCTTCCTGGATGGGTATTCAGGATATAACCAAGTCGCAATTGCTCCGGAGGATCAAGAAAAGACCACATTCACTTGCCCATACGGCACATTTGCATTCCATTGACTGCCGTTCGGGTTATGCAACGCACCTGCGACCTTCCAGCGTTGCATGCTAGCCATTTTTTTAGAAATGGTGGGTGAATACTTAGAGGTCTTTATGGATGATTTCTATGTATTCGGGAATTCATTCGACCATTGTCTGAGCAACTTGGAGAAAATCCTGAAACGATGTATCAAGGTTAATCTGGTGTTAAGTTGGGAAAGGAGCCATTTTATGGTTCAAGAAGGAATTGTCCTCGTTCACATCGTATCGCATAGGGGCATCGAGGTAGATCAGGTTAAGGTTGATTTGATTTCCAAACTTCCTCCACCTAGCTCGGTCTGATAGATTCGCTCATTCCTAGGACATGTTGGCTTCTATCGAAGGTTCATTAAAGACTTTTCCAATCTTTCCAAACCCTTGACCAACCTTCTAGCCAACAACGCCATATTCCACATGTCTTCTGATTACATCCAGGCTTATCACACCCTCCGGGACTTAGTCTCCACCGCACCTGTACTTCAACCCCCAGACTGGTCCCAGGACTTTGAGATTATGTGTGATGCATCAGATTTTGCCATAGGCGTTGTCCTGGGACAAAGGCAAGATAAGAAGCCCATGGTGATCTACTACGTGAGCAAAACGTTGGATGAGGCCCAACGAAATTATACGGTCACAGAGAAAGAGCTGCTCGCTGTAGTCTTTGGACTTGAAAAGTTCCGATCGCACTTGCTGGGATCCCACGTGGCGATTTACACTGACCATTCAACCATCCGGCACCTGTTGGCCAAGAAGGACGCAAAGCCCAGGCTCATCAGATGGATCCTGCTTTTGCAGGAATTTGACCTGGAAATCCGAGACAAGGTCGGATCAAAGAATGTGGTGGCTGACCACTTGTCTAGACTTTATCCAGACCACATTGGACCCTCCCTACCTCTATCTGATGCCTTCCCTGATGAACACATCCTGGCTGTGCAAGATAAGAGAATGCCATGGTATGCTGACTACGCCAACTACCTGGTTGTAGGACAAACCCCACACAGCTGGTCCAGACAGCAACGGGACAGGTTCTTGGCTGAGGCCAAGTACTATTCCTGGGATGATCCCATGCTGTTTCCCCTCTGTGCTGACCAGATCATCAGGAGGTGTATCCCCAAAGACGAAGTCCAGAGTGTGCTTTCCTTCTGTCATGACCAGGCTTGTGGTGGCCACTTCTCTGGAAAGAAAATAGCTGCAAAGGTTTTGCAGTCTAGATTTTACTGGCCATCCCTATTTAAGGATGCACACAACTTTGCCAAGACTTGCTCACGTTGCCAAACGCTGGGGACCATGACCAAGAAAGATATGATGCCCCTTCAACCCATTTTGATGTTCGAAATCTTCGACGTTTGGGGTATCGATTTTATGGGCCCCTTTCCACCATCCAATGGCTTCGAGTACATCCTAGTCTTGGTAGACTATGTTTTCAAATGGATTGAAGCCGTCGCCACCCGCCGATGCGATCACAGGACTGTCATGGACTTTGTTAAGCAGAACATCTTTTCTCAGTTTGGAATACCCAAGGCCATGATCAGTGATGGTGGAAGCCATTTTATCCATTCCCAATTCCGTGCCCTACTTAGAAAATATGGGGTGAACCACTGCATTGCTACGCCGTATCATCCGCAAACAAACGGGCAAACTGAGGTCTCAAATAGACAAATCAAGAATATTTTACAGAAGACTGTGAGACCTGACAGGAAAGACTGGTCCACACGACTTGATGATGCCCTGTGGGCATACAGGACCACTTTCAAGACCCCGATAGGCATGTCGCCTTATCGCCTAGTCTTTGGCAAAGCCTGCCATCTTCCTGTCGAATTGGAACACCGGGCTTACTGGGCTGTCAAGCAATGTAACATGGATTCCCAGTTAGCCGGTGCACAAAGGATGCTCCAATTATCTGAGCTCGAAGAAATTCGTCGGGACGCTTTTGAAAATAGTCGACTGTATAAGGAGAAAATGAAAGCTGTCCACAACCGACTCATTCATAGAAAAACCTTTACACCGAACCAACAAGTCTGGCTGTTTGACGCCCGCCTAAAACTCTTCTCAGGGAAACTCAGGTCCAAATGGACAGGACCATTTCGGGTGGTTATGCCCTACTCTAATGGGGTGATTGAAATCGCTGATCCTAACACTGGGCACACTTTTACAGTTAATGGTCAAAGATTGAAGTACTTCTTGGCCCAGGTTCCCCCAAAGGAGTGTCACCCTCGTTGAGGATGACACGGAGCACCGCCCAGCTGGAGGCGTTAAACTCAGCGCTTCCTGGGAGGCAACCCAGAGGATTCAAACTGATCCGGTATTTTACGTCACTCAGGTACTATCTTTTTAAACCCTTATGCATCCATGTACTTGTCAATGAGGATATTGTCCAACTTAAGCATGGGGGGGTGGTAAATTGCACAATCTTGAGCTCATTTAATCAGTCTAAATAAAATAAAATAATTAAAAAAAAATTGAATTTAGGAAGAAAACTTAGGCATTAGAAACTTGTCAATACTGGGAAATAATACAAAAAAGAACTTAAACACTTAGACTTTTCAGGCCTTTAGGCTTAATCAGCCCTGGTGTCCGTTAAAATATGGATTTAGCTTCGAATCCTTGCAACCTTAAGCTACTCTAATCCACCTACTAAATAAGGTGATAAGTATACGACTTATCAACTCACCCTCTAACTCAGAAAAACTTTGAGTCTAAGCATCTGCATACATTTTTGCACAGACTCACTCCTCGGAGATTTTGACAGAAATTGGGTAGCTAATGAACTCTCTAGGGTGGTATGGCTGGCAAGTTGTCGTGGGTAACAGCTCATTGGCAAGTTGTCCAGAACCCAGCCACGGGACCATTTCTTCTTCATTGCCTCTAGGTACATTTGAGATCAAGGAAGCCACCTACAAAAAAAAAAGGGAGAAGAAAAGAAAATAAACCACATTTCACCACACGAGTATGGCTGGTAAGTGATCGTAGGTAACAGTCCATCGGTCGGTTGTCCAGAGCCCAACTCAATAACTGCACAAAAAGAACCAAAACACTTAAGGAAGAAGCGGGGAAGTAGTACAAGGCGGGGAGAAATACACTGGAAAAATCCTTGTGTTGACCCCAATTAAAACAAACGTAGGGAGAAAGCTACCAATCGAACAAATACACCTTCAGGCAAATATATTTCCTCTTCCGGTCACCTAGGGGTGTAGAAACCCAAAATCTGTCTGAATTACCATTAAGTGAGTCTATCACAATCTTCACACCAAGATGCTTAGCACTTAGGGTTTTGACAGAGTTTTGGGTGGGTTGGGTAGCTGTAAAAAGTTACCAACCCACACTGAATTCCCAAAACATTCTAAAATATATATATATATATACATATACATATGTATAGTTATATACATTAAAGCAAGGATTCGGGCTATTCGTATTTTGGCAGACACCCGGGCGCTGCTTAGTCTTTGTAGATTAAGATCTTGGTATATTTCCTCCTATTGACAAGTGACGAAGTGCCTAAGTAATTACTTCTTAAATTCTGAAAGAAAATAAAGGCTAGAATAAACCTTGCTAGAGACTAGCAAGGAGTAAGCATGGGGGTATGATAACATTGCACATGGGGGTGATAATTCTGTTAAATAGGGCCCATCTTAAGAATAAAAGGTACAACATAAGTAGAATGGGAGCATTGCATGCATCATTTACCAAGATTGCTTATAAAATTGGATTAATGGCCATTTGTGTAAGAACTTGTCAAAGCAGGCCTCAGATGAGCAATCGGACCGCACGGATGGATTCAGAATGACGAATGGAGTCCAACGACTCAAGATCGGCCAAATCCGACATCCAAAGCTCCTACAATGGGCTCAAGAAGTTCTGACCATCGATCTAATGATCAACGTCCCTCGTTGCGCCATGTCGCCCCCCGCTCACAGCATGCCACTTCCTCCTTCAGCAGAGATCAAATCTCGGCCGTCGATCTTCGATCGGACGGTCGAGAACCGCGTGCCCGCCTGACGTCACCACGACAAAGCGCGGGCGTGGCGCAACGGTTAGCGTGCACGCCCGCAAGCACGCGACGCGAGTTCGAGCAGCGTGGTGCGAAAAATTGAAGATGAAGGAGCGCGCGGTGAAATTGGGCCGCCCGATCAGCAGCAGGCTGCTGAGATCGCGCCATGTGGTGCGCCCTCAGACATCGAGCGCCCACGCACGTGTGCGCGCCGTGCGATGACACCCGCACACACGCTCGCCCAAGGCGCGATCCGAGCTCGCCCAAGGAAGATCTCAGCCGTCCGATCTTTGATCAAACAACTCTCATGCAGCGGCCGCGGATCAGGCGCGAAGAAGAACGGTGCGGGCGTGTGACCGGCGGGCTAGAGGGCTTCACCGACGCTTTTGGAAGGGTTTTAGCGACGTCCCGGACGTCGCTAAAGCCCCTTCTTCTTTTAGAAAGCCCTTCTCCCTATTTAAACCCCCTCCAACCACTCATTCAAGGCATTCACTTCCCTTGCAACTACTCTACCTCCCTCGTAGCTAGTTTTAGGCCCTCTTGTAATCGCCGAAGACGACGAGCCGCCAACGTTGCCTCCTCCACCACCGTGGCTGCCTTGTCGCTCTCCCTCCTCTCTCTCTGTTCTTCTCTTTTAAGCTTTCCCTTACTTTTGTTTAAGCATGTATTTAATGTTGTAAGCTGTGAACTAAAGCTGCATGATTAATGAAGTTACTTTCCGTTCAGTGTTTACTTGATTTCCTGTTTAAGTTGCATGATCAAGCAAAGAAATGACTCTAACCCTAATCTCTCTCTCTCTATCTCTCTTTCACTTTTCAAACCGTACCTTTCGCAAGCAAAACTCCGCACTTTCCGTGACAACAAGTGATAAGAAAAATCTGATTTTCACAACTCCCTGAGACCGACACTCGGACTCACCTCTGTTTCTTTACTTTAAAACCAGCGTTGCAAGTGTGATTATAACGACACTTCTTAACACACACGCACAAGTGCACGTCAGGGCTTCCTAACTTGTGTGGTGGCGGAGCCCAGCCCTGTGGTAAACCTTTAGAGTATTCCGATAGTCAAAGAGTACCCCGACATGTTTCCAGATGAGTTGCTAGGACTACCACCCGAGCGTGAGATCGAGTTTGAGATCTCACTAGTACCGGGGACCAGCCCCATTTCTACCGCGTCTTACAGGATTGCACCACTTGAGCTGCGAGAGCTCAAGTCTCAGTTGCAGGACCTTCTGGAGAAGGGCTTTGTAAGGCCCAGTCTGTCTCCGTGGGGAGCCTGGTATTGTTCGTGAAGAAGAAGGATGGTATCCTACACCTTTGTGTGGACTAAAGACAGCTGAATAGGGTTACCATCAAGAACAGGTATCCCCTGCCAAAGATTGACGACTTGTTTGACCAGTTGCGAGGTGCTATGGTATTCTCCAAGATAGACTTGAGGTCTGGGTACCACCAGTTGAGGATTAGGGAGGCAGATGTCTCCAAGACAGCTTTCCGCACCCGGTACAGACACTACGAGTTTTTGGTCATGCTATTTGAGCTGACCAATGCCCCCACTGCTTTCATGGATTTGATGAACCGGGTGTTCAGACCGTACTTAGACTAGTTCGTGGTGGTATTTATTGATGATGTGCTCATCTACTCTCGAGATCAGGCGCAGCACGGACAGCACTTGCGGATGGTTTTGGACACATTGAGATGACGTAGGCTGTACACCAAATACAGCAAGTGCGAGTTCTAGTTGAGGGAGGTGACCTTCTTGGGCCATGTGATCTCCGGGGATGGCTTGGCTGTGGACCCAGCCAAGGTTGAGGCAGTGCTCAGGTGGAAGAGACCGCGTACAGTTACTGAGATCCGTAGTTTCTTGGGACTGGTAGGCTACTACAGCAGTTTATCAGGAGCTTCTCGCAGATTGCACGTCCTATGACACAGTTGACCCGGAAGGACATGCCCTTTTCTTGGACAGATGCTTGTGAGGCGTGTTTTCAGGAGCTGAAGGAGAGGCTGACTTCAACTCCCGTGCTCACCATCCCAGACAGTAGTGGCGGGTTTGTTGTGTACACGGACGCCTCTTTGCAGGAGTTAGGGGGTGTGCTCATGTAGAGGGGTCACGTTGTCGCTTACGCTCCGCGGCAACTGAAGCCCCATGAGCATAGCTACCCTACCCACGAGTTGGAGCTGGCAGCTGTCGTCTTCGCGCTGAAAACTTGGAGGCACTACCTATACAGTGAGACCTTTGAGATTTTCACAGATCATAAGAGCCTCAAATACTTGTTTGATCAGAAGGAGCTCAACATGAGACAGAGACGTTGGTTTGAGCTCCTGAAGGATTATGACTGCAACATTTTCTACCATCCAGGGAAGGCCAACGTGGTGGCTGACACCTGAGCCGGAAGGCGCCTGCCCACTTGGCCAGTTTACAGGCGCAGAGTTGGAGCCTCATGGAGGAGATGGGCATTTGGCAGCCCCTAGATTTACTGGGGCACTGTGAGGTAATGACCGTGACACGACAGACGAGGCCAGAGCTGATAGACCGCATCATCGTAAGACAGATGGCCGACCCGTACTTGCAGTCGTTGCGTAACAGAGTGCCGTCAGGAGACCCTGGGGACTTCTCCTTTACAGATGAGGTGCTGCGCATGAGGGGACGTTTGTGCATTCCCAGGGACAAGCTGTTGAGAGAGCTCCTGACCGAGGCACACGATTCCAAGTTCACCATACATCCTAGAAACACAAAGATGTACCATGATTTGAGACGCAACTTTTGGTGGAAGGGAATGAAGCAGGATGTAGGTGAATTCGTACAGCAGTGTTTAGTGTGCCAGCAGGTGAAGGCCGAACATCAGAGACCTGCAGGGCCGTTGCAGCCACTTCCAGTGCCAGAGTGGAAGTGGGAGAGCATCACCATGGACTTGGTGGTGGGCTTGCCCGTTACCCAGCGAGGACACGATACAGTTTGGGTGATCGTAGACAGATTAACGAAGACGGCTCATTTCTTGCCGATCTGAGTAACCTTGGGACCAGCACAGTTGGCAGAGAGGTATATCCGCGACGTGGTACGGCTACACGGAGTTCTGCGAGAGATTGTATCTGATCGGGATACCCGTTTTACATCCCAATTTTGGGCTGAGTTTCAGCAGGCCTTGGGGACACAATTGAGGTTTAGTACAGCATACTACCCCTAGACGGACAGACAGTCTGAGCGCAAGATATAGACACTTGAGGACCTTTTGCGTGTTTGTGTACTGGACTGGAGGGGCTCTTGAGAGGAGCACTTGCCCCTGGTGGAGTTTGCATATAATAACAGCTATCACTCGAGCATCGGCATGGCAACCTACGAGGCTCTGTACGGATGGAGGTGTACGGCGCCCTTGAGTTGGGTTGAGGTGGGGACCAAGTGGGAGGTTGGCCCTAGGCTGATCCGGCAGAGTCAAGAGGTGATTGAGCAGATTCACAGGCGACTCCGCACTGTCAGGAGTAGACAAAAGAGCTATGTAGATCGAAAATGCAGAGAGGTGCAGTTTGAGGTTGGGGATCACGTCTTCCTTCGCGTTTCGCCCATGAAGGGCCTGCAGCAATTTGGGGTGAGAGGGAAGCTCGGCCGAGGTTTGTGGGACCCTTTGAGGTTCTGGAGCGGGTTGGACCAGTTGCTTACAGACTTGCCCATCCTCCCCAGCTTTCTGGTGTGCACGACGTGTTCCACGTGTCCAACCTCAGGAAGTACGTCGCCGATCCCAGTCATGTTCTGAGCCACGAGAGCGTCGAGGTAGGTGACAACCTGTCCTACCTAGAGCGGCCAGTGCAGATACTCGATAGAACTGTCCGGAGTCTGAGACGGAAGCAGGTACCCCTACTGAAAGTCTTGTGGAGAAGCCACCGGTACGTGGAGGCTACATGGGAGCCTAAGGCGGCGATGCGGGAGCATTACCCGGAGCTCTTTGAGGGTACGTCTTTTCAGACTGGCTTCAGTTCTCTTTGAGTTTGTTATGCGTATGTTGTTCTTTTTCCGCAGCTTAGCTAGCTGAAGTTTCGGGGACGAAACTTCCTTTGAGTTTGTTATGTTGTTAAGACCCGTGCCATCAAAGTTCTTTATGACATCTGGGACTTAGGCCTGACGTCTGGACACCTTCCCAGACGTCTGGAAATCAATTTTTGCGTGCATACGACCGCGAGTCTACGTGCGTGCCGCACGCAGATTGAGCCCCAGCCGCCTGCTTCTCTTTCTTCTTCCCTCGCCGATTTGCAGAGCTACCCCCCCCCCCCCCCCCCCGGTGCCTAATATATCCCCTCCTCTCCCTCACGCCACCACACACCATCCATCTTCTCCTTCCTCCAACGCGAGAGCGAGAGTGAGAGCGATCGCGGTAGCTGCAACCAAGTGCAGCTGCGGAGAGGAGAGGTGCAGCAAGAGGGAAGAGAGGAGAGCGCACGAGCCGTGAGAGAGAGCTCGCCGGAGCAGCTCGAGGCCAGCCGGCATGCGCGAGGTGGAGTGCTGTGCTGGGGAGGTTTCCCCCGGCTCTGCTGCAGCTTGAGCAGCGAACGAGCGGTTGTGCGACGTGGTTGCACGCAGCAGGAAGAAGACGAAGGAGCTTTTGATTCTGGGATTTTTCCCAGAATCAGACGTCTGAACCTACATCCAGACGATGCGGACAACATCTGGAGGAAGCTCTAGATGACTGAGAGGATTTGCTTCAGGAAGGCACGGGACATGCCCTCCCACGCGGTTCAGACGTCTGAGCGAGGCACCAGACAGCGGAGAGCATCTCCAAACGTCCGGAGGGATAGTCGGACGTCTAGAACTAGGTCCAGACGGTTCAGCAGGATCCCTGGATGTCTGAGGAGTAGCACAGAGTGAGGTACGGATCTGGACCCTTTTTAAGACACCTGGAAAATGTTCCAGATGTCCGATTAAAGTCAGAGTTGTCATTTTTTATCCGTTTAGGGTCCGTTCGAGGTTCGACTTCCGCGTTTAAGATTCTGTTCTTCTCCGTATAAGTTCCTCTACTTGTCTGAAATACTTTTATCTTGTTATGAGTGGTTTCTTGTGGTTGATCCTTGTGTTAGGACAACGTTCTGTTGCGGATTTAGGGGTTGCGGAGGCACGTGGACCTGCTGATCGAGCCCCCATTACTCCCAGTTTTGCGAGAGAGTGGCTTCCCTTAGTTAATTACAAA
Source organism: Thalassia testudinum (assembly GCA_037157565.1). NCBI lineage: Eukaryota > Viridiplantae > Streptophyta > Magnoliopsida > Alismatales > Hydrocharitaceae > Thalassia > Thalassia testudinum. The sequence continues at coordinate 57,006,696 of JAZHRO010000055.1, forward strand.
CATAAATGCATATCTGGAATAAATGATAGATCCTAGGGCATGGCATGAATCCTAGGACCAGAAACACTAGATTGAATGATAGATCCTAGGGTATGGCATGAATCCTAGGACTAGAAATATTAGAACGATTGTATTAAATGCCTGAAATGTAGTCTTGGATGAGTAGATGGAATAATAATTGCTTGTAATTGGACAACAGCTGCCTATGAAATGTAGAGTACTGTTGCTAGTAACTGCTACCTATAATTTCTATTGTTTGAAATTAAATACGAGCTGCTTGTAGATAAATTGGAAAGAAAAGATTGAATGTTGGAAACACATGCTATATGCGAATAAACCTGAATGATGAAACCTAGTATGGCTTGGCCTGAGAAACATGAGCATGAACCCTACGAGGAATTAGGAGTAGAGCTCCTGGAAATAAATAGAATGGAACTAGAAAAGTGAATGGGAAAGTGTATTGTTTCTTGGGTACGTGGTACCAAGGGGAGCACATATTCCCTCTTAGTGCAGAGCGGAGCTAGCCACCCTAGGGTTGAGACCTAGGGTTAGGACTGGCCACTTTGTACCGACTTTTGGCCCTCGCGTACACAGTACTGGGGAGAGCTACTAGTGTAGGGAGAGAGCTAGCCACCCCACGGGACCCGGGGTTTAACTAGCCGTCCTACACTGACTTGTTAGGCCCACTGGGCAAACAAGGGTAGTCAGGTGAGGGTGCGCGGACTGTGGAGGGACGAGACCCCTGTTTGGTTACTGTGGAGGGGCTAGACCCCTGTTACTGAGAGGGCTCTGCCCTATACTGGTTCCGTACTGTGCTCTGGGCGCACCCGTTAACGGAAACGACTGACCGCGTGCCAGTGCGGGGTAGCTACCCGTGCATTTATCGTGCATGCTGTAGTCACTATTACGCCTGTCAGTGACCTTGGGGTGGTTGACTGAGTGTAGGACCACCACGGGGGACTCTCCCAACCAGGAGAGCACCACGTGCTACTTCTACTCTTCAGAAAAGACTACAATCAAGATCGTTCCCATGAGGAGCATTCGAGATCAAGAAAAAGACCTGATAAATAAATCAAGCGAGGAAAGAAAGAATAATTAGTTAAATAAAGAAAGAAACTAAAAACAATAGCTAATTATCCACCTTTATTGTTTCTCTTAGTTAGCTGGTTGCCACTCTACTCAGCGTTTCACTGACGTGTTGTACTTACCACCTTTTTTAGGTCCAGGTGTTGAGCAACCAGAGCCTACGGCTGTAGAGGGTGCTGGGTCTAGTAGAGCCCAATAGTTGTACTTCTGTTGTACCCCATTTTCTGTAGTAGTGAGTTGTTGTTACTTTTTTTTTTACCCTTTTATTGTAATTTTATATTCCTGTACCCTTTTTAGATTATTTACTGTTGTGGTGGTGTGTACTATAGTAGTTTAATTCCTTACTGCTGTACTTTCTTACTTTTAGTTGCTTGCAAGGTGAATGTGGTTTATTTTACTGCTTTTTGGTTACTTTCTCGTTGGACGACTGGGTCTTGGGATCAATCGAGTCGGTCCAATTTTCGTGTCCTGTAGGGATTCGTTAATCGGGTCGTAACAGTCTATCAGCGACCTTGGGGTGGTTGACTGAGTGTAGGACCACCACAGGGGACTCTCCCGACCAGGAGAGCACCACATGCTACTTCTACTCTTCGAAAAAGACTGTAATCAAAATCGTTCCCACGAGGAACATTCGAGATCAAGAAAAAGACCTGATAAATAAACCAAGAGATGAAAGAAAGACAAATTAGTTAAATAAAGAAAGAAATTGAAAACAACAGCTACGTGTCCACCTTTACTGTTTTTAGTTAGCTGGCTGCCACTCTACTTAGCGTTCGCTGACTTCGTGTACTCATAACCTTTTTCAGGTCCAGGTGTTGAGCAGCCAGAGCCTACGGTTGCAGAGGGTGCTAGGCCCAGTAGAGCCCAGTAGTTGTACCTTTTTGTTGTACCCCGTTTCCATTGTAGTGAGTATTTTTGTTACACTTCTGTACTCTTTTATTATAAACTTTATATTCCGTACCTGCTTAAATTTTCTACTATTGTGGTGGTATGTACTATAGTAGTTTTCTTCTTTACTGCTGTACTTTTGTTACTGTTAGTTGCTTGCATGGTGAATGTGGTTTATTTTACTTCTTGTTGGTTACTTGCTCGTTCGACGACTGGGTCTTGGGATCAGTCGAGTCGGTCCGGTCTCGTGTCCTGTAGGGATTCGGGAACCAGGTCATAACAAGATGGTATCAGAGTAAGGTCATCCCGAGAAGTGAACCAACTAGCTGGAAAATGACCAATTCACGTGCTTGTAACTAGAGTAACCACCACAACATACCTTTTGACATCTGTTCTGAGGTTCTTTCGTTGAATGTTGGTTAGAATTGACATCTTTTCTGTTCTGTGTTCGCGTCTCCTTGCAAGAGATGCCTCGACGAGGGGGCAGCTAGGCGAGCAGCGGATGCGGCCGAGGACGAGGTCGAAGGGGCGGGCGTGTTGAGCCCGACGCCTCAATGGACCAGCCACTACTTCGGGGCATTCAGGCCCAGGACCTCGCCCAGCTGATACGAGAGATCGTATGAGAGGAGCTTCACCCGCCTCCACGAGTGCCTCTCCCTGGGGCTGCGGAGGGGGAATCCTCTGTGGGACCACGAGATAGACACGGCGCTGGACGTGGAGGAGGGGGTGGCCCTCCACCGTCCCAACCTTCCTCCGGCACTTCCGAGCATGAGCCCTCCTCACCTGGAGGCGTACCAGTTTCTCCCCTTCAGCGCCATTACGAGCTTTTCGGACTGTTCCGAAAGCTGAAGTCCCCCTCCTTCAAGGGGGATGAGGGCCCGACCGAGGTAGAGGACTGGCTCGAGCAGATCGAGAAGGTGTTTGACACCCTTCGCCCTCCTGTGGAGTGCCGCGTGGCCTTTGCCACGTACCAGCTGGAGAGTGCGGCACACAGGTGGTGGAGGGCAATCAGGGGTCAAGAGAGGGCCGAGTCGACTTGGGACCAATTTGTCACCCTCTTCTGCAAGCAGTACTTCTCCTAGACGTGGCAGGACCAAAGGAGGCAGGAGTTCCACACTCTCTGCCAGGGGACGATGACCGTGAGTGCGTATCGCACGCGTTTTCTGGAGCTATCTCGTTTCGCCATGACAACTGTGGCTACCAAGGAGGAGCGTCTTTGGAGGTTCATCGAAGGGCTCCGGCCTGCTATTCGAGGGTATGTCAAACTTCTGAAGCTGCCTACATTCTCGAGGGTGGTGGAGGCAGCCATGACATATGAGGAGACCAACCCGTTCGCACATGACACTGACAGGGCCGACGAGAGAGGAGGCACGTGGTGCCTGCAGGAGAGCCGTCACACTTTGTGGGGCCGTCAGTGGCCTTTGGGGGCCCCCGATAGGGGCCAGGTGCCAGCTTTGGACCCCTGCCCAGCCGTCAGTAGGGACCCACTGAGGGTAGGAGTCGAGTTCCCCTTTGCTACCAATGTAGCCAACCGGGCCACATCAGGAAGGATTGCCCGTCTAGGGCTGGAGGTCAGCAGATGCTCCTTGTGCCAAGCACTGGAGGATGAGCAGGAGGTTGTGGTTCCCAGGTACGAGGGGGAGGACAGCAGTCGTGGGGAGGGTACCGGCCAGCGGCTACCCGTTCGATGTAGAGTGTGGCTGCTTCGTCTACACCTAGGGATGAGGGGTGTATCAACGCCCTGACACACAGAGACGCTAGAGCTTCAGGTTCAGTGGTGGTAGGTATGGTTACAGTTTCCGGCAGACTAGTTTACACGCTTTTTGATTCTGAGGCCACGCACTCGTTTGTCGCTGCTGGTTTTGCTATTAGTTTGAGGCAGGACTGTGTGTTGTTAGAGGATCCGTTTGTGATCAGAGGTCCAGGTGGTCAGCTGTTTGTAGCTGAGGAGGTTTACACAAGTTGTGAGGTTAGTGTTGGGGGACACAGCCTCCCCGCTGATCTGGTTGTGATACAAATGGAGGACTTTGACGTGATTCTGGAGATGGACTAGATGTCCGCTTACCACGCCTTGGTAGACTATTTTGAGAGGAAGATCATCTTCTCCATACCAGAGTTGCCTTCTTTCCAATTTCACGGACAGCCAGTGGACGGAGGCTTCAGGTGCATTTCTGCACTATGGGCGGTGAGACTTTTGGGCCAGGGGTGTGAGGGCTTCCTGGCTTGTGTGGTGGCGGAGCCCAGCCCTGTGGTAAACCTTTAGAGTATTCCGATAGTCAAAGAGTACCCCGATGTGTTTCCAGATGAGTTGCCAGGACTACCGCCCGAGAGTGAGATCGAGTTTGAGATCTCACTGGTACCGGGGACCAGCCCCATTTCTACCGCACCTTATAGGATGGCACCACTTGAGCTGTGAGAGCTCAAGTCCCAGTTGCAGGACCTTCTGGAGAAGGGCTTTGTGAGGCCCAGTGCATCTCCGTGGGGAGCCCCGGTATTGTTTGTGAAGAAGGATGATACCCTACACCTTTGTGTGGACTACAGACAACTGAATAGGGTTACCATCAAGAACAGGTATCCGCTGCCGAGGATTGACGACTTGTTTGACCAGTTGCGAGGTGCCACGGCATTCTCCAAGATAGACTTGAGGTCTGGGTACCACCAGTTGAGGATCAAGGAGACAGACCTCTCCAAGACAGATTTCTGCACCCGGTACGGACATTACGAGTTTTTGGTCATGCCATTTAGGCTGACCAACACCCCCGCTGCTTTCATGGATTTGATGAACTAGGTGTTCAGACCGTATTTGGATCAGTTCATGGTGGTATTTATTGATGATGTGCTCATCTATTCTCGAGATCAGGTGCAGCACGGACAGCACTTGCGGATGGTGCTGGATACGCTGAGACGACGTAGGTTGTATGCCAAATATAGCAAGTGCGAGTTCTGGTTGAGGGAGGTGACCTTCTTGGGTCATGTGATCTCTGGGGATGACTTGGCTGTGGACCCAGCCAAGGTTGAGGCAGTGCTCAGTTGGGAGAGACCGCGTACAATTACAGAGATCCACAGTTTCTTGGGACTGGCAGGCTACTACAGGCGGTTTATCAGGGGTTTCTCGCAGATTGCACATCCTATGACACAACTGACCTGGAAGGACGTGCCCTTTTCTTGACAGACGCTTGTGAGGCGTGTTTTTAGGAGTTGAAGGAGAGGCTGACTTCGGTTCCCGTGCTCACCATCCTAGACAGCAGTGGCAAGTTCGTTGTGTACACGGACACCTCTTTGCAGGGGTTAGGGGGTGTGCTCATGCAGAGGGGTCACGTTGTCGCTTACACTCCGCGGCAACTGAAGCCCCATGAGCATAGCTACCCTACCCACGAGTTAGAGCTGGCAGATGTCGTCTTCGTGCTGAAAACTTGGAGGCACTACCTGTATGGTGAGACCTTTGAGATTTTCACAGATCATTAGAGCCTCAGATACTTGTTTGATCAGAAGGAGCTCAACATGAGACAGAGACGTTGGTTGAAGCTCCTGAAGGATTATGACTGCAGCATTTCCTACCATCCGAGGAAGGCCAACGTGGTGGCTGACGCCTTGAGCCGGAAGGCGCCCGCCCACTTGGCCAGTTTACAGGCGCAGAGTTGGAGCCTCATGGAGGAGATGGGCAGTTGGCGGCCCCTAGAGTTACTGGGGCACTGTGGGGTAGTGACCGTGACATGACAGATGAGGCCAGAGCTGATAGACCGCATCATCATAGGACAAATGGTCGACCTGTACTTGCAGTCGTTGCATGACAGAGTACTGTCAGGGGACCTTGGGGACTTCTCCTTTACAGACGAGGTGCTGCGCATGAGGGGACATTTATGCGTTCTCAGGAACGACTAGCTGTTAAGAGAGCTCCTGACTGAGGCACACGATTCCAGGTTCACCATACATCCCGGAAACACAAAGATGTATCATGATTTGAGACGCGACTTTTGGTGGAGGGGAATGAAGCGGGATGTAGGGGAATTCGTGTAGCAGTGTTTAGTGTGCCAGTAGGTGAAGGCCAAGCATTAGAGGCCTGCAGGGCCATTGCAGCCACTTCTAGTGCCAGAGTGGAACTGGGAGAGCATCACCATGGACTTGGTGGTGGGTTTGCCCGTTACCCAGCGAGGACACGACGTAGTCTGGGTGATCGTAGACAAATTGACGAAGACGGCACGTTTCTTGCAGATCCGAGTCACTTTGGGACCAGCACAGTTGATAGAGAGGTATATCCGCGACGTGGTACCTCTGCACGGAGTTTCGTGGGAGATTATATCCGATCGGGATACCCGCTTTACATCCCAGTTTTGGGCTAAGTTTCAGCAGGCCTTGGGGACACGGTTGAGTCAGTAAGCATATCACCCCCAGACGGACGGACAATCAAAGCGCACGATACAGACACTTGAGGACCTTTTGCGTGTTTGTGTACTAGACTGGAGGGGCTCTTGGGAGGATCACTTGCCCTTGGTGGAGTTTGCATATAATAACAACTATCACTCGAGCATCGACATGGCACCCTACGAGGCTCTGTACGGACGGAGGTATACTGCACCCTTGAGTTGGGTTGAGGTGGGGACCAAGTGGGAGGTTGGCCCTAGGCTGATCCGGCAGAGTCAGGAGGTGATCGAGCAGATTCACAGGCGACTCCGCACTGTCAGGAGTAGACAGAAGAGCTATGCAGATTGAAAATGCAGAGAGGTGCAGTTTGAGGTTGGGGATTACGTCTTCCTTCGCGTTTTTCCCATGAAAGGCATGCAGCGGTTTGGGGTGAGAAGGAAGCTCACGCCGAGGTTTGTGGGACCCTTTGAGATCCTGGGGTGGGTTGGACCCGTTGCTTACAAGCTTGCCCTTCCTCCCCAGCTTTCTGGTGTGCACGACGTGTTCCACGTGTCCAACCTCAGGAAGTATGTCGCTGATCCCAGTCACGTTCTGAGCCACGAGAGCGTCGAGGTGGGTGACGACCTGACCTACCCCGAACGGCCAGTGCAGATACTCGATAGAGCCATCCGGAGTCTAAGACGGAAGCAGGTACCCCTAGTGAAGGTCTTGTGGAGGAACCAGCGGTATGAGGAGGCTACCTGGGAGCCTGAGGTAGCAATGCAAGAGCGGTACCCAGATCTCTTTGAGGGTATGTCTTTTCGGATCGGCTTTGGTCCTCTTTGAGTTTGTTATGCGTATGTTGTTCTTTTCCACACCCTAACTAGCGCAAGTTTCGGGGACGAAACTTCCTTTGAATTTGTTATGTTGTTAAGACCCGTGCTATTAAAGCCCTTTAAGACGTCTGGGACTTGGGTCAGACGTCTGGTCAGATGTCTTGACACCTTCCCAAACGTCAGGAAATCAATTTTTTTGTGAGTACGTCCTCGAGTCTGCGCACGTGGCGTGCGCAGACTATGCGCAGCCGCATTCTTCTCTCCCCTCTCACCGACAAAACCCTACCCCGCGCCTACTTAAACCCCTCTCCTCTCCCTCGTTCACCACCCCACTTCCAGCCACCTTCTCCTTCCTCCAGCGAGAGCGAGAGCAGCGAGTGCAGTGAGCGAAGCAGCGGAGAGAAGGAGCAGCGAGGGGGAAAGGGAGGAGAGCACGCGAACTTGTGAGAGAGCTTGCCGGAGAAGCTCACGGCCGGTCGGGCATACGCAAGGCAGAAAGGTACGCCGGGGAGGTTCTCCTTGACGCTGCTACAGCCAGAGCAACGGGCGAGCGAGCGCGGCGCGGCCACGCACGGTGCGAAGGAGACGAAGGCAGCTTCTGGTTCTGGGATTTTCCCAGAATCAGACGTCTGGATCTACATCCAGACGACGTAGACGACATCTAAAAGAAGCTCCAGACGACTGAGAGGTACGTTCCGCGTTCCACACCCTCTTTGCGGATACGACCATGCAGGTCGTTCCGCCGAGGCACTGCTCCGTGCCCTTTTGAGAAGATTTTCCGTCGCATGCAGGATTCGCTTTGGGAAGGCACTTGACACGCTCTCTCACACAGTTCAGATGTCTAAGCGAAGCACCAGACGGCGGGAAGCGTCTCCAGACGTCCGGAGAGGTGGTTGGACGTTTGGAACTAGGTCTAGACGGTTCAGCAGAGTACCTGGACGTCTGAGGAAGAGCACAGAGTGAGGTATGGTTCTGGACTTCTTTTAAGACATCTGGAAGGTGTTCCAGACATCTGATTTGAGTCAGAATTGCTGTTTTTGACCCGTTTAGGGTCCGTTTGAGGTCCGATTTCCACAATTAAGATTCCGTTCTTCTTCGTATAAGTTCCTCTACTTGTTGGAATACTTTTATCATGTTCTGAGTGGTTCTTATGATTGATCCTTGTGTTAGGACCTCGTTCCGTTGCGGATTTGGGGGTTGCGGAGGCACATGGACCTGCCGGACAAGCCCCCATTACTCCTGGTTTTACTGGTAGAGTGGCTTTCCCTAGATTAATTACAAACATGAATGCATATCTGGAATGAATGTTAGATCCTAGGGTATGGCATGAATCCTAGGACTAGAAACATTAGATTGAATGTTAGATCCTAGGATATGGCATGAATCCTAGGACTAGAAACACTGGAATAATTGTATTGAATGCATGAATTGCAGTCTTGGATGAGTAAATAAAATAATAACAATTCCTGTAATTGGATAACAGCTGCCTGTGAAATGTAAAGTACTGTTGCTAGCAACTGTTGCATGTATATTCTTATTATTGCAATTAAATACGAGCTGCTTGTATATGAAATGAAAATAGAAATGATGAAACCTAGTATGGCTTGGGCTGAGAAACATGAGCATGAACCCTACAGAGAATTAGGAGTAGAGCTCCTGGAAATAAATGGAATGGAACTGGAAATGAGAATGGAGAAGTGAGCTAGCCCTTGAGTACGGAGTACCAAGGAGAGCGACTGTCCCCCTGCTTAGTGCAGAGCGAAGCTAGCCACCCTAGGGTTGGGACCCAGGGTTAGGATTGGCCACTCTGTACCAACTTTTTGGCCCTCGTGTACACTGTACCGGGGAGAGCTACTAGTGCAGGGAGAGAGCTAGCCACCCCACGGGGCCCGGGGTTCAGCTAGCCGTCCTACACCAACTTGTTAGGCCCACTGGGCAAACCAGGGTAGTCAGGCGAGGGTGCTCGGACTGTGAAGGGGCGAGACCCCTATTTGGTTCTTAGGGGCTAAACCGCTGTTACTGAGAGGGCTTTGCCCTATACTGGTTCCGTTCTGTGCTTTGGGTGCACCCATTAACGGAAACGACTGACTGTGTGCCAGTGAGGGGTAGCTACCCGTGCGTTTACCTCGCGTGCCGTAGTCACCGTTACGTCTGTCAGCGACCTTGGGGTGGTTGACTGAGTGTAGGACCACCACAGGGGACTCTCCCGACTAGGAGAGCACCACGTGCTACTTCTACTCTTCGAAAAAGACTGTAATCAAAATCGTTCCCACGAGGAACATTCGAGATCAAGAAAAAGACCTAATAAATAAACCAAGTGATAAAAGAAAGACTAATTAGTTAAATAAAGAAAGAAATTGAAAACAACAGCTACCTGTCCACCTTTACTGTTTTTAGTTAGCTGGTTGTCACTCTACTCAACGTTCGCTGATTTCGTGTACTCATAACCTTTTTCAGGTCTAGGTGTTGAGCAGCCAGAGCCTACGACTGCAGAGGGTACTGGACCCAGTAGAGCCCAATAGTTGTACCTTTTTGTTGTACCCCGTTTCCATTGTAGTGAGCATTTTTTTTATACTTCTGTACTCCTTTATTGTAAACTTTATATTCCGTACCTGTTTAAATTTTCTATTGTTGTGGTGGTATGTACTGTAGTAGTTTTCTTCTTTACTGCTGTACTTTTGTTACTATTAGTTGCTTGCATGGTGAATGTAGTTTATTTTACTGCTTGTTGATTACTTGCTCGTTGGACGACTTGGTCTTGGGATCAGTCGAGTCGGTCCGATCTCATGTCCGGGACATAACAATGAAGGCCGCAGGGACCAGTTGGTGAAGAAGATGATAAAGTTAGGGGGTAATTGTAATCTTTTTGAAAGTTGAGGGGCTGATTAAAAGAGAAAAAATCAGACTAGACCAAAATGCAAACTAGGTCAAGATGATCTTTGATTGGGCCTAAATTTTGGTACAAACCTAATTTAAATACAAGAAATCTGATGGTGAAGTCGGATTTTGATTTTTACCTTGTTTGGTTGGGTAATTTACGTAGAAACCTAAATTAAAGCAACTTCCTATTTGAGACTCTGTTTTAGGTCAAAATAGGTTCCAATGGTCAAATTAAGGATACCAAACCTTATAAAATATTTTTCTATGATTTTTAGAAGGTTTAGGTGAATTTTATCCTGACCAGAACCTCAGTTAATTAAGCAGGTCTGAAATTAGGGTTTCGGATGTCCATTAATTCTTGAAATGTGCGAAAACCTGTTTCTGTTTGTACGGACCCTCTTATTAGTCATGGATGCTCATTTGACCTTCATTTAACCCCTGAGAAAACCCATGATTGTTCTGCATTTATGAACTTCTATTAAAATTGCAGATTTATCCTTATTTTAATGCATTCTTCTCAGAAAGAATATGCAATGAATTATGATTCTTTGGCGGTTATGTAGGAGCATTTGTCAATTGATTCTGATTAATTAAAATTAGTTATGGCTGATGATAACATTAACACCACCTAGGTTGGCCCCAGTCCAACCTGGGTCTTATCTAAGGGCCCAACCCATTTAAAGTCCATATAATATATATAGATATATGTATGCATATAAAGTAAATAAAGGATACTTTGCATTCATGCATAGAAAAAAAAATCCAATAGACATCTTTGTAAAGTAGCACAACCATTTTTTTGGGTCTTGCCTCTACAAATATTAAAAGCTTCTTTGTTAATATCAATATAATTGCAAGTAAGTGTATTAAAATTGAAAGTTTGTGATTTTAATGAATTTAATGCTCTAATCATAAGTGAAGAACTTTTGAATTTATTTTCAATTAGAATCAAGTTACACGATTTATCTTAATCTCATCATATTTATGATTTTTAGTTAATTCTTATACTCAATATAAAGCCTACACGCTTAGAAAATAATTTGAATAAGAAATGGACCTGACCCGGCACAACACTGTCCATCCACTTTTCGATAGGTTGGACTTAGACTTAGGCGAAGCTTTTACACACTAAGACTTCATTTGAATGTTGGATAGGGGTTAGTACAGAGGTATGAATAAGTTGTGATTGGTAAGATATGGTTATCTAACATGGCACGAAAGGGCATTTAATGTTATATGCGACGAATGCCCATGTAATACATACAAAAACAATTCCAACAATTACTTCACCCATGATTTTGGTAGAATGCATCACGTGATGTTTTCGGAGTTTATATTGAGTGAGGTGCGACAGCACCAGTGATGTGTATATGAGGTGACAGGGTAGACCTCTTTTTATCATCGGTGACATTCTATTTCTAGGCATATAGTATCGGTGATATTTGTTCTTTCGATTTGTTTCCCACCAGGTCGCAATTAGACGTCCGACATTTTTATTTTTTCTCCTCATTTTGCATCCGTAGGATTGCAGTGTCTACCTTCGACCATTTCCCTTCATTTTCTATTAATCAAATCGACGAGTTTGCTCCGCATTATCCGAACGCCTTGTTTGCTTTCTTTCACCCATTAGTTCCAACTTACACCTACACAAGTTTCATAATGCATTGCAACATGCTGAGGATGAGTTTAAATCTCGATGTACAATCCATCATCTAAATTTCCAATGTCCTAATATGAGTTCAACGTGGTTCCATACTTGGGAAATCTCCTCAGATGAAGGTAGACGGAGGCACGTCGGAAGGTAATTGCAGGGAGAATCGAATATGAAAGATTTAATTCGGATGGAATATACCAATAGAGAACTTATGTGTAAAGGAAACGATGTGTACCGGTGAGCATATATCGATCGAAGTATACTTGTATGAATATAATAAAGCATGCATATTGAGTTGACATGTAGCACAGGGGTTAATTATTTTATCATAAAATAATTTCGAATGTTGTGAATGTTGGTCATAGCAAATGTCATGTTTTATCTTGATCATCAACTTTCGTATATGCAATCGAATAACGATATGTTGACATATCATACGCTTGAACGGCACCAACTACCGTCCCTTCATTTGGGGGTAGAGGAAGAGAGGAGCACCAACAATATATATGATCCGTGCTACGTACATTGACGTGGAATGAGTTACATCCCACTTTTGAAGTAACGTTGATTTGCTGGTAGGATGTTTTTTTAATAGGCAGCGGGAACTTTTTGTCTGAGGATGTGGGGGTAATCACCGGTCATATTGAAACGAAGATCGTCGCGCAATCACTGTTGACATTGTCACCAACACTGTCATGTATCCATGGAGCATCGGTGATAATGGTTTCATCGCTCATACCCTTTTCCATATATGGCAGAATTACAAATATATCTTCAATGCAATTGACGATCAAAGTAAAATGTTTGAACATCGAAATCTAAACCAGCTGCAACTGTCCATATCAGTTTGGCTTTCACATTGGCTTTCTTCACATCCGATACAAGGTGGAACAAATCAATTATCGTAAATACGATTATAAGGTGGAGCTTCTTCTTCTTGGCTTCGAGGCAAATGTAGTGCCTGTGTGAGTATTGGTTTTTCCTCCAAAATGTTGCCAATATTGTTGATGTTGGTCGATGGTCCCATTCACATATCGAACACTCCTTGCGAAGGAAACACCCTACATAAATCAATGATTACAAACATTTCAATGACTGCAATTTACACGAAGAATAGTTGGCAATTGTGCCTTCATTGAAGGACAATAAGAAGTAAATTGAGCAAATGGAATCATACCTGCATTGAAGGACGATACAAAGACGGTACAGAACAGATGTAATTTCTATCAATGGAAGTAACTACGTAAAATGTTATAATTATAATCCAAGCATACTTACAAGAAGACATAGTACGATTTCCATTACGTCCCATCTCTTACCCCACAGAAGTTCACTTAAATATAACATAAAATATACTACGTGTTCAATTGACATAAGAAATAATGCAATGAGATATATCTCTCGATTGTCTTGCACTAAATTTGTTCCTCACATCGAGCATATAATAAAATCCATCACCCCCTTCGGTGGAAACTTATATAAGACCTTGAAGTTGACGTTGGAACTGATCCATCTGTAGAAACAAATTGTTTACATTATATTTTAAGCATTTTCGACGCATCATATATCAAAGAAGGTATGCTTCCCTCACCTCGTACAACTCCATGGGTCGTTGATTTCATACCATGTGATTATAATTATCCCAGAACCAATATTTATCCTCAAGCACAAAATTGATTTGGTCATATGTCCTTTTTAAGTTGCCTCCACCTACTCTGTAGCTTACCCACCCAGTAGTCAGTGCAACAATTGGCATTCAGTATTTGTTGGTAACAATTCCATGCATCTTTGGATAACATTCACGTTTCTGCATTGTACTCTCTGCCATTTCGATTTCATTTCGATTATTAACCCACTAGTCAATGATCATTGTAGAAGTTCCAAGGGTGGGCTCTGCGACTCATACTATTGAAAGAGGAGTACATTGAGTAACAATGAGCAAGAAATTTATCCCGTGTTCCAACCACTATTGTATCATTGCATGGATGCTTACATTCACATTGACCTTGTCCATCATAAACCAAATAAGTGAAAAATGACAATAACGATTTCCTAGGAAATATGACTAACACGTTGAAAATTCTCAACAAATAGCACTTCATTCCACGCACACATGTCATAGTTACCAACTAAATGCAACAACCTCGACTATCATCTCTTTCGATAGGAAGATGAACTATCAAATTCCGTTTCATCAAACAATAACGGGAAGTACACACAGATGACGGCTCACGAGAAGCACGATTTGTATGAAATGCATGGTATACATAACACGGTTATGATTACCTCCTCGGTTGAAATGGTGAGGAGAACCACTCAACATGAAGTGGGTGCTCGATGCAACCCACATGCAACTTAGGTAGGGAAGATGACCTCATCAACCAACGGGAAGAAGAATGTTATACGAAGATAAATGAAGTCTAAAACACTTATACTATCAACCAACCGACGATTGTTGCTGCCGTGGAATTTCTTTCACCCTTCCTCTAAATAGGTACAATGGGTGTAGTCTACATGATTTCATCTCCATTCGAACTCATCATAGGTACCATCCTAAAATTCACCATGCTGCACCTATACGGTTATAGCCACACCTAAAGGGGTCGGGCCCAATCCATGAGACCGTCTACTTAAATGGACTTGGGTTAAGCCTTATTTAACCTTTAGGTCTAATTTACTTAAAGGGTTGGCACCTCAAAAGAGGAGTTAACTCCTGTTTTCTTAGCTACTTAACCCCTTATTTGCTAACTTAGGTTTAACTTTAACACGGATTTGTCTAACATCAGTTTCAACTGGTGTTAGCCAAACTTATGTTAAAATTCTACACCACTTATGTTTTTAATATCTTTCATATTTTATATACCTAATACCACTATCAAGTAAATAGCATAAAGGTTAACATAACTTAACATCAATTTAAGAAAATATAAATTGATGTTAACACCACACCGCAAGTAAATACAATTATGACTTAACATCAGTTTAATATTTCTTAACATTATCTTCCTAATCCCTCAAGTAAATTAACTCTTAAGAGCCTAAGGCTATGCTCAGCCCTATATATATATGCAACAACCCGCCGTCAGAGGTCCTCACAGGAGGTAAGATTGCTCAAGCCATTTGATTGTAGGCTATGCTGTTGATTGCAACCAGGCCTCTATACTTGAGTATCTGCCGTCTCTTCAAAAAGGTTTTGATTGTTGCAAGTAGAGGCACGATTCTCTTTCCATCTCTTTCCCAGTTTTTCTTTTCTTATCTTTGCTTTTATTCTTCATTTTTTTACGTCCACCAAAGAGGTGCTGAAAGGCTCGCTCTACGTTCAAAGGACACCTTTTACAGGGCCAATTACATAGAATCTCATAAATTTTCAACACTTCAACGTCAAGGAGAAATAAGAACTGATTCCCAAAACAGCCCCCAATATATTGCAAAGAACCCAGAAATATCAACAAGTTCCGATCTTCAAGGACTGAAGAAGAAACAGAGGCGTGATTATCACTGGAATATCCAATCAAAGGATTACAATTTTGGGTTATATGTAGCTTTAATTTCAAAGTTTACACTCCACATCCCCCGCTCTCCTCTCCAAGGGACCATCCAATCGGTGCAAGTCAAGTTTCACTTACACAAAGGAAGAAAATTTTACAGGTTTACAGTTTTTTGTGCAAACTAAATTCCAGTGGATTCACTTTCAACCGAAGAGAGTCACAGGGGTTGATATGAAATCTGGGAATAACCATAGCATGCTTATAAACCAGGAGTATTTGCTGTCCACAGGTTCGCCTCTGTTCACACAACCGTAGACTTTCTTTGCTTTTAAGAATTGATAATATTTGGTTGAACAGCAATGCCTTTGACTCACCAAACCATCGATGTATCCACTTAAAAAAAGAAAAAAAAATAGAAACCTGCAAGTGGATAGGGGGTTGACCTTTCCAACACTACTCTTCGTAGAACACGCAATAGCAGAAGAAGAACAAAAGAGTAGATCAGGAACAATAAGCGAAGCCCACCGAGTTCCGATTCGATTCTACCACATGGCTTCGTCATGGCACACTTGTTCCATGCTGCTATTGCTGCTGCCGCTGCTGCTGCAGTTTCTGCCTGCTCCACTTAGAGGGAACGAAACCAAAAGGGTAAGTTGAGAAATACATATGTCCGATTTGTACAGGAAACTAATTTGATGTTGTCTGAAACTGTCCGGATATGTTTCAGCTCTATATTGTGTTCATGGGGGATAGACATCACGAGGATCCCGATCTCGTCACCGGCGTGCATCATGATGTGCTCGTTTCCGTCCTTGGGAGGTACCTATCTTATCTACATAGACATACATCAGAACCAATTCTATACCGACACTTGTACATATTTGTCGCCGAACAATCTGCCTCTGTCTTGTGTGCAGTAAGGAGGCAGCTCTGAGTTCAATCATGTATAGTTACAGGCACGGGTTTTCCGGGTTCGCGGCGATGCTCACAGAAGCTCAATCCAAGAAGATAGCCAGTTCGTACCGAAGAATGTATGAATAATCAACGACTGTCATATAGGGATAACATACACGAGGTTTTTCCTTCTGCAGAGTTGCGTGGAGTGATGGGTGTGAAGCCAAGTGGGAAGTATCATCTCCACACAACGAGAAGCTGGGACTTCGTCGGTTTGAACTACCAACACCGACGAGAACTCCTCCAGAAGAGCAACTGGGGGTCTGACACCATCGTAGGAATCGTTGACACCGGTAAAAGACCAAGTTGATTTAATACCCAACCCAAGTTAACTTGCTTCTCAAAGTCGTAGCATGATTGCTCTGACGACGTGACAATGTGGTGGTGGTAAACGAACTCAACAGGAATATGGCCGGAGTCGAAGAGTTTCGACGACAGAGGGTACGGCCCGATACCGTCGCGCTGGAAGGGGAGATGCATCGCGGGGGTAGAATTCAACGAGTCGTGCTGCAACAGGAAGATAATTGGAGCCAAATGGTACACCGGAGGGGTGGAGGAAGAGCACATCAGCGACGATTACCTATCGGCACGCGACAGGAACGGGCACGGGACGCACACTGCGTCCACAGCGGCGGGCTCCTTCGTGGACAACGTGAGCTACCACGGCCTTGCGGCTGGGCAGGCGAGGGGTGGGGCGCCGCGCGCCAGGCTCGCGATGTACAAGGCCATGTGGGGAGAGGGAGGCCACGGCAGCGACGCGGCCGTTCTCGCTGCTGTCGACGACGCGATCCACGACGGGGTCGACGTCCTCTCCCTCTCGCTTGGCCCCGGCAGTTCCTTCGAGGGTGACTCCTCGTTCGTGACACTGGACGCTGTCGTCAGAGGGATAACCGTGGTGTACTCCGCAGGGAACAGGGGCCCTCGGCACCAGAGCGTCGCCAATTTGGCTCCTTGGGTCATCACTGTTGCCGCCACTTCGGTAGATCGCGCTTTCCCCACTGCAATCACCTTGGGGGACAACAGGACGTTTGTGGTAAGTAGGAGTTTGATCAGTGTTTTTGTGGAGGAACCAATTCCAACCAATCTGACTTTAAAGAAGCCAGACGAAATAGAAGTTGTAGTATCAAAAAGGCAGTGCGAATTGTTCGCTTGTAAACACCACTACCGATGCCTTCGAAAAAAAGGAACAATCACTTGCATATTTTTAATGATACCGTGCAGGTGAAGATCATATAAAAGTACCCTCTAAAAGCCACTTTCACTTTAAAATCTACGCTGACTGTGAAAAAGGGAATGTCAAGAGCTCCTTGTTTAACCTATTTTCCATTTTGTTGCAGGGCCAAGCTCTGTATTATGGAAAGAGTAAAGACGATCCGTTTGATGAACTCATCTTCGGTTCCTAGTATGTCTTTCGAAGAAACTCAGTGAACTGAAACTATAGATTGTGGACTCTCAAAGCTTATTAATCGATTTTTGTAGCTGCGATGACGAATCGTTGAATGGCACGGATATAACTGGAAGGGTAGTGCTCTGTCACAGTGGCACGAGGCCTCCAAGGAGTCTATTCCTGACCACAGCAATCAATATGGTGACATCAGGAGCGAAGGGACTCATCTTTGCACAATACACAACTAATTACCTCGAAGAGTCAGAACTAGTATGCAAGATAGTTCCATGTAGGGAATTGATACCCCTGGTGCTTGTGGACGTTGAAACTGCAACGCAAATCTATACCTACATAAAAGGCGTCAGGTAATTAAGCTTAATTATATGCGTGTCTTGGTCGTAAACATTCTAGCCAATTGGGATCTGAAATGATCTACATTGCAGCACTCCATTGGTGAAAGTGAGACCTACCATCACTACAATTGGGAGTGAAGTGTATGCGCCGAAAGTTGCTGCCTTCTCATCCAGAGGGCCAAATGTCATCCTACCAGGAGTGCTAAAGGTACACAGCTAATCTTTTGAAAATGAACTACTATTGGACCTTCTTCTCATTCCCTTCCCACTTATCCTCACAGGGGGGAACAGAAAAGAACACATATTTTAGGATGTAAATAGACCCCACGGTTGATTAAAATCAGTATTAATGTTCGATTACATGCATGGAAAGGGAGAGAATTTTGTAGCAGAATTAATTTTTTGAGAGAGAGAGAGAGAGAGAGAGAGAGAGAGAGAGAGAGAGAGAGAGAGAGAGAGAAATCTAAAGTCGCTAAAATATTTGAATTTATGAAAATTTTCAGGAAGCACATTAGACAGTTTGTCCTCTGAGAGGACAAGAGAGTTCAAAAGTTACATGTGACTTGAATACGTAGTCCTGATTAAAAGTGGATAGAAGTAACAGGTAAGAGATTGATTAACAAAGACAATGCTTGTGCGAGTAATTTCACCAGCTGATTATCAAAGTAAAAGAACACGTGAAATGTTTTGAATAACATAATTCAACAATGACTCTACTTTCATGGGGAGCAGGTCGATGCCAGTACTAGGTACCTGGTATAGGATCTCCTAAAGTAGGCAGTTTACCTATCCCCTTCGTTACCCGCACCACCATGCACAAATTTAGAAAGAAAGTGAAAATGTATCAGGATTTATCATACCAACTGTTTTAATTTTCTAAACTAAAACGGCAGGTGTGACATGGAGAGCTTATGTTTAAGATAATTGCTTCAGATTGCAAGAGGTTTCAGTTTAAGTTGCAAATCGCAACATATACATTGAAAGAACCCGTGGATAGATTCAGATCTCATAATAGTAAATAAAATTTTGAATGTGGATAGATGTTACCACTATAAATTGAACACCTTGCTCACTTGAGATTGAGGAAAAGGCCAGATCCTGTCCTCCAGGATTTTCGGTAAATTTCATCACCTGGAGACTGCATAAAGAAATATTGTAAACCGGACATCAGCCACAATATACTCACTAGAATCCTTGATCTCAATGCCATTATCTCATCCAGGAAACATGGAGCATGATAAATGACCAAGGAGACCACTTTTTAGATGGTAAAGTTTGATCCCTGGTCTCTTAAATGGAAGGTCAACTTCTCAATGCAAGACCAAACAAATGGACTCGCGAAGCAAGCTATTGATGCTAAAGATCTTCAAAAGGTCCAATCATGCAGAAATCGAGGCATGGAATCCCACCTCTCAGTAACCAAGTACCCATTAATCCATCAAGAAGTGAGTATCTATGGTAAAAGTTGCACCATTTACCTTTGGGGGGGGGGGGGGGGGGGGGGGGGGGGTGGTTGGACCTACGATATTGGGTTCAAAGGTTTCAAAAAGAAAAAGAGGAAATGTAGACAAACACATCATGTGATGTGTTTTGCAATGCGTAGACGTGGTGCACCGGTGTAAAATAATTTTACATTAATGCAAAATGGTTCTGGGTGATTTTGCATCTGTGCAAAATGGTTTGCACCTCCATACGTTGCAAAACGCGATAACTTTTTTGTATCTGCACCCTTTCAAAAACATGAAAGAAATGTGCAAGAATGCTTTTAAAGAAAGGAAGGGAAAAGGCAAACTAAATTCTTGATTATAAAAGAAAATGGCTTATATTCTTGATTATTAAGAAAATTAGCCTCTCAGATTTGTGTTCTCCTTGGGGTGTGAATGCAAAGAACAACAAACCATTCTTCTGACAAAATTGGTCATGGAGCACAGAAAGATGCGTGTCTTTATCTCATAGTCTAGTACCGGCATTCTCCATCTGCTTACAAGTAGCGTTTGCCTTTTCTTCGGAACCAGCCAGATGTTGCTGCACCGGGTGTGGCAATCTTGGCTGCAAAGGGAGACCACCATTATGTCTTCAAGTCAGGAACATCAATGGGAGTTCCCCATGTATCTGGGATTGTCGCCTTGCTCAAGTCGATGCATCCTGACTGGTCTCCTGCAATGATCAAGTCAGCCCTCATCACTACTGGTAAGTTCACCGCTCTCTTGCCCTGTTCCGCTCTGATAAAGTTTGGAACTAATAATCTTTGCCTGATTATTTTTGCTCCCTTCTTGAAGCATCAACAATTGACAGATACGGCATGCCGATAAAGGCAGAGGGAGTTCCAAGGAAGGTTGCGGACCCTTTCGACTATGGAGGTGGTCAAGTGGACCCTAACAAGGCAGCAGACCCTGGTCTCGTATATGATATTGATCCAAGAGAATACAAGGAGTACTTCCGATGCAATTATGGGGAAGATGTAATCTGCCAGTCCACGCAAAAGCCTTCGTATCACCTAAACCTTCCCTCCATCACCATTCCAGATCTCAACGCATCAGTGACGGTCAAACGGACAGTTAAAAATGTCGGTGAAGTGAATGAAGTCTATGGAGAGACTCTCGAACCTCCTCCAGGTGTTCAGATCGACGTGAAGCCAAAGGTTCTTGTATTTAACGCCAGTTCCAAAATACAAGATTTTGAGTTGACAATCTCTTCTATGATACATGTGCAAGGAGATTACAGATTTGGAAGCGTTACATGGAGTAGTGGCAAGCATGTTGTAAAAATCCCTATATCCGTTAGAACTATAGTCCATGATTTCTATGCCGATGTTGCATGAAATTATATAGTATACAGAATTTACAGAGTACCATTGCTTTGTATTCTCAAGTGGCAAGCTGAAGTTGTCACAGAATGAAACTTAGATGTAAGAAAATATTCAAACCAAATATCTTGTAATCAGTTCATTCGGTGTACACTTTCTGGTAAATTTTTGGGAAAAAAAGGTGCTAAAGAAGCAAAGTATTCCAGAGCCAAAACGAATATTCAACAGAAGTTAGTAGGTGGTGTTTATTAGGAAGAATCTTTCTGTATCTTCCACAGATGAAGTAGATCTTTCTTTGGTAGTGCTAACATAGAAAAGTTTGAACATATGCATCCCCTAAAACAGAAAGTTCAAAATCGAAGCAGCTGACAACTTGTCAAGCACTCAAGAAAATATGAAGAATTAGTATTTTTTAGGACTCTATCAGTGAGCCTAAGGCCCAAATATGTTAAATAAGTAATTTTGGATCCCTCTAGATTGTATCATATATCCAGAAAAAAGCCATTGTATTGCTTCTCTCCTCCATTCATGCTCCTCTCTTCACCTATATAACTGTCACTAGTTCCATCATTGCTCCCTTCAATTTGACATTGTAGGACCAAAACACAGTGATCCCCTGTTTGTGAGCATTAGAAACGAAAGGTAGCAACTGGAATTTGTTATTCTGTCATACGAATTGTTACAGAGAGCAGGACTCATATAGACAGGAGGAATTTACAGACATATCCTTGAGGAATTATAGTTGCTACCCTTTACATTTAAGCCCAATACATATATGCACACACCCCCCTCAAATTGAAGCATGGGAACAAAGCTTCAATTTGCCACAAAGTCTGTAAAATGCAATAGTTGACAAAGGTTTAGTAAGTCCATCGGCAAGTTGATGATCGCCAGAAACATCTTGAACCTTCAAGTCATGTTTGGTACCCGGAATTGGTCCTTAATTCCCCATTTGGGAGGCCCAATTCTGGAATTGCTTGATGTCGGGTTCGCGAGCTTCTGCACCCCCCCTCCCGGAATTGTGTCAGTTTGCGTGTTTATTCCGCATCGGGTGCTATCTCTCGCAATGCCTTTCTGATAGCTTGGTGCTGAGCTCATGCAAAACCCTAACAACCGATGTGGCAGGCCAATCGGCGGAGGTTGATCGAGAAGGGGCTAAAACGATCTCCGAGTACTCCTCCTCTAGACTGCGAGGGGAGACATCAGTGTGGTTTTCTCGCAAAACCCTATCAACGAGCGAGGCAGCGTCAATGATCGAGAAGGGGTGATATCTGCTTCATTTTCTGGCAACCCCATTGTCTTCAACACGGATCCACCTCGCGGATGGACCTAAACCTCTGCTGGTTTGACCATCGTGGAGGAAGATGAGCTTTTCGAAGCTCCTTCTATTATTTGTTGTGTGGATAATAGTCTCTGTTTATGTTGATTTGCTTTGTCTAGTAATGTCGATGAGCTTATCAGTTTGGATTTGTGGTTGTGGTCTTCGTTTTAGGGGTTTTTTGGGCATGATGCACTTATGCATCTATGGAGGAGCTTTGAATTGGGTTTGCAGCTTTGCTTTATTCCTTTCTTGCTACTGCTGCACCTTTTGTGTTGTCGTTTTCCCCCACCTTCCTTTCTTGACTTGTTTACTCCATTAATGGTGGATCCCTATGGCCATCTTTATTGCTGATAGGGTTATGTCATCTTGTTCATGTCTTGCTTTGTAGCTTTGCTTGTTTCAAAGCACAACTTCCCTTGAATAAAACGACGAAATCTGCAGGGTCAAGTAGGAGGTCGTCTTGGTTGATAAAAGTGCCTTTCTCTTTTACATCCCATCTTCAGAATGAGACCTCTTAGTCATGCGCTTTCCTCCTGTGGTCGCATCAGCCCTCATTCATGGTGTTTAGTGAGGAGGAGAGTGAGGGGTAGAGTTCATTATAAATTGGTTGTGTGGTTGCTACAAGTGGTGTCATGGGTTGTGCTTCTTTTGCTCATCGAAGAGTAGGAGGATCTTGAAGAGGAGGGTATCTAGTGTCATCCCTCAGTGCTTTCTTCTACTTCTGATTTGTTTCTCCCTTGGAAATGTTATAAAAGCTGATTGAGTGTTATCTTCTGAAGGTCGAATTAACAGGTGGAGATCAGAATCTGCGTGCCTTGCTGTTGCAGAAGATCAGGGTTCTCCACAACAATCTTGGGCAAGCACTGCTAGATAGGTATGTGATGTGGTAGGCATATAGAGCAACCATCTATAGATATTCGTGCGTTCTGGTGCTTGTGGATTCTTGTTTTACCAATTCATTTGTTACTTTTGTTTAGTTACTTTTGTACACCAAATTGCAACTTTCTAAAATATGAGTATATGTACTATTTTATGTACTATTTTATTTATTTCAGTTTTCAACTAGACTCTTTTGTACTTTTTCCCTACTCTCCATATAAAAGAGATTAGGGTTCTTTTTCTTGAGATGAATAAGCCATTTAGTTTTGTTCAACAATGTTTAATATTGGTGACCAATTAAACAGTTCCACAAAGAAATACCAACAAACTAGTAAACAATGTGCAGTTGCAAAAACAAACTCAAGTGAAGTTGTACTTTGAACCACTCTATCCTTTTAATAAAAAAATGAAAATATCTTAATCTAGGGACTGTGCTTTTAAAAAAAAAAAAATTTGATCTAGTGATTGAAGCCAAAAACCAATTGGACAAGAAGCTCTTAATTGGTAGGAACAATTTAACCTTTTCGATACAAACCAAAAAAACTAAATATGGGTTCCTCTAGTTAGCCTATAACTGAATGCAGAGGTTGGCAGGCAAGTACTGGTAGAGACTTCCTTTTCCAATATAGGACCAATTGACTTCTTGAGGTTGGAAACTGCTTGCACAAGTGTGTATGTGCACAGGTGTGCATGCATACCTGTTTTGTTTCTCTGTGAATATCTACCTATCTATCTGACTCATCTTTATTCTTGTAAAAGAAAAGAACAAGGATAGAAGATCAGTAGATTAATAAGAAAATGTCAAAGTATACAACATGAAGAGCCATATACAGTTTCCCTAAATCCCAATGAAAGCATCTGTATTCCCTAGGATATGATCCACATAGAGTCTCCAGTTCCAAAACACCACAGCAGTACACTTTAGACTGAACTCCACAACGCCATTAGTCTAGCTTCTTGTGATCCCAATCCATAAAAAGCAACCTCATGACAATGGGCTTCCTAACATAAGCAAAACCAACAAATACTTCCAATACAGGGTTGCTCCAACCAAATCCAAACCTATCCCAGGATTCTAGAGAAAAAAACAATGTCCAAATAAAAGATGGCTAGTGCTTAATAGACAAGGAACATAGGATTAGGTACTGAATGACCTATTCATGTCTTTTGAAACTTAATTTCATTTTGTAAAAAATGTGATTTTTTTTCACCAAATCAATTACCTGAATAAGTATTAATTCAAAAATTAATGCAAAATGGTGAGGAATCCATCCCGCACTATACATCAAGAGGGATGAGAATACAATGCTCAAGCTACCACCATTCTGCAAGGCACTAACTCCATAAGCCCTTACAAGATGGAAATCACATGGTTTCTCTTGAATGTCTTCTTCCAAGAGCCCAAAGAAAAGCCATAGGAAACTTTCTTGCAATGCTAGACCGAAATAAAAGTGACATACCTAGAGACCTCCAAGACAAATGGTCTTTCAAAAGTTATCCACAACCCATGATTGCAACATTTGATACTTAGTATTCAATAAGGAAGGTCAACAACTAAGGAGCATGCTATATGGATGAGAATAATAGCATATTAAGTTATGTACTTTTTATTGATTTAAGTATAAGAACAATTTTTTTACATGTTATATTAATAATATAGAGAAGAAATCAAAAGGCATCTGAGTAACAAGTAGCATTTACTTTTCCTAGGTAAGGATGACAATGAAAAATAATGTCAAACATTTGAGCTATCTAGCTATAATTTCCATTATTTTACTATGTTTTTTTTTTTGAAATCTCTGGACACCATTCAAATCATTCCAGCTTTCAAATAGGGTAAGACAATTAACTACACAACTACTATACAAAACCAGGTGAAAAAATTATACAACAAGAAGGGAAAAGTCTTTTCCTACAATAGGAAGGGTTGGCTACATGAATTCTCTACCTCTAAATAGATCTATAATGGGCCACTCTTCAGCTTAGATCAAAGTAATCAAAATCACATCTGATGGTTTCCTTTCAGCACTTCTTTAGCTTTCTCTAACTCCTTGGAGGCTCAGCCTGATGGTTTCCTTTCAGCACTTCTTCAGCTTTCTCAAACTCCTTGGAGGCTTTGCTCAACATTTAATTTCTCACATCTTCTGATTGTGGAATAATTCGGCATCCTCTCTATATATCCAAACCGCCTTATATGTATTTCTCATTTTTATCCTCTATTGGTGTTACCTTAAAATATGTTTTCTTAGTTTATTGCCTGCCATTTTTTAGTAAGTTTTTTTTCTTGCAAATACTTTTTACTGGAATGTTGTTCTTTATTCACTTTCTCTCTTTCGAGATTTAGAAATCTCTGATGTATGGATTTTTTGACTTTTCTGTAGCTTTGGTGGGATCTTTTTTCCCTTCCGGTGACGTTTGGTTTGTTATATTGCTCGTAAATGGTTATTTCTCCCTAATTTTAGCACCATTCTATTTTATAATTTTAGCGGATTGTTCCCTTTCTATTTGTTTGTTTTTATCCTCTTCTCACATGAAGTTTCCCCCTTTTAGGATGGTATGGCTTTCCTTTATGCTGCTCCCTCTTCAATTACCTACCATTTTTGTGATAGTTTGATTTTCGTACAAATCCTTTTCATTGAGATAATATTTATTTATTTGCCTTTTCCCCTTTCCGCAAAAAACAAAAGTATGAAGTATGGGTTTTTTTGATGTTTTGTAGTTTCCATGAAATCTTCATTTCTTTTGGTGATTATTCTGTCATATATTTCTCTTTGATGTTTGTCATATGAAGGGCAATTCTTCTCTCCAACCGTTTTGACATTTATTTCCAACTAGGGAGTCCTATTTATTCTTTCTCTTATGATTTTAATCATAGGAAGTTGTAATCTGGTGCAC
This sequence comes from Thalassia testudinum, assembly GCA_037157565.1. Lineage (NCBI taxonomy): Eukaryota > Viridiplantae > Streptophyta > Magnoliopsida > Alismatales > Hydrocharitaceae > Thalassia > Thalassia testudinum. The sequence continues at coordinate 57,032,464 of JAZHRO010000055.1, forward strand.
AGAGGAAGCACTCATTATGCTACGGTTTAGCTGTAGATTGCAATTTAAAGTAAAGGGAAATATGGTCATTTTTTTGATGACATATTTAATAAAATCTCCATGAAATAAGTAAATGAAATAAAGTTAATCAAAGTTTGTTACTTTATTTGAAATTATAAGATAATTAAATCAATTGCATTCACATGCAGTATCCCGTGGTTAGAGAACTTTTCTCATGACTTGATGGATTAGGATGAAAATTACTGTTTGTATAGGTGTAGGCAACAATGGTAGACGGAAGTAGGATTTGTGTTCCTACATGAAGTACTCGTCTGAACCCAAATGAAATTGTTACATTTCAGTAGTTTGGGTTGCTATCATATTCCATGTCGCTTGCTAATGAGTAACCATTGAAAATTTTTCTAAGGAATCAGATGAACAATAGAAATCGCTCGAGAGCCACTGAAGAGGCTGCCTCTAGTGCCATGAGGAGTAGAAGAGCAAAGAAGTGGACCAACGAGCAAGATTGGAAACTAATCAGAATTTTGTTGGATCATTATGACCATGGACATTGGGATGGGGGATCATTCTCAAAACATGCATGGATAGACATAGTCTTGGAGTTTGAACATGAGACGAAATTTGGATACGATCATTCTAAGATCCTGCATAGATGGAAGACTTTGAAGAAGAACTTTCGTAACTACCATCGTCTCCTCAACATGAGTTGGTGGGGCCTAAACCCCGTTAGTAAGTGCCCTTTAGCACCATCTCCATCCTTCTGGGATGAGGTACTTCATAATTGTCATTTCCTTAATTCTCTCCTATAACTTTTCCACTTCACCACAATAATCTCCATGTCCCACATCTCAATTACCACCAAAGTAGCAGAAATTGAGGGACCTTGCATTCCCGTACTATGATGAGATAAACACCATAGTAGGTAGGGACATTACTACTGAAGAGCATGCAATGTCGTCTCAATGAATGTCAGACTCACAAGAAGACAATGCTCCTCCAACATAGGGTGAAAGTGATATACCCCCAAATTCTAAAAACAGGGATTCTGTTGGCAGTCATTACCAACAACAGCTGTACAACAGGGATACATGCGACCTAACATTAGGTGGATTTGATGTCAATGACCCCTCCTTCAGTTTCGAGGAGCTACTAGCATCAGGTCAAGCACCATATCATGGGATTAACATCAGTCAATTTTCGATTCATAGAATGCCTCACCCTGTTGTTCAAGGCACTGCTGGGGGTTCATCTTTCAACCCCTTCCAAACTCCATCCGTTGATAGGCCTATTGATCTGCAGACACCCCACCGTCATTCATCGCAAGGTAGTAAGGGGAAAAGGCCCAGTGGAGAGGACAGTTCCAGTAGCTGGAAAAAAAGATGATCAAGCTCTGGGCATCTGAATGCCCAAATTGTAGAAGGAATTTCCCAAATTAGTTCGTTTCTATAGGACCTAGTCACAATTAGGTCTTAGCCTCAGTCGAAAAAGATGGATACATCTGATGAGATTGCTCAATGTCTGGCAATGTTACTGAGCAAGTACCAAACCTTTGTGGTTATGATATAGTACACTCTCACAATATTTTGCACGGAGTAGAAATCATGCAATTTTCAGGAATGTTGTTGGATTCCTAGATGCCTTCATCCATTGGCTGGAGTCGGTACTGAAGTAGGGCCTCCACTTCATGACATGTTTTCGTTCTCTATCTTCGTAGTGCATTATGTTCATTTTTTTAGTCTTTGGCATGTAATAATTTCGAATATTATCAGTCGCATTCCTTACGATCATGTTTCGTATTACGTTATCCTTATGTCAGCTTCCTTCATATATTATGCTTTTTTTCGTTCAATGGTTATGTTTTACTGACTTTTTCATGTTGTTAACGATCTTTAATAAGTGAACATTGTATGGAGGAAATTTTAAATTATGAGCTATATTTTTAAGGATGTCTTCCACAGAGTATTCAGAATCTGAGATTACTAATACCTCAAGCAGTTCAAGTACAAGCTCTAAATCAGAGCAATGCAGTACAGATGAGGTTGAAAACCTCCAAATAGTTGAGATGGTTGTGCCTATGCTAGTTATGGCTCAACTTGCAGTTGATCAACAAATACCGCGTAATACTGCATCCATGTTGGGCCACTCATGGGTGCACCAGATTCTATCTGGTCATTACGACAGGTGTCATGCTGAGTTCCAGATGCACTTAGGACCGTTCATGTCATTTGTTGACCTTCTAAGAAGCAGAACAAACATGAGGGATGCGAAGAACACCACGATGGAGGAGCAGTTGGGAATTTTCATGTTGGTGTTGGCGTACAGAGGTTCCAATCGCCACTTAATGGAGCGATTCCAACACTTGGGGGAGACAATTAGTAGGTATGTCAATTATGTGCTTAGACAAATTCTTAAGTTAAGGAAGCTTCTCATAAGAGTTCCCAATCCTAATGCACCCGTTCATAGCACCATAAGGGATAACTCCAAGTATTATCCTTATTTTAAGGTAAATTCCTCAATTGAAATTAATATCTTTAATCGGAATAACCTTCCCACGTACAAACTGACACTAGCATAGTACGTTGTTAACTCTCTTCTTGAAGGATTGTATTGAAGTAATTGATGGATGCCACATTTGTGCGACTGTTCTGACAGACCAGGTCGAGAGATATTGTTGCCGAAAAGGGTGGACAAGTCAGAATGTCCTTGCAGTCGTTGACTTCAACATGGAATTTGTTTATGTTGTTAGCAGATTTGAAGGCTTAGCGGCTGACATGCGTATATTAAACTGGGTGTTAGAGTTTGGAAAATTTTGTGTCCCACAAGGGAAAAGATACTTGGTTGATTTAGGTTTTGCAAATACAAATAGATTTCTAGCTCCATACCGTGGTTTGTCATACCACTTGAACAAATATAGGGGAGAGTATACCGTAGTAAGAAGGAGATATACAATCACCATCATGCACAACTTCGTAACGTTGTTGAGCGGACATTTGGTGCTTTAAAAGCAAAATTCTGAATGCTAGATCATCGACCATTCTATAGCATTAAGGTGCAAGATGCTTGGTCATGGCAACTTGTATCATTCACAACTTCTTACGTTGTCATGATCCTGACTATCCAGACTTTCATCGGAGTCAACCGGATGAGGACGAAGACAATGTCGACTATGACATTGACGGTGAAGTAGACGACTCCGATGTAAGGACAAGCGAGGTCCTACACGATCGTATAGCGAGTTCTTAAGTATACGGTGAAGAAGGCGTTAGGGAAACCATATTGTTTGCACTTCTATCGTGGGAGTTTATGTTGTACACTCTATTTTGGTCATGTACCAAATTATGTATCTAATATACCATCGTAATGAACTTTATTGCTTAATGAATTGTGTCTAGAAATGTACGTACTACCCAATGAAACAATTAGATCGTCAAACAATTGTTACAGTTACCACTGCTATTTTTTTTTTGGGTCACGAAGCAGGAATGGAGGTTGCACCATGATGTGGTCCATTTTGGTATCATGGTAGACGATGCTCGTGCCATGAGCTATGTAATCTGGTGCTATTTGAGGACAATGGTCAGGACGAGACGGTCCTACAGAGGTTATACTATCTTTGTCCACGTGGCGGTCATGTGAGTACAATGTTTTCTACCTTACATAATTTGTTATGTTATCAATGGACTTTTTACATTTCAATCTCCCATCAGGGATGTGGATATAGGGTTCCTGCAGAGCTACATGAATGTACTACTCCAGCTATGAGAGTAGAGCTCAACTTCTTATCTGGTTTGGTGGGGAAGTTAGAGAGAAAAACATCACTTTTAAGGAGGAGGTGGGATGACAATGATGAAAAGGTAGATTGGTTGATCGATCGTGTGACAAAGTTGGAGAGTGCTCTTGATTATAAGAATGAGGAGGTGCGAAGGCTCCAACATGAATTGCAGGACTTTGATGCACGAAATGTAGAGTTACAAGAGAGGGTATCAGACCTAGAGGTTGAGGTAGTCATTCAGACTGTTGAAGAGCAGTATAGTGGAATGGTTAACCATTTTAATAATCTTAGGACATAGACATCCTGCAATTAACTTTGTACCATCATTGAACTTTAACGTTACGATCGGTGCATCATATCGTAGTTTCTTGCACCAAACTTGTAATCTTTATTAAACATGTCTTGCTACTATTTCCATTATTATTGTATTTTGTGTTTTGTTATGTTCTTTGTTGAAAACATTGTGTTTGTCATTTTCCAAAACTTTAGGATGCCACTCCGCTTTTCATCTTGGTCTGATGGCGTAGACCATATTCTCATTATGAGCGTGTTTGAAGTGAAGAGTTCTGGAGGCTGGCATGGAGGTACACTATCACGGCTTGGATGGCAGCAATGTTCCTTCAACTTGTAGTCCAGGGATGCATTTCCCATCTCCACCGTGAAAGCTAGGTGGAAAATTCTCAAACGACAATTCCTGGTCATAAAAAGGATCTTACAGATTGAGGGTTGGGAGTGGTGTGATGCAAAGCATTTATTAATCCCTCCTACGTCGAACGCATGGGATCAGGTAAGCACATGGAATTAAGTGAACTTCTCTTTCTTTAGTAGGTGTAAACATAATGTATTTAGATGACTAAACTCTTCCTTTCATAGGTCGATGATCTCAAAGCTATTCAACTGAAGGACCACCATTTCCCACACTATCGTCTGATGGAGGACTTAATGATGGAATGAAGTTGTTATCTCACGTAATCCATATGATGCTATGATATCACACAGTCTTAATCATTATTGAACGAATATTAATCATATTATAATAGGTAGTAAATGTTGAATACTGAACGATGCTACTACTGGTGGGTTCGCTCTTCTTATTGAACTTGCTAATCTTCTTGTAAGATTTTATTAAGTAATCAGGTTGTTGCTTCCATTTAGGTATTACCATATATATTGTTTAATTATTATTTCTCTTTTATATCTATACTAACAAATTGATTGCAGGTTTTACCAAATAGTCCACGTAGCCTATAGTGGCAATGATGACCGCTTCCATTAATTGGTATCCCATACTTGAGGGTGACCCTATTATTCGTTTGAATGGGAAATTTGATGACAAATTAAATGAAGTGTTTACATGGCATGGATGGCTACAATGCAGCAACCCCATGCAACACTAGAGGGGAAAGAAATAGTTCACTTATCATTGAAGCTTTTGTGTTTGCATGGAATGGATGGTTGCAACACAGCAACCCTATGCAACACAAAGTTAAAGGGACAACCTTTCACCATCTTAACTAATAGGTGTCGACCCAATGATATGTGGGGCCTTTAAATTTAGAACAATCTAAGCCATGCCCACAACAAATGCTAAGATGCACACTCTCCATGACCATTTTTAGAAGTAGAGTTCAATGTTGAACGCTTCTATATAGGTCAGTGGTGTACCATATTCAAATTAAAGATTGGCATCTTCCCAATGTCACCTTCTTTCGATTGTAATTAATATTTCTTTGCAATGTGTAGGTTTCTGACACAACTAATACGACATGTATTTTATAATTGGAACATAATTGATAAGATATAGAAAAGTAAGTCTATTAATAGCTTTCTTCATCAATCATTTCCCATTGGTGATCATTTTCTGTTATATCAGGTATGCAAATTTATGTCTTTAATTACCTTTAAGTTTTAGTTTTGTAAATGTATTAAATAATAACTGATGTGCTATTTAAACTTACAGCAATACCTGATATGGTTTAAACCTCTATTGTAGCAGTACCTATTGCACCTATTCAAACATTGATATGGTTTAAACATCTATCAAAGTTACAGTAGCACCTATACTTCAGTTTGAAAATGAATTAAGTAATAATGGATCAACTATTCAATTTTTCCATTATTGTCCTGTAAATTTACAGTAGTACTTAACACTCAATTAAGTTTACTACAGGTTAGTTGTTGAATTTTAACTAATTTCCCATTATTACAATTCAGTCCTGTAGGTTAGTTGTTCTTCATTAGTTTTTTTATTATTGCAAGTTTGTGTAGAAAGTTAAGAATTTTATTTTGAGTTTAGTACTTTCAGATATTGAATGTCATTTTAGCATTTTCAAAAGCTTGGAAACTAGCCCTATACTACTCAAATCTTCTGCACTAGTTCTTAATTCCTCAATTCTGTATGGAATTTTGATGAATTCTAGTTAATGCTCTATTCCTAGTTAATGCTATGTGTGAAACTAATATGGTGTGATCTATTGGATTATGTGGCTTGATGACTTGCTAAGGACAATGTAGAATCTATTATATGAGCCCATTTCTAAATAATATTCATAAGTGTTTGAGTTGTTGCCTTAGGAATGCAAACTTCATGGATGGAAACTACCTGCATGCGTGATACCTTTTATCGAATTAAGTTAATGAAATTCACAAAACTAGCAACTCTGAGGCATGTCTACTTCGGAAGCCCATCATGCATGTCTCTTTTTGCAGCTTTAAATTTCTTGCTTGTACATGTTCACCTTCTTGCTGCTCTTATGCAACATGTGACTATTATAGGCCTCCTAAAGATGGTAACTAATAGATTCTGGGAGTTTAATTCCTTTCTTACGTTCATCTTGTAATTTTTATGCTTTGGATAATTGGATGCGTTTTATGCCTATGACTTATCAGCATCTAACTGATAAATAGGATGCACACTGAAATAGGGTGCTTTGAGTAACTAAGTGGCTAGTATATCCATCTAACTGATTAGTAGATGCAGACTACAGTTATTATGCCTATCAGTTGATTCACAAGATCCCATCCTTTGCTTTCGATGGAGAGGTACCTTTCCCAACTCTCCATACCCAAAAAACCATCTTGACCTTTTAAAACACACACACACACACAAAGAACATCACCAAACAATTAAGTTTACTATGGAGGATGGGCAAGGACCGGTGTTGGTGCACCTTACGGTCATGGTGGATCTAGGCCTAGGGTTCCTATGGGGGATGACAAGCTTCCATAACTCTGCAATCACATCTTGATGGTCATTGTTTGTTATGGATGATGACACCAAAGATTGCCATGGGGAAGTTCAATTACACCTATGCATGTTTCACTTGCTATTTTATATGTTGCAAGTAGAGAACACTTTGGTATTGTCAGTAACATTTTTATCATAAGAAGGATGAACTTTTTGAGATGGTAACTGACATCACTGCTTATCAAATTTGATTGTGATTTGGTCACAATTTTGCATTTTCACCTAGAAACTCCACAATGCTTTTTTGCTGAAATGTATGCAGTTGACTTGAGTATCTCATGTGGCATCTCATGGTCTATAAGGCGTGTTTTCCCTATTGCATGTTTTTATTGCAATTTCCTTCACAAAGTTTACTAGATTTTCTTTAATCTACCAGACTGTATTAGGTCTTGTGTATTGCTAGGTTCTACTTTGCTTTCATGAATATTTATGGTCAATTTTCTTGATAAATCCTTTATTTATTGCAAGGAATTTCATAACAAAGTTAGAAATGAATTTTGATATTTCTGAGCAGCTCTGATGATTTGATTTGACAGAAACAATCAGATGGGGGCTCAAATTAAATTTTCAGCCCAATCAGTTCTTAGTTCATGTCTCCTATTCTCATTTCTTATTTTTGGTTTATTCATATCATCATGTTGTGTTTTTCAAAACATGTTTCTAGTAATTTAGTCTCCCAAGCACCTTATTATGTGCTCCATGTCATAACATTTCCTATCTATGTTTCACAAATATTCCTTGCCCACGAGACACTTCATGGTTTATTATCCCATTAGTTGAACAAGGGTTATTCCTTGCCCTGTGGTATAGTTGCTGGGATGGTTTGATTTTCAATTGTTTGAAGACAACAACTGGGTTACTACCTTGCTTCCTCTTGGGTTCGTTCTTGCTGGGTTGTCTAGTGTGGATTCCTATTTGGTCTGCCTTGCTTGGTTTCATTTTCTACTTCTGAAAGAAAACTGCTGCTTTGATAGATTCCTTACGTTGGTGGGTTCCTATTGATTTCTCTTACATTGTTTGGCTATTGGGTTGTCTCGTGCTTTCGCTACTAGGATGCGTTGGTTTTTCAATTTGAAGAAGGCTACTAGGTTGCTGTCTTAGTTCCCATTTTGTTGCTTCCTACTAGGACCTACTATCTTCACTTCATTTTCTATCTGTTGCTATTACTAGCGAGTTCTCAAGTACCTTCTTATGTTTATTGCTTTTTAGGTGAATTGTCTCCCTATAAGTATATCCTTAACTTGATAGGTTTTATACTACGAAGAATGTATTCTAACATTTTCATGCAGGAAACATTGCAATGATGAAAGCTCATATCAATACACATCTTGGTTTGACAAGCACTTCTAAGCAAATGATTAAAAATTTATACGTAGGTTGTTTACCATTTGCCCTTATAGGATGCACACATCTTTGAAGATGTTCATCTTATTCTACTTCTCGACAGATAAGTATGGACAACTTTCTATACTTATATGTACTTTTAATAACTTGCTAATTAATTCATCCTCCTTGTTCCATTGCAGGTTCTCATACATGTACGAATCGGTGTGTTTTTTTTTATGCCTTCTTGACGTTTCTTCCCAATCTTTCAATGGAATCACTACCTTGGATGTTCGAGATGAACAACAACAAAGTGGAGTCAGTTTCGAAGGCTTCTCAGAGAAGGCCAAAATCCAACCATTGTACTTAGGAATAGAAGTTGAGATGTATACGACTTATATTGCCAAGTTTGCATCTGTAATCTGCCGTGTTATGTACTTAAAACTTAGTGTACTGATGTACATGATTGACTTGATCTTGTTTACCTACACATTGTAAAAGCACAATTCATCAATTCAATGAAATTTTTCCTTTTACCAAGAATCCATTAAATAGTTTCACTATCCTCCTTTCTTCACTTTACAGTCTTCTATTGGTGTAACTTACTACTATTTATGAAGGTTGCTATCAAACGATATACAAGTTCTTTCCAATTTAAACAAATAATAATAGTGTTGATAAATTTATGATAAAATAAGTTTCCTATCAGACAACAACATAACTAAGTGGTTTCATGGAAGCGACTCACATGTTGTTGAAGCACAAATCCATCATTGTCATTTTATCAATACAAAAGCAGGCCTTCGAAATTAATCTCAAGCAACTTGCTTCCATGTGATAATTTTTAAAGATAGGTTAAATTGAATTCCATGATCACAAGACATACAACATACTTCATCATTTGAAATATCAATTAATCCAACCACATATTTCATCCCACTCAAGGGCAAAATTGTCCATCTACCACTTTTCCAACTAACTTTCACCACTAATTCCACCTTCTTATTCCTCCAACCAAATACCTTACGGCGAATTAACCACTATTACGACCCGGTTCCCAGATCCCTACAGGACTCGAGACCGGCTCGCCTTGACTAACCCAAGAACTAGTCATCCAACGAGAAATAATCAAAAGCAGAAAATAAACCACATTCACATATGCAATATAACTAAGCCTAAAGAAAAATGAGATGTAGAGGTACAACAGAGCTAAAGTTTCAACAAAGTACAACATGCCATCACAACAACAACAGCGAAATAGAAAACAGAAATAACAGGAACAGTAAATAGAGTTCTAGTACTCACTACAACAGCAGAAGACTAAAGAGTTGGACAGAAATGACTATGACTAGGCTCGGCTAGGCCCAGCACCCTCTATAGCTGAAAACTCAAGCTGTACAACTCCTGGTCTTGAATAGGGTTACAAGAAGATAGAGTCAGCAAACGCTGAGTAGAGTGGTGTTTATATTATTTATGTGCAAGTAAAACAAATAGCCAGGTTTTATTCTCATTTCTATTTATCTCATCTATGTGTTTCTAGTTCATTTATTTCACAAAGGATCTAAGTATTTCTTGATCTTGCCTGTTCCTCGTGGGAACCATCTTGATTGTAGTCTTTTTCCGTGGAGTAGAAGGTACACGTGGTGCTCTCCTGGCCAGGAGAGTCCCCCGTGATAGTCCTACATCCAGTCAACCACCCCGAGGTCACTGTCGAGACGTAGAGATGACTATGGCACGCATGATAAGCGCACGAGTAGCTACCTCGCACTAACACGCGGTCAGTCGTTTCCATTAGTGGGTATGCCCAAAGTACAGCACGGAACAGTATAGGGCCTTGCCCTCTCAGAACAGGGGTCTCGTCCCTCAGAACCAAACAGGGGTCTCGCCCCTCCACAGTCCACGTACACTCATCCGACTACCCTAGTTAGCCCAACGGGCCTAACAAAGTCGGTGTAGGGTAGCTAGCTTAACCCTGGGCCTCATGGGGTGGTTAACTCCCTCCCTACACTAGAAGCATGCCTCGATACCACGTATGCGAGGGCCTACAAGAGTCGGTGTGGAGTGGTCAATCCTAACCCCCGGGTCTCAACCCAAGGGAGTCTAGTTTCGCTCTACACTAAAAGAACCATTGTGCTCCTTGGTACCACGTATGCAAGGGCCAAACCCCCTCCGTCTACACATGAAATTCCTTTCCATATCCAGGAGTTTTCCTCCCAATTCCCTGTAGGGTTCATGCTCATATTCATCTCATTTATCCATATTCAGATCTCATGTTTCATAACTCGTTCCTCATCCACATACAGGCAGCTTGTGTTTTAACAATTTAATTCTCAATCATATACATGCAACTTGTGGTTTCACAGTTCACTTTCTCATTCATATACAGGAAACTCGTATTTTAACATGCATCTCATAATTATACTAATGTCATTTGCAAGCAATTTATTTTAACATGCACTTAAGTAAACAATACAGCTCAAACAGGCTTATACATTTCTACACTAGGGTTCATTCCACACCCGAGAGTTTGATCCAATTATTCCAACCAGGTACATTCTTATTTAAATATTAACAACTGAATTAAACCACTCTACTGGGTATCACAGGAGGAATGGGGGCCTGCACCACAGATTTCGTTGTCTCCGTGGGCCCCGAACACGCCACCAACTGGTAACCTGTACCGGTGACTAATTTACATCAGACGAGTCAAAATAGTGGATACTCAACATGAACACGTAGAGAAACTCGAGTGGAAAACAACGGTACTTCGTTTGCGGAAAAACGACTCCGTTTGGACCCTAAACGGGCTAAAAACACGATTACTGTTCAAAATCAAACGTCTGGGACTATTCCCAGACATCTTAAAAGACGTCGAATCATACCTCTCACTTCCTGCAGCTGCTTTAGACGTTCGGACTCCTCTACAACCGTCTAAGGGAAGTCCCAGACATCAAACCTTCCTCCTAGTCGTCTAGAAGTGCTGTCGGACGTCTGGCGATGTGGTCAGACATCCAAAAGTGCCTGGAAAGGCACACCGCGCACCTTTCCAACGCCCTAAAGCTACGTACAAAGACGCAAACCCATTTTCAGCCAAACACTCTGCGTTACAATCTGCATGGGCAGACCTGTGCAGACAACACGTACCTTCGCGCGAGAGATGTGCTTTCAAACGTCCGACTTTAGCTCCGAACATCCTGATACCTCTCCAGACGTCTGGTCGATGTCCCAGACATCCGATACTGGAAAGCCAGTATCCGAAACTTCCTCTCGCGATCCTTCTCCTCCGAGTGAAACTCCTCCGCACTTCCTGTAGCTTCTATGCCAACCGCTTCAGAAGGTCGTGAAGCTCCCTTCGCGAGCTCCCCTTCCTCGCATGGCTCCGAACTCCTCCAGCTCGAGCTCACGAGCTTCACGAACCTCTCTAGAGCTCTCCCCCTCGAGCTCATGTCGCCGCACCTGCAGCATGGCACTCCCCACGTGCGAGCTCTTCCGCAGCACCTCCTCTCCCACGTGCTCCTCTCACTCCCCCGCCCTCACTCTCCCCTTACCCCCCCTCACTCTCTCACTCTCGCTCTTCCCAACTCTCCCCTGCTCTACCTCATTCCCCCTCCTCGCCGAGAAGGTGGAGGTAGCTGGTGCAAGGGAAAGGTGAAGGTGGTGGTGGCTGGAGTGGTGGGGGGTGGAGTGGAGATGTAGGGGTTTTAATAGAGGAGGAGGTTAGGGTTTGGGTGAGGAGAATGGAGGGGGAAAAAGGCAAGAGGTGCGTGCGTGACGCTTGCATGCTGAAGGCAGGCGAACGTATAGTTTTCCCCTACTTTCAGATGTCTGACCCTCAATCCAGATGTCTGGACAGACATCTAACCAATCTCCGAGACGTCTTAAATATCCCAAGGGCGGCGGTTCCTCGACGTGACAAAATCCACAACCAAATACCCAGGTGGAATAAAAATCCTTAATTCCTCCTACTCCTTTTTTATCCCTCCATTTTATTCCCCTAACCAAACAGGCCCTCAAAGAATTAGGAGCAACTTTCTCATGAATAAAGTGGAAGTCAATTTCCACATGTTTGGTTTGGGCATGGAAAATGGGATTAGCTGTCATATATGTCACCTACGTTGTCACAAAGTAAGAGGGGTGGCTGGGGAAGAGATAGTTGAAGCTCTTGACGAAGGGATTGAAGCCATGTTGACTCTGTTGTACTATCATTAATTGCATGATATTCGGCCTCAGTACTAGATCATGCAATTATAGGTTGTCTCTTAGAAGACCAATTGATAGCTATATCACTAAGAAAAATGATGTACCCAGATGTAGAGTGAATGTCATCATTGTTACTTGCCCAATCCACATCCGAATATGCAAGTAACTAAAAAGAATCACTTGGTGTTATGAAAATACCCAAATCGGCCGTTCCCTTCAAATAATGGAGGAGGCACTTGAGAGCTTCAAAATGTAAATCAGTGGATTGATGCATTGGTTCCGAGAGCTTGTTAACAGTGAAGCTAATATCATGCCAAATAAAGGCCAGGTATTGCAAGGAACCAACAAGCTATCGAAATAAAGCTGGATCCAAAAGAGGTTGTCCAGAATCTTTCATTAAATTAGAATATGCAAGGGTAGAAATGGGGGCTTGCATAAGCTCAGAATCAACCATGACAGCTCTTTGAAGTAATTCATTAGTATATCTCTTCAACGATAAGTGAACCCCAAATGGAAATAGGGTAAATTCAATACCCAAAAAGTAATAAGGGGTTTTTACATATATACCTATGTAAACTTTCGATAAGACACATATGCCCCTATGTATTGGTATTTATGTATATATCCCTATAAAGTTTCTCCGTTAAGGTCGTATGTCCTGCTTCGTTAAACCTAATGGGAAACGTTGTAAAAAATTTGAAAAAATAAAAAATTTATATTTACCTCCCTATATTTATATTCCTATTTATTCCAACTCCTATTCCCTCTTCCTTCCTCCTCCTCCTCCCTAAACTCTTCTTCCTCCGCCATCGACCATCATCACCAACCTCCTTCTCGATTCCTCGATCTCCCATCTCCTCCACGACAACAGCTTCTTCAACACCCTCTCTGTTGACATTGACCACCACCTCCTCTCCTCCTCCTCCCCCCCCCCACCTTTCTCTCTTGCCCCGCAACTAAATTCAAGGTCATCGTCGCCCTCATCAACGTTATGCTCCTCCTCCGTCATGCCGTCACCCACGCCTCCCTCAATGTCAGCCTCCCCTTTGATTCCGTCCACCACTTCTCCAAGATACTCAACTCTGACCACACTGCCCTCCCCTACCTCTTCATTGTTGCCAAACTCCTCGATTATTCTATCGCCCATAGCACCTCGGGCCACTTCATCGATGCCATCACCAACTTCAACTGTGCACTTGCCATCGACCCCTCCACCATCTCTGCCCTCCACACCTGCGTCGACCTCCTCGAGTCTGTCGACTCCCTCCAAGATAGCAGATCCATATAGGGTCGGTGATGGGCACTCCATCCAAGATAAGCACCAGCTAAGGAGTTGAGGAGGAGGTTGGTGATGGTGGCTGGTGATGGTAGCTAATGATGAAGAGGAGGTCAAGAAGGAGACGGTGGAGGAGAAGGAAGATATAGGAGGAGTTTGAATCAATAAGGAGATAAATATAAATTTTCTTATTTTTTACAAAATTTTTAAAATATTTTTTGTTAGGCTTAACGAAACAGGGGCATAGGACTTTAATGAAGTAACTTTATAAGGGTATATACGTAAATATCATGTATATAAAGATATATGTATCTTATCAAAAGTTTACATGAATATATATATATATATATTCCAAGTAAGAATTTCTAACTGGAAATTAAGTTTGTAGTTTCATCACCTTTTAGGTTCCCGTTGCCTTTTCAACCTTCTTAGCTACTTGAACATCGCTGCCCAACTTCACATTAATTGAATGTCATTGTTGCAAAGAGTCATGTTTGCAATGGCATACATCATTTATTTCATAAGAAGTTTTCGATGGTATCTATTCAAAAGCCCCTAGTAGAAATTAACTTTTGGGTGTAAAAGACCAAAATGACCCTCCTATCCACAACATGTGGAAAGCCTCTCCATGAGGAAGAATGCTTCCTTGAGGCTTTCTAGTGTGAAGATGCCTTTCCACGTGGAAGACCACTTCCTTAACATTCTCCGTAACTTGGTGGCCCTCTCCAAGGTTTTCTCATTAAATAAATTTTTTTTCTAGTCATTCTTAGGTTCTACAAATTAGGTGTAGCCTACATTTAGCTCTACCTTAGTCTTAGGTTAGCTTTTACGATATCATTATCCCATCATCATCATCTAACAACTCACTTAACCTTCATATGTACTTCGCTATTCCCTTCTGTTGCCGATCTTTACAATCAAGTAAGTAATTTTGGATTGTTTAGAAGGCACCTTCACTACACTATCTCTTCTTTGGTGATATTTGTTATTTCTTTTCTTGTTTTAGAGTCTTCTTATTGTATTTATTGTTCTAAATGTTGTTGTTGTTTTTTATTAATGCGATAAAGTGTTTAGTTTCATTTAAAGTGTTCTCTATTTATGTTGAATTTTTTTGTTTTGCTTGGTTGATTCTTCATTTCATGTTCACATTTACATCCTAGCATAGTTATAACATTATTTAGCATCTCCATAGAAATTTCTCTATGTAATTTGCATAGTAGCACTCGTAATTCATCATATCTACATTTGTTGCCATATTGCTTGTTTAATTGCTTTAATCAAGGTTTAAAATGCATTGTAGTATATTGACTAGAGCGAAATAAACTTTCAAATTTATAGCTCAAAATTAGAGAAATTCGAGGTCATCTTAGGGAGCAAAATGATGCACAAATACCACTAATCAATCTTATAAAATATGAAACAGAAGAGTTTGATGCAAAAATTTAATATGCTATCAAAGTCACGTATAATCAAACTCAAAAGAATAGACAAATGGCTAAGGCAAAAAAATTATTTTAATCAAACTATAGAACACTTAAGCCTAAGCCCAATCTCAGCACAAGTCTCATTGTGCTACTCTACAAAATCAGGCCCCTTCTCCTGGGTCCAAACCTTAGCCCAATGGGCCTAGGTTTCTCTCTTTGCGGATCCAAGTCGAAAAAGCCTGGCCCGTGTGTGGGTGGGCCTGTGCACATGCATATGGGGACCCGACACCCTGTTTTCAAGCAATATGGATGACAATTCTTTAAATGGTAGGTTAAACGATTGCTGCTCAACGAGGTGGGACTAAAGTCCCACCTTCTTCTTTGTCTGCTCCACCAATTCTGCTGCAAGGAACTTGCAAATGCTGGCGGTTGGATCTTCAAATCCACGATCAGGATGTGCTGCTGCAAGGTTTCCGCAGCTGCAGGTGAGGAGGTCCAGCGATCAGGTCACTGGATGGCTCGACTGTCACCAGAGAAGATGGTGCATCCGACAAAGACCTGTGAACATGAAAACGGGTTTTTCGACCCCAATTAAACATGTCAAAAGCTTCAGCGAAGTATGTTGGAGCAAAGCCATAAGGTTATTGGGCTCGAAGTGGGGTGGAGTGTGGTGGTGAAGAAGCTCAAAGGGCTTCAATGGCATCAATGGTTGATGGTGATGGAAGCGATGGCCAATGCAATTGACTTGGGCAAAAGCTCGGTAGAGGTGAGCAGAAGCTTTTGCCCAGGTCAATTGGTTGTGGGGTGATGCGACAATGAAGGTGGTGGTGGTCGTCAATGGCGGGTAATCAGAGGAGACGATAGAGGCAATAAACGGAGCTATAGAGCTCCAGAAATCTAATTGGAGGGAAGGGGAACAGAAGCCCTAACCTAATTTGATGAAAGGAGGAGAATTACCTGACAAAGAGATGACAGCAAGGAGGAAGAAGATGATGAAATTAGAGCGGAGGTGGGGGAATCAGGTCACGAAGCTCTACGTGGAGCTCTGTGGGACGATGAGGAGAAGAAACCCTTTGCCTATTGTACGTGGAAGAGGGCGATGAGGCATGGCGGAGCTGCTCAGAGGTGCATCAATGGCGATGACGCGAGGAGGAAGAGGAATTCTGACTAAATTGAGCATGAATTGTGCACAGGAATGCCCAGGCCGTTAAATAGATGCGAACTACGCATCAATTCAACCCAATTTGCATGATTTGATTGTCAATTTGTTGGGTTTTAGGCTCACGATTCTTTGCCGAATTTGAGAGGCTTCAAGCCAAAATAGGGTTCGAGATCTGGCTTGCTGGATTCATCATGATCTGGTGATCAATCCCACCAATTTTGGTGGGAATTGATCAAGATTTGCCTCGTCAAAGCTAGCTGGAAGATTCACACTGAAATGAAGATGGCAACGAACAACTGATGCTCGACTTTCCTGAAGAAGATGGTTGACGTCAACATGATGTCAGCCAAGGACCTTGATGCACGAAATTTTGAAACTTAGGGGGGGTTTGTAACAATAAAAAACTAATGGAGTAAATTGCAAACTTGGTCAAGATGGAATCGAATTGGGCTCAAATTTGGGGGTAACCTAATTCAAACCCAAGGAATCACCATTTTGGGTTTTGATGAAGTTTGACTATTCAATTTACACTTTAACCTAAAATATATCAATTTCCCATCTTGGTCTCTATTTTTGGTCAAAATAGGTTCATTTTGTAAAATTGAATGTCCCAAACCTCATAAAAATATTTTTCGATGATTTTTAGAAGGTTTAGATTATATTTATTTTCAGCAAAACCCTTTCAATTAAAGTGAGGTTGTAATTAGGATTTTTATTCATGAATTAACCTTTAATTCTCACAAAAGCCCTGAATCAGTCAGTACAAGCCTACTTCTTGGGAATTTGAGTACATTTGACCTTTAATTAGGTATAGGTTCATCCATTAGTTAATTTGCATTTGTAAATACCCGTTAAAATAACCAAATTAACTCAAATTTCATTTATTTCTCTTAATCAGGCCAAAGTTGAATTATACCCTTTTAATGATTAGTTAAATGGATTTAACTTTGAAACTTAGCTAAATAAAGCTAGTTATGGATTATGATGGTATTACCATCAGTGCTCGTAATTTTATAACTTACTCCTTCATTTTTTGTAACCTAATGTGCTTAGAATTAAATTTATTAAATGCCTAAGTACCTAAAGTGTTGTGATGAGAGAGAAGATTACCCCTCACAATAAGAGGCCCATAAGGCCTGGTAGCACAAGCCCAACAAGCCTAAAGACTAGGTAATCCATCCAACTCACCTAGAGAGAAACTACCAATCTTATATTGGATAGCCTGTTGGCGAGATCCACCTAAGGATCCACTTGGGTTTGATGTAGGCAACTTATTTATAGACCTGACGACAAATATGAATAGTGTGATTCGAAAGGATCTACTTTAGTTTGAGCAAACAGTAGTTTGATTAGCAAGGCCTGACCAGGACTTCCTTGACCAATAGAGGCTCTGCCTGAGTGTCATAGCCATTGAGCGCAACCAATTGGGCTAAGATAGGCAAAGTTTCACGTCACGAAGGATTCGGTTAGGGAAGATTGCGGCCATTCCACGAGATCCCTCAAGATCCTCACAACAAGCTGAAAAAGGAAATGCACCAACAACCGTAGTCATTAAGGATTCGAAAACAATCACGGGATAATATTCCTAATCAAGTAATCCTAGGGACATTAGGATACTTTTTACCATAAATATCCCTTATTAACAATGTACGAGGACATTCAACCTCCGAACCAAAAGTAAGAACTATTGTGTGCTATCAAGGGCTTGATCCCCTCCCTTACTATACACCTATTTGGGTGAAACTGGATCACCAAACTTCGATTTTCATTATGCAATTGATTCCTTTTACTTGTGTTATTTGGCATTAGAGTGGGTATGCTTGGATCATGTTGGTATTAGAAATAATCATTTTTGTGGATGAAAAATGATAGTGAGCATTTACAAAATAGACTAGAATTAGAAAAGAATCAAAGAAGGTGGGAAGTCTTGGATTTAAGTCAAAGAACTTGTTGATTTTTGCTTAGATTTAGATTTTGCCTCTTGTAGATTTGGAATGACACTATTGAAATCCAATCATTAAAATATTAATCTAATTGGATAGAAATGTCCTCTTTGTAAAAAGAAACTCGTAGAAAAAAGAATGGGGTCAATTGGATACTAGATGTGAAATTTATAACGAAAATGAGTTAGGTTGTAGGAGTAATGAATGCTTGTCATGGTTGGCCTTGGCTTCAAAAGCCATGAACTTGCTTAGACATCAGGAAAAATGTTGAGATATCAACTATTGAAAGAGTGTTTGGGAGAATATTGATATTTTATAATTTTGACGCTTATAAAATATTGAAAGTGCTTTGAAAATTATAAGTGTTTTGAAGCATTTGGAAACGTATTAGGTGTATTCAATATTTGAAATCGTTACAAATTACCTAGAGTACTTGGTTAATTTTCTTGATAAAGATGTGATGCACATTGGTGAGATCATTAAACTTGTTAATTATTGTCTATATATATTATTGTCTATATATATGTGTCTATATATATATGCAATTAGTTGTACGAGCATAATTATAGAAGTTGCAACTTTAGTACTACAACTATGAAGTTGAAGGAGAATCGTAAGAAGGCTAAGCATCACAAGTACAAGAATAGATAAGGGTGGTTTGGAGAAATGCAATTGGAACATTGCACATCAATTGAAGAAGTTTAATTTTATTTTTAAAGTTTTAATTCTTAGAATGATGATAAAGTCGATGAGGATTTTCAAATTTCAGCACCAATTAGGCCAAACCAAGTCAAATAGGCTTGAACCAAGTCCTTTAGACCCAAACCAAGTCTAATTGAGTCAAAATCAAGCCTAACTGGGATTTAAAAGCATTTAAAGATGCATTTACCCACTTAAAACCCCATGTATGACTTGAATTTAAATGATAAGAATACAAAATTGGAAAGTTCAACTATTTAGAGTAACTTCAATAGGTTCAACAAGCAAATTTGATTTTCAAAAGAAAATAAATATCTAAGATGTAATCTTGATATTTATACAATTCAATTATAATAGATTTTCCCTTGAATATAGTTGTTGGAAAGGGTATTTTGAATCATTTGTGAGGTCTATCTAAACTCATAAATAGAGCACCTCTGGGTCCATTGGATAAAACACAAGCAATAGAGAAACACTCCATAGAGAAGACAAAAGTCTTCCTCTCGAAAATTCTCTTGCTTTGTGAAAATTAAAATTTCTCTAGTACAAGATTCACTAAGAGTCTATGCGATTATGAGTTTCTCGAGGAATCCCTTGGCATTAATATATCGCCAATATTATGAGGAAGCCTTGTTGCCATAAGAGGAAGGTTTTAATGCCTTTTCACTAGCCTCTTGTGTGAGATAATTTCATTCCTTAATCTCTTAGCGTTTGAGAAGATAGTTTGAAATCAATTTCCATATAGGCAGTGCTTGAATATTGCGATAAATCTTATTAAGCTATAAGATTGATTATTTGAGATACAACATTTGTACTAGAATTGTTATGAAAAATGTATGTAAAGGAGGTGAAGTGTAGTCATTGTTAAGACCCGTGCCATCAAAGTTCTTTAACACGTCTGGGACTAAGGCCAGATGTCTGGTCAGACGTCTGGACACCCTTCCAGACGTCTGGAAATCAATTTTTGCGTGCGTACGACCATGAGTCTGCGCGTGTGCCGCGTGCAGACTGAGCCCTAGCCGCTTTCTTCTCTTTCTTCTTCCCTCGCCGACTTGCAGAGCTGCCCCCGTGCTTACAAATACTCCCCTCCCCTCTCCCTCATTCACCACCCCACACCATCCATCTTCCCCTTCCTCCAGCACGAGAGCAAGAGTGAGAGCGAGCGCGGTAGTTGCAACCGAGTGCAGCGGCGGAGGGGAGAGGAGTAGCGAGAGGGAAGAGAAGAGAGCGCGCGAGCCGTGAGAGAGAGAGAGCTCGCCGAAGCAGTTCGAGGCCGGTTGGCATGCACGAGGCGGAGCGTTACACTTGGAAGGTTTCCCCTGGCTCTGCTGCAGCTCGAGCAGCCGACGCGCAGCTGCGCGGCGTGGTCACACGCAACAGGAAGAAGACGAAGAGGGTTCTGATTCTGGGATTTTTCCCAGAATCAGACGTCTAGACCTACATCCAGACAATGCGGACGACGTCTGAAGGAAGCTCCAGACGACTAAGAGGTACGTACTGCGCATATACATCCCTTTTCGTGGATACAGCCATGTAGGCCGTTCCATCGAAGCTCCGATACGTGCCGTGTTAAGAGATTTGCGTGCGCGTGCAGGATTCGCTTCTGGAAGGCGCAAAACACGCCCTCCCACATGGTTCAGACGTCTGGGCGAGGCACCAGACGGTAGAGAGAGTCTTCAGACGTCCGGAGAGATAGTCGAATGTCTGGAACTAGGTCCAGACGGTTCAGCAGGATCCTTGGATGTCTGAGGAGCAGCGCAGAGTGAGGTATGGATCTGGATCCCTTTTAAGACATCTGGAAGATGTTCCAGACGTCTGATTTGAGTCAGAGTTGTCATTTTTTACCCGTTTAGGGTCCGTTCGAGGTCTGAATTCCGCATTTAAGATTCCGTTCTTCTTCATATAAGTTCCTCTACTTGTTGGAATGCTTATTATCATGTTCTGAGTGGTTTCTCATGGTTAATCCTTGTGTTAGGACCCCATTCTGTTGCGGATTTGGGGGTTGCGGAGGCACGTGGACCTGCCGATCACGCCCCCATTACTCCCGATTTTGCGGGTAGAGTGGCTTCCCTTAGTTAATTACAAACATAAATGCATGTATGGAATAAATGATAGATCCTAGGGTATGGCATGAATCCTAGGACCAGAAACACTAGACTAAATGATAGATCCTAGGGTATGGCATGAATCCTAGGACTAGAAAAACTGAAACGATTGTATTGAATGCCTGAATTGCAGTTTTGGATGGGTAAATATAATAATAATAATTGCCTGTAATTGAACAACAGCTGCCTGTGAAATGTAGAGTACTGTTGTTAGTAACTGCTACATGTAATTCCTGTTGTTTGAAATTAAATACAAGCTGCTTGTATATAAATTGGAAAAGAAGGAATGAATGTTGGAAACACGTGCTATATGCGAATAAACCGGAAATGATGAAACCTAGTATGGCTTGGCCTGAGAAACATGAGCATGAACCCTACGGGGAATTAGGAGTAGAGCTCCTGGAAATAAATAGAATGGAATTGGAAAAGTGAATGGGAAGTGTGTTGTCTCTTGGGTACGTGGTACCAAAGGGAGCACATATTACCTCTTAGTGTAGAGGGGAGCTTGCCGCCCTCAGGTCGAGACTGGGGTGAGTTTGGCCACTTTGCACTGACTTTCTGGCCCTCGTGTACATAGTACCGGGGAGAGCTGCTAGTGTAGGGAGAGAGCTAGCCACCCCACGGGGCCCGGGATTCAGCTAGCCATCCTACACTGACTTGTTAAGCCCACTGGACAAACCAGGGTAGTCAGGCGAGGGTGCGCGGACTGTGGAGGGGCGAGACCCCTGTTTGGTTACTATGGAGGGGTTAGACCCCTGTTACTAAGAGGGCTATGCCCTATACTGGTTCCGTGCTATGCTTTGGGTGCACCCGTTAACGGAAACGACTGATCGCGTGCCAATGCGGGGTAGCTACCCGTGCGTTTATCGCGCGTCCCGTAGTCACCATTACGTCTATCAGCGACCTTGGGGTGGTTGACTGAGGGTAGGATCACCACGGGGGACTCTCCCAGCCAGGAGAGCACCACGTGCTACTTCTACTTTTCGGAAAAGACTGCAATCAAGATCGTTTCTACGAGGAACATTCGAGATCAAGAAAAAGACCTGATAAATAAACCAAGTGATGAAAGAAAGAATAATTAGTTGAATAAAGAAAGAAATTGAACACAACATCTACCTGCCCACCCTTACCGTTTCTCTTAGTTAGTTGGTTGCCACTCTACTCAGCGTTTCACTGATGTGTCGTACTTACCACCTTTTTCAGGTCCAGGTGTTGAGCAGCCAGAGCCTACGGCTGCAGAGGGTGCTGGGCCCAGTAGAGCCCAGTAGTTGTACTTTTGCTGTATCCAGTTTTCTGTAGTAGTGAGTATTTGTTACATTCCTGTACTCTTATATTGAAATATTATATTCCTGTACCCTGTTTAAATTCTCTATTATTGTGGTGGTATGTACTGTAGTAGTTTATTTTTTTACTGCTGTACTTTTGTTACTTTTAGTTGCTTGCATGGTGAATGTGGTTTATTTTACTGCTTTTTGGTTACTTTCTCGTTGGACGACTGGGTCTTGGGATTAGTCGAGTCGGTCCGATTCTCGTGTCTCGTAGAGATTCGGGAATCGGGTCATGACAGTCATGTTAGTTAGTTGACTTGTGGTTGGGTAACATGAAATTAGTTGTTCAGGTTAAGCCTTATCCAAGGGAAACAACTTAAGGCTAAACTATTTGTGAACAAGTTTGAGTTTGATTGGTTATGGAAATTCTAAGTTGGGAACCTTAGGCAATGGATTGACTTGGAAGAGGAACCACTATAAAATTTTTTATGTCAATTATGATTTTCTTGCTTGTATGAATGGAGAATTATTGAATATTTTGTGTTGAATTTACAATTTGATTGGGAGATTGTTTGATGATATATTTTGTATAATCTTACTATTTTAGATTCAAGTTGAAACCAAAAAAAGCACACTATTCACTCCCCTCTAGTGCTATTATTCCCTTGCGAACCCCTTCATTTGGTATCAGAGCTTTAGTGTCTAAGCATTGCTAAGTTGTATTAGAGAAATCCAAGGATGGTGTTTGATATGTTAAAATTTTAATCCCTAAATAGTAATTTATATTCTTAGGAGGGATGGTAGAACTCAAAAACCTACTAAAAGTTTTTTTAGGCACCCAAATAAGAAGTTTAGCCACCCAAACTTGGAAGGGAGGCATGAAGTGGCAACCTTCTTTGAGCCAACCACAAGAGTCCAAATCGGGTGCCTAGAGTTTGTGGTGGATGGCACTAGGGGGTGAATAGTGCCCCTCAAATACAAACAATTATAACAAACAAATATGCAAAAAATTAAGAAAAATTCAAATACAAGCAAGGGATTAAGAACATCAAACCACAACATGCACAAAAGAATTTTATCCTGGTTCACAAACTTCGTAGGCTACGTTTAGTCCATAAGGTGTAGTCTTGAGAAGGTTAGGGTTAAACTCTTGATATCCAAGTCTAGACCTTGGATATTAGATTCCCAGATTGTATCCCCATGTAGGTTCAAAGTTATCCCAATTAGGAGGTGAGAAATTGTTGGTTGAATTGGGATAGTAATCAAATTGAGGATAGGAGGAGCTGTAAGGATATAAGTTGAAATTCATTGCGTGATTTAGAAGAGTTGGGGAGATGAGAGGGGAATAGGAGAGAGAAAACAACACCCTTAAACAAACCAAGCACAGAAAATCTAAACCTAGAAGGGTGTCTCTATTGGATCTAATCCTAGCCTAATTGAGGTCGCAATTAAACTGATTTGACCCTTGAATTACTTGGCCAGCCAAATGGGAGGAACCCACTAGGAAAATCCGCATGGTGGTTCCCTCTAGCGGTTAATGCGATTACTGCACCATCCCATCTTGTCATTGGTTGGTCCAAGTAAACAAGACCTCGTATCAATTCAATCTAACCTTACTAGGCTAAGAAATTAAGTCCTACCTAGGGTATGACTACTCAATTTTAGGCTCATGATAAAGTGTGTTAGAAGTGTGGAAGGTTAGGGGGAGTTTGTTTCCCCTAAGAATGATGTGATGCAACAAACAAGCAATACAAGGCCTTTAATAGATGGTGAATGTCTTTTAGAATTCTAGCCTTGTTTAGTGAATTTTAAAGGGGTTGAAATTGATTATTTTATTGCACACGTGTTTGTAAATTCAGCTCCAATACAACAAACAATTTCATGGGTTTTGATGTCTTCCTTTACACTTTCAAGTTCTCAAGAATAATGAAAATGAATGATAGATTCTAGGAAGATTAATAACAGGATTTTGTCCCACTAATAAGTAAGTTAAACTCCTAAGATGAATGCCCTATATGTTGCTTCTAATCAAATGAATTTTTAAGGGCATGAACCCACTACAGGAATTAAGGTCTTTGGCGACAGTTCAAAACTGTCGCCAAATGGTGAAAAATTGTCGCTATACATCGTCGTCATACGTTGTGTCGCTGTTGACTTTCAACGATGGTTTTAGTGCAGACAGCATCGCCATTGAATCAAACCCAAGCATCTTGATTGGTGGTGTTTGGTGATTGCTTCTAGTCGTCGTTAAAAGTAAATAGCGACAGTTTTAAATAACCATCGTTAAGTAATAAATAGAAATTGTGTGTGTACATTTTCAATTGAGGGAAAATTACGACATTTGGTGACGGTTCATAAACCATTAGTATATGTATAACTATTGCCAATTTCGCGAGAGACAATTTGAATGGCGTGAAATTTTATTTGTTGACAACGATTATTAACCCGTTGTATTAGTGATTTGGCGATAGTTTCAAGTAGAATTGTTGCCAAAGGATGAGCAGTCGAGGAGAGGCAATGAGTAATTGAGGAGCGACGGTCGCGAGAGGAAGATGGGAGGAGAAGAGAAGTGACAGAGATCATGCAGAGTTCAATTGGTATTAACACATTTGGCAACGGTTTTATAGTAGCCATCATCAAATCAATTTAAAATTCATTTCTCTACGTCCTTTCGCCACTTTTTGCGACGCTTCACTTATAACCGTAGATATTTTTTACTTTCGTAATTGATAACGATTTCAACACCGTTGTTAATTACAAAAGAAAAAAATATCTACAGTTATTGCCAACAATTACACTTAAAATCATCACTAATAGTCCATAAATCCACCGCCTATTAAGAGCATGTGTAATGTTTCAACAATTGGAGATGGTTATAATTATAACCATCGTCAAATGTGTAAATATTAGGCATGCTCACGAAATAATACATGGGCTTGTGAAATACATTCAACCTTTAGAGACTATTATGATGTTAACACCATCATTAGCCATAACTAGCTTTAATTAGTTGAAATTAAGTGACAAATGCTCCTCAAATGATTACCTAAGAGTAGTAATTCCATGTAAATCCATTTTAAGAAGAAAACATTAAAATAGGGTTAAATATGCAGTTTTAATAGCACTTCACAAACACAGAGTAACCACGGGATTTGTCAAGGGTTAATTAAAGGTCAATTGAGCATTAAAGTCCAAAGAGTGGGTCCATACAGACAGAAATAGGGATTCACGCATTCCGAGAACCAAAACAACACACAAAAGCTTAATTTCATACCTGCTTAAATTAAAGAGGTTCTGATCAGAATAAAATTCATAGAAAAATATTCTGAGATGTTTGGTACCATTGGTTTGACCATCTGAACCCATTTTAACCATGAACAGAGTCTCAGACAGGATTTTACCCTAATTTGGGCTTCTGTATAAATTTTCCAATCAAACATGATCAAAACTGAAATCCAACTTCACCATCATATTTCTTAGGTCAAAATTAGGTTAAGACCAAATTTGCGCGTAATCAGAGTTCATCTTGACCTAGTTTGCACTTTAGTCCCTAAAACATCTATTCTTCACATCTAAGCCCCTAGCTTTTGAAATGTCTTGTGTTCAAGTCCCTAAGTTTCTCATCTTCTTCGTATTTATACCCCTGCCACCATTGTTGAGTCAACCCATAGCAGCCGACTTTGATTAGGAAGATTCCTAACGGATAGCAGTTCTCGTGCATGTTTTGAAAATAGAGATCACGTCATAGTATAGTGCATGAAAACGCTCGTCAAAAATAATTTATAAAATAACGAGACTTGAGTCCCAGTCGTTTGTCTCTGGGAGGCGTTTAGAAAATGCAGATTTGAATTCGATCTAGCTCACTCTACTTATTCAGAAATGCATGCCCGTTTACAATAATTCGTATTGATGCACGACATGCTTAGTTGCAAGAGAATACAAATTTCGCGCATGCAATTTTAATCACAAGGAAATATGGAAATCAGCTCATGGTGATTTTCACACATAGACATAGAGATATATAAAAGATGCTTTCATTGATTGCATCATGGTGGCTACAGAGTGAAGCTCACGAAAAGCTTGTACAGGAAAGCTTGAAAGTAATAAACTAACTAACAGAAAATGACTGCATACATGAATCTATGGGGGGATTATGCATGCATCATTGGGGGAGAATATGGAGCTACACTACTAAGCAATAGTAAAGCAATAAATCTACGAAGAACTATTCTACTTAGCTAACAGAAATAAGGGCATTCGAAGGTGGCTCTGATGGCCTTTGACTTGGTTGAGAGGAGGGGTGGCCAATGGTGCTTAGGCCGGACCTTGGAGAGAGGTTGGAGGTGATCTAGGCCTGGCGTGGAGGTGATGGAGCTGCCATGTTGTGCTCATGGAGATAGAGGTGAAGTAATGGAGGTGGAATGAGGCTAAAACTAGATGGAAGGCTAGATGGGTGCAAATGGCCACCCAAAGGTCCTTTAAGTAGACCCAAGGGAGCCTTTCTAGAGAAGTGTGGAACTCTCTAGAGAGGCCTATGGTGGGAGCTCGTGGGTGAGTGAGAGAGAGGATGGATGGGTGGTTTTTAGATCCACATTTGGTGGATCTAAAAATTGAATGCATCTTGGTTGCTATTTTTAGCAACCAAGGCAACAACACATGGTAGAGAGTTTTAGAGAACTCTAGGCTAGGTATTTTCATGTAGACGGTGTGTGTGGGTGTGTGTGGGTGGAAACCTAGGTGGCTAGGTTGATCAGGTTAGGTTCTAATGGGTTTAGGTCAAGGTAGGTCTCAAATTAGGGTTATAAACCTTAATTCATTATGGTAAAATGCAATTAAACTTTATACAAGTTTAATTGGATGTGTGAAACCCTAATTGAGAGTAAAATAACTCAATTAAGTTAGATCTTGGTTAATTGGACTCTCACTAAGTCCAATTGGACAGTGTGTGCTGAGATCAAGGCTCAATTGGACTCAATGAGTCCAATTGAATAGCCTGATGGAATTGACTAAGATCCAAGTCAATTAGGTTTAGTGAGGACTTAATTGGGTCCTTAGGGAGGTCTAGAGGTGATGTACTAGGGTTAGGGTACCTTAATTTAGGTTCCTATGAGGTTGGAATTGGGTTTAGGGACCAAGAATTCAAGATCCAAGCTTGAATTCAAAAACAAGACTAGAGAGCAGTTCCAAACATCTGACAACAGTGTCAGACGTCTTAAAATGAAAAGTTAGATGTCCAGACTTGTTATCTAGACGTCCAAACAGAGGCAGGGAAGAATTAAGGTTCTGTCTGCAAAAATTGGATGTCCAGACCAAGTGTCTAGACGTCTTAAAATGCTACAAAAGTGGGTTTTAGGTGCACGGGTTGTGGCTAAGGGTTCTGGATGTCTTGTAACTCATTTGGATGTTGATAACACCACGCAAGGGGGTAGTAATTAGGTTGAATATGGCCCATCTTTAGAATAAAAGGCACAACATAAAGTAGAATAGGAGCATTGCATGCATCAAGTACCAAGATTGCTTATAAACTGTATTAATGGCCATTTATGTAAAGCATTTATCAAAGCAGGCCTCAGATGAGCAATCGGACCGCACGGATGGATTCAGGACGACGAACGGAGTCTAACGGACTCAAAATCGGCCAAATCCAACATCCGGAGCTCCCACAATGGGCCCAAGAAATCCTGACCGTTGATCTAGAGATCAACGGCCTAGAACGCGCCACGTCGCCCCGCCCCCGCCGCCCGCACGCCCCCAAGCCAGCCAAGGACGCATCTCGACCGTTGATCTTCGATCGAACGGCCGAGATCCGCGCGCTCGCCCGCGGTCGCCGCGACAAAGCGCGGGCGTGGCGCAACGGTTAGCGCGCACGCCCGCGTTGCGGCGACGCGCGTTCGATTCGTGCAGAGCAAAAATCGTCTGCGGGCGAAGGGCGCGGCAAAATTGAGCCGCGCGATCAGAAGCGAGCGGCTAGGATCGCGCCACGCGGCGCGACGACAGCGCCCCACCTCCCACGCGCGCGCGCACGCCGGGCGGAAACGCGCGCGCGCACGCACGCCCGAAGCGCGATCCTAGCGCAGGCACGGGAGGATCTCAGCCGTCCGATCATCAATCGGACGGCTCTCGTTCGACGTCCACGGATCGCGCCTGAAGAGAGAGAGGGGCGGGCGGCTGACCGGCGGTAGCAAACCTTCACCGACGTATATGGAAGCGGTTTTAGCGACGTTCTGGATGTCGCTAAAGCACATTCTTCTTTTAGGAAGCCCCTAACTCTATTTAAACCCCCTTCTACCACCATTCAAGGCATCCTCCCCCACTTGCAACTATTCCACTCCTCTCCTAGCTAGTCTTAGGCACTCTTGTAATCGCCGGAGACGACGAGCCGCCGACGGAGCCTCCTCCACCGCCGTGGCTGCCTCGTCGCTCTCCACTCTCTCTCTACCTCTCTCTCTCTCTTTTAAAGCTTTCATTTACTTTTGTTGAAGCATGTATTTAATATTGTAAACCATGAACTATGAATGCATGTTTAATGAAATTATTTTTCATTTAGTTGCCTTTTTAATTTCTGTTTAAAGTGCATGATCAAAACCAAAGAGCTTTCTAACCCTAAACTCTCTCTATCTCTCGCTTTTCAAAACCGTTTCTTTCGCAAGCAAAACTCCGCCTTTATCGTGACAACAAGTGGTAAACAAAATCCGATTTCCACGCCTCCCTGAGATCGACACTCGGACTCACCTCCGTTTACTTCTTTTAAAACCGACGTATCAAGTGCAACTATAACGACACCTCTTAACACACACGCACGAAGGCACGTCAGTTTTTGGCGCCGCTGCCGGGGAGGCAACGGATTTGTTTTATCACCTCCATTCCACCTTCATTCTCATATCGTCTAATGCCCTATTTTCCTTTGTACTTGACGGATGCAGGAATTCGGCGCATGGACGGCGAAGCGATGCATTCCACTATGGTAGCAAGGAAGTAGACGCCTCGAGGACCGATAGTGAGTACTCTCTCTCTCTCATTGTTTGCTTGCGTGAAAAATCTAAAAAAATCATAAAAACTGAAAAAAATTGGCGTGGTGAATGATTGCTTGACCCACATTCTTAACACATCACCCTACAAAAAAATGTACACTCTAATATGCTGGATAAATTCTTGGAGTGCTCTTTTCTCTTTCTCTTGAGTGGTGTTTGCGAAGCCACCGTGAGTTGACCTGGGCCGCACCACTCAACCCTAAAACTGACTCATCTAATAGAAGCTGCATGATTATCAGGATGAGTACACTAGGGTTTTAGAGCCTCTACAAAATAAAAGGAAATCTACTTTCACTAAGTTGTGTGCAGAACTTGACGTGCCCACTGAAACTTGTTTGAAAAAATTAAGACACGTCAACCCTAAAAAGTACTTAAGTAAGGATGAACACTAAAAAGACACTATATCTTAACAAATCCTTGCTTGAAAATCATGTTTTGCTAGAAGCACACACTTTGAAAGTAAAACATTAAGAGGCACCACCCCAATCAACGCCTCATCACATCACCCTAAGCACAAGCACTATCCTAGCCCTTTAAAACTGAGTAGACTTGCCCTAGGCAGGACTGAGTTAAGTCTCAAAAGGAGAGGTTTTGTCGGCTAGGCACTTGGCTTTCATTCCCTTGGTAGAATCTGGTGACTAGGCTGCGGGGCAGTGTCAAACGACCGTGGTTGTGGGGTCTATGGAACCGGAGGCGCAAGCCAAAGGAAGAACCTTCCCTGCAATCCCCTCGTAATCAACCTGGCCAGATTAGCCTTGAGAAGGGAAGTCCAGTGCTTACGGACTTAATCACCCTTTGTGAGATTTCTAGGTCTCCTAAGGAATACACCATAAGGATTAGGCTTGCGTGCTTGATTGAAACACATTTCTCGCATCTGTCGCCCTCCGCATCCCCTCCAGTTCTTCTCTAGTGTATGCACGGGAGGCGCTCACTGCATCCCGAATTGTGTGTTTTGGGGCAGGAATCTAGGCGACGTAACTCTGTTGAAAACATGGCTGAACCTAGGGTAGATGAGGCTGAAGATCAACCCCCACCAGATGCTATGGCTGTCGTCCAGGCTCAAATCAATGCTAACCATCGGCTTCAGCAACGACAAATCCACACCATCATGCAAGCCATACAACGGTTACAGAACCCGCAAGAACAACCACCACCTTTCAATGACATACCAGGACAACCACCACTTGATTTACCACCGTTTCAGAACCAGCCAAGACCCCTCCGTGATTTCTATAACCCTTCTGCCATTAGAGTCGAGCCACACCTTAGGATCCCCGAAGGGGGAGACGATTTTGAGCTAAAACCTAATGTATTAAGTCTAATCCAGAGCCACTTTCATGGAAGCTCAAATGAAGACCCCTTTCAGCACCTAGAAGATCTCGACCGCATAGCAAGAACAGTAAAACCTAGGAACATTAGCCTTGATATTGTTCTAATCAAGATGTTCCCTTTCTCATTAAGAGACAAGGCTTCTCATTGGCTTAGAACCCTAGGTAGACCCATCACCACCTGGGAGGAACTGAGGCATGCATTTTTAAAGAAATTCTTCCCCATAGGAAAGACCAATGCCCTCAGAAGAGCTATCACTACCTTCACACTCCAGGGTGGGGAACAATTTCATGAGGCGTGGGAAAGATTCAATGAACTTTTGAGGAAATGCCCACACCACGAAGTTCCAAGGTGGCAATTAGCCCAGATCTTCTACCACGGTCTGGATAGCAACCTACGGAACTTCGTCGATGCCTCATGCGGGGGAAACTTCCTAAACAAAGACGAGGAGAGCGCGTTTGAGCTCTTTGAGTCTATGAGCGAGAATTCGCTCAACAATGCCTCCATGAACCAGTTTAACAGATCCAGTCAACCCCGTGGTGGGATTTATGAGGTACAAGCAAATTCTGGAATGGTTGACATGGACATTATTGCCAAAAAGTTGGATCGAGTGGAATTGGTGGACAAGAAGATTGATGAGCTTCTAAACCAGACCAGGAACCCCTTGCAGACTTTCACCCTAGCAAAAGGAGCACATAATGTTGACCTGGTCCAACCCTTCACCCAACTAAACCTGGAACAACCCCCAACCATGTTCCAAGGAGGGACCTTTGCTCCCTCGACCCTTGATTACTCCCTTCCTTCTTCATCAACATCGGCTATTCTAGAAGATGTGCAAGCCGTCCAAGGATATGCAAAACCTGACCCTTTCTCCAACACTTACAACACCGGCTGGCGTAATCACCCCAACTTTGGTTGGACAAACCAGAAACTACCGCAATTCCAAAACCAGCCCAGGCCAAACCAACAGCCACACTTGCCCCCCTATCAGCAAGGACCACCAGTTAGACCCCAATATAACCAAAATAGGGCGGCCCCTCCCCCACAAAACCAAATGGACACCCTAATAAAGATGATGGCTGACATGAACCAAAAACATCAGGAAGAAATGGCCTTGGTAAAGGGACAGTTAAGCCAACTCTTGGACTGTAAACAGCAAGGATCTCTACCTTCCCAACCACAACCAAACCCGCGAAACATAATTAACAGAGGCCCCAATTCGCAAGGGTTCCAAGGCAACCCCGGGCAGGCTCATATGGTCCAACCGGCTCCACAAACACCTCCTGGGTTTGGCGCCTCTTCATCCTCATCTTCTCAAGGATCACCCCATGGCCCCAATGCCTCTGCGAATGCGGTGACCTTGAGAAGCGGCACCAAAACCCAGGATCCCAAATGGCCGACTCTCCCCGAGACTTTACCCGACTTAGAAGAAGCACCAACCAAGGACCCAAACATGGAACCAATCCAGACACCCTATCCTGAGGCCTTGGAAACAATCAAGAGAAAAAAGAATACTGTGGAAACTGAGGAGCTGATGGAAATTTTTAAACAAGTACAGATTAATATTCCGCTTCTAGAAGCTGTCAAACACATCCCCGCTTACGCCAAGTTCTTAAAGGATGCCTGTACACCCAAGCGTAAGACGAGACCTCAAGCACCTAGGAAGGTTGTACTCTCTGAGCAAGCCAGTTCCGTGATATCAAGCAACCTTCCACTCAAACGAACTGACCCAGGAGCACCCCTGATTTCCTGCAACATCGGGGACATGACATTTGATAGAGCGCTCCTGGACCTAGGTGCTTCTATCAACCTAATTCCCACAACCTTGTACCACCAATTTGGTTTTGGGGAGCTGGCACCAACCCCTGTCACCATCCAGCTGACGGATAGATCAGTGAAAACCCCGAAGGGGGTTGTCGAGGACGTGATTGTACGGGTCAAGGACTTCTATTTCCCAGTCGACTTTTTGGTGCTCGACATGGAAGTCCCTGAAAAATTACAGAACGCACCCATAATCTTAGGCAGACCTTTCTTAGCCACGGCTAAAGCAAACATCGATTGCGACACGGGATGTATGGAAATCGCCTTCGGAGACAGGAAAATGCAATTAGATATCTTCCGGGCAACAAAGTCTTTTGATTGTGATTACATTGAGGAACATGATCCCGTGGAAACTTTAATAGAGGAATGCCTTACCCTCAATTCTGTCTCAGACCACCAAACCCGTAGTTCTGACTCGCCACCATCATCACCTGTGGACCTCTGTAAGGCTGAGTATCATCACATGACACCATTTGAAGAAATCAATGTTGATCAACTACCGCCCTTTCCATTCCCATCGACTGTGGTCCCACCCGCACCTGAACTTAAACCACTGCCCGAGAATCTCAAGTACGTCTTCTTGGGACCTGGCCAGACCTTCCCAGTGATTATTAATTCCCATCTAACCAAGGATCAGGAACTAAGGTTGACTGCAACTCTTTCAGAACATCGGGCCGCCATTGGTTGGACCATCTCAGATCTAAGAGGAATTAGCCCCACCTATTGCACCCACAAGATTTACCTGGAAGACGGGGCCCGACCTTCCCGCCAGATGCAGAGACGGTTAAACCCTAACATGCGGGAGGTCGTTAAAAAAGAAATTATCAAGTGGCTCGACGCCGACATCATCTACCCTATCTCTGATAGCCCCTGGGTGAGCCCCACTCAAGTGGTTCCAAAGAAGGCTGGGCTCACCGTTGTCACTAATGATCATGGCGAATCCATTCCCACCCGCACCACCACCGCATGGCGGGTGTGTATTGATTATAGGAAGCTTAACGAAGCCACTAAGAAGGACCACTTCCCCTTGCCATTCATTGACCAAATCCTTGAAAGATTGGCAGGGCAGAAGTATTTTTGCTTCCTGGATGGATATTCAGGATATAACCAAGTCGCAATTGCTCCGGAAGATCAGGAAAAGACCACATTCACTTGCCCGTATGGCACATTTGCATTCCGTCGAATGCCGTTCGGGTTATGCAACGCACCCGCAACCTTCCAGCATTGCATGCTAGCCATTTTTTCAGAAATGGTGGGTGAATACTTGGAGGTCTTTATGGATGATTTCTCTGTATTCGGGAATTCATTCGACCATTGTTTGAGCAACTTGGAGAAAATCCTGAAACGATGTATCGAGGTTAACTTGGTGTTAAGTTGGGAAAAGAGCCATTTTATGGTTCAGGAAGGAATTGTCCTCGGACACATCGTTTCGCATAAGGGCATCGAGGTAGATCGAGCTAAGGTTGATTTAATTTCCAAACTTCCTCCACCTAGTTCGGTCCGACAGATTCGCTCTTTTCTAGGACATGTTGGCTTCTACCGAAGGTTCATCAAAGACTTTTCCAAACTTTCCAAACCCTTGACCGACCTTCTAGCCAACGACGCAACTTTCCACATGTCTCCTGATTGCACCCAGGCTTATCATACCCTCCGGGACTTAGTCTCCACCGCACCGGTACTTCAACCCCCAGACTGGTCCCAGGGTTTTGAGATTATGTGTGACGCATCAGATTTTGCCATAGGCGCTGTCCTGGGACAAAGGCAAGACAAGAAGCCCGTGGTGATCTACTACGCGAGCAAAACGTTGGACGAGGCCCAGCGTAATTATACGGTCACAGAAAAAGAGTTGCTTGTTGTAGTCTTTGGACTGGAAAAATTCCGATCATACTTGCTGGGATCCCACGTGACTATCTACACCGACCATTCAGCCATCCGGCACCTGTTGGCCAAAAAGGATGCAAAACCCAGGCTCATCAGATGGATCCTGCTTTTGCAGGAATTTGACCTGGAAATCCAAGACAAGGCCGGATCGAAAAATGTGGTGGCTGACCACCTGTCAAGACTTCATCCAGACCACATTGGACCCTCCCTACCTCTATCTGATACCTTCCCTGATGAACACATCCTAGCCGTGCAAGACAAGAAAATGCCATGGTATGCTGACTATGTCAACTACCTGGTTATAGGACAAACCCCGCACAGCTGGTCCAAACAGCAACGGGACAGGTTCTTGGCTGAGGCCAAGCACTATTTCTGGGATGATCCCATGCTGTTTCGCCTCTGTGCTGATCAGATCATCAGGAGGTGCCTCCCCGAAGACGAGGTTCAGAGTGTGCTTTCCTTTTGTCATGACCAAGCATGTGGCGGCCATTTCTCTGGCAAGAAAACAGCTGCAAAAGTTTTGCAGTCTGGATTTTATTGGCCGTCCCTATTCAAGGATGCACACATCTTTGCCAAGACTTGCTCACGATGCCAAACACTAGGGACAATGACCAAAAAAGATATGATGCCCCTTCAGCCCATTTTGATTGTTGAAATTTTCGACGTTTGGGGTATCGATTTTATGGGCCCCTTTCCACCATCCAACGGCTTCGAGTATATCTTGGTCTCGGTAGACTATGTTTCCAAATGGATTGAAGCCGTCGCCACCCGACGATGCGATCACAAGACGGTCATGGACTTTGTAAAGAAGAACATCTTTTCCCATTTTGGAATACCCAAGGCCATGATCAGTGATGGTGGAAGCCATTTTATCCATTCCCAGTTCCGTGCCCTACTTAGAAAATACGGGGTAAACCACCGCATTGCCACCCCGTATCATCCACAAACAAATGGGCAGACTGAGGTCTCAAACAGACAAATCAAGAACATTTTACAGAAGACTGTGAGACCTGACAGGAAAGACTGGTCCACACAACTTGATGATGCCCTGTGGGCATACAGGACCGCTTTTAAGACCCCGATAGGCATGTCACCTTACCGCTTGGTCTTTGGCAAAGCTTGCCATCTCCCTGTCGAATTGGAACACCGGGCTTACTGGGCTGTTAAGCAATGTAACATGGATCCCCAGTTAGCTGGTGCGCAAAGGACTCTTCAATTATCTGAGCTTGAAGAAATTCGTCGGGACGCCTTTGACAATAGTCGGCTATATAAGGAGAAAATGAAAGCCGTCCACGACCGACTCATTCATAGGAAAACCTTTGAGCCAAACCAACAAGTCTGGCTATTTGATGCACGCCTGAAACTCTTTCCAGGGAAACTTAGGTCCAAATGGACAGGACCATTTCGGGTGGTCAAGCCCTATTCCAATGGGGCAGTCGAAATCGCCGATCTTAATACCGGGCACACCTTTACAGTCAATGGTCAAAGATTGAAGCATTTCCTGGCCCAGGTACCCCCCAAGGAGAGTGTCACCCTTGTTGAGGGCTGACACCAGGCACCGCCCAGCTGGAGGCGTTAAACTCAGCGCTTCCTGGGAGGCAACCCAGCGGATTCAGACTGATCTGGTAGTTTACGTCACTCAGGTACTATCTTTTTGAACCCTTCTGCATCCATGCATCTGCCAATGAGGACATTGTCCAACTTAAGCATGGGGGGGATGGTAAATTGCATAATCCTGAGTTTAATTAATCAATCTGAATGAATAAATTAATTGATAAAAAAAAAAAAAAAAAAATTTGAATTTAGGAAGAAAAACTTAGGCATTAGAAACTTGTCAATAGTGGGAAATAATACAAAAAGAACTTAAACGCTTAGACTTTTCAGGCCTTCAGGCTTAATCAGCCTAGTGTCCATTAAAATATGGATTTAGCGGCGAATCCTTGCAACTTTAAGCTATTCTAATCCACCTAATAAATAAGGTGATAAGTATACGACTTATCAACTCATCCTCTAACTCAGGAAAACTTTGAGTATAAGCATCTGCACACATTTCTGCACATACTCACTTCTCGGAGATTTTGACAGAAATTGGGTAGCTAATGAACTCTCTAGGGTGGTATGGCTGGCAAGTTGTCGTGGGTAACAGCCCATTGGCAGGTTGTCCAGAACCCAGCCACAGGCCATTTCTTTTTCACTGCCTCTAGGTACATTTGAGATTAGGGAAGCCACCTACGTAAAAAAAATAATAATAATAATAATTAAAAAAAAAAAAAGGAAGAAAAGAAAATAAACCACACTTCACCGCACAAGTATGGCTGGCAAGTGATCGTGGGTAACAGCCCATTGGTCGGTTGTCCAGAGCCCAGCTCAATAATTGCACAAAAAAAAGAAGACCAAAAACACCTAAGGAAGAAGCGGGGAAGTAGTACAAGCCGGGGAGATATACACTGGAAAATCCTTGTGTTGACCCCAAGTAAAATGAACGTAGGGAGAAAGCTACCAATCGAACAAATACACCTTCAGGCAAAAATTTATTTTCTTTTCCGGTCACCTAGAGGCGTAGAAACTCGAAGTCTGTCTCAATTACCGTTAAGTAAGTCTATCACAACATTCACACCAAGATGCTTAGCACTTAGGGTTTTGACCGAGTTTTGGGTGGGTTGGGTAGCCGTAAAAAGTTACCAACCCACACTGAATTCTAAAAATTCTAAAAAGACATATATAGAGATATACGTATACATAAGTATAGTTATATATACAAAGCAAGGATTCGGGCGATTCGTATTTTGGCAGACACCCGGGCGCTGCTTAGTCCTTGTAGATTAAGATCTTCGTATAGTTCCTCTTATTAACAAGTAACGAAGTGCCTAAGCAATTACTTCTTGAATTCGCCAAAGAAATAAAGGCTAGAATAAACCTTGCTAAGGGACTAGCAAGGAGTAAGCATGGGGGTATGATAACACCACGCAAGGGGTAGTAATTAGGTTGAATATGGCCCATCTTTAGAATAAAAGGCACAACATAAAGTAGAATAGGAGCATTGCATGCATCAAGTACCAAGATTGCTTATAAACTGTATTAATGGCCATTTATGTAAAGCATTTGTCAAAGCAGGCCTCAGATGAGCAATCGGACCGCACGGATGGATTCAGGACGACGAACGGAGTCTAACGGACTCAAAATCGGCCAAATCCGACATCCGGAGCTCCCACAATGGGCCCAAGAAATCCTGACCGTTGATCTGGAGATCAACGGCCTAGAACGCGCCACGTCGCCCCGCCCCCTCCGCCCGCACGCCCCCAAGCCAGCCAAGGACGCATCTCGGCCGTTGATCTACGATCGAACGGCCGAGATCCGCGCGCTCGCCCGCGGTCGCCGCGACAAAGCGCGGGCGTGGCGCAACGGTTAGCACGCACGCCCGCATTGCGGCGACGCGCGTTCGATTCGCGCGGAGCAAAAATCGTCTGCGGGCGAAGGGCGCGGCAAAATTGAGCCGCGCGATCAGAAGCGAGCGGCTAGGATCGCGCCACGCGGCGCGACGACAGCGCCCCACCTCCCACGCGCGCGCGCACGCCGGGCGGAAACGCGCGCGCGCACGCACGCCCGAAGCGCGATCCTAGCGCAGGCGCGGGAGGATCTCAGCCGTCCGATCATCAATCGGACGGCTCTCGTTCGACGTTCACGGATCGCGCATGAAGAGAGAGAGGGGCGGGCGGCTGACCGGCGGCAGCAGACCTTCACCGACGTATATGGAAGCAGTTTTAGCGACGTTCTGGATGTCGCTAAAGCACATTCTTCTTTTAGGAAGCCCCTAACTCTATTTAAACCCCCTTCTACCACCATTCAAGGCATCCTCTCCCACTTGCAACTATTCCACTCCTCTCCTAGCTAGTCTTAGGCACTCTTGTAATCGCCGGAGACGACGAGCCGCCGACGGAGCCTCCTCCACCGCCGTGGCTGCCTCGTCGCTCTCCACTCTCTCTCTACCTCTCTCTCTCTCTTTTAAAGCTTTCATTTACTTTTGTTGAAGCATGTATTTAATATTGTAAACCATGAACTATGAATGCATGTTTAATGAAATTATTTTTCATTTAGTTGCCTTTTTAATTTCTGTTTAAAGTGCATGATCAAAACCAAAGAGCTTTCTAACCCTAAACTCTCTCTATCTCTCGCTTTTCAAAACCGTTTCTTTCGCAAGCAAAACTCCGCCTTTATCGTGACAACAAGTGGTAAACAAAATCCGATTTCCACGCCTCCCTGAGATCGACACTCGGACTCACCTCCGTTTACTTCTTTTAAAACCGACGTATCAAGTGCAACTATAACGACACCTCTTAACACACACGCACGAAGGCACGTCAGACGTCCAGATAGAGGCTAGAAATAGGGTTTTAGGGCTTCCTAGGGTACAGTGACCTAATCTAAGGGTGGCTAAGGCTTAGGGGAAGCTTCTAGGTTGTCCTAAGGCTAGGATGGACCTAAGTTCTTCGTAGTTTACTACTTTATTCCTACTTAACAGAAAGGATACCTCAACCCCTTACATTATTGTCTACTACATCTTATTCTTGGTCTTCTGCTCCAGCTCTACTTCAACTCTAGCTTCAAGTCCAGCTTCAGATCCAGTCTCAAGTCCAGCTCCTGAGCTTCTTATTTCCTGCAATTTATATAATGCACCTAATTAGTATATTATAGCACTATTCTATGCATAGCTATAGGAAGAATAGTAAAGATGCAAATAATGCTTATGTATGCATGAACTATCTTAACTTATGCTAAGTCCTAGCCTAATTTAGGTCAATTAAGACCTATGATTGCTGCGCAATCAATTCCTCATCAAATCTTCACCAAATCCCTCCAAAATTGGAGGGATTAGCCATCAAATCACAAGGAACCTAATGAGCATAATTCCATATCCTAACTCGAAGAGGAAAGCTTTGGCGATCTCAAAAATTTCCAATTCCTCTTCTTCTTGAAATCCTATTCCCACGGCTGAATTCTTCCAATTATAGAACACATATGAGCTCTATTTAAGCTCTATGATGTCCAGTTGTCCTCCTAAGTCAGGTTCAGGCCAAAATCAAGTCTTGTCCTCCAACTCCAACCACCTCCGACCTCGACTCCGGCAACCCTCTCCCCCATCTTCCTACAGCCTCCCAACCATCAAAGTAAGAGTGCTAAACTCTTCCTCACACTCGTACGTGCCTGGTGGGTGATAGGTTCACTTTAATGGACTAACTTAGTGCTTAAGTCATAATTATGTGGATGAGAATTTAATCTAAAGCATGCTTGGTATTGACAAAATGATGTGAGCTTTAGATTTATCATTTTATGCAGTAATTACATTAATCTTTATGTGGAAGGATTAATTATTCACTTTAAAAGGCATCTCATCATATTTCAATTTGGGATATCAGAGTAATGTGGAATTTTGCTTTAGCAAAAAGAGTAAAGGGATCAAATTTAGGGGCATCCATATATGCCTCTCAATTAATTAAGCACACCTTCCTTATTCTCTCTCTCTCTCCCTTATGAATCTCTCTTTCCCTTGAATCTTTCTTTTCTATTTTGGAAATTTGGAATGCGGATTTTCCTTATTCTCTTATTCTCTCTCTATATAACAGGAAGGTGGAAGGACAGGTGGAAATAATCACACTCTCACGGAGAGGTCCCCAACCCTCCAACATCTCTCTCCCTCAACAGCACGCCTCCACCACCATGTGCCACCAATTGCGACAACTACGTCCACCACTGCATCTCGCCCACATCCTCACCAACTCCATCACCGCAGTCGGTGGTGATAGCGCCGACGCCATCGCCGCGCTCCACCTCCTTACTGCAACTTCACACTCCTCACCGCAAGTTCATCGCTACGCTCCGCCCATCAACCACCGTGCTACCGTGCTTCACCACCATGCAACATCCACGACTATGCCTCCTCCAGCGACCACCGTGACCTCCAACCATGCAACACAACCGTGAGTCACCTCCGTCTTCTCTTCCTTGCCATCGCCTCCGACCGGCGCCATCAGAGCCACCATCACACTCGTGTTCAACCGTCCTCCTTACGTACGTGCCCTCGTGTGCGACGCCATCCACGCAACAGCAGCCCGACTCACACACTCGCGTGCAGCCTCAGCATGTCCTCCTTGCGTGCGTGTGCACGCTCGCGCCCATAGCCATAGCAGCTAGCCTCCCCCTCCTCTTCTTCTTCTTCTTCTTCAACCTCTATCAATAGAGAAGAACCCATCACCAGTGCCCACCCCCTTCCCACACAACCCACACGTTCGATCTCCATTCACCACGCCGTCGACTCCAACGGACTCGTTGCACCCTCACAAGCTCGGCCACGCCCTTAGAGCTGACCACGACAGCCCGCACTTGCCCGTGGACACCCACCACTGCCACTGCCCTTCCTCGTTGCCGACGGCAGCTACGACCACTGTTCCCGTCGTCGTGGCCTCCATCAGAATGGCCTCACCCTCGTTCACCTCCTCCGAACTTCCCGTGACCCACCATCGCCTCCTCTTCACGCGAGATCAAAGGGGAAGAATTGCCTATTTCAAGTGCTATTAATATTTACATCTAATGCCATTGCCAACTTTTGAATTTTGATTTTTTGATTATTATATTGCTATGAATTTGCAATGGTGCACTTACGCTTTCTTGTATTTTCTTGACTCTTGCTATGCACTTCATTGCACATTAAATTTGGATTCAGATTTGCAAAACTTCTCTTTGGTATGAGTGCCGCTAGAAATTACATGAGATGCCCCTACTGATCACATCTTTATGGAATATTTTATAGAGGAAAAATTACACACGTAACCTTGTATTCTAGAATTATTGTGTGTCTTCTTCTTTTCATTGCATTTCGCAATGAATTTGGACACGGATCCCGCACTCGATTAGGCAGACATAACAGGAAAAATCTTTGTGAATTTATTGATATGTTCCTGTGGATATGACATCTTAACTATTTGTGATTAGTTTTCATTTCTATATATTTTTGTTCTGGATTTTCCACCACGATTTCCATCACTACGACGACATATTTTTCTGACGTATTTCTGCAAGTGAAATCTCTCAATCAGTGGGCCAAAGCTAGGGCTTCCAACCCCTTTCATTGCACCGTCTACCCCCACTGAAGGTATTCATCTCCCTCGCATCCAGCAAAGCACGCTAATGCAAGTTTCTCCCTTTTTCGTCCAATAGATAGGCCATCTTTCTTCCTCACCCTCAGAATCTATTCCACATCCTACTTTCGTATTTCGACCGACAATTGCCTCTCTCCCTCTCCATCTTCTCCAACTCTGGCCATGCCTCCGACGTAGCCATTTGCACACGACACACTACCAAACACACAATCACCGCCACCCGAACCTCCCTCTCATCCTAGGGATCAAAAGCCCAAACTTTATTAGAGCTTTTAACCCCTAGAAACCTCCACCGAACAACCCATCAAACCTTCACCCTCGTTGACTCTATCCGGCCATCACAAAGCTCCCAACACCTCGCCACCACCGTCACCAACTTCCTTGCCTTACGGCAATCATACTGCGCTGTTTACTTGGGTCAAGAGGTCGTCTTATGACTTGCAGGTGTTCGCTGGATGTCTCTCCACCGTCGTCATCTTTGTCGCCATCACCTACCGTACTCTGTCATCATCTGACCATGCTACTACACCCATTCAACGCGAAGCAACATCACAAAGGCAACCACCTCCAATCTGAGTAGAACACCTCAGTGGCAACCTCAATTCGAAGACAGTGCAAAGCTTCAGCACGTAAAGATGAGGATGGGACATTTAGTCCCACCTCGTGAGTGGAATAGCTGACAATGTTGTATAAAGTGCATTTGTGAGGAGGGCTTATCGCCTCTTCATCGGGGGTGAGGTCCCTACGCCACACCCTTTACTCACTCCTCACCCACGATTCACTACCCACGGGTCTGGACCATGTGTTTGACCCAATTACCCATTTATCCTATACCTAGGTCCGATTAGCTGATTCTGAGAAAGGGCAAAGAAGAGAAAATCTAAAGAGGATAGGGGTAGGTTTTGCCTCGATATTCATGCATGCCCACTTCACTCTTAGCGAGATTTCGAGAGGCTCTTTGTTTGCTCTATGCCTTGTGCTAAGGCCTTGGTGGTTTAAGGTGTATGAACCTTACTTGCGACGTCTGACTGGGGTTGGCTTGAGTTATTGTTGCTATATTTGAGACATATGCTGAGGTTAAATGATTGATTCAAAACATTATTAGAACATTTGGTGAAATTGAGAATTTGAATTAGCTGATTTCATGTGCTTAAATGTGGGATATTCATGGTGATCTAAATCACTATTTTTGCGTTATTCTATTCTTTTTATCCCATGATTTCTTGAGATACGATTTCAGTTATTATTACATATATTCCGATTATTGATTATTGTACTCATTATTTCTAATTGTGATTAGTGTGTGAATTATCAATTTACTCTCTGTGAACAACCTCGAACTCAATTCTATTTCTCAAATTTTATAAATTTAAATGTTAT
Source organism: Thalassia testudinum (assembly GCA_037157565.1). Taxonomy (NCBI): domain Eukaryota; kingdom Viridiplantae; phylum Streptophyta; class Magnoliopsida; order Alismatales; family Hydrocharitaceae; genus Thalassia; species Thalassia testudinum. The sequence continues at coordinate 57,075,479 of JAZHRO010000055.1, forward strand.
CACGATTTTTATCCTATACTACGATGCATATTTTTAAAAGATGATTCTCGTGTACAAACAGGTTATAATTGTAAGTGTCCCCCATTGTCGACCGAAAAGCGTACCCATTCACTTTCTGAAGGTGCGAGTCGGTGAAAGCTTTAGGCGATGATTATTAAAATAACTATCACTAAATCATACATTCAACAACGGTTATTAAACTATCGCCTTAAAAGCACCGCAAAACACTTTTTTTTTTTGTAGTGACCTTTGTTTTAAGTTAATTGTCGTGTGACCAAAAATAAACAATGCAACGTATTGGGTGGGTGGTTACACCTCAAATATGCAAGCACGCAAATATTTTTCTTGGATTTTAAAGGTGTTTCTTAATTTTTTTTTCAGATTTTTTAGTTCAGACAAGGTATTCTATCTAAATCGACCCTATCTGAAAGAAATAGCTAAATAAAAATATTCTAGATGTTAAAAAAATTTTAAATTTTTTTCTGGAGTAACCAATTTCCTTGGGAATCCAACGATACCCTTTGGGCTTAAATTGGGTCAATGTGTTGTACAAAGAAATTTCGAGAAGCTCGATATTTCAAGTTTTGTTACTGACACGTTCCACATGCATTGTAGGAATTTTTCAAAATTCTACGGAGCGAGTTAGATACTTTGGTGCATCTAAAACTTTGTTTGAAGGCTATCTCTGATTCAAGTTTCAAGATTTTCAGGGGTTCAGAGCCATCAACATAAATTTTTTAATTCAAACCAACAGTTCTAAATTCGATTCTTGTTGCATGGGTTTATGATGAGGGTCTTTTAGATTCTTTTATGGCAAAGGTCAGGGGCACATAGCCATGCCTTTTTTAGGTTTATGTTGAAACGTCGAAAGACTACGCTATCAAATGTAGTTTTGAAAATCTGTCATTGTAGTTTGAATAGCGAAGAACTCAGGTTCAACAAATAAAATTTATATCGAAATAGAAATCCCAGGTTGAACTCAGGGAGGTAGATGTTTGATTAAAAAAATACGTGTTTGTTTTATTTGTCACAAAACAAAATAGCTGGTTGAAAACTATCTATCTATTTAACAAATAATAAATAGAAGAGAGAGACAGAGAATATTACAAATAAAAGCAAAAGAGATGTATAATAGACATAGATTTTATTATCAAAAGTTGTTCATTACACCACTCATTATGATTAGAAAGCGGAAAATGATTACACTAGAAAGCAGTAAATCTACTCTACAAAGCAGGAAAAAGAATGGAGAGAGAGATATCCTCCTCGACAATCGCTTAAAGGACGAGTCGGACGGGACGACGCCTGGAAGATGGGGAACGGAGCGGGAAGAAGGAGGACGAAGTGGGAAGAAAGGGAACGAAGCAGCACATCATCGTCGTCATAGGATCCACTTCTTGAATACAGAAAGAGGACAACCGTAGGATGCTCCACGAAGGGGGACGAAGGTGGAAAAATTAAGATTTTTACTCTAGAGGAGCATCCCAAGTTTGGGACAAGCTCTTAGAGCTTTGGAAGGGATGAGAGAAGAGAAGAATGGATGAGAAATTCGTATGGAGAGGGTCTCCTTTTATAGTTGCAAGGAGTGAGGGCATTTTGGTCATTACATTTTGAAAAACATTAATTCAGGACCTTTAGTGATGGATAAATCCGTCACTAAAGGCCTGAACGTGGCCTTCGTGGGCGGCGCTCGCATGCCCGCTCGCCTTCCGCACCTCAACGCACGCTCCACGTCCATCAAATCTTGCTAGTCTGATCTCACAGAGAGCTCTCCTCGCCGTGCCTCAACCGCACACCTTATGCGTAAGATCCCGCATCACGCGGAGCGTTAGATAACGTGTGGCCGCTATCGGCCACGCGGCACCATTGGATCTTGATCGCTTGGCTGATCACGCCCGCGTGCCCGCTCCAATTTGAGGCGTGCGGGGGCTCGAATCTATGCCTCCTCGTCTGGATAAGGCGCTCGACCAACGCGCTACAGGCACGTTTGTGTCGAGCGCTCAACTCAAGCGCGCGCTCCTCGTAGCCATTGGATCTCGATCCAATGGTGGAGAAGTGCTGGCCAGAAGAGCTTAGGCGGGTGTGTGCAGCCGGTTGGGTGGTTGAGATGGCGCCACGTGGCACCATCTTGGCCGTCCATTGTCTGAGTGATGTAGATTGTGCCACGAGTATTAGATTGGATCGATTTTTGCGTCGTTGGGCTTCGATCGTCGATCCAAACCCATCCGTGCAGTCGGATTTGTCGTCTGAAGTGCGAATTAACACCATCTTGGCCCTTGATCTTCTAGGGTTCCTCAATCTCTATCTGATGCTACGGATATCCGATTAGGGCGATCTTGGAGTCGTTGAACTCCAATCGTCGCCTTGATCAGATCCATATGGTTGGATCTTCGATTCGAGGCCTTGATAAAAAGTTGCCCTGTCCCTGACCATAAAAGGAGACAATTAACCTATATTTTATTCAGATTAATCTAAATGCAAGATGATGCATGTTATGCAATATTTCTAATATGTAATGCAATTCTATGCTTAAAAACATGCATAAATAGATATTTTATTTAATATAAACATGTTTACATAACACCCCCATGCCTATCTTTTGCTAGTCCCTAGCAAAAACTACATGCTATTTATAAAAAAATTAGGTTGGATTATTTGGGCATAAGTTATTTTCAACATTAAGAAAATTTTTACTTAGGATCTGAACTTTCAAAAACACAACAGCGCTCAGGCATCTACCAAAATGCAGACTGCCTCAAGCCCTCGCCTTATTTAAAGAAAATTTTCTTTTTCTCTTTTTCTTCTTTTCTATTTTCTTTTTTTTGAATTTTTTTTTTATTTTTGAGTTTAGGGTTAAAGAGTGGCTTTCTACGGCCATTTAACTCACCCAAGATTTGATGAGTACCCTAAGTTCTAAGCATCTTATTGTGAATGTGATAGACTCGTTGATAGGCAATTATAACGAACTTCGGGTTTCTACACCTCTAGGTGACCTTAAAAAGAGAGTTCTGCCTAAAGGTGTATCTTTACAACCGGTAGCTTTCTCCCTACTTTTATTTTTATGGGGTCAGCACAAGGGTAAATCTAGTGTATATCTCCCCAGTTTATTCTACTTCTCCGCTTCTTCCTAAGTGTTTTGGGAATTTTCAGTGCATTTCTTGAGCTGGGTTCTGGACAACCGGTCAATGAGCTGTTACCACGGACAACTTGTCAGCCATACTCATGCGATGAAGTGTGGCTTATTTCTTTTGTTTTCTTTTTTTTCTCTCCTTTTCTTTTTCTTTTCTTTTTGACTTTCTTTTTTTCTTTTTTTAAGTAGGTGGCTTCCCTAGTCTAAGATTTACCTAAAGGCAATAAAAAGAGAATGGTCTAGTGACTGGGCTCTGGACTACCCACAATAACTTGTCAGCCATATCTCCCTAGAAAACTCATTAGCTACCCAATTTCCGTTAAAATCGTCGATCAACAAGTCTGTGAAAAGTTAGTGTGTAGAAACTTTAGACTTAAAGTTCCCTCAAATCAGAGGGTAGGTTGATAAGTCATGTACTTATCACCTAAACTTATTTAATCAAATTATAATAGAATTAAGATGGCAAGGACTCGAAAAATAAATCCACATTTTAGTGGATACATAGGCTGATTAAGTCCGAAGACCTGAAGGGTCTTCGCGTTCAAATCATATAGTTTTATTTCCTAAGATTGAAAATTTTCTTAAGCCTAAGTTTTCTTCCATAATTCCATAATTTTTTTCATTATATATATATATATATGAAAGAAAATAAAACGAATCTACTGAGCTGACGAATTAATTCAGAGATGAATATCCACCCCCCCATACCTATCTAATGCAATGTCCTCATTATATTAAAAAGATAAAATAGAGTGGAATAGAGTAGAAAGCACCTGAATTGCGTGAATGACGGGTCCGCTCCGAGATAAAGAAAAACTGTATATGTGCTAAATTTAGTGCCTCAGTTAGGCACACTATACAAAGAAGAGAGTAAAGAATTCAGAAGTGCAGGTCAGAATCAGAATAAAAAGATTCATTTTAGGGCCTACTAGCAGATGTCCACAGATGTGGACCAGATTGTGGTGCAAACCCACATCCCATGATCGAGAATATCTAAGGTTCTAGATAAAAATTACCCAAAACCTAAAATCAATATGCAAGCAGGGTCAGGCCTGCGATTTATGATAATGCAACCCAAGACCAAAGAGTCGGGTTACAGAGAAAGCAAGCTCCAAAGGATAATCAATGAATGTGTGCTTGGGTTGGACATCCTTAGAACAAATGTCGTAAGGGTCCTGGTTTGATGATTTAAACTTAATTGGAACCCTTAGACTCAGTCTTCCACTTCCTCCGGAGTTTGCTTCCCAAATCAAAATTTCCCAGCTCCTATCCTCCTTCAAGATGTCAAATTCTGGGATCTCCTGTATATTAATCACCTAGTCTGAAATTTCCAAGTCTAAAAGATGCGGCTGAATCATAATTGACTTGGGTCTAGTTATCTCAAAAATAGAATCGTCAGTAAGCTCAATGGGGTGTAACTAACAATCATGGCATTGGATTGAATCCTCCAGAAAATGCGATTCTGGATCCATCATGTGAACCCCAATAAGTTCAATTTCCTCAGTTATTAGGCTATCAAATGATTTAACCGATTCTGCAGGCCCAATCGTCTCACAGAAATCATGTTCTGTAAACTCATGTGAGACTTCACAAATTGAATCTTCACCAAAGAAATCAAAATTCGTATTAATGTACATCCCAAAATCATCCGTCACTTTCTGATCCATGGAGACATACGTTTCCTCGTACCTCGGCTCAGGGATCTCAGGTGAAGAAATCAGATTATCCTTAATTGGTTACTCTAAATCAATCTGGTCCGCCTCGTAACACGTGTCCCCCCAAACAAGTGCTTGAGCAGGTTCTAACATTGGCTTTCTTGAAGGGGGTTCATCCTGGGAATCATCCCATGATTGAACTAAAGCAACCACAAATCTCATTCTCAATTTCGCTAACTTCCCAAGTAGAAACTCCCCTGGGTTGTTATCCTTAACATCCTGGAGCCAATACAACAAATATTTATTCAGATCATCAATCATTTCAATCAGGGGATCCAATTTTTCAATGCAAGGCATTGGCTGAACTTCTAAAGATTATATGGTATTCCTCAAGTTAGCAAAAACCTTTTCTTGAACCGATTACCCTGAACCAAATGACTTGTTTCAGGGTTGGGCGGGTTTGGGATCAGTGCAGAGGAGTTAACGAATTGAGATTCGTGATACCCTTCCTGATAATAAGTCATTTTGGATTGTTTAAAAGGTGGTGATGACCTAAAGGCAGTGTATTCAGAGGATGGGTAAGGATCAGTGTATCCTCCTTGATTGTAGATCGTATTAGGTTGTCCATGAAAGGGTGACAATCTATAATTGATATGATTCTGAGAAGGATAGAAATCACAATTATGATGTTTAGGGTTAGACCCTAAACACGGAGATCCGGAACTGTATCCCCAATCCGAGTCATCCCAACTAACCAATGGTTGCTTACAGTATGAGTTGGGATAATCGTCATGTTGAGAATAACTCATAACAGGAGGGAAAGAATGGGAATGCGTATAAAATGTGGAAGGATTCATAATAGAAGGTAGCTATACAATCCAACCTGCAATACAAGCAATCAAACATGTCCTTAAGTGGGCTAGCCTAAAGACCTACAAACTCCCATAACCCATCTTGAGATAAAGAAACAATTTGATCTACTTTTGTGTGTTCAATCCAACCAGTTAGAAGGAGGGACTGGGGAAAAGGTTCTTCCTTCGGCTTGCACCTTCAGTTCCTAGTGTACCCCCCAACTACGATCGTTTGATTCTACTCCCCTATTTAGACATCAGATTGAACAGTAGAAACAGACTAATCACAAATAATCTCGTTCTAGGCTCCAAAGAGCGAGTCGAATCCTTAAGGCCAACATCTACTCTATTTTATTTAGGGCTAGGTTTGAATGTGCTTTGGAATGTGATGAGGCCTTTATCTGGGTTGTGCCCTTAATGACTGATTGATGTGTATGTGCGTGCACAACCAATGATTTTCAAGCAAGATTATTTTTTTGATGCAGTGAATTTTAGGGTTCAAATCTTGCTTAGTAGCTTTTAAGATTCAACTTTAGGTATTTTCAAATAAGTTCTGTTGGCACACCAAGTTTTGAAAGCACAGGGGAAGATGTTTTCCTTTGAAACTTAAAAGAATGTGGAGTGCCTGGTAAATCCCTAAGAGTTGAACCTACACGGCAGCTACTTGATGAGTTGATTTTAATTGAAGTGGTGTGACCCAGTCAACTCAAACAATTGGCCTGTTGCACCACTTAATTAGTCACACAAGTGATTACCTAATCTGATTTTTACTCAATTATGTGTTTGGATGTGTGCACCGGTTCCAAAGATCGATTTACCGGTTGAGTTTGAAAATCAGATGAGGTTGTGTACCTCTGTGGGATTTTTTTAATTTTTCTTTTTAAATGTGGAGGTTGAGGCAAGTGTAGATGTCAAACAAATAAACTAAACTAACCTTAGAGTTTATAAGAACACCTAGGTTGATTTATGTTTGTGTTATTACGTGGTGAAATGAAAACTAATGGGTGGGAGGTGGGGGAAAACTTACAGAACCTTCAATAGCACTTTGCTCCAATCTGCCACTTTTGCTCATCTCAAAAGAGTACCTGCAATCACAATAAGAAAGTAGAGAAGTGAGGTAAATGATTCGCAAGTTAGAAAATGTGAAAATAAATCAAAGAGCGTCGCCTCCCCAGCAACGGTGCCAAAATGTTGAAACGTCGAAGGACTATGCTATCGAATTTGCTTTTGAAAACCTGTCGTTATAGTTTGAATAGCGAAGAACTCGGGTTCAACAAATAAAATTTATACCGGAATAGAAATCCCAGGTCGAACTAAGGGAGGCAAACATTGGATTAGAAAAATACGCGTTTATTTTATTTGTCACGAAACAGAATAGCTGGTTGAAAACTATCTATCTATTTAACAAATAATAAATAGAAGAGAGAGAGAGAATATTACAAATAAAAGCAAAAGGGATGTAGAATAAACATGGATTTCATTATCAAAAGTTGTTCATTACACTACTCATTATGACTAGAAAGTGGGAAATGATTACACTAGAAAGTAGTAAATCTACTCTAGAAAGTAGGAAAAAGAATGGAGAGAGATATATCCTCCTCGACGATCACTTGGAGGACGAGCCGGAGGGGACGATGCTTGGAAGACGGGGAACGGAGTAGGAAGGAGGACGAAGCAGGAAGAACAGGAATGAAGAAGCATGTCGTCGTCGTCGCGGGATCCACTTCTTGAATATAGAGAGAGGACAACCGTAGGATACTCCACGAAGGGGGACGAAGGTGGAAAAATTAAGATTTTTACTCTAGAGGAGCATCCCGAGTTTGGGACAAGCTCTTACAGCTTTGGAAGGGTTGAGAGAAGAGAAGAAGGGATGAGAAATTTGTATGGAGGGGGTCTCCTTTTATAGTTGCAAGGAGTGAGGGCATTTTGGTCATTACATTTTGAAAAACATTAATTCAGGACCTTTAGTGATGGATAAATCCGTCACTAAAGGCCTGAACGTGGCCTTCGTGGGCGACGCTCGTGCGCCCGCTTGCCTTCCGCGCCTCAACACGCGCTCTACGTCCATCAAATCTTGGCCATCCAATCTCACTGCCGTCCAATCATGAGATCGGACAGCTGAGAGCTCTCCTCGCCGTACCTCAACAGCGTGCCTTGCGCGTGAGATCCTGCATCACGCGAGGCGTCAAATAGTGCGTGGGCGCTATCAGCTGTGCGACGCCATTGGATCTTGATCACGCAGCTGATCGCACCCGCGCGCCCGCTCCAATTTGAGGCATGTAAGGGCTCGAACCTGCCTCCTCGTCTGGATAAGGCGCTCGACCAACACACTATGGGCACGTTTGTGTCGAGCGCTCAACTCAAGTGCGCGCCTCGCAGCCGTTGGATCTCAATCCAACGGTGGAGAAGCACTGGCAAGATGAGCTTAGGCGAGTGCGTGCGGCCGGTTGGGCAACTGAGATGGCGCCACGTGGCGCCATCTTGGCTGTCCATCTTCTGAGTGATGTAGATAGTGCCACGGGTATCGGATTGGATCGATTTTTCGTTATTAGGCTGCGATCGTCTATCCGAATCTATCCATGTGATCGGATTTGTCGTTTGAAGTGTGGATTAACACCATCTTGACCCTTGACCTTCTAGGGTTCCTCAATCTCTATCTGATGTTACGGATATCCGATTTGGGTGATCTTGGAGTCGTTGAACTCCAGTCGTCGTCCTGATCAGATCCGTATGGTTGGATCTTCGATCCGAGGCCTCGATAAAAAGTCACCCTGTCCCTGACCATAAAAGGAGATAACTAACCTACATTTTATTCAGACTAATCTAAATGCAAGATGATGTATGTTATGCAATATTTATAGTATGTTATGAAATTCTATGCTTAAGAACATGCATAAATAGACATTTTATGTAATATAAACATGTTTACATCAATTCATTTTTTTTTAACAAAATATTTTATTTTATTTTATTTAAAGACAGATTTCTAGACACACCTTTCATCTTCACCTGCACTCAACACGTGCGCAATGCCTTCTCCTTTGGATTTGGGTACACTTGCAACAATCACAAGTAAAATGAGGAGTGGGTCAATGATGGGAACACCATCATGAGTCCTAGCTAGCTCAATTTGGTCTGATAAGGTTGATAAAAGCTCCTACATATCCATCAGAAGGTCCCAAGGGTACATTACCCTATTTTGAAAAGAAGAAAAGAATACAGGATTATTTCTACAATTTTAACTGCATTCTACAAATGCAAAATAACCACGGGGTACTCCAGGGGTTAATTAAAGGTCAAATGGTCATTAATGTCCAATAAGAGGGTTCATGCAGACAGAAATGGGTTTTCACGCTTCTCAAGAATTAATGGACATCTGAAATCCTAAAACTAGACCCGCCTAATTAACTAAGGTTTTGGTAGGGAAAAAATTCACCTAAACCTTCTAAAAACCATATAAAAATATTCCCTAAGGTTTTGTACCTTTGATTTGACCATTGGAACCCATTTTGACCTAAAATAGTCTTAGACAGACAATTGCCCTAATTTAGATTTTTACGTAAATTACCCCGTCAAACTTGGTCAAAACCAAAATTCTAATTCACCATTATATTCTTTAGATCCAAATTAGGTTTGTACCAAAATTTGGGCCCAATCTGAGATCATCTTAACGTAGTTTGTATTTTAATCCTGTTCTAACTCTTTTTCTTACAAAAAGCTCCCCAACTTCTTCGTCTTCTTCACATATTGGTCCCTCCACCATTATCGCGGAGGAAATCCTACTCCAGTGACCTTCAATCAGAGATTTCTCTCTGACTCCTTGGCAGATCTCTCCCAAAAATGGAAGGAGGACTCCTAATGAGATCCTCTTCCATTTGAGCTCATTCATGGCATTCCAAATTAATCTAAGAGCTCATGCGAACTCTTGGAAATCCTAAACCTAAAACTGTGAAATCTGAGCACTTCAAGCTTGTTTCCAAGCTTGGAGGCTCACCCAAATGCCTATAAAAGCTAATTATGGCCTTCCTCACCTCCTTAGAAAACTTTTGGGCCAAAAATATCCTCTTTTCCCTACCTCCCACCTGCTCCACATTCGTATCCGGCAATCTCCTTCCCCCAGCTTCTTCGCTAGCCGCCATATACCATAGGAGATCGATTCCAACTCCCTTCATCTTTCCGCAACTCGCAATACCAGCAAGGTGCCTCCTAACCCTTCATCGTCACCATTCTATCTCACCGGAGCAAACTCCTTCTCTGGCGCCGGCCATACCAAACCTGACACCTCCTCCACTCCTCATCCAACACTTAGTTCATTCGATGCCCTATCATCTACGCATCATCACTGTGCTACTACAACTCCGCTTCGACCACGCACTTGCCCGCATGTCCTCCGTCTTCCACCTCGCCAACGTACCTCCAACGAGCTTGCACGGTCACTACACTCCACCAAATCGGCCGCCACACTCCACCAAATCAGTCGCCACCAGTCCCTACACCATCGCCTCATCCATGTGACCAAAACCCCTCAAGAAATTGAGGGGATTGGTCGCTCACATACTCCACCGAACAACCCATCCTCTGCCTTCATTTTTCGCATCCGTCAGCCATCTCCGACCACTTTCACAACACGCCACCACCACCACCACCTTTGCCGCACTCGCGTGCTTCTCCTGAACATTTCTGATGAGGTTGGAAGGCTATGTTTTCCATTTTAGGTACGAAGCCGATCGTCGCCATTAACGAGCAGCTTCAAAAGACCTTGAAGCCATGTTCTTGCATCAGCAACTCCAGGCCTTTACTCCAGGAAGAGCGGAACCCCTCCAGGCATCCTTCTAGGCTCTCAATTGGGGAGCACTAAGCGCTCCTTCACCGTCAAATTGGACGTGAGCTTTACTCGCCTGCTCACGTAAGGAAGAAGGGACAAGATAGTCCCACATCGGAAGTGGGAGAGCTCATGAGGGCGTATAAGTTGTTTTTGTGAATCTACTCCTTCGCCCAAGCCACCGGGGGTCGAGTCCCTGCTTCACCTGCTTACCCGAGAGCTCACTGCTTGCCTGCGATCACGCCCGCAGGCCTGCACCTTGGTCTAGATTCAATTACCCGCCTGATAACCCGGCAAACCCCGGGTCTTTAAGAGAAGGAAAGAGAGAGAGAGAATGGGGGGGGGGGGGGTTTGCCCTCTGCCACGCTCTCTCAACACTTAGTTGAAAAGAGGCCTTTGCCTCTGTGCGTGGCTTGAGAAGAAGAGAAGATGCCCTTCAGCTTCTTAAGAGCACTATAGCTGGGTGCTGGTTAAGGCATCTGACTACCTATTTTGTCATCTGACTACTTATTCTGTCGTCTGATACATTGGTTCTGTGATTCTTAATTTGAGATGTGCTTGATTCTGATATTTGAATAACTTGTAAGCTTAACATTGTAGGGTAATTTGGTGATTTAAATCACCATTTTATCCTCTTCTTTTTACATATTATTACTTGATTCTACTATACACCAAACTTTGATTGCTTTTATTATTATAAATGCTTATATTTTGCTCGGAATTGTGATCTGTGAGATTAATTTGCAATAAATTGCTCCCTGTGTTCGACCTCGAATACTCTTTTGAATTCGAGTTAGAAATTGTATTTGTTATCGAGCTATTTCGGCTGTGCTACAACGAAACGATTTTTAAAACCTCGTCTTAGCCCATCAATAGTCAGTTATTTATTAAAACAAAAATAAAGAAAATAAACATGAAAAATGGGAACACGAAGTATTGCCTCTTTGACAATGGCACCAAAAATTTCATTCGCGAAATCGTATGTCGATAAAAACCACATCATAGCATAGCTGAAATTGTGAACCAAGTCTTAAATTTATAAATCAAACAATGGTGAATATTCAAGTCTTCTAAGGGAGGCAAGAGTCATGTCCCCTTTTGATTTGATGTCTATTTCTTTTTTTGTTTTGGTTTTATCTTTTGTTGATTTTTTTTTTTTGGCTTTTGGTCTTTTCAATATAGTAAGGGGGATTGATATAACATTACTATTTATATTACTATATTAAGAAACAAGCAATTAAAATAGGAATACAACAACATGAGAGAGAGAGAGAGGAACTAATCTAAACTATTGCTAAAATAATATACATTACCATAATAAAAACTAAGCATGGTTGAAAAAGGGATGGAGAAACAAGATATTTACTATAAATAAAATGATGTGTTCACTACAAAGAAAGATAGAGAAAATAATAACAATAAAATATACCATATTAAAATGCTAAGCTATAAAAACAAAAAATAAGGAGGAGAAAATAGACATGGAGGGGTTGATGGGCTCATGACGAAGACGATGTGCTCGACCACAACCACTGCCGAAGGAGTTGATGAAGAGGAGCTCGAGGAGGAGCTTGTGGTGTGGAGATAGCTTAGAGGAGGAGACATGGGCATGGATTGGAGCAGTGGGGGTAGAGGTGGTGGCTTGGAGAGGAGTAGGAGGGGGGCGTGCGCAAGGGGGGTGTGGCTAGGGTTCTACGAAGGAGGGAGGGTTTTCGATATTTTAGGTGGAAATGTTGAGGTGGAAGGTGAGTAGGCATCCATGTGGAGGTGAGGTGGAAGGTGAGGATGACTAGGATGATGACAAGGACAATGACATGGTAGAGGTTTTAGGTGAAATTTTAGGAGAAGGTAAGGAATATCGTCTCGTGATGCATTTTGGTGTGGGTTTGGGTAGGATTAGGCTTTATTAGGTGTAGGAATGTGGTGAATGCCTCTCTACTCCTTGGTGTTGGGCTTGGATTTTATTCATTTGCTACACTCTCTGACTGATTCGGTGTCAGGCTCAACTCCTACAATTAAAGATGCACATGAGTTAGCATAATTTCTCATTATTAACTCTAAAATATATGCATGGTCTAAAATGCTTGAATGCATGAAATGCAATGTATATGTACATATAAATGTAATGCATACTAGGTTGCTAAGCATAAAATAGGCATATTATAGATGTTAACCATGGCTTCATTTGTGGTGGTGGTAGGTGTGTAATGTGGAGGAAGGTCGTCAACTATGGTGTAGGGATGATGATGGTGGAGATGGTGTTAGCATGGGGGTCATGATGGAGGATGGAGGGGAAGACTAAGAGGATGGAGGAAGGACGATCATGGTGGCATGAGCAAAGGGGTTGAGAGGAAGGGTTTTCGTGGGGCTTTTGAGGAAGATACAAATGGAGCGGATAAAGGAATTTTTTCATGTCAAAAATCCCATGAAAGGATATTTCACGTGAAAAATAGAAGGATAAGGCGAGGTTTTTTTGGTTGTTGAAGATCCAATGGTCTTGTTTGAATCCTTCTCTCTGGAGATTGATTTGCCACCTTTGGATCTTCAACCAAGTCCTAATTTCTTCTTTTTCCCCTATCAAGAAAATATTTCTTGGCATTATCTTCAAGATAGGGATAATTTTGGATCGTCAGATTGCTTCCTTGACATCTATGCTCCACATTTCTCCTACCATTTTTTTGCAAAATGAGACTTGCAAAATATGGTATTTATTGTTTCAAAAAAAATATATGGTATTTATTATTCCAATTCCTGCATGGAAAAACAAATGAAGATTAATGATTGCAATATTGAGCTCAATTACATATAATTAACTAGATGTGAGTGCATGCATTCCTAATTAAATGCAATTATATACAAAATGTGCTAAGCTAATGCAATTGTGCAATTAATGTTGCAGAACTAACATAAATTAAGCACAAATTATGTACCAAATTATGTGTTCATCAATGATCTCCTTACCTTTATGATGAAGTGTAAGGAACTAGGTTGTTAGGTATTGGTAAGGCTAAGCCTTTGCATCTATCTTTTGAGGTACATCCTAGCATCCTTATGAAGGTGAGGAATTTCACTAGTTAGGTTAGCCATTGAATAGTTCTACTTATGAGAGCATATTACACTCCTTTTGGAGCTTTGGCTTTGCTCTTCCACCACCTTCTTTCCAAAGGCCTTTTCTAAGGTTGTAGATGCTAATGGACCTCTTCAATCTTTTCACGATCCTTTTAGAGGAGTGGGTTGAGAAGAGCTTCTATAGAAAAATTGTCCTTTTCCAAAGGAGGATTGAGCATAATAGCTACATTCTTGACTTCTCATTCTAGTGGGGGCCCTCCACATATTTTGAGGAACCTCAGCCTCTGATGGGTTAAACCTACTAATGCCAAATGGACCTACTTTCCTCCATGTCTCACTCCATGAGCAGCTAAGGAAAGATGGAGCTCTTCCATGGATGGTGCAAAATGAAAGGTGCACAAGCCATCCCAATGTAGCTGGTAATCATGGGATTTTTCCTTTTTACCAAAGCAGGTAGACCTAGCAAGAAAGGGAGAGGAAAAGAAAAGAGCATGAGAGGATTTCTCCTTTGATCAGTATAGCTTTTTGTTATAGGCAAGGATCTCTATTTTTCCCTAGTCCCTTCATGCCTTATGCATGCACATAAAGGTGTGTGCAAATCGTCATGTACTTTTCTAGGATTTCCTCAAAGGTCCTCATGTATGGAGCCCCATGAATTTCATTGGAAAAGGGAAAAGAAAAAAGATAAGATAAGATATTATTTCGATTGGATAGACATGGTTGACTTAAGGATTAGTCTATCAATATTAGTTAGGATTATGTTGCTCTAGAGCTTGGCTTCTTTCTATGGTCTCCTCCATGGTCATGTCTCCTTGATTTTGCTAGCAGTCAGTAGCTACAACAAGTGCTTTATCACATTTATTAGGTGACATGGGAACATGCAGCCAATGAGGTATCTTGGTGAACTGATGCAAGGGGGCACACTGATGAGTATGCTAAATTACATTATAACATGCTTAATTTTGTTAGTTTAGGGTCATTAGATGCATCAAATTAGGTCATTTTATAAATAATTACATATTTGCATCATATGATTAAAAATGCAAATTTGAGCTTTATTTACTCCCAATTACTAATTTGAGGTTTTACTTGATACAAGAGAGACTAAACCAGTCAAAGGAGGGAGAGAAGAAAGGAATACCTGATCTTATCTGAAGAAAGAAGAATAAGCAGGGTCAAGCAGGCTTAATTATAGAAGAGACAAGAAACCGACTAAAAACCCTAACCCTAATCCTAATACCCAAACCCTAATCCTAAAACCTAACCCTAAACCCTATCCTACCTAATTTAGTCATCCTAATCCTAGTCCTAATCCTAAACCTAATCCTATTCCTACTCCTAAACATTCCACCTCAAAAACTCTAGCCTAATCCTATTCGTAATTCACCCTTCCCTAAAAGCCTAACCCTAGTTTCTAGAACCCTCCACCCAAAAACCCATGCCTCCCTTTATTCTCTACCTAGAAAAATCCCATGTCCAATATTTGCAAGCACCAAAACCTATTTAGATCCCAACTAATCAATTATTCAATTAATTAAACACCCCTTCCTAAATTATCTCTAGTGTGAGCATGCCCTCATTTTTCCACCACCACCACCACCACCACCTTTCTTTCTCCACCCTCTAAGTCTTCCTTTAGTTGATTTTGGGTTGCCTTCCCTTAGGTTAGATCTTAGGTTCCATAAGTTTAGCCTAGTTCCTTAGATTTCCACCAATACTTTCACATTAGTTCAAGTTGCAAGCAAGTTCATCACCTCATTCTTTGGCTTCTTCCTCTACTTCTTCGTGCTTTAGGGGTTGTGGCAGAACTCTCCATTGCCATCACGAGTCCACCGTCATCGCCTTTGCATTGTTTTGTAGCTTACTCTACGCTTTCTTGTTTTGTTCAAGTGATTGTAGAACTCTTTTCTTATTGGCAATAAAGTTCTTAGTTTTCTAGTTTCAATCTTGTGCTTCTTGCTTCCTTAGAGTAGTTTAGCTTATTGCTTTTTTATATTAAAAATCCTGAAAAAAATAAAAAATCAAAAATCCAAAAAAAAAGTGTCGTATTGTGTTGAGTTTTTACAAATTCACAACTTCTAATTCTCGCACAAATTTGCAAGTCCACTTTCCAAAAATCACCCCGACCAATCCACACTTCAAAAATCACAAAATTTTGTCTGAGGCTTAGGAATCAAGTAATGAACATTTTTTGCAAAATTTTGGCACATAATTCAATTTCTTCTATTTTATAAAATTTTCACATGTGACATAAGATCTACATCCAAGTAGAATCTGAAATTTTGGCACTGTTTGAATTTTGGGAATTTTTATACACTAATATTTTAGTGAAATTATTTGCAGTCATTTGCTTATCTAATTAGGATTCTTAGAAAAATTCAACATAATTTTAGGAATACATTAGAATTAGCTTAGGTTTGCATATTGCATAAGGAGTCAAATTTGCCTGGTTGTCCTAAGTTCAAAGAAAAATCCTAGAAAAATATCAAATCATCTTCAAAAATCTCCCAAATATTCTTGCATACTTAGCATAAGTTAAGAAGCAATTTAGACCAAAAGCCTGTCTAAGATCGGCTTGGACTCTTGATTTAATTCATATTATTCACTTTGAGTTTGATATAAATTTAAAAGCAATTGCATATTCCCGCACTACTTCAGCATATTTATCACATTAGAGTTCTTGAATATCATGTACCATCCCTAGGTGGCTTAACATCCTATAAGGAGGGATAATGGCTTTTATTTCGAGGCAAACCCTCCTTTTATCTTCTCTTGCCCCAGTTTCCTCTCTCACGTAAATGGGTTCTTCCTCTTATCTCCTAGTGTGGACCTTATAGCAACTATACTTAACTGTTCTAGAAAGGTGTTTTAGCTTGGAGGTGATGCTTCTCTTCCATTAAAAAGAGGCTACTAAGCTTTTCAATTTAGAGGATAGTCATCCAACTTAATCCTCGGGCATCCTCCATGAATTCAAGCTTGGAGGTGATGCTTCTCTTCCATTAAAAAGAGGTTACTAAGCTTTTCAATTTAGAGGATAGTCATCCAACTTAATCCTCAGGCATCCTCCATGAATTCAAGCACAAAGGAAGGTTAATCATTGACCTATTAGCATTCATTGACTCGTTGTCTTCCCTCGGATCCATTTGCCAACTTTACCTAAGTTTTTTTAACTAGGATAGTTCTTGGATTGATTTATCAATCGTGCTTGTCCTATGCATGATGCTTGGACTTTCCCTTAGGTGAATCCTATATGCAATTTGGGAAAATCTGACCTCATCAATATCATTGGTAGGAAGTCGATCATTGTACAGGACCCTTGCTGCCTCCTTAATTTCTTAGGCTTACTAAAAAGTAACATATTGTGGGTCATTCAAGCATAGAGGTAGACTACAAGACTCTTGCTTGTGCAACCACAAACATGACGTTGGTACAAGCCTTAATGCATTAGTTGGGAGTTTACATGTCAAAGAACTCAATCATTTACTATGATAAATTAGGTGCTATTTATTTAACAACTAATGTTGTACTTCACATATATAGCAAATGATTTTCACTTTGTTTCGTACAAAGTGGTTATAAAAGGCTTGACAGTTATGCTCCTACCTTCAAAGCATCATATTGTTAATGTTTAAGAAAATCTCTATTAAAGTCTATATCTCAACTTTTCTTGACTTAGACCTAGACATTAGGGTTGATCATTTATCTAGTTATTAGAGTCCATTTATCATATCAATTTTAAAACCCAAGCCTAACCTAACCCATTTATAGTTGAGTTAGGCTTGACCAACATGCAATTAAGCTCGACTCCATATTAAAAATCCATGTTCATTTGACCTCTTGTCTTGTTAGCTTCTATATAAAAGGGTTGAGCCAACCCATTAGACTAAAGGGCTAGCAATGCATCTATCTATGTGCAAGAAAACAAATCTACCTAATCTTTAATAGACAAATTGATCTTTTGAATTATCTACCTTAACCATTTAAGTTGATTTCATATACCTAGTAGGCTACCAACTCCAACTTTTAAAATAGCTTTATATAAATGGGAGACACATATGGTATAAGTCATAATACATTTGTAATTGAAACAATAACCTAATATCCTTTTTTCATCATAAGATTATTTAATTAAATCGAACCAAATTGGATCTGAATGTCAAATATCCCAAGCCGAAACCCATTTATTAACAAGTAAGAGTTTGAGTGAGACCTAACACACTTGTTATCAGGCTGAGGTCTTAATTCTCAACCAAAAATCAACCCAATTGGGTTGGATATCATGAGCTTAAATGGATGCCTAACCCGATACCAAGGCTTACTCGAGACAGTGGATATATTAGAATTATATTTGATCATTATGGCCGACGTCATAAATATTGTTCATTTCTTGGCTTCTGTTAGTAGTGGTGATACATTTATTTATGACCCAAAATCTCATTTGAGTAAGGTGGGAAAAATTGACCATCCCCCACACACTAATCATATACCTAATGCAAGGATGGAAAGTTGAATCTTGATCTCTCCGGTCAAAGTTGGAAACCCCTACCATTTGCAGTTGCAAGTTACTTGCCACCTCTATGTAATCATACATACGCCGGTAGGTGATACAATTGTAGGTTACCAAATCCCACCTTCAATTCTCTCCCGATAAGGCGAAAAAGATACAAAACATCCATGGACGTGTGAAGAAATCCATAATATGTATTAGCATCATCGACTGAGGTATACGCAAGCCTAAAGAATACTGAGACCAGAACTCAAACAATACATACTTTCTGGAACATACAAGCTTATTCTTTATTCGCAATGTACATGGGTAGGTGTTAGGACTCATTGGAGGCTCAGCAGCATCAGCGGAAAAAGCCGTACAGCTCTAAGAAGCAGATGCAGAGGTTCCAGGGGTTTGAAACATCACTAGTTGGACCTGCCATGTAGACCCTAAAGAACCTGAAAGGCAGCAGAGCCACCGTGCCATGTATTGGCCATGATGCAAACTGGGCCGGCCTGGAGATCGTCTGATCCTTTTCATGGACTCTCAAGTTTGTCCAGTTTACTCCATCCGAAGAACCCTGAAACAAGAATGCGCAAATACAGTGACGCCTATTATTTCGAGTCAAGTCTCCCATCTGCTTATCAGCCTTCTTGGGAGCTTTCTTTTTTGTAGCTAGGTAGGTAAAATGAAATTGTACCTGCAGAGCCCATGAACGAATGAATGCACGCGAACCATCCTGTCTTAATGTGTAATGGTTACACATTAGCTGAAACACAAAAAGAATTTTAGATTTCTATATTAACCACCAAAAATCCTCAGATAACGTCCACAGATGTTCTATAAGAAATGAACGAACTGTGAAATGATTAGGAGTCTTATACAGAAGGTATTGGACAAAGCATGTTTCCCTGTAAATGGCACAAGAATAGCGACATTTGTTTTGGTTCATGTCCTCCATAGAAGAAGCTGACCAAGCCCATTCAAAATTTCAATCCAGAAGCCATCTGGTTCTCGGAAGTCAAGTAGACTTGATTGTGCGGTCATCAAGTTTTGTCAATGATTCACCATCTTTAGTCCTGGTGGTAACTGATGTCATAGGGATGGACGAGGCAAAAAAAACTATGAGCATAATATAGTACAAAGAAAAGTCTGAAAAGTGCTTCATGAGTCATTTTAGGACCCAAGATTATGCTAACTGCATGAGATGGATGTGGAGTCTTCCATGAAGTAAAGAAGGCATCTTAATGTAACTCCTGCTAGTATCAGATCAAAGGATACCAACAAGAAGCTACAGAGTAAGATAGATATTAGATGCAAAGGTGTTACTCGAAGGGTAACAGTCTCTAAGGATCTAAGATAACCATATCACCCAAGGCTTTTGGTTAATTTTATTCTCAACTAACAAGTTTGGTTGACCATAGGAACTAAATAAATAATTTAATATAGAATACAGATAAGATTATTTCAGTTAAAAATTACTACAATAATTTTTTATTCTGATTTTTTAAATTTTAGCCATTTCCTTGCTATGCATTCCTATTGTACAATCCTTCATATGTAGGGAATTCTCCTCTCAATAAGAACATAGGGCATTGCAGGAAACAATCAGCATTAGGATTACCTCAGCAAACATTTCCAGCATCAACACAGCCTCGCATGCACCAAAACAAGTTCTCGTAATGCATCACATCCAAGCTCACGGCCAAACAATGTGGCCGCTTGCCTCTCTTCCAACCTCATCAGTCCATTGTGCCAAGCCTTAATCTTTCTCGATCCTTCCAACCTCCTCTGACCCTTGGGATAACAAGCATTCTCGTTGTGGTGGCCTACTCAGCCTCACTACTGGGCACCTGGCCTTGACCTGCAGCACTGTCAACCTGTGACTTTCTCATCACACTCTCAGACCCTCTAACCTCCTCGATCGACGCCTTCAGTCCATCCAACTTCCCTGTGCAAGAACAGCAACAGCAACACCACTCATCAGCACCATAGCGATGCCCTCGGTCCCTCCAACCTTCTCTTCTCCGGCAACCAACTTGGATTCCCTCCCTACTCTCTCTCTTTTGCTTGTTGGAGGAGAACAAGCTCATATTGATCATCTCTCTGTCTCGTGCAACAAAGTCTAACAGGACTAAAGGCCCTAACTACGGGCCTTAATACTAGACTGCTCTCCTGAAGGCATTTGAAACCAATTAATTTACTAAATAAGGGCTATTTTGTGAATCCTTTGCCTGGTTAAAAAAAAGGAATGAGGTAAAGGCCTTCTCTCCCCAGGAGACTTTATCTTTGGAAGACAAGGACAACATGTTCAAACACAGACTGGATCCCACTCTACACATTATTCTTTCTTATTAGTCCAATGCTGCTTGAACTTATAAGCTGATTGAGAAGATTCAGAATTCCAAAAGGCTTCCACATTGCTTGGAGGTCATGGTCACGGGTTCTCTTCTACCCATGTCCAAGGTCATGTCCAATATTCAAGTCGAGGTAGAGAGCATAGTTTTCGATACTACGAGCATTGTCATCGGACCAATCACACTTCTAACCATTGCTAGGAGAAGTTTGGATGTCCATGGCCTTAGGTATATTAGCCCACCACTAAGACATCTAGCACCTCAACCTTCACTAATGAACATGTCACCATCTCCAAGGAGGAATATGGTCACTTGACAACTCTCTCCATCAAAGGATCCTCTGGTACATCTATTTCTAATGATGCATCTATCACCACTACTTTATTACCAATAGGTAACCATGCATTAACCACTTCCAAGACTAAATGGGATATAGATACAAGTGCCTCTTTTCATATTCTTGGCAATAGTTCCCTTATCGAGTCTCTTCATAAGCTTTACCCAAACATTTTAATGTTGGAGTTGATGGTTCACTCTCTCTGGTTAGGGTCAGATCCATATCAGTCCATCTTTGATCTTTCTATCGTATTGCATGCAACACAGTTCAAATTTAATCTTTTGTCTATCAATCACCTCACTAAGGAGTTCATATTATCGTGCAATATATTATGTCTGCATTTTGTGTTTTAGGATCTCTTGACAATGAAGCCAATTGCTAGGAGTGTTGAGCTTGATGGGCTCTACTATCTGTTTATCCTAGATTTACCATCTCCAATCCTATCAGCTAACCTGTTTCTCCTATACAATGGCACCATCATTTGGGACATTCAAGTTTACCTATTCTTTACAGGTGGTTTTCCAAGTTGCAGCAAATAGAATCCTTAAAATGTGAAGCTTGTCCATTTCCCAGAAAAATAGGTGAAGCTTGTCAACTTGTCAAGCATCATCGAGCTACTTCAGTCCTCGATTTAAATAAGAGTCTACTCTCTTTGTCTTAGTTCATGCAGATTTATGGAGTCGTACTCGTGTAACCAGTTTGTGAGGGTTTCAGTGTTTCCTCATTTTGGTTGATGATCATTTTAGAATTTCTTGGGTTTTCATGATGAAGTTAGAAACCATCAGAGTTACCAATTTTTTAATGAAATAAAAACTCAAATTTCTGCTGCAATTCATATTTTTTGTTCCTATATCTAGCTTCAAGAGTTCTTCACTGCTTCTAGTGTTATCCATTAAAATTTGTCTTAAAACATCTCCGCAGAATTGGGTCATGAAGAGGAAACTTTGTCATCTCCTGGACATCACATGGATATCAGTTGAAGGCATCCAAATTTTTTACAACTGCAACCCTTACTGCCTGTTATCTTATCCGCTGTATGTCCTTTATTTTGAAATGTAGCATTCCAATATTAGTGCTCTGCCCGAGTAATTACCCTTACTGCCTGTTATCTTTTTAACTAATCTCTTATGTCACAAGCTTACTTGTTTTGTACATTTGTTCCCACAGATATATTGTCTTCAAGGTCTATAAGGTGTATTTCTTGGATATTCTTGAATCCAAAAGGTTTATTGGTGATGTCATTCTCCTATCAAATGATATCGTGTGATGATGCGACCTTTTTTGAAAAAGTTGCATACTACACTAATACAAGGAGTGGGATTCAGGAATCTCCAACCCAAGATATTTCATCACCCATGCCAACCTTTTTTAAGTTGGACCCATGTCAACTTTTCCTAAGCCTCATTTGGTGATGCCATCATCACTGCAATCGATACCTCTACCACTAGCTCCAGCATTACCACCTTCACAATCTTTTCATCTAGTGGAACTGGAAACTCCAACTCCAAGACAAGTAATGATCTTGATCTTGCTATTGCACACCAACAGAGTACTTACCACGTGTGTCTCTCTACTAGATATCATTTATCCAATTACATATCTTTGACATAGTTGAGTTCTTTGATACAGCACATTTCTCTTTCCCTAGATAGTATTTTTATACCTCAATTTCATAAAGAGGATTCAGGGTCTTCCACTTGAAAGTCTACCATGCAAGAAGTGAAGTCAACTCCGCAATCTAGAGATACTCATGAGCAAGTCGATGCTCCTCCTGGTGCAGAGATTGCTGGTTGTCCCTACGTACTCACTATCAAATACTTACCTGATGCATATGTTAAGTTTTTTAAAGTGCAACTTGAAAGCAAAGGATAAACACAAACACGTGACATGTGGTGTTGATTATTTTGAGATGTTCCCTCCAATTGCCCATCTCTACATATCCTTCTTTTATCTCTACTGTATTCAACTCTAGGTGGCAACTTCATCAACTTGATATTAAGACAACCTTGATGTTTCCAAGGAGGCATGCAAGCAGCAATCTCCTAGATTTGTTGCTAAAGGGAGAACTACCACAACGTATGCAAACTAAGGACAGCAATTTATGATCTTAGATAGAGCCCTCGAGCATGATTTGACTAAATTTAATTCAACTGTCCAAAGTTACAGATTTCATAGATCATTTGTCAATCAATCCATATTTACTATGCCTAGGAATTCTGGTATTTATGTAGATGATATATGCTTGTCTAACAGTGACAAATCTTTGATAGCAGATGCCAAGAAATCCCTGGAGTCATAGTTTGTGATTAAAGATCTAGTAGAACTAAATTATTTTCTTGGGATGAGATTACTCAGATACTTGATAAGGTCATTTTTTCTTAGAGGCAGAACGTTCTGGGATCTGCTACATGAGGTTGGTATGTCTGGCGGTACGCCTGAGTTGATTCAGGTGGATCCAAAGGCATGCCTTGATGATCCTGATGATCCTTATAGCGTGCCCTTCCAAGACACTCAATAAGTGGTTGGGAAACTTCTTTATTTGATAATGACCCGGTAGAATATTTCTTCTATTGGTAGGACAAATCAATTTATGGACAGGCCACAAGCTCACTAGTGTTTGAACAAAATAGATGGCTTGGCTTATCATTGAAAGAAAACCCTAATCTCTCTTAAATAGAGAGTAGGGAAAAAATACAAAAGAGTTTCGATAAGAACTAGAATAAATAAAACAATAAATAGACTCTAACACTCCCCCTCAAGTATAGATGTCATTTAGATCCAACTTGTCACACAAAAATACATGCCTTTCCTTGCTCAATGCCTTCGTGAGCATGTCCGCAATCTGAAACTCAAAGGAGATACATGGAGTCATGATTTGTCCATCTAATACCAAGTTCCTGATGAAGTGGCAATCACTTTAATGTATCTTGTTCTTTCAGAGAATAAAGAATTATATGTGATATAATAATTCACAGAACATGGTAATAGGAGTTTCCATATCTAACCCCAAACCAACAAGGAAATGATCCACATCACTTCACACATGGTATGAGCCATAGCTCTATATTCAACCTTAGCACTTGAGCTTGCAACCGTGATCAAGAATTATATGTGATATAATAATTCACAGAACATGGTAATAGGAGTTTCCATATCTAACCCCAAACCAACAAGGAAATGATCCACATCACTTCACACATGGTATGAGCCATAGCTCTATATTCAACCTTAGCACTTGAGCTTGCAACCGTGATCTATTTCTTGCTTCGCCAAGAAACAAGATTTCTTCTTAGGAATATAGCATAACCAATTGTGGATTTTCTGTCCTTGACTTTTCCGACATTATCCACGTCTAAGTAGAAACTTATGTCAATAGAGTCATTGTTGTCTAGTATAATCCCTTTTCAGGAATCCCTTTTAGATGCTTCAATATGAAACAGACATCATACCAATGATTATAAGATGGTCTGTCCATGAACCGGTTGGCTCTACTCATAGCAAAGCCTATATCAGGCCATGTGATTGTCACGAACAGAAGTTTGCCAATTGTGCTTTTGTACCAATAAACATCCTTAAAGAATGGATCATCATTAGGCGCTATATGTTTCTTCTTTTGCTCAACAGATACAACAGATGGCTCGATACCTAATAGTCTAGCCTCCCCTAGAATTTCAAGGGTGTACTTTTGTTGTGACAATGCAAGACCACTACTATGTCGATCGACCTCTATCCCCAAAAAATATCTTAATTTTCCAAGATCTTTAGTAGCAAATATCTTGTGCAACAAGTCTTTGGTCTCCGAAATGCTAGCATTATCATTCCCAGTAAGAATCATATTATCAACATAGATTACTAAGATGACAACCCTATTGCCGTTTTGTCTTATGAAGATTGAGTGATCTAATGAAGATCTTCTGAAATTAATCTTTGACACCTTTGTGCTTAGCCTGTCAAGTCAGCCTCCAGGACTCTGCTTTAGGCCATATATAGCCTTCCTTAATCAGCAAACATGAACCCCTTAAGCCTCACATCCTAGACACTAGCGCATGTATACTTTTTCAATGAGATCTACATACATGAATGCATTATTTATGTCCAACTGATACAAAGGCCAATCCTTATTGACAATAATAGACAAAATGACCCAGATAGTCGAGACTTGTGCCACAGGTAAGAAAGTCCCAAAATAATCAGCACTATATGTTTGAGTGAAACCTTTGGCTACAATTTTGGCCTTGAATCTGTCAACTGTGCCAATAACTAGGTACTTCACAGTATATACCCACTTACAGTCCACCATTTTGGCATTAGGTGGGCAAGGCATGTGAGGCCATGTACCTTAAGAGATCAATGCTCTCATTTTTTCATCCATAGCTGCCTTCTAACATGGATCCTGAGATGCTTCAGCATAATCACATGGTACTGCAATACTAATTAGCGCTTGGGTGAACTGCTGCAAGTTGTGGCCTAAATGTATAGTGGAAGTATAATGGGGCATAGGATGCAAGGTGCAAGACCAAGTTGATTTCCTAAGCACAATCGGTCTATCATCTAGTTCTTCCTAGCCGATTAGCTGAGGTGTCCTAGTAGAGCAATCCACCGGAGAAGATACGGGGGCTGTAGGCGAAGGAGGTAGTGGAGGTTGCTTCACGTCTATGATAAAAATGTGCCTCTCTAAGAGCAAGATTGATACTTGTCCCTTTTTCAAAGAAGGGAACCTTCTCGAATAAGGTAGCATCAGCAGTGACAATATACCTTCTACTCAACATATTATAGCATCAATACCCTTTTAAAGTCCATGAGTATCCCAAAAAGACATTTGATTGCATGTGGGGACAATGTCATGTTGGCCAAATGCATGCATAATGCAGGTACATCCAATGATCCAAATACCCATAATGGTAGAGCAAAAGGATGATCATAATCGAGGTACAAATGCTGACGGGGGATTTCTTCATTTAAAATCAATGAGGGTACTTGATTGACAAGATATATAACTGTGAGAACTGTACCTCCCCAAAATTGCTTAGACATCTTCGTAAAGACAAGAAAGGTCCGAACTATATCCAGCATGTGTCTGAGCTTTCCCTCAGCAACCTTGTTTTACTAAGAGATATAAACGCACGATGTCTGATGCAGAATGTCATTATTGGCATTTTTTTTTAGAAATGAAAGGGTGATTATCCGAATGATAACCACCCAAATTTTCTATTCATTAAAAAGGCACTAGGCCATCTCACAAATTACAACCCTCAAGGAAAATAAACAACAAAACAAACTCTACAAAATTCTCAACATACGGACGTTGCTCCCTAAATACCACTGCATTCCTCCCAAGCCAGATGTCCCACAGAATTGCAAGAGGCCGCGCCCTCTCCTTCGTCTGGAAAGTATTATGGCCCTCATTTCTGCTGCCACATTTGAAAGACCTCCAGAACACGTCAAAAGAATCATGAGACCAGCACCCATCACCAAAGCGCCTCCATATCTGTGTCACCACAGGACAAGTGAAAAATAGATGCTCCACATCCTCCTTTCCTCCAAGGCAGAGTAAGCATGCCGTATCAACCCCCTGCGCCCACTTGGCCCTCCATACCTTCATCATGATCCTACCTTTCCTAAGCAGCCCAACAAAAATCTTCACCTTCAGCGAGCATGCAGCCTCCCAAACCTGTCTGCAATCTCTGACAAGGTCAACATCCTCCAACAGGGTAGGTCCTCCCAACCTCCTGTATGCACCAAGAATAGAGAAATTCCCCTCCTCCCAACAATAAGCATCCACCCCCTCCTCAGGCTAGAAGCCCTCCAAATCCCACAGTAGTTCCTACACCTCCTCAATCCTCTGATCGGAAAGATTCCCCAACAAACTGGGGCACCAGCATCCATCCCATATATCAGCAACCATAGCTCCTTTGTCCACCACCAACGTCGCGAGTCTGGGAAAACGATCACTCAATCTCCCCTGTCTTGTCCATTCATCTATCCAAAAGATGAAATCACTTCTCACTCCAAGAACCGACGTAAAGAAACTCTGGATCCTAAGTGCCACCAAAGATAGCCCTCTAACAAACTGCGACGCACCCCTTGGAGGAGACATCATCAGATTCCAATGAAGAGAGCCCCCACAACACGAATGCAAAATCCTCCCCACCAAACAACTCTCCCTCCCAAGCAGTCTCACAACCTGCTTGGTCAAGAGACTGTCATTCATCCTCCCCACATCCCTAACTCCCAGGCCCCCCTCTTTAAGAGGCTTGCAAACCTCCTTCCATGACACCAACTTCAATCCGCTTCCATTCGCCCCATAATTTGTCCAAAAGAAGTTCCTCATGAGACTCAGAATCTTCTTCTCAACCTGTTGTGGCATCTTCAACACGGCTGCAAAATATGAGGGCATCAATGCCAACACAGCTTTGAGAATCACCAATCTCCCCCCCCCCTAGACAGCAGCTTCGACGCCCACCCCGCCAACTATCCCTCGATCCTCTCCACCAAAGGAACCCAATCCTACACAGAAACCCTCCTATCCATTAGAGGCAAGCCCAAATAAGAGATAGGCAAGACTCCTTTGTCCGTCCCCAACACAACACTACAAGCACTAATCTCCTCTGATAAACTAAAAGGAATGAACGTTGATTTCTTGTAGTTGATCTGTAGGCCCAATGCCTCTCCAAACAACTTCAACAGCACTCAGATCCTCCTCGCCTCTGTATCCGCCCCTTAATAAAGAAGAGGGTGTCATCTACATACTAAAGAACAAGAACCACGATCCTATCATCCACGGAGAACCCCCTGAGTAGTCCCCTCTCACATGCTCTAACTGAAGACCTCGCCAGCACATCCACAGCCAAGACAAAGAGCATAGGTGCCAAAAGACATCCCTGCCAGACCCCCCTCCTTAGTTGTACCCATTCCCCTGCTGGGTTCCCATTGATGAGAACCGAGAAAGTTGTGACACACTGCTTCATCTACTGTATCCAAACTAGTGGGAACCCCCTCTTGATCATAGAAGCCTACAAGAAGGACCAATGGACCGAGTCATACGCTTTCCTGATATCCACCATCTAGACGAAGGTCATCCTCCTCTCCCTCCTCCAAAAGGCCAAAATCTCTATGGCTGCCACATAACCATCAAGGATATTCCTTCCTAGCACAAATGCTGCTTGCATATGAGAAACCACCCCATCAATCACCCCCCTCAACCTGTTTACCAAAACCTCTACCACAATCAAATAAATCACATTGGACAAGGCAATAGGCCTAAATTCATCAACAGCTTCCACCCTCTCCTTAGGTTGCAGGAACACGAAACATTTGTTAAGCCTATTAAAGCCATGATTCCCCTCCCTGAAATCTGCTATCACCTCCATAACATCCCCTTTAAGCATCGTCTAGAACTCCTTATAAAAATATATCAAGAAGCCATCAAGACCTAGACAACAATCTGCATTCAATCCCTAAACCGCCTTCTGCACTTCATCCTTCGTGAATGGTGCAGCCAACCTCTCAACCTACTCATCACGAATGGATAGGATATTTGACCCCCGCCACCTCCAATTGCCAGTCAGCCTCTTCCCCGTAAACTCTCTAAAGAAATCTGCAACCGTCTTGCCAACTGCCTTCCTGCCAACATACTCTGTGCCATCCACCAAAAGCCTATCAATCCAGTTCCTCTGCTGCCTACCAAAAGCCACCATATGAAAAAATCTAGTATTAAAGTCCCCCTCTTCGATCCACTTATATCTGAACCTCGTCCTCCACTCCATCTCAACCTTCCGATCTTCTGCTTGGATGGTCTTCATATGTTCGACCCTAACAACTCTCTCCTCTACCATCGACAGGCCCAAATCTTCAACTCTATCCAGCCTCCCAACCTTCCCCAATGCCTCTTTATTCCAAGTTCACTCTTCTTTTACCTGCTTCCTAAACTCCTTAAGAAAAAGCCTAAGATCTCGAAGTTTCAACTGCAACCTCGTCGCCGTCGACCACTCCGGCTGCAAGGACCTCTATCTATCCTCGACCTTCCTTCTAAACCCCTCCTCCAACAACCAAGCTCAATCAAATTTGAAATATGTACCACACCTAGTAGCTTCATTGGACCCCCACATTAGAGGTGTGTGATCTGAAAATGGCCTCTCCATAGGACGAACTCCTGCTAAAGGGAACACCTCCGTAAGCTCTATCGAGGAAAAAATTTGTCTAGTCTAAACATTAGCACTCTAGAGCTCCTCCAAGTGAAAACACAAGGAGGCAGGTCCACCAATCCATGTGTAGCAACAAACTCCGAGAACTCCCTAGAACCACAGTCCTATCCACCTTTCTCTCTTGGTCTATCATTAGCTGCCAAGGTTAGATTAAAATCCCCATCAATCAGCCAAAGGAAACCTTGGAACCTCACGACAATCTAGCTAAGATCCTCTCATAGGACATGCCTATTAAAGTCTTCAACCGACCTGTACACTGTGGAAATCACGATAGTAAAACCATCACCGCACCTCCTTAGCTAGAATGAAACAACGCTCCTCCCAACCACTAAGTCCTCCAAAGAGAAGACATCACCCTTCCAAGCAACAATGATACCCTCGGAGCGACCCACAGCATCTAGAGCCACAAACTCCTCAATGGCTTCCCCCAATCTCCCTCCAAACTCTTGAATCACATTGCTGTAGCTTCGACTCCTGAAGCGACACAATATCAGGACCCCACTTCTACAAATAGTACCTCAACGCCATTTGCCTAAATAGATCGTTAAGGCCCATAACATTCCACGTTAGAACCTTCATCAATGGGTGGAAATAAAAACACCCCCTTCGGCACACCCAAAGCCCACTGTCGCTACCACTTGGTCAACCTCAGCTTGGATGAAACACCCACACCAGTTCCTCTCCTCCCCACTTCCCCGGCTCCAACCACCCCATCCACTCCATCACCATCTAACACCAGACCCACGGCCTCCCCTTCCTCCAAACCTACAGCCCCCTCCAGACAAACCCTCCCCTCCCCAACTACAGATTCGGCCCCATTACCGCCTAGCGCCACGTTGTTTACATCCACGGAGCCCTACGCCGCCGCCCCTGTCATCCCAACGCCTGCCAAGGGTCTCCGCGTGTAGGGTGACATCGTAGCAGCCAACGCACCTCTCCTGACCAAGACTAGAAGCCGCTCCATCCGCTGATGATGGAAGCATTCAGCCCCGAGGAGGCAACCACCACCACTCTTGACAGACGCATGCAAGCCCCCCACCACCGAGGAGGCCCTTCGCGTCACATCCCTTACCACCGGAAGATGATGAATGAGATTCCTCTCAGAGGAGCAAAGCACCATCTCCCCCATTGCAAAGACACGAGGGGTGGGGACCTCCCTAGAATGAATATAGCCGAAATCCCCAAGAGAGATAGTCGGATCCATACCCGGATCCGGATCCGCATCTGCATGCGACTTCTCGAATGGTCTGTGGCCCCTCGCGTAATCCACGTCATCAACCCCTCGCCTCCCTTCCCCCATAAAAAATCATGCGACATCTCCCCCATCTTCTCGACTTCCCAAAATGGCCTCGATTTCCAGCTCAACCCCAGCATTAACGTCGCGTGCCGCCCCATCATGATTCGTGCGATCCTCAGGCACATCAACCAACCCTACGAAATCCACGCCCCCAATCTCGTGTTAACCCCTCATCCTCGAAACATGGCACAAGGTCTTCCACTCCCCTTCCACGGCATCACCCCTGCCGCTGCCTCCACTGCCGCTCTTCGTCGTTGCTGGGGCGTGGTGCCCAAAAGGCCCACGTGGAGCCCCGATGAGGGTCTCCTTAAAGAACCTCGTGCCACCCCCGAGACGCACACCTTGACGACCCAAGTGGATCGTCCCAGCTGCAGCACCACCTTTGGGGAAACCACCACCTTCATCGTCGCCATATCCCCCTGCAACATCCCCAAAGAGGAGCAACCCCTAAGGGTGGCAAACGAGGACACTAGTGCTTCCACTGCCTCCCTAATACTAAGCCAAATAGGGGTCCCTCAATCTCAAGAGGTATCTCCACCTTCATCAGTGACCGCTTCGCCAGAGCCCCATCATGCCTCGCCGGCCACCTCCAACACACCAAAGCACCACCAACCACAGTCGTCTTGAAGACTATCTTGTGAGCCACCTCCTGCCCCAACCCAAAGATCAGGCACTTCGACGACGATAGCGAAGCCGCCTTCCCCTATAGTGAGGAAGTGAAGCCCCTCATGTGTGTCCACCCTAGAGCTCCTTCCATTTCCTCCCCCACCAAGGCCCTCACCAACTCCCTCTCAATGGCCCACACCTGCAAGGACCAAGGAGCCTCCACCTCCACAAGAGAGGCATCTAAAGGCAGCGAAGGCAGGTCCTTTACCAACTCCCGCTCCTTCATCCCCCCTCAACGAACAGCGCAAACCGCTCTATGATGTCCCAGACCTCCACATTTGAGAATCAAAATGACTCCCAACAAACCGCCGCAACATGACCCAAACCCAAGCATCTGAAGCAACACCGGGGGCTCCTTCCTCCTCCTCTGGCTTCTCCTCTCAACCTTCACCCAAGCACCACCCTGTCCCTCCCCTCCACCCCCTTCATGCTCTCTCTCACTCATGTTCCACCTATTGTCCTAATCTAATCCCCCCATTGTTGGCATTGTCACTATGAAATATATGTACAAAGGAGTAAATCATCTGCACCTCTGCAAAGAAACGCTTCACACTATGAAGAATCTCTAATCAATCCTTCATAAGGAAGATTCAGGTGGACCTACTATAATCATCGATGAAAACCACAAAATACTAGTATCCTCCAATACTACTAACACATGAAGGCACCTCAGCAAAGAAACGCTTCACACTATGAAGAATCTTTGATCCATCCTTTATAAGGAAGATCCAGGTGGACCTACTATAATCATCAATGAAAACCACAAAATACCGGTATCCTCCAATACTACTAACACATGAAGGCCCCTAGATATCACAATGTATAAGGTGAAAGGGAGAAAAGCTTCTCCCTTCAATACGTCTGGAAAAGGTAGCTCGATGATGCTTGCCCAGTTAACATGTCTTACATAATCAAAGCTGGTATTGGTAGGTAGAGTTGGAAACATTTAACGTATCTTCCTAGAGGATGGATGACCCAGGTGACGATGCCAAAGAAGTGGGCTCGTCGAGATGGAAACCGCTCCAGTAAACAGTGATGAAGTGTCGAGATAATAAAGGTCATTTTTCTCAACTCCTCCACCAATGATCTCATTAGTGCTTTTGTCTTGGAAATAATAATGGTACTCAGCAAAGATAACCCGACACTTTAGGTCTTGCAAATCTGATTAATTGACAAAAAACTCATGGGAAATTCAGAAGCACAGTGAACCTTTAGCAACTACAACCTAAACGAAAACTTCCTGTGACTAACTATAGCAACTGGGGAACTGAAGACATTTGTCACCTTTTTTAAGGTTTCTTGCCTAGCTTATTTTGAGGCATGTAGAGCACTAGTAACTCTAGTAAGGTGTCCAAATGCATCAAAGTCTATCACCTATTGTCCATGACAACCAGACCACGCTTGATCATCTACTTCAAATGTATTGGCAACAAAAGCCACATCATCACTTGATGAGTTCGTATGTAACCATGAGTAGATAGATCATCCAAGGTATCCACCTAGGGAGAAGATAGTAGCTAGAAAATAAACCGATATATATTAGGAGACGATCCTAAGTAAGGGATAGAAAAGGTCTGAACACATTCATTGATACAACCTTGAATACAATGGACAATATATCATGATCTAACGGTGAAGTGTCACAATCTAATGAGCCATAATGCTGGCTTACCTAACTGCACAATTTAACGCCAACCACAGTCAATGTCGATCCTGGTTAACCTTTCAGCGATGATGGATCACCAATCCCACCACTAGAACCACCATAGTGGTGTTTCAAACAATGGCGATGCTTCTCAAGACATGTAGTGCATGGACTACTGAGCAACTAGCCCACATGGCACACATAGATCCTTCATCGCCATGTTTGGCTAGCTCACACACAGGAGAACCAATGATGGGGATGGAATATTTGGTAGGATCTAGGATCATTGCTCTAGTACCATGTTGAACAAAATAGATGGCTTGGCTTATCATTCAAGAAAAATCCACATCTCTTATAAAGATAGTAGGGAAAAAATAAAAGAGTCTAGATAAGAACTAGAATTAATAAAACAATACATGGACTCTAACCTACTTATCAAATTTTAAGGTTCCTTATGTCATCTCTGGGAAATGCTCTTGATAATTTTTGAAATAACAACTAATTTCAAGTTCATGGTTTCTCAAATGCTGATTATGCTTGTTCTCCTAAAGATAGAAGATCTACTACTGGGTTCTGCACCCCTGAAGATAAGATCTACATCTGCAGCTAGGTTCTGCATTGCTAAAGATAGAAGATCTAGATCTACTAATGGGTTCTCCATTCTTGAAGATAGAAGATTTAAGTGGGAAATAATTATGAATCTCATTCACCATAGAAACCCTACACCTCTTTATATAGAGAGAGGTGTTAGGGAAAATTACATAAATAGTCCCTACTCAACGTAAAATAAAGTGATTAGGAAAGCTCAACACTCCCCCTCAAGCTAGAGCATAGATATCTATCATGCTCAATTTGTCACAGCAAGCCTTGAAAGCTAATCTGGCAAGAGGCTTGGTAAACATGTTTGTGGTCTGGTTCTCTAAAGCAACAGGTGTAGTGAAAAGATCTCTCTGGATCAAGTCTCTGGTATAGTGAGTCAATCTCTACATGTTTCGTACGCTCATGAAACATGGGAATGTTGGCTATGGAGGTAGCCGCTTTGTTGTCATATCTCATCTCCATGAGCTCCTTAATCTAAACATGTAAGTCAAGTAACACAGATATGACACACACAAGCTCAGCAGTCGTCTATGCCATGGCTCTGTACTTAGACTCTGCATTAGAGCGAGACACTACACTCTGCTTCTTGCTTCTCTATGTTGCCAGATTACAAGCCACATAAGTACAAAATCAAAAAGTGGATTTCCTGTTGGAGAGACATCCAACATAATCAGCATTAGAGTATTCCACCATACTCATAGCCCTATCTCTCATGAATAGTAGTCCATGTCCAGGTGCCCATTTCAAGTACCTAAGCACCTACATAGCAGCATCCCAGTGCTGCTTAGTTGGTCTATTCATAAACTAGCTAAGCTTGCAACTACAAGCGAGATATCTGGACGGGTGATAGTAAGATCAAGCAGCTTCCCAACCAACTGCTTGTATCATCTACTCTCAACAGCCTTGGACTCGGAATCATATAGATGCATCTTAGGATCCATGGGTATATTGGCAGACTTTCATCCCAACATCCCAATCTCCTACAGTAAATCAAGAGTGTATTTCCTTTGGCTAAGGACAATCCCACTCTTTCCTCTTGCTACTTCTATGCCCAAGAAGTATCTTAATGAGCCCAAATCATCATAAGTCTCTCTGTCAGCTTCTGCTTGAGCTCAACTATCCCAGTGGTAGCATCACCAGTGATGATGAGGTCATCTACATAAACAAGGAGAGCCACAATCCCCTTGTCCATCTTCCTCACAAATAAGGAATGATCAACAATAGAGCGAATGAGTCACATATCTTCAACAACCTCTGACAGCTTGTGGAACCAAGCTTGCAGACTCTACTTAAGGCCATATATCGCCATCTTCAACCTGCACATACACTCCCCCTAAGCCTCACCATGCAAGAAGGCATTCTTCACATCCAGTTGAAATATGGGCCAGTCAAAATGAGCAGCTATAGAAATAAGAATCCGGATTGCAAGAAGTTGGGCCACGAGAGAAAAAGGTGTCAAAGAAATTCACCCCATATGTCTGGGTGAATCCCTTTGCCACAAGCCAAGACTTATGCTAAGAAACCGACCCATCTAGATTGTATTTCACGGCAAAGACCCAACGGCACCCAACTGTGCGTGCACCAAGTGGCAACGAAGTAAGCTCCCAATTCTGCAAGAATGAAGCGCAGCCATCTCTTCCTCCATAACACGATGCCATTTCGAATCGCACATGGCCTGCTAATATGTAGCTGGTATATGTATAGAAGTTAGGGTGTCTATAAACAAGGCAAATGGCCGACTCAGGCCATCAGAAGACAACTCCTGCCATCTAATACTGCCCCTGCCAAGAAGGTGGGCATGCGCTCCTAGGGGCCTTCCGAATAGCAATAGGAAGATCCATGCCATTAGAGGCAGACTCTGGCTCAGATGATACGACTCCCTCATCACCAGATATGGCCTCAGAAGTGACTGGTATGGCACCTACAGAATCATCACCAGATATACATTAGTCAGTGGTCTCAACACATACCTGCTGTGGGGAAGATGATGGTGTTGAAGAGGGGGGTATGCTGTCTATATGTGATTGATTTCTAAAAATCCAATGGCAGATCTCTGAACCAGGTAGTATTAATAACTATAGTATCTGGTGACGCTATTTGAATTGTAGGAAAATCCCCAAACTGAACTGAAGGAATGGGCATGGGAGCCCTCTCTGCCTCAAGTGCTAACTATCTCCCAGTGACTGAAAAATATGAAATAACTTTATGAAAAGTGACATCAGCACTGACAAAATGCCTTTTCTATAGAGGGTCAAAGCATCTGTATCCTTTCTAAGTGTGACTGTGAGCCAGAAAGACACGCGTGCTCTAGGGACCAGTTTATCTCTACCTAGCCCAGTAATATGGACGAAGGCTACACAGCCAAAAGTCCGAGGTAGCAACTGAAATAAATTCCAATCAAGGTATAATACATGCCATGACACTTGCTCAAAAATAACAGAACTAGGCATTCTGTTAATCAAGTAATATGCAGTCAACACCGCATCTCCCCAGTACTGTGAAGGCATATTATGGTATATCAAAAGAGTCCTCACCACATCCAAAATGTGCCTGTGTTTCCGCTCAGCAATCCCATTTTGCTGCGATGTATGGGGGCATGTGGTTTGATGCACCACTCCATGAGATCTATAAAAATTCTTTATACGAGTAATACAAAACTCTAATGCATTGTCAGTGCGTACAACCTTGACAGTAGAAGCAAACTGATTCTTTATTTTAATAATAAAGTCCTCAATTACAGATCCAATGTCTGACTTATTCTTTAACATAAATAACCAAGGTAATATGGAGTAATCATACACTATCACCAAATAATATCTGTCCCAATCGATCTGGAATACAACTAGGACCCCACACATCTAAATGCAGCAAATCAAATAAAGACTCAGAAATAGTAGAGCTAGCAGAGTAAGTAGATCTGTGGTGCTTCCTCATCTGACAAGAATCACAGTGAATCTCAATGGCTGGCAAAATATAAGGTATGATACTACGTAGTCTGTCTAGTGAAAGATGATTAAGGCGATAGTGCCACTGTAAGGCACTCCCAGCAGCGAAGCACACATCTCCCTGATACTGTGTAGCAACCGACGTCTGAGACAGGCGATACATATCTCCCTCTTCATGTTTGCCACCAATCATCCTCCCCGTGAACTTGTTCTGAAACATACAACCAACATCATCAAAAATCACCCTGCAATTGAGATCTTTTGTAATCCGACTAACAGATGACAAACTCATCGGAAAATCAGGAACAAACAGAACTTTCGGTAATCTCATACTGGGGGTGATTGACACCTCTCCCTGACCATCAACTCCGGCATGCCTGCCATATGCCAACTAAACAGTCCTACTAGGATGTACAGACTAAAGGTGCTGAAGGCCACTATACTCACTACTCAAGTGCTGGGATGCACCTGAATCTACCAACCAAGTAAACCTGTATGACAGCAAAAATAATCTCTATGCTTGGGGAGGCAATAGCAACAGTATCTGAAGGAGTCTCCTGAGTAATTTGAGCAAGCCTCTGGACCGCAGCATCATACTCAGCACGTGACATTGTGTTAGACTATCACAAAAGAAGCAACAACCTAATTGGCGATAGCAAGTCTCCCATGCTTAGACCAACAGGCAGCCTCTAAGTAACCAATTCTACCACAGAAGGTGCACGTAGGTCGTGGTTTACCTGTCTATCCTTTGCTACAACCACGCCCATGAGTAGAAGAATCACCTCTCATGCCTCGACCTCCACCAACATCTAGTCAGAAGTCTGTCTAGTAATCACAAGAGTAGGAGCCACAACAATAATTTGGCTCAGTCTGCTGTACATCTCCTCAAGTGTCGGAAGCTCCAACAATGTCAAGATCTGAGATCATGCAACATCATATTTTGGACCCAGTCCAGAAAGAAAGTGAAGTATTGTTGTCTCCTTGCGATACTT
This sequence comes from Thalassia testudinum, assembly GCA_037157565.1. Lineage (NCBI taxonomy): Eukaryota > Viridiplantae > Streptophyta > Magnoliopsida > Alismatales > Hydrocharitaceae > Thalassia > Thalassia testudinum. Next base: position 57,112,538 of record JAZHRO010000055.1, read on the forward strand.
CAGATGAGTACCACAAGTGCACACTAGTCTACAAGTATTGTATTTCTCCAGAAGCCCCTTCAGAGCAACACAATACTGTGTCAAGGTCTGTCCCTCCTGTCTGAGGGAGAACATATGATTGTAAATCTGATAGACCTTGCTAGAATTCTTCTCGTGGGAATACGTGTCATGAAGCGTATCCCATATCTCCTTCGCAATTCTATAATACATGATGTCATCATCAATCTGTGGTGACAGGACATTCATGATCCAAGCCCTCACCAGGGCATTGTCTTTCTTCCATGAGGTGCTTTTCCCAGTCTTATTCTAAGGCTCTGGCTATAGTATCAAATGCTCCATGTCTTGACCCTCAACGGTCATCAGAAAGGTTTGAGGCCAATGAGCGTAGTTGGTCTCATCTAACTTTACGATCAGCATAAAGAACGGATTTTTGTAATTTCCACTCTCTTAACTTGCCTCCGATATAACTTCAGAGGAAAGACAAGAAGCCATGATGCCTCAAGCACCAAGAAGTCACCAGGATCAGATCTGAAATCTAATTTTCAGATCCGTTGAACCAACATAGATCACGATGGCAAGTGATATAACCTAAAAACCAAGTCATCTAGTGCTTGGGAATCAACTTAGACGTGCATTGTAGCCCTCCAACAACTGGTAGGTGGCTACTAAGGTCCGAAGGCACCATTAGTAGCCCCTAAAAGGAGAGCTACTCCCTTTCTCCTCGTTGGACTGGAGCACAAAGCCCCACTGGTGGCCCTACTACCGATCGGTAGTCAATCAGCCCCTGCTACAAGTGATCACGCCTCACCTACAACCCAGCACCGCCGCCTACCGTAGCCCTAGCGTGGCTATAGTGCCGTCGCAAGAGCACAACGCCCCTACAATGCTGCTGCAAACTGCTACAAAGGCTACAGTGTTGTCGCCTGCCGCCTGCTAGGGCCCCCTTCGCCGGTTGGTGGGTCGCTAGTAAGGATGGGAGGCAGTGGACGATGTGGAGAAAGGCTAGGGTTTTTGGTGGAGGGGTTAGGTGGCTTGTTTCAGTAGGATACCAGAGTACCGACTTAGGATCGCTGTTCTGAAACCAAGTGGGAAATAATTAGGAATCTTATTCACCATAGAAACCCTACAACTCTTTATATAAAGCGAGGTGTTGGGGAAAATTACATAAGAGAACCAAACAAAAAAGAAACTAACAAGTAGTCCCTACTCAACATAAAATAAAGTAACTAGGAAAGCTCAACAATTTACTACTGGGTTTTACAGCTTTGTTGATGGGAACCTAGTCTCCTCAAGAGGAAGCAAAATGAGGTTTCTTGCTTTAATGATGTATTAGAATATAGAATCATGGCGCTGCGTGTGAGCTCTTATAGGTGAAATCTAATAAATAATTTTGGAATGCAAGTTGAGAGACCCATTCCTAAGCATTGTGAAAACAAAGCAAAAACCTTTCAAGTAAATAATTCAACCTTTTATTAGTAAGTGAAGAATATTCATTGTCACTTTATTATAGGGGCAATTTTTTTAGGCCAAATTTCTACACCTTTTCGACTACCAAAAAACACTTGGCTAATATATCACTTAAGCTCATCATAGCTCTTTCCCAGTTGCTATGACTTCCAAGCCAAGTATAATTGATTTGTATGCTCAAGCTTTAGAGACAGTGCTAGAGATCACTATGATAATCTTTGTTTTTGACTTTTTGTATGTTAGCCCTTTCCATACTATGTATTCCTATACCTATTATGATTGTAGACCCTCTATACAGGGTCTCCCCTCTCAATAAGGACATAGATATTACAATCAACAACCAATATTTTCCTTTTGGTATTTGAATCAAGGCAATTCCATGCAGTGCTAGGGTGAACAATCTTCTTAAAATAAAGAATGCTCTCGGCACAAAAAGGTTGCATTTCTTTAGGCAGAAAAACAATCAAGGCCACATTAATTTAGTTAAAATGGCAATGCCCATATTGTGCTCTCAGAAATTGGTCTTTTTTCATTGCATCATTTGTACCTGGATCACCAGAACAAGAAATCAGAAACCAATGGTAGATAGCATCTTGTACTTAATAAATGAAGCATCTCCCATCTCAGTCAAGAAACTAACTATATGGGTACGAACAACTATTTGTATGCTTTTGTCTGAAAATACTCTCGACAACTATTTCTATCACCACGACCTAAATCAGACACTCTACTTCAGTAATAGCTACGATGGATCCCTCCACATAAACAGCATCATCCACATAAAATTTCTGTACGAAAAAATTCCTGAACAAACTATTTTTTCAATAGAACCACCACCTTCCATGCACCAAAAAATATGTTTGGACCCTCCTTGGACACACCCAAATAGTGTTGTTTCCCAACAAAAATAGCTGCTCTAACAACTTTGCCAATAAGTTGCACAAGAGTGTCGCTTCCCAACAAAAATAGTTGCTCTAACACCTCCTGGAATAAGTTGCACTAGATACTATAGCATCTTTTCACGCCAAGTTAGATCCACAAGCACCCCTGCCAATAAAAATAGGTACCCTATCACTTTCTATTATAACATATGAACTCCAACAACAAAAAGAGAGCTGCTCTAGCAGCATCATAATGCAAAACCAAGTCAAATAAAGGAACCCTCTACTTATGAAAAGTTATCCAAAGCTCGGAATGGATAAGAACAATGGAAGAGCTGATAATGACCTTGGAAGAGATTCAGACTTGAGCTCTCGTATTGAAGCCATGAGCCACATAAGCTGACATCTTGTGAGTTTACGAGGTAAAGATTTGTCATGATGGCTCCATCGAGAGATATAAGGCTCATTTTGATTGCTCAAGGATTTCTTGATAGAATGGACTAGATTATGATTAGATGTTTATCCCACTGTCAAAATTAAACACAATCAGAGCTTTGGCAGCTAACAAATCATGGGATGAAAAATATGTTTCTTCATGGCAAGCTAGAACAAGAAATATTACAAGAACTTGCCAAACCTACCGATGAATGAATGGACTTCACCCTGCTTGCCATACACATGCTTCTTAACCACTCAGTGCAACTGAATGAATGAAATCTGTCTGCTAAGTGATTTCCGTTCATTAAACAATTACCCTTTAACTTGAGAAAGCCTATCCCCTCTGTTAATGCAATTTTCAATCTTATTCCCAAATCTCTTCATATATTTTGTAAAACTAGCTGCCAAAACTCTACAACTAAATGCCACTCTCATGGTTCCTCATACCATCCCCTAACAAATATGAGACAATGCTCACAGAAACATATCAGATGTGTTACACCTCAACCATTGACTACATTAGAAAATTTTGGATGATGGTGACGCCCAAAGCTAAACATTTCCAGGATCTGAGAATCCTGCCATGCATGGTGATTACTCTAAGCAATATCTGCTCAAAGAATTTCATAAGTCCCTTTATTGACTTCGACCATAATATTCTACAAAACATTTTAGACCTGCAGTCTATACTTGGCACTCCCACCTACTAAGTAGAAATATAGGGACCCTCAAGCTCAACTATGTTACACTACTTATGAACGGTCTAACCTTCATCATGCCACACTACCTCGATGTAGCCGTGCACATGGTAGCTTTTCTGGTATAGACAACATAGTTTACCTGGTGACTCTGTCCCATGTCAACCATCCACCAAGAACAATTTCGGCCATCTTCCAACTGAGGTCCAGCATATGAGGTGCCCTGTGGAATTTTAAAATCGTATCGACAACTAATAACAGATTAAACTTTAATTGATAACAATCGATAACAAACTAAGGTCTAATTCAACCAAATTCTTACCTGGTATGTTCTTGACACCAATGCTTTTGGGTCGGTATATCTGGAGGTAGGACTGCTTGCTGTCACATTAATTTTCTAGAAAATGAACAAGAAGAAATAAATAACCAAAATGTAATTAAACACATCAAATGAATAGGGAGAACGGGAACCACTAGACACCTTTGCTATAACTGGATTCACCCATTGATGCTCCCCATATGAAGTTCCAGCATAGTATATTACTCCATTGTTGTCCCCATCGCATAAATACTGGAGCTCCTTAAAACTTGATTTTCTATACTGAAATCTTGCATTGGAAGTGCAAGATATCAGTGTCAGATTTTAGTAAAACAAACTTAGACATATATGATCACTTTAAATTGCTTCAAAGCACTTACTTCTGCTCCATTTCAGGTCCTACTAATCCACATTCTGAATGTTGAATTGCTTCTATTACCTGAAACAATTCACAGTGATGATGATTACCAGCCCAGATAAAGCAGATGGACATTTTCTAAAGAGGACGAACTAGTAAAAACAACCACAGACAAGCAGGAAAGAGTCCTGATTCTTACAAGTTCCTTGAAAACAGGAATTTGCTGGAAAAGTCTGCTTCTTTCTAGCTGCAACAGGTAATTGTAAATTGATGTAATCAATGACATTAATCAATCAGAATAAAGTTCCAAAGCTCATACAAAAGTGAGGATATACCTTCCTAAGCAAAGCATGAGGCATTAGTGGAAAACGTGTATAAGGAAGAAGATCTTCAATTGCTGGAAGCCTGTCTTTAAACAAGTTCTCTAGCATTGAAGATTCTAGGAGCTCATCCACAGTTTCCCAACTACAGACATCATTGGCTTCCATGCACCAAATCAATATGGCATCAAGAATCCTTTCCTCAGATGTGACAGTAAGATCAGGATGCTGCAAAACCAATGATCTTCTTAACTAAATTTCACTTAATTATCAGCATCTCAACAGTCTACATGATTGCACCATGTATCCCTACTGAAACACCCTGGCAAAGATCATGCAAGAAAATGTTCCTTATAAAAAAAACAAAATTCCCAAAAATAACTCAAAGTTTTAAGCACTTGTTTCTTAAATGCACCATTTATTTTAATTCAACTTGCCTGAAGAATATCAATAAATGTCTCTTCTCCAAGCAAGATAAACTCCGTGCTCAGAGTTGTGCAGTAATCGAAATGCATAGCAAAGTCCTTCTTGCAGGCTTCTTCTAGTGGCTTGCAAGTCATAACTGATGAAACTGCATGCAGAATAGAGCAGACTGAATCCTGCAGGGGTAGAAATTACATATGTCAATGAGGCATAAAAAGGATTAATGCAGAGGTCACATGTGATGAATTATTGTAAGAAAAGATTTGTAAGAGAAGGATGCTGTGAAGAAATGTTCAATCTATATTTCTTAGAAATCGTACGTCTCTTTATATATAGAGAGATGTGAGTAAAATACAATGCATGTCCATGAAAAAATAACAAACTGCAAATAACTACTAACAGAAAGAAAGAAAGGATAAGATAAATAAGAGTCTCAACACTCCCCCTCAAGCTGAAGCATAGATGTCAATCATGCTTAGCTTGGAACAACAGAAATCAAATGCCGAACGAGATAGAGACTCCAGGAGCACATCGACTGTCTGATGCTCAGATGCCACATAAGTAGCGCGCAACAAACCATGTTGTATAAGATCTCTGGTGCAGTGACAATCTACCTGAACGTGTTTGGTGCGCTCGTGGAACATCGGGTTGTTGGCTATGTAGGTAGCTGCTTGATTGTCACATCGCATCTCCATGGGCTCCTCAATCTGGAAATGCAAATCATGCAAGAGAGACCGTATCCAGACCATCTCAGCAGCCGTCTTGGCCATTATCCTATACTCTGACTCTACACTAGAACGAGAAACTGCCCCCTGTTTCTTGCTCCTCCAAGTAACCAGATTACCTGCCACAAACGTACAGAAACCAGTAGTGGATTTCCTGTCAAGCACACATCCCACATAATTAGCGTTAGAATACCCTACCACTATCATAGAAAAGCCACGACCTAGTGCTTTCTTCAAGTATCTCAACACCTACATAGCTGCCTGCCAGTGTAGCTTCATCGGCCTCTCTATAGACTGGCTAAGTTTACCTACTACCAAAGCAATATTTAGTCTGGTGATAGTCAGGTACAACAGCTTGCCCACAAGCTGTCTGTATGCTCTGCTATCAGCTACCTCTGTCTCCTCATCATGAAGATGTGCCTTGGGATCCATAGGAATATTGGTTGTTTTAGACCCCAGCATACCTGTCTCCTGAAGAACATCCAACGCATACTTACGTTGAGAAAGAACAATCTCATCTATGCTCCTATTGACCTCAATCCCCAAGAAATATCTAAGCTGGTCCAGATCCTTCATAACAAATTCCTGTGCAAGAGATTCCTTGACCTATCTTATCCCAACTTCATCATCGCCAGTGATAATCAAGTCATCCACATAAACCAGTAGAGCTACCACACCATTCTCTATTTTCCTGACAAATAGAGAATGATCTAAAGAAGACCTCGACATCCCCATCCTCTGCAACACATCTGAGAGCTTCTGAAACCAAGCTCTCGAGCTTTGCTTTAGGCCATAGATGACCTCCTTGAGTCTGCACACACACTCCCCCTAGACCTCAAAACCTGGTAACTGCTACATGTAAACTTCCTCCTAAAAATCACCGTAAAGAAATGAGTTCTTCACATCAAGCTGATGTAACCACCAATCTCTGTGGGCAACAACAGAGATGAGTATCCAAACAGTGGTAAGCTATGCAACAGGAGAGAGTATCAAAGAAGTCTACCCCATATACCTGGGTGAACCCATTTACCACTAACCTGGCCTTATGCCTTGAAATAGACCCATCAGGGTTGTACTTCAAGGCAAAGACCCATCTAGAGCTAACTAGTAGCGCACCTGTGGAAAGTGAGGTGAGATCCCAAGTCTGTCTGCTCTGAAGTGCTTCCATCTTGTCCTTCATGGCTTGACGCCACTTTGGATCAAGCATAACCTGCTGGTAGGTGGACAAAATGAGTGAAGCTATAAGAGCATGACAGAAGTTACTAAACTAAGAGCCAAGACATCTGTAGCCAAACTGCCTGCAACCCGATATCTAAACTCACACGTGCGGGGTACTTTCCTAATGGCAATAGGAAGCTTAGACTCATCTGGTATCTCTGGTTGAGTCTCTATAAATGGAACCTCACTACTATGGTGATCTGCACTGTCAAGGGGGTCAGGTCTAACTAGACGATCACTGTCATCAGAACCCATCTCGACTGCCTATGGAACCTCACTAAGGCAGGCAGAGGCCTCTGTAGTGTCACATGAGGTCTACTGTATGTCTGCAGCAAACCATGCAATCTCTGGTAGTCATCCACGGGGGTAGTAGACTTTGAAAAAGTCGACAGAGGTGTGGAGATCGAAATCGCCTCAAGTGGAACTAGAGGAATAGGCATGGGAGCAGCATCATCATGAACACTCGTCTGTCCAACAATAGAAAAGTATGGTGTCGTCTCATGAAAAGTCACATCAACGCTAACGTAATGCCTATGGTGGATGGGATCATAACATCGGTACCCTTTCTGACTCCTGGAGTACCCTAAGAAGACACTTAATAGCACGAGCAAGCTTGTCACGGCCTGATGATGGCACATGGATAAAAGCAACACACCTAAAGGTCCTAGGAGACACATGAAAAAGCTCACCATCTAGATATAACAGAAGAATCGGCATCTGCTCGTGACGGACTGAACTCGGCATCTTATTAATAAGGTAACATGCTGTCAAAATAGCATCCCCACAGTATCTCTGTGGAACACTGTGGTGAATAAGTAGAGTGCGAGTAATCTCTATCAGGTGTTTGTACTTCCTCTCTGCAACCCCATTCTGTTGTGAAGTATAGGGACAAGTGATCTGGTGGATAATCCCATGAGTCCTATAAAACTCAGTAAGTCTACCAATGCAGAACTCGATGGCATTATCTGTCCGTACAATCTTCACTGTAGCAGAATACTAAGTCTTGATCTCTAAGAGAAGAGTCTCTATGGTACATCCAACATCTCCCTTGTTCTTCAGAAGGAATACACGAGATACTCTGGTGAAGTCATCAACAACAAGATAATACCGATGTCCCATCCTGTTTGGAACTCTACTCGATCCCCGGAAATCCATATGGAGTTACTCAAAAGCAACTACTGATCCAAGAGAAGTACTAACAGGAAATGAAGACCGGTGATGCTTACTTAATTGGCAAGCATCACATCTAATAGTAATAGCAGGTGAAATATGTGGAATTACCCTCCTGAGGCGATCCAAGGGCATATGACCAAAACAAACATGCCACTATAGGGCACTCCCACCATCGTACCTACTAGCTCCTGCAAATGACTCCTGGCCAAGGTGATAAAGCCCATTTTCCTTTGTACCTCTTGCAACGATCTTCCCAGTGAACTTATCTTGAATAATACATCCAATGTCATCAAAGATAACCTTACAATGAAGATCCTTTGTAATTCTGCTCACAGACAACAGACTCATGGGAAACTCTGGTACATGTAGTGCTCTCGACAGCCGCAACATAGGAGTAACAGACACCTCCCCCTCACCAACAACTGAAGCGTATCTGCCATCAATTACCTGCACAGTTCTCCTTGGTGCAACAAAACTGAGTGACTGAAAATAACTACGATCACCAAAAAGATGCTATGAGGCACTGGAGTCAACCAGCTATCCTGTACTACGATGACTCCTGTCATGCTCTTGTTGCACCATGCCTACATATGCCATCATCTTGATCACTTCACAAACTGGATGATGGGGAAGCAGCCATTGCTCTCAAATCCATTGGAAATCCACAAAAATCAAATCTGAAACATCTCCTTCAGATCTGGAGAATCACAATTAGATCATGAATTACGTAATCGAACATGAAATCCAAGTGAATAGATCCTCGGAGATCACGTTTGTTTCTTTAGATCATAAGATCCCTCCGGACGAAAGGAGGGACACACTAGGGTCAGGAGGGACCCCTAGCAGCTCTCAAACCATGAGGGAGGAGGTTGTGCTTGACGTTGCCGCCCTACACAGCAGCACAGGCAGCAACGTTGCTGCTGCCATCCCTGCTCTGACAAGGACGACCTAGAGCCAACGCTGCATACACCTTTGCTAAGCACCGTTGCTTCACGCACGCTACTGCCCCTACAGCACGCTAGCACGCACCCTCTTCAAGCGTCGATGCACATGCTATCATGCGCTGCTGCGCCTGCAGCACACCACGACGAGCTCGCTCAAAGTGCTACCACACACACCACAGCACGCTTCCTCAAAGCGCTGCCGCATGCGCCTTCCGTCCGATAGGGAGGCTAGCAGCCTCTACTGCAGCCGTTGGACACCGAGGCCGAGGTGATATCTAGGATCGCACTCTGATACCAAGTGGGAAGAAATGTTCAATTTATATTCCTTGGAAACCCTACATCTCTTTATATAGAGAGAAAGATGTGGGTAAAATACAATGCATATTCATAATGAAATAACAAACTATAAATAGCTACTAATAGAAAGAAAGGACAAGATAAATAGGAATCTCAACAGATGCAGATCCTATATCATTTGTTCGAACAAATTAACAATGATTCAAGGATTATCAACAACTATGTGATCATAGAGAGCTACAATCACAAAACTCAAACCCATTAAAAACAAAACCTTACAAGCACACTGCACATAGCATCTTTTGCCAGGAAATGAGCCTCGTTACCTTCCAACCATATTATGCAGAAGATCACAAGAATTGCTCTCTGACCCTTTTAGATCTATATGTGGCTAAACCTTCAGGGATCCAAGCATGTAAGTTTTGTTTTCAATCTCATGGTTTAAAGATTGCAGCATTTTCAAAGGTATGGTTGCACACCTGTATTTTGCATGAACTATTGTTTTTTATATTTATTTTTATTGTCATTCAACCCACTAGAATAATGTTAGAAACTTGCGGATGGATGCACAAGGTGACATCGGAGAAAAATGGGGGCAAATGAGACATCTTCAAGAGGCATCAGCCCTACACATGTTACTTCAACAGATTAGTAGTATCATGCTCCATCCATTCTTGTAGATGCGCATGTCATCATTTCTTTGCATGTATGATGGATGGGGCAAACACATATCCTTAGGTGCACATACACATATTAGTCTGTACAGTAGAGTGCATATGCATGCTCTTTACTTTTGTAGCTCCAGCTCAATCTCTTAATTGAATGCAGTATAGCTTGCCAGAACTTTGGCATCCATATATCACACACGAAGTTGGTACAGCAACCAACATGAACCCTAACATAGTTTGCCTCTAAATTGAACTAGCATATATCAAAATTTGATTTTGTATCCAAATATTTTACATGGAAATAATGTAACCAGCGTCACCATATATATAGAATCTAGATTATTATGTTTTTTGGGGAGTATAAATGTGGCAGAGGGATTTCCAATAGAGTTTGTCATGCTAATCGCAGCTTTCTACGATAACTTACCTTCCCTTTTAAAACTGCCGTCAATTATAAGGAGCTTCGTTTTACTCCCAAAAATTGTACATTTCCTTTTTTCCATAGAAAAAGAATATATTCTGCATGCATAATATTTTGGGCTTTCTACCTGTCTTCGATTCTTATCTAATCATGCATCAAGAAAGTTCCTTAACTAACTAATTAAGATGGTGAACTGTCTGTGTAATGGAGTCTTTCTACTGATGAATGATTATTCATGGTTAGATGCTGTAAACATAGTATTAGTTTCCAATAAGAGGGTTACCCCGCATATCATGGATGAAAGATGAGGTATACACCAAAACCAACATAAAAATATAAATGTACCTCTGAAAGGTTTTCCAAAAGGTGCTTGCAGCATTCTCGGTGGAGGGCAGCAACACAAAATTGATCAGCAAGCAGAAGAACTGAAACTAACACTGCATACATGCTGATGGTGCCTTCTACATCAAGCTCACAGGTGTACATGAACTGAAGCATGATTTTCAGAGCCTTTACAGAGACATCCTTTAAATATATGTCTGAAGAGTTGCTTTCCAACATTCCATTTGTGAACATCTACAGGATTATACATTCCTCAGTCATGTTCCCTACAGCAAAGTCATAACTAACTTTACAAAATTGAGACTCACCTTGGCAAATGGAGCACTCCATAAACTAAGAACAATCTTGTGCGCACGAGCAACCAGGCAGTGTTCGTCACTATAGATGTTAACATCACAGTTCTGACCCAATTCAAACATATGCCATAGCTTCTGAGAATTGATAGGTATGTCAAGCAGAAAGAACCCACTGCGAGAATTACGGTTTCCATTAAAACAGATTTCCACTTTCTTACCACTATCATACAGCTTTCTGTTTGTTCTGAACTTGTCAATTATTTCAGCACTTTGCTTCATTAACAGATAAACCTGAAATCGTAAACTTAGATCATGCAAAGGACCAAGTTGTGATTCGTTGACCTGCAAATCGAAAAGAAAGAACAAAATTGGCTAATTAGAACTAGATGTATAAGTTGGAGAAAATAACTTGTCTTATGCACAAATGAAACCCTACACCTCTTTATATAGAGAGAGGTGTTGAGAAAATTACATCATAAGTCCAATAAGATAAGAAACAAGACAAACAACTCCAAACAAAACTAATACATGCTCTACCAACAGTGTAAAAGTTTACAAACTTGCGCATCAAAGATGCAAAAGAGTAGTATGTAAATGCAAGAAATTCATCCTACACCCACCTGTGTTCTGCCAGTGTAGATATACTGGAGAAAAGCATGCAGTACTGGATACGTTACTGATGGAAGGCTAATAACATTTCTGTCAGAAGCATGAAAATCAAACACCCCCGCAGAATCCAAGATTATTCTATGAGCAGGGACCACCTTCGCCTCTCCGCCAACGAGAAAAGGCACATCCGCCAGATCCCAGCTCTCAAGAAAATTAGAAAGCCCCCATTCATCGAGACAATCAGCTCTATCGTCTGAATCACCGTCCTCGTCGAACTCACATTCGTATTCCTTGTAGTCGATACGGCTCCTCGAGCTATTATGATATTGAATCAAAGGTAGGACATTTACATTCCGGTAGCCAACATGTTTGTCCCAGCTACTCAGTCCTACATACTGGACATTGCAGTTGGGACTTGCGTCCAACCACTGGAAAACAAGGTCCTGGAAGGGATACCTTCCCTTACCAATGCTAATCAGCCCATCATATATGCTGATCCAGTAACTCTGGAAAGCTGAAGAGCAACAAAGCCCGGCCCCTGCCACATCGACCACGGTCTCCCCGTCCACTTCAATTTTCAATCTCCTATTCCTATGGCTACCCAAAATGACGGTGTAGTTCGGCAAGTTATCCGTCTTGTAGTGGTAGTGCTGGCTACCCACCTGCTCTCTAAACACGAGGGTGACATCATTGTGCGCAGAAGCTTCAAAGGCCACGCAACCCCGCCCAGCCTCCTTGAACCTCAACTCCTCGCACCAGGCGCACTCGAAAGGGGCAACGATCAGGTTCCCCTTTTGCTTCTTTTCACCCATATCTCCCACGCAGCTGCCAATGCAGAATCACGCGTTATCACGCAATTTGCTCCAATGCAGAAATGAAAAACAGATCAGAAATGCAGATCAAGAGGTAATCCGTTCAAGAAGCGAGAAGAAATGCAGATCAGAAAAAGAATGGCACCGTTCAACAAGGAATAAAAAAAAAAAAACAAAACAAAAAAAAAAAAAAAGAGGTAATCCGTGAACGGCCAAATTCTACCTAAATAAAGCACCGACCAGAGAGGACCCCCTCGTTAATGCACCACGCAGCTCCCTTTACGTGGCTTCCTTCATGCTGGAAATAGCGCATAACACCTCCTCGTTATAACAGGAAAAATATCAGCATCTAAACCATACTCGGTCCACAAAAAACCAAGGTGAATATTAAATGGCTTTCCACAGGCAAGCTGTTCTTATCCTACACAGTCAGCAAACACAAGGATCTGCATAAGAGACAGAGACCGCGGGAGAACAACTTGTGGATTGCCAAAATCATGACGAGGGAAACGGGTGGGGTAAACAATTCACTTATAATAATAGTAATATTCCCAATCCAGGAAGAGGAAATCTATATCTATGGAAACAGTGGATTGGAGAAGGGGGCGGGCGAAAGCGGGGCGGGTCCCTCCCTCCCACCCAAATCGCTCGCCAGACGCTACTACCTTGACCTTGACTTCTTCTACCCGCAAGTATTCACGTTGCTTGCGTGGTTACCAGTTACCACCCACCCTCCGTCCTCTCCTCTACGGATCTCTCTCGCTCACCCCTCCCCTCTTTAAAGTTTTAAACCACTCTTCTTGGCTATGGGTCCTCCATCTCGATCCGCTCAGCTACCCAAATCTTTACTGGTTATTTGTTTGGTGGATCGTGCTCGTGTTGTGGCAGAGCAGCTGACCGATCGGTGCATTGGCGTCGAACATGTGGGTGGTGATGGTTAAATCTACATCCATCTAGATTCTTTCTATTACAGATTAACGGTAATAATAATAATAATAATAATAATAATAATGGAGGATTCCCGGGTGCCACGTTACTTTCCTGGAAAATTGCTTCGCAGCAAAACTCCATCCATCTCTCTCTCTCAAGGGCACATCTGTCGTCCTCTCTCGTCTCCCTGCGTGATTCGGTGCCATACGTTGAATATTAGCCTCTTCGTTTTCATAAGATCTACTCCCGATTCCTGCCTTAGCTACGCTTATTTTGGAGGATCGATTTTGAGGGGTTAATTTAATTTTCTGAGTAGTGTGAGATAAATTTGGAATCGTAAATTTTTGTATTTGAAAAAATTATAGGTTAGATCAAAGGATGTTTGGGTGGGCCACACAATTATGTGATAAGTTCATCCCATCCCCTTTTGAGGAATTAGATAATTTTGATATTGACGTTTTATCCTAGAATTATTATAGCTCAAGATTAAAAGATCTAAAAATAACATAAATAACACAATCCCTACAAATAACACTCACTCAACCACGTCCCATCGAGGCCTCTACTAACGTTGGTAAGAATCTAACGTTGAGGGTTCATTTGGAGGTGGAATAAAATTCTATAGGAATAAGTTAAAATGAAATAAGTGGAGATGAATATTTATTTAAGTGGTAGAATAAAGAGAGGATTAAGTAAGGAAATAAAATGATTGGTATAATGATATGATGTTAGTGAATATTTATTTAATAGTATAAGTAAAAGTAGATAATGGTAATAGGTATTGGTTTAATATTAAAAATGAAATTGAAGAATATAATGACTATTTCTTTAATAGTAAAAATATTAGTGAATGATATTGTGATTTGATTAAAATAATTAGAAAAAATTATGCGAAAACTTATGTTGAAATAATTGAAAAGATCCCAGCAGGCACTCCACAATGAGAAAAATCTCCTCAAACCTCACCACCAAACATAGCCTAAGCGACTTGAGATAATAGATTAAAATTACTGGTTGTAATATATAATATTTAACGTAAGCAAAAAAGTAAATATAGGCACGTTTTAACATATTTTGCAACACATAAAATGAAAATAGTGGTCTCAACTGGTGTATTTTAATTTTCCACCGGTGAAAATCACTTTCCATAAATGAAAAATCACTTTTTAGGTAAAAATAACTTTCACAAGTGAAAAACCACGTTCCAGGTGAAAAACCAATACCACCAATAAAAAGGCCAAATACATTAGTATATTTTAATTTTCAACCAGTGTGTTTTGATTTTTAATCTATTGAAAATCATTTCCAACCGGTGTGTTTTAATCTGCTTAATTTTTAACTGGGAGATTTTCATTTTCAACTGTTTGATTTTGATTTTAAATTGATTCTTATTTTTAACCGATTGATTTTAATCGCATGTTACAAATTATGTTACAACGCATAATTCTGTACTCGTGTCCTTAACAAAATTGAAAAACAAATGGAGATAATTATCCCTGCTTACTCCCTAACTCCACCCCTAAGCTTACCTTATCCAATTCAATCATTCAAGGTATGCTAATCTATTAGGACATGTCTAAATAACAGGTTAATCACTTTTTTAAGAGATAAATTTCATTCAAGTGAAAAATGAATGATGATTATGTATATGCCTAGCCAGTTAACCATATTAGACTCAACCTGTGTAAGATGGATGGTTGTATTGTTGCTTCTTTTAAGGATTGATGAATTTCAAAGGCTATCATCAAGAGTATCAATGACCATCAAAGAATTTGTAAATGCAAAAAGCGTAACATAGCCATAACATATTGAAATGGATAATTAACCACACTAACATAAAAAATTATTGATCCAATTTCACCCTTAATGGGTGTACATCTGGAAGGGAATTTAACTTTCAATATCCACTATATATGAAAATAATACATGGATTAGTAAGCTATAGAGCCTTTAGGTTACTCCCATTCGGTGTCTAGCACTACTATGTGTAGGTAGGCTCTAATTTATAGAGTACAAATCATGGAAGGTTACACATTTGGAGGTGTAACCTTCAAAGTAATTAAGATTATTGCATTGATTCATAGCTATTCTGGTTCGCATCTCTTTACATTTTCACATAGATCAAGTCTAAGCGAATTCTGGTAGTCTGATCACAAGTCAATTGAACTTATTTTACAAAGATAATTTCTTCCCTCACCAAAGATGAAAGGATATCTCTTGTTTAACGTAAACACAAATAAAAGAACCACATGTTTTCAAATAAACACAAACAATTGATATTCCTATTTAGACATTTATTAGCCCAAGTTCATTGGCCTACACTAAACTAACCTTTTAGCTTTTATAGGAAGATTACAATGTATATTTAGATTTTCACAATTACCTATGTCTCGAATAGGGTTGTAGTCTTAGAAATGCGCTTGATTTCTTTTCTTAATTACAAGTAAAGAACATATAATCTATTCAACATAATGTCCAATTCAATCACCCGTTGCATTTTTAGGGAGAGAGCAGCTTGAAAGTAGACCGTGTTTATGTGCATGGGTATTTACTCCTACATAGATGGAATACTTTAGTTAGTTTTAATGCAAATATGATGCAGTAAACTTTTCAAAAACGACCTAAAATTGATGAAGTGCATATCTTGAAACTTTTATTTGAGCCTTCCAAATTTGACTTGGCGCTACATTCTTGAGGCCACTCTTGCACTCCCGTATAATATATTGAAATAACTATTTTTCTTTCGATAGCTTTCATACTTACAAATATGATGTTATCAGTTATAGTGTCTCTTTGATATATCATTTACTAGTATGCATTATGCACGACATTCATAGCAATGATGCAAATAATGTTTTCGACATCTAAAAGATAAAGGGTAGTTTGATGCGTGAAACATTTGCTACATATCAAGGCTGAAAAGAGTTGGATCACTCTTGAGTCACCCTTATCCCGTTTTATTCCAATTTTAGCTTTTCTATGCCAGGACATCTTTGGTGGTGCCCATTTGTCGGTGTCCATACACAAAAGACTAAGTTTTTGATGTTTACAAAAATGAATGTGCAGCTTAATTGCACATAAATTATATGTAACCTAATTAATATCTTTATATAAAATTTAAATTTTAAAATGAAAATTTTGGAGATTAAAAGTATTTAATAAATGTATGAAGTACACTGGATTTGGAGACCTCCATAAAAGAATAGGAGTATTGAATTAATTTAAAATTTTATACATAATATATTCATAGAATATGATATCAATTCTTAAAATTTTACTTTAAATTATAATTTATAGTGAAAAATATTAATTAAGTTCCATGTGATTTATGTGCAACTAGACTTCACATTTCCTTTCCTTTTTACAAAATATAGAGATGATAGATATTTATTCTATATCTCTTATTACGTATCACTAACCGTTTGGGAATATCAATTTAGAATAAAAGATTCTACGCTAGATAACGTCTATGGAAGACAAGGTTAACGAAGATTGAAGCATTCATGAATATGTACTTTTCATTTTATTTTAGAATTATTAATAAAGACCCAATAATTCTCCTATGCTTAGAGTAATGTAG
The DNA here is from genome assembly GCA_037157565.1 of Thalassia testudinum. Taxonomy (NCBI): domain Eukaryota; kingdom Viridiplantae; phylum Streptophyta; class Magnoliopsida; order Alismatales; family Hydrocharitaceae; genus Thalassia; species Thalassia testudinum. Next base: position 57,129,457 of record JAZHRO010000055.1, read on the forward strand.
GTTTCTTAACACCTAGGTACATTCTAAAGCCTACCTAAGTCATTTATTCACCGAGTCATTTCATTCAAGTCCTCTTCAAACTTAATTAATCATCTCATAATCCTTTTAGACATTCAATTCAGTCTATATTCAAATCAATTCCTAACACTGGTAATGAAGGGTCAATTTTCATTCACTTATAAGGGAATGGGATGATATCACTTTTTAAGTTGCCCCAATTTAGCCAATAATTGTAGGACATTTCAACCCTTCACTAAAGTGTCAAATTCAAAACTAAGGCAAGCAGACACAAAAAGGGAAAGAGACAAGGCTTTTACCTAAGTTTCACTGGTAAAGTAGCGGTCTTTTAGCTTTCAACAATCCTGGAATCAACCTATAGCTTGACCTAACGTTAGGTGGCTTCTAAAGGGCCCCTAACATTAAGTAATAGGTCCCTAATGTTAGGTAGTCTGTTAGAGCTACAAATGGGCCTAAATTTAGGGTTTCTAATGCTATGAATCCTAAGGGATGATCTAACCAAATCTAGAGCCTAATTGGGTGCCTAGTAGGAGCCCTAATAGGCAGGGTAGTGGTTAAATTACGGTTAAACCCTAGATGGGTTTAGAGAGTCTTTAATTTAGCTTAAAGCTCTCTAAATGGATTAAAAGCGACCTGCATTGGCTATGTAACAACTTGAACCCCACATGATGACATCAATGACTCAAGTAGAGCTTAATAAATGGAATGCTTGGATTCTAAGGTCTTGAGTAAGACCCTATGTGATCCAATAGATGTTTAGGGTTGCCTGATTTGGTACCAATCAGGGAAAAAGGGACTAAGGAGTAATTAGATCAAATAGGTGAGCTTGTAGGGTGAAACACCAGGACTTTACGAACAGTGAGTTCACTATTGCAGGTTGGAAACCCAGGAATCTAAATAGTTAGAGGCTACCGAAGTTCAACCTTGGAATTGAAGTAGTTTCTAGTTGGGGTTTTGTCAGGCGCTATCACGGAGATGAGGCACTGGGTATGTTTTGAGTTTAAGTTGACGAGAGGCGCCCTAAGTTCTTGTGTGGAATAGCTTTCCAGAGATCTCAGGTCTATCACTTGAGTGATCTTATATGGAATAGCTTTCCAAGGATTCTCAAGTGACGGGGCTCATGAGAATCTTGTGTAGAATAGTCTTCTAGGGATTCGAACGAATAAGAGAGAGTGGGATCTTGTGTGGAATAGCCTTCTAGGGATCTCATGCAACGATGTAGGGGATCTTGCGTGGAATAGCCTTCTAGGGATTCCAGCATCAGGAAGCATGTGATCTTATGTGGAATAACTTTCTAGGGATCATGAGAAGCGAGAAGTCGTTCTCTTAGAATCATTCAGACTGAGTGCTCAAGGATGTCTTATGTGGAATGGCTTTATAGGTATTGGTGCTAGAGCACCACGATCGTTTATTTTGATGATAACAAAACACTTGTTATTTAACATTTGGTTTTGAGTCCTAGCTTTCAGGTCAAATTGCAAATGGAGACAAGTGTAGAGACGGAGTTCGAGCTCGCATCCATGGTGGATTGGAGGAGCTTGACGGAAGAGGAGGAGCTTCGCGAGGAGCGAAAGCTTGAAGAAGGAAGGAGATGAAGAATATGATAAATTTCCTTTCTTGTTCATTATACTTTGTTATTTGTTCTTTTGTTGCTCTTCATTTTCTTTCTTAGTAGTATGTTAAAGAGCCTTAAAGTACCCTCAAAGTAATCCTAGGAACACTTGCCAGACCCTAGGATACTTAGGTTTTCTTAGAGAACTTAGAAAACCAAGATAGGTTCCAGACAGCCTAATCAGACGTCCAATCTGGAAATTAGACATCTGATCTTGACTTTTAAAATGTTTGAATGTTGACTCAGATGTTCAATAACTTAGTCTTGACTTAGAACCTTTTGTCTATTGAAATTAGACAACCGTCCCATAGACCAGATGTCTTAGAAGGCGTCTAATGTCTTGGCTAGACGTCCAATTAGACGACCGTTGGTCTTAGCAACCTATTCTTAGAGGATTAACTTTAATCTGACCTATTATTAAATTTCAGACATTTGACATGTTACCCAGACGTCTAATAAATAGATGTTGAGCCTCGTTTGACGCCATATTACCTGTGTCTGAGATTATAGCCATTAAGCACTCTTGGGAATCAGTACCACAGAGTTATTAGGTTTTCATACGTCCAGACCTAGAGCCAAACATCCAGTATGTCGTTTGGTGGTTTTACACAAGAACCATGTTTAGGTCTGAACAAAGTTAGTAAGGGAACCCGTCTAGAATTAGACGTCTGACTTAGTTCCCAGACGTCTTAAGAGTGATTTCCAGACATCTGATAACCCTATCAGAATCATTGATGATTCTGATTTCGGCCTATTCTGCCTTAGGATAATTCCCAACAGCTATGAAAGCCTTCCAAGGCCTTCTAAAGCCTTTCTAGGCCCTCTATAAATAGAAGAGAACCCTTTCCTTATTATGATACACTAAGAAATACAATTTACACATACATTGTGTTCTAGAGAAGAAGATCATCTAGAAGTGCTATTGCTCTCCGAGTTCATCTCACACACTTGAAGAGCTCCATATTCGCAGTGCACGCACTCTCCCGCTGTTGGTTTCGAGAGCATTGTCATGTCGTTGCATGGTTCACGCACCCAAGTCAAGTCGATGCACTTCTGCCAAAGGGAAGTTTCCTAACTCTTATAATAGCTAGGTTTTATTCTTTGCGGCTCTATAGGTTGTATTTTATTACCTTTGGTTACGTATTCGCTTTGCGAATTCCCACCTCCATCAAGGGACAAAATCCTTCTTGTGAAGAGAACGGATCTAAGGAATGCTACCCTAGTACTTGTAGCATGATTGTAATAGAGGTTAAACTACCCTCATTAAAGTAGTTCGTTAGTGATTTTGATCGACTCGGTCAATCGAAAATCCTAACTTGAGAGGGTTAGGTGGTGGTTTTCACCTGATTTGGGTTTCCACCTAAAAATACTTGTGCATATTGTGTGATTGTTCTTTTTGTGAGATTGGTTTTATATTTCCACACTTCATTTTTATCCTGCAAATCTCACCCCCTCCCGTAGGGATTTACAATAGGAACTTCGAGTACGCTCAACATTCTAATGTCTGGAGCGAGTATCCTTTGTCTAGTGGACATGAGTGCTTTAATCTCTCCGAAGGCCAAGGAAGGGCTATTGTACAAGTGTACCATTGGAGATGGTACATCAAGATCTCCTTTTGTAGGAAGGGTTGATTTATTACTCTAGGGATTGGAGTGGTGGGTGATAGAATCTTGGATCATCATGATAATTACGTTAGAACAAGTAACATTAATTAATGGGAACAATTAATGGGTTTGAACCATGGTGGTTGGTAAGGTTAAACCGGATTGGAAGTTGGAACCTAAGACATTGGGCTTGAGATAAGGATTTAGCCGGCTAGTAAAACTGTACATTATATCCTGTTTTCGTTGAGATGTGGTAGTTATTTGTTACCTACTGAGTCGATTATCCCTATTTTATGAGCTACTTTCAAGTTGTGGCTATTGTGCACCATTGATGGGTAAGATTTCTCACAGTGTAGGTTTGCCGAGTGATATTTAGCAGATAACAATTATACTTCAATTTTATTATGGATTTTGTTGTATATGTTAGTTTGTTAGATGTTTTCATTGTATTGAGAATCACCATTTATGTGACATTTTTTCGATACTTTCTTCCATCTTGTTGATGAATAGAAATTCTTGGTAGCTTGACTTCGTTTTGTGTAAACTAAATTAAATAAATCGATGCCTCTTTTAGTGCCACTCCCAATAATCTGACCCTCGTTGGGGGCCTGGGCTTTTAAGGCGTGACAATCTTTCATCTTGAAAATAATGAACTCATCTATCATCTGGGACCAATTGAAATATTTGGTGTCTAAGGAGTACTCTATGTAGTTCAACAATATTCTTGGAAAAGAGTAGACCAAATCTAGGAAAAGGAAGGTTATAAACATCATGCATATTAAACATGTAACTAGATGTAAATGGAGTGATCATCATCGAAGTGGTAAAAACTATGCATGATTGTTTCCAATGACCTCCTATCCATGTGTCATATTTTTGAAAATTGCTTCATTTTAGTAGCTTGTCCATGGAAGTGTTTTGTCATTTACCTTTACATCATAGCCACTACTAAGAATCCCTACTATCAACCCTATGTCATCATTGGTGAACTCAATTGTGGTTTCTCCCAATAGAAATTTTCGATTTCTCATGTACCCCTTGATGGCGAAAAAGCGTGATTTTATAAATTGGGGTTTTTGTCGTTGCAACAGGCCAATTCGATCGCTTTTAAAATTTGTAAATACCAAGTACTCAGAGAGTATTCGGGTTGTCCCAAAGGAGGTGGAAATGCAAATTCAAAGTCTCTCGCTTGATAGAACGAAAATCAACTTTCTTTTTGATTGTTTTGAATATTTTTTGATTTTTGAAATTACTAGCAACAAAATACGATATGTGAAGGGCTACACCTAATCACTAAAATCTAAGTGACAGGAAGAACCTTTCTCTAATCACTAAAATCTAAGTGACAGGAAGAACCTTTCTCTAATCACTAAAATCTATGTGACAGGAAGAACCTTTCTCTAAGCTTACTCTAGGTATGTGAAGACCTAGGATAATTAGAGAGAGGGTGTGAGTGCACTAAAATAAAAAATGAATAATTGAATGCAACAAAATGTAGAAAGGCAACTTTTATATAGGAAGAAAATTTGTTTTACAAGAATGCTTGAAGAGAAATGATTCTACTACAAAAATTCAAATACAAAATGATAAAACAAAAACCCTCCTAGTAATGGTGGTGAAGAGAAGAGAATCCTTATCCCAAGCTCAGTTGCTCCTAGGCTTAAAAAGGAATCCTCCTACTCCCTTCTTGATGAGCTCCTCCGAGTTGATGATGTCCTCCTTTGCAAGCCCTTGGTGGCCATGCCCTAGCTCCTCCTAGAGTGGAAGAATTCCACTCTAAAAACTCCTTGGATGGGCGTTGATAAACGCCAGTTTATCATCATTCTTATGCCGTAAAACAGATCTAACCATTAGGGTTTTAACTCTGCAAATGGGTTTTTGGGTTGCATTTAGGCATTTACTTAGGATAGGCATGCATTGCATTTTATTGACTTTTTGATGAGTTTATTTGAGTGTCAAGGATAAGTAGAGAGTCAGATCCCACATACCTTGGCACTCAGGAAGGCATCAGATTAAGAAGAAGCTCCATTCAACTGGATCCCAGCTAGATCCAGCTCATCCTAGCTGAATCCTAGCTCATTCTAGCTGGATCAACTCATCACTAGCTCCATTCAGATCATCTCAGTTGAATGGTAGCTCAAGCTAGTTCATCTCAGCTCCATTCAGTGCACCTCAGCTGGATGGCAACTCAAACTAGCTCAAGATAGTTGATCCTAGCTCCATTCCAGCTCCTCCAACTCAGAAGAGTTCATTGGAAGCTCAACTTGACTAGGATTAGCTACTACCATCAACTAGCTAGACCTAGTCAGCTAAAGAAGTCATCAACCAACTCAGGCCAACTCAAGTTCAGCTCTCGAAGACCTAACTCAGCTCAACTTAGTTGAGCTGAGCTACTTGACCTGTGCTAGCTACTCCAGCTAGCTAGGCACTCTCTGGGAAGACCAGACCCAACTCACCTTAGCTCAGATTAAAAGAATCCAGCTTAGATTATCTTGGCTCAGTTGCTAGCAAACAACTAGCTAGCTAAGCTAGCTACTGAACTCTACTTCAGCTCCCTTCAGCAAATATCAACTCCAGTGTAGCTCCTTCCAGCTACCTCTAGCTCTTCTCCCTCTAAACCCTAGCTCACTTCACCTCCCTACCATACTCCCTACTAGCTAAGCTAGCTTAGCATAGCCAGTCACCTCCTTGGCCACAAAATCCTAACCCTTAAACACCACCTAACTAGTCCACCAAAGTAAGCCACCTACCTACACCTACTACTCCAACTTGGTGCCACCACCACCACACCTCTTCACCTCATAACCTCCACCAAGAGACACCAAAGTTGGCGCCAAAAACCACCTCCCTTTTTGGCTCCATTTTTCCCTCCAAAAACCCTCTCATCACAACCCTACACCTAAGCCCACAACTAATCCCAACCCTACACCTAATCCACCTTCTAGAAACCCCCAATTTGGCGCCAAAGTGCAGGCATCTCTCCACTCATGGATGTCCACCAAGGGATGGAATCAACCCAAAACCACCCCCCTTGCATCCCTTAAAGTGGCACCAACTAACCTAGGCCCTAGGATCCCCATAACCACCCATAACCTCCCTTAGAATCAACCCCATAACCACCCATAACCTCCCTTAGAATCAATCCTAGCCCTACACATGTCCACGCCAACCATCTCCCTCTTCACTTCTATATATACCCCACCTAACCACCACCTAAATCCCATCTCTTCCATTAGTTAGGTTCCACCATAGCCACTACATCTTCTTCACGCCAAGGAAGAAGAAGAGGAGAAGAAGATCAAGGGGGCACACACCCACCCCTTGGTGCCTTCTTCCTCTCCTTCTCCCTTAGCCACACGAAAGGAGGAGGTCTTCACACCTAGAGGGGATGTCCAGGGAAGAGGAGAAGCAAGGTGGTTGACACCCACCTTGAAGGACTACTTGGAGGAGGACTACTTCAAGAAGAAAAGGAGAACCCTTTTTAAGTGTGGGGCAATTGTACTTGGAGCAAGGGCCAACCAGATCTTCAACCAGAGGATTTCCCCTTCTTCATCTTTATTTTATCTTTGTATTAGCTAGTAGTTTACTATTTTTCCTGTAGAAGCATTCCTCTACCTGTAATCGACTTACTAGTAATACAAATTTTAATTGCCTTCCAATTTCTATTTTCTAGCTTAGTGTGTTTTTCATGCTATTAGTTAATTAGTGCACCACATCTTCTTCTAATTACCCTAGGCAAACATGCCTAGGGTGAGCTTAGAAGAGAAGACTCATTCATGTCACTTAGGTTTAGTGATAAGTTTACTCTTTAGCATACTCTTCACTTGCGAATAGCCGATTGTTTTGAAAATCATAAAAACAACAAAAATGAAAAATACAAAAATACATGTGTTTATTTAAGAGGTGAGAGAGAGAACCATCTTTGTAATTAACAAATTGGCCTCCTTGGATGACCCTAGATATTCACCCTATTTAGGTTCTAAATTTAAGAGTTGATCGGTTCTACGCATCTCAACGACAAAAATCCACTTCTAACAAACTGCGTAAAATTTGCATCAGGCGTGGACCACCTTAAGAAACCTCCTCTTTGGCTATCATCCTGCCTAGCTTTCCTTGAAATTGGACCCCTTGTCATGGGCACAAGAGAGAAGGGAAGAGGGGAAGGCACCAAGGAGACGAAGTGTCTCCTTAATCTTCTTCTTCTCCTTCTCTTGGCCTAATATGGCTGGTGGGATATAGGTGGAAGAATACTAGAAAATGTAACCAAGGGTGTCTTCAAGTGGGTGGTTAATGCCCCTTTTTATAGAGTGGAGGAAGGGGGGTTTGGCGTGGATGGTAGGTGGATGGTTAGGATGAGTTCATGGAGGTAGTTAGGTGATCTAAGGGCCATGGTGGTTTGGCACCAAATGAAGGGTTTTCAAGGGTGGAGGTTATGATGGAAGGGTGGCCATACATGGTGGTTATACACCACCATGTTGGTGCCAATCATGAGGGGGTATGGTTAAGGTGGCATGTAGGTTAGGTGTAGGGTTAGGATGGTGTTTCGAGTGGTGGTTATAGGATGGAGGGCTAGGGTTTATTGGTGCCAAAGGAGGGGATGCATGGAGGTGGAGTTAAGGGTGGTTGGCATGGGTTTATGTGTGGTTGTGGGTTAGGGGTTTGGCGCCAACTAGTGGAGGATGGAGATAGGTTGGATGGGTTTTGTGTAAGGTGGAGATGGGCTTATAGCTTGGCATTGACGAGTCGATTTTCGCTTTCGAAAAAAAAAAAGGATTTGTCGTTGTATTTCTAAGTGGTGGAAAAATCGACTAATCGAGGTATTGAATTGAAATTAACTACTCACAAAAGAGCGGGTCGTATCCATAGGGAGGCAGTGGCCTATTAAAACTCGCATGGGTTAAAAGCAAATGTTCACAATTAATTTCCCTAAGAAATCGGATCAAAATCGCCTTTAAATCAATGTAACAATGATTAGATGAGCTGATATTGCATTTACGAGAAAGAGGGAGGTCCTTTGCCTAAACTCACCACAATTAAATATTGATAAATCAAAAATCCTTTTTGTGGCAATGACACTTAAATGTAAATAGAAATGAACCCAAAAACAGAGGATTTCTTCCCCATGTCCATGCGGGAGGACGAGGGAATGACCGGAGGTGCAAAGCTTTAAGGAGGATCTCTAGATCGAGGGCCTCGCGATGGAGGTCGTGGCGAAGCATGAGGCGGCCAGATGGAGCTATGGTGAAAGTGGGTTCCAGTGACTGCTAGAGGGCTATTGGCCACACGTAGGCACGCGATGCGCAAGGAGGTGCAGCGCACAGAGGAGAAGGTGCGGCTGCTACTGTGCGCTGGAGTTGCTACTGGCAACGCATGGAGCACGGGAAGGCACGGCGATGGCGGCGTGCTACTGTAGTTAACTTCGAAGGAGAGGCATGCGTAGAGAGGGGAGGGAGCGCAGGGGCGCACCCACGTGGGATGGTTGCCGCTGCGCACTGGAAATGTGCGTAGGGGAAGGCGCGGCGAGGAGGCACGTGCGCTAGAGGAGAGGGGTCGGATGCAACTTTGGGTCCCTTTTGTTGGTGTCAAAGGAGTCGCGTGGAGAAGAAGAAGATGAAGGAGAAGGGGTAGGCAACTGTGATTGGATGCATGAGGGATTAATGAAGGAGGTGGTGTTGCTGGTGCTGTTTTCATTGAACTGAAGGAGAGGAAGATGGTGCATGAAATGACCCGCTGCCCTTTTGGGTTGTTTAAGACACCTAGATTAGCCGTCAAACGTCTGTCTAGACGTCTGGATGGAGGGTCGAACGTCTGAAAGTAAAAGGAACCGTACCTTCTTTCTTTTCCACATGCACGCTACACGTGTATCTCTCTCTCTCCTCACCCCGAACCCTAACCCTTTACCTATTTAAACCCCCACCCCCACGCCACTCCTTCCATCCCCACCGACCACCACCTTCATCCTTCTCTTCAGCCGGCCGTCACCTTCCTTCCAGCCACCAGCACGGCGTGTGGAGAGGAAGAAGAGAGAGAGAGGGACGGGACACGGAGGAGGAGAGGGGAGCTCGAGAGGAGGAGCTCGCGAGGGAGCCGCAAGAGCGTGGGAGGAGCTCAGAGGAGCTTGCAAAGGTGGGCTTCGCAGCCTCCTGAAGCTGCCGACGTCACAATTGCGAGTGACATGGAGGGATTCCGCGCAGAGAAGAAGGCTTGCAGAAGTTCTGATACTGGATACTTTTCCAGTATTAGATGTTTGGAGTACGTCCCAGATGTCTGGAATAGTAGAAGGACGTCCGGAGCTGAGGCAAGACGTCTGAAAGCACGCTAAGTGCTAAGGTACGTGCTTTTGTGCAGTTTACGGCCATGCATTCCTCACCATAGAGATTGTCCAGCCATTTTGAGGTCTACACGGACGTACGCAGGGGGCAGGGCATTGGAAAGGCATGGGATGCGCCCTTCGAGGTGCTTTTGGACGTCTGGACATGTCACTAGACGTTTGACCGTACCTCCAGATGATCGGAAGGATAGTCCGATGTCTAGAATGCTCCTTAGATGATCGCAGAAGGGTCCAGACATCTGAGGTAGCTGCAGGAAACCTAGGGTAAGTACTGTTGTCTTTTAAGACGTTTGATTTTGTACAGTATGCGTGTTTTTGACCTGTTTAGGGTCCAAATGGAATCAGATTTCCGCAAACAAACTATTGTTGTTTTTTGCTTAAGTTCTTCTACGAGTTAGTGTCACTTGTATATGGTTTTGAACTCGTTTGATGCGGTTGATTAATTGTATAGGTCTCCAGCCAGTCAAGTACGCGGGAGCTGCAAAGGCGACGGGATCTGCGATCCGAGCCCCCATTCCTCCCGTGTTTGCCGGAAAGTGGTTTACATTAATATTATGATTTAAATAAATGAACTGCATGTTTAGAATAACTTGAATGAACCCTAGGATGAGAATGAACCTTAGGACAGGAACACATGAGTATGGTTTGAGCTATGCTATATACTTGAGATACATGTAGAACCCTAGGATGAGAATGAACCCTAGGGCAGGAACAAATGAGTAGGGTTGAGCTACACTGTTTACTTGAGATGCATGTATGACTTTAAATGCTAGCAAATGTATTGGTTATTTTAAGGTGATGCCTTGTCAGTTAAAGAATCACGAGCTGCCTGTTTTAAGAATGGAACCAGAAATGTAAGTAGAGAGATCTAAAAGTTTGGAATATGAAACGAAACGAATACCAGCATGAACCCTACGGGGAATTAGGAGGGAAACTCCTATAAACGGGAAGTGAGCTAGCCCTTGTGTACATGGTACAAAGAAGAGCCATTGTCCCTTTTGTGTAGAGGGGTACTAGCTGCCCGTTGGGTTGAGCCCCAGGGTCAAGCCTAGACACTCTACACCGACTCTGTTTGGCCCTCGTGTATGTGGTATCGAGGTGAGCTACTTAGTGTAGGGAGGGAGCTAGCCACCCCAGGGGGCCTAGGGTTAGGACTAGCCACCCTACACCAACTCTTGTTAGGCCTACTGGGCAAACCGGGATAGTCGAACGAGGGTACACGGACTGTGGAGGGGCGAGACCCCTGTTCTGTTGATGGGCGAGACCCCTGTTCTGAGAGGGCAAGGCCCTATACTATTCCATAGTGTACCTTTAGACGTACCCGTTAGCCGAAACGATTGACCGTGTGCCAGTGCAGGATAGCTACCCGCGTGCTTATCACGCGTGCCGTAGTCACCGCTACGTCGCGACCGTAACCTCGGGGTGGTTGACTGGGTGTAGAACTACCACGGGGGACTCTCCCGACCAGGAGAGCAGCACGTGTACCTCCTACATCATGGAAAAGACTGCAATCAAGATCATTCCCGTGAGGAACATGCCAGATCAAGAAATGATTTAAGTAAATAAAGGAATAACAAATTAGAAGTACTTGGCTGAACTAACTGAAAATGGATAGTTACTTAATTGCATTAATTAATAGCTTGTCTTAATTACATGTAAATGGCTAAATTACCACTCTACTCAGCGTTCGCTAACTCCAGAAATTTTTATAACCTTGTCCAAGTCAAGGAGTTGAGCAGCCAGCACCACCAGCTACAGAGGGAGCTAGGCCCAGTTGAGCCCAGCCTTAGCTATGTTTCTTACTGTTTTCCCTAGCTTCTGTTGTAGTAGTGAGTATTTTTGTTCTATGTAATACTGTTTCAGTTACTTTTCCGTTGTACTTCTCTCTGTCATAGTTGTGATGGCCTTAATATTGATAGACTTTTCGCTCTTTTTCTTTTACTGTCACTTGTTTTCTTTCTGCTTAGTTACATTGCATGTGTGGATATGAATTATTTCCTACTTTTGGTTATTTCTTGTTGGATGACTAGGTCTTGGGATTAGTCAAGGCGGGCCGATCTCGAGTCCTGTAGGATCTGGGATCAGGTCGTAACAGTGCACGAAAGAGAGAGGGTGGCTGGGAGCTCAGACGTCTGGGAATATTTTCAGACGTCTGGGAATATTCCCAGACATCTTAAATGAGCGTGGATGGCTACTGGCACATGGTTATGGCGGTGGTTGCTGGTGTTGGTGATGGCGGTAGTGTACACTGAGGTGCTCACAATAATCTGCACAGCCACTGATGGCACGACGGTCAGTCACCCTGCCTGCCCGCGGTGGTGTGGACTTGTGCACATGGTAGGAGGCCCGCAGTGGTGGAATGGAGTGCTTGTTGCACGCATAGTGGTGGGTCTAGGGTGGTGGCCTGTTGGTAGTGGTGGCTGGAGCCTTCTTTTATGCTGCAGGAGGATGCATGCGGGCGAACGTTGGTTGAAGAGGAGGTGAAGCGACAAACATCGTGGGGAACAGAGCTCCACGATTGTCGCTTGTGCATTGTAGTTGGTGAAACTCTCTTGCATGCATCCATTGGAGATAAAATAAAGAAAAGAAATGAGGGGTTATTTATATGCAAACCCTTACTTTCTATGTTAAAACCAAACAATACATGTAATGCACTCACAAGCTCTTCTAACTTAATTCTAAATGCATTTAATTATGAATGCAATGCATGAATTATGCAATTAAGTTAAAAACATAAACTAATATATTTACATCCTAATACATGCTAAATAAATGTTAAAGATAACTTAATATCTAGTCATTGAAATACCTAAATAGCCCATAAATATGGGCTCATCAGGCACCATGGTGAAGGGGTATGTGTAACATCCCAAAATTTAGGTTTCGAGTTATTTCAAAGTGGATCGAGCCAATTTGAACTCGGAAACTTGGTCAGGGTTCGGTGTTGGTGTCAGTACCTCCTTAAATTACCAAGAATCATGTATTTTGAGTCAAATCCTAGTCAAAATTTATCAAAAGGGTTCCAAATATCATACCATTATATTCCTCTCATCGTAAGCTTTCCAGCGACACTTGTTTCGTACGATTCTGAGGTGTATAGCTAAAGTTATGGCCAAAAGAAGTCACCAAGGACCTAAATGTAAAGTGGACCCAATCCTAGGGGTATTTTGGGTATTTCACCCACCTAAACCTAGTTGCACCCACCCCTAGGCCTATAAAAGGACTCGCTTAGGTCCTTTGGGTTGTCATTCATCTTCAACTATCTCAAATCAAGAGAGGAAGAGAGAAGGAAAATCTTGGATTTTTCTTCTCAAATATCAAAAAATTTCTTCATAGGGACCTTCTCGTGCTTCCGAGAAGTCTGGGCTTCCCACCACAAAAGTCACGGTGGCGATGGTGGCATACAATGGGCGTTTGACACGTGCTGGCGGCGTAGCTTGCGGGCGTAACTCATGCCGGGCAGTAGCGTACAATTTCACATGGGCACGTGCGGCGAGCGCGCGTGGGTGCAATCCACATGGGGCGCATCGGATGGTTGAGTGGTGCGGGCACGATCGGACGGGCGCATAAGCACGATCCACAAGCTCGGGCGAGGGCAAATCCATGCACGACATGTGTCGTGTGCAGTTGTGCATGCATGGGCACGTCGAGTGGTGTGTGCAAGGGTGTGTTTGGTCTGAATATGGACCCCTCGTGGTGTTTCATTTGGTTTGAGGCCTTCCCAACCTCAAATTTTGACAAATAAGGTATTGTTGGAATTGTATCAATGCGTACTATGTGTTGATATAGTTTATTTTCACTTTTGGGTTTTTTCTCCTTATTTAAAAAATTATAAACATAATTAGGTGTCTCTGACCTCATCGTGGGTTCGTTTGAACCAGGTCTTCTCCCTGGTGCATGCGTGGATCCCGAGGCGGGTGTGGAGACCATTTCCAAGCTTGGTGCATAAGGTTCGTAGTCACCATAACCCTCCGGTGACATTAGATAGAGTAGTTTATCCCTCTTTCGATTCAATTGTTCCTTTCAGGTAATTAAGGACCCAACTTGTGCGATTTGTCGTGTGTACTGTCTTGGTAGACGTATGTTCTCCTTTTTCCCTAAGTTGGAACCCTTCGATGTTTTCCTGATTATTGGCACTATAAACAAGATATAGTGGGTTTATGTAAATGAGAAAATTAGTAAGAACATATACCCTTGTTGTCGCAAACATGAAACGAACCCCGTGTTCCATAAAACAAGTTTTGTTATCTTTAGAAATGTCTAAATAATATGGAAGCACCGTACAAGATGGAAATTACTTGTGAATGAATAAATTGGGAGATAATATGAATAATTGTTAACCCTGGAGTTAGTAGTATGAAATTACTAAGGGTTCTCAAAATTAACAAAATAAGACTTACAGTTATTTGGAAATTAGATATACGACGGATATGTCGGGAAAATAAAAGGAATAGATAACTGGTTTTCAGCCCCGCTACTTGTCGGGTTTTCAGTCGTAGCTTTAGGACTTTTTAGATCGGGTTCAGGGGCTAGTTTAGAGAATGCTTGGCCTCCCTACGACTCTTTGATTAGTGTTACGACCCGAACCCGGCTCCTCGTGGAACCTGGGAACGGCTTGCCTCGACTAACCCCAAGACCCAGTCGTCCAACGAGAAACAAACCAACTGCAAGGATAAACATTTCCACAACCACACATGCAATGTAACTAAGCCAAAAAAAAAGAGAAAGGCAGCAACGAAAAGTAGAACAGAGTTCAAATAGAACCACACTCTACAGGAGGAAAAATAAAGTTTGCTAGCTATGCCATCACAATAATGTAGAAAGGACATAAACAGCAAGCGGTTCCAACATATACCAGAAATACTCACTATGAGTAACTATAGTCCCTGAAACGGAAAGAACAAACTACTGCTGAGCTCGATTGGGCCCAGCACCCTCTGCAGTTGGTGGCGCTGGCTACTCAACTCCCTGACCTAGACATGTTTACATATATCTGTGGTCAGCTAACGCTGAGTAGAGTGGCACATAAGAATATTAAATACATTTAAACATGAAGGAAAAGTAGTAAACCATTCATGCATTTTCTAGTTACTCATTATCATCTGTTTCTGTTTATAATACAACATGTGTTTAATTATTCACGTATTTTAGTAAGTGTCCATATCATCATTTAATCCACATGTTCCCTAAGGGAACGATTTTAATGCAGTCTTCCCGTGATATAGGATGTACACATGACGCTCTCTTAGCTGGGAGAGTACCCCGTGGTAGTCCTACACCTGGTCTACCACCCCGGGGTTATGGTTGCGACGTAGCAGTGACTACAGAACACGCGATAAATGCATGGGTAGCTACCCTGCACTGGCACGCGGTTAGTCCCTTCCGCTAGCGGGTACTCCTAAACGTACAGCATAGAATAGAACAGGGGCCTCAACCCTCAACAGTCTGCGTACCCTCGCCCGACTATCCCGATTTTCCCAGTTGGCCTAACAGGAGTTGGTGTAGGGTGGCCAATCCTAACCCCTGGTCCCAACCCAAGGGGCGGTTAGCTCCTCCCTATACTAAAGGGACAGTAGCTCTCCTCGGTTCCACGTATATGAGGGCCAGCTCACTTCCCATATCCAAGAGCGAACAACTAACCAACATGCCCGTAGGCAACGAGTCCCATCATACATCGAATATCCATGTTATTGTACTATGATTCCTTTCCTAGTTTCCCGTAGGGTTCATGCATAGTACTCGGCTTATTTCATTACATGGCATGTATCTGTCTCGCATTCTAGTTTCTTATTCATATAACAGGTAGCTCGTGAATTAATAGGATAAGCAATCATCATTTTTAACATTCCATTTCTCACAGTAAGGAATCTAACAACATGCATTCTCAGTTTATAGCAAGCGAGGTTCATACATCAAACATAAACAATCACATTCTCAGTCCTAGGGTTCATCTCATATCTTAGGTTTTAAGCAGATATTTCTAATCTATCATGTACTTTAATAATTTAAACTATAGGAGTGGAGGGGACCACTTTACCAAAGTATACAGGTGGTATGGGGGCACGAACGGTGGATCCCGATGTCTCCGCGGGTCCTGTGTGTACTACGGACTGGAGACCTATTCCAAACAGTTGATCAAACCAAACATTAACCTCATTGACCAATATCCATTAAAACAAGCTTAATACAGTATGGAACCGACCCTAACATGTTGGAAATCCTGAAAGAAAATCAACGGTACTTTGTTTGTGCAAAATCGACTTCGTTTGGGCCTTGAACCGGCCCAAACACGTGCACCCTAACCAAAATCAAACATCTGGAAAGAGTCTCAGGTGTCTTAAACGAGCGTAGGATCTAACCTTTCATTTTGCATCTTTTTTCAGACGTCTGAAACCCTTCACAGCCGTTTGAGGGAGCTTCTAAACGCCTGGCACTTCTCCTAGTTGTCTGGGAGGGAGGTCAGATGTCTGCTGATGCCTCCGAATGTCCTAAAGTGCCTCGGGTACTGCACTAAGGTACCTTCCCAACGGTCCTGCAGCTGCACAGACACGTGCAGTAAGACAACGACGTCCTACAAGTACATACAAATGACACAGGTTTCAGACAGAGGCTACCTCAGTAATTTGCGTGCTATCAGACGTCTGAAGTCACCTTCAGACATCTGAAGACTTCTTCAAACGTCTGGCTAGTGTCGCAGACGTCTAAAATTGTGGAAAAATGACTCCGCAGGACCTCCTCGAGAAACCTTCCTTTCGCACCAGGAGCTGCAACAGCTCTTGCAATTACATGCAGCACCCTCAATCTCCTCGCAAGCTCTCCGCACGCACGGCCGCGTCCTCTCCTGTGATCTCCTCCTGCTCCCTGCTCTCCCTCTCCTTCTCCCTCACACGGCTGCTGTGGTGGAGAACAAATGGAGGAGGGGGGCTTTTAAGGGTGCGTGGGGATGGGGGGAAAAGTATGGTGGCATGGAGAGGGGTATGGATGAGGTGTATGGGGCATGGGGGGTATGGGTAAGGTGCATGGGGCATGAGGGAGGTGTAGGGAGGGTAAGGTGTAGGTATGGTGGGGGGTTTATTGCATTAAAACCCCTCCAAAAACTAAAATACTCCACACAGAATCCATTTTGGTGTGCAGAAATTTCGATAAGGCCCCTAAAGTCCAGCAAAAATCCAAACGACCATTAGAAAGGGTCAGTTCAGTTAGACTTAATAGCCAACTGGGAAAGCAACTTGCAGGGCTCGAGGTTTGGAGTGGTTCTTCTCAGCTGTCGGGTGGGTCATTGGTTGTCTGTGGTTCAACATACACAGCGCTTGTACGTGTTTACGCTATACGACGTAGCTGCCATCCCTTTTCGCGATGACCCCATGGTGATGGAGTATGGCGACTCGACGGGTATAACAGTTCTCTCGGCCAAGAGGGTGGCTTATACTAGTCTTGCACCACTGGAAGTTACATGAGATCATCTCATACCCGAGACGTTGATTGGCAGTTTGAGAACAATTAGAATATGAGCAATTTACATAAAGGGAACTAGATATGAAATAAACTGATAAATTGTTAACATAGTTCCTTTCTTTTTATACTCTGCTACTTGAGTTACATGTTTAGTTCTATTCTACTCAGTCTCCACTGACGTTTTGTCTCGAATTCTGTACTCAAGCGTTACTAAGCAGTCGGGTGTAGCAGCTGCTATTAGGCAGATTTCCATGGAACCGGGTCCTACCTGAGGAGATGGTCCGTACTGAGCCGGTGGCTCGTAGTAGTAGTTTCCTTTTCATTATAAGAATTTTAATTCCTGCCTTTTTGGTAGATGTATGAGACTCTTTTATTTCTACTCTAGGTGAATTTTAATTATATTGTCAGCACTTTAGTTTTCTTTCATTTAATGCATTATGGATGAATGTTAGCTATTGATGTTTTATGACTCTATGCTGGGTGACTGCGATCTTGCAAGTTTTTCGTGCTAGTTGTAGCACACGGTGAGTCGGGTTTCATCGGTTGGCGGGACTCTAGTCATCACAGTATTAGTAGGTGTTTTGGTGTCATCTTAGGTGATGGTTATAAGGTGGTTAAGGGGTGGAAGGGTGCATCAAGTTGGCGCCAAAGGTGGGTGTTCTAGAAGGTGTTAAGTTGGCACCAACTTGAATGGTTGGATGGGTTTTATGGAGATGTGGATGGTTGGGATTTAGGAGGACTTTCTAGCACCAAATATGGGTGGTTATGGGGGGTAGTTGGCGCCACTTTTTGGTGGCTCTTGGAGGTGGTGGTGGTGTGAAGAGGTGCATGCATGGTGGCGCCAAAATTGGGTGGAGGTAGGTAGCTTAAGTGGTGGTCTTGGGGTAGAGTTAAGGTGGAGTTAGCTTAGGGTTTAATGTTAGCCAAGGTAGAAGAGTAAGAGCTGAGCTAAGTTAGCTAAGCTAGCTGAGCTAAGTTAGCTAAGCTAGCTTAGCTAATAGGGAAGTGGAGGAGTAGCCAGGGTTTAGTTGGAGGAAAGTAGCCAAAAGCTGTCTAAAGTATATTTGGAGCTAAAGGAAAATTCCAGGAGCTGATTTTGACTAAAGAGGTCTTTATAGGAGCTCAACTACTCAGCTTAGCTAGCTAGTTCTTCTACTAGCAGCTAACCTTAAGTAGTAGAGCTAAGTTGCATTGGTCTCAACTATTAGTGCAAGGGCACCATGATTGTTAATTTTGATGATAACAAAACACTTGTGTTTTAACATTTGTATTTGAGCTTTAGATTTCAGGAAAATACAAATGGATACAAGTGGAACCTCAAAGCTCGCGCCCGTGGTGGATTAGAGGAGCTCTTTGAAGGAGAAGGAACTTTGCGAGGAGCGAAAGCTTGAAGAAGGAAGGAGATGAAGAATACGATAGATATTTTATTCGTGTATTATCTGTCTTATTGTTCCCTGTGTTTTCTTTCTTAGTTGCATGTTAAAGAGTCTCAAAGTATCAACTCTGCAGTTTTAGGAACACTTGCACAATCCTAGGATACTTACGTTTTCCGTAGAGAACTTAGAAAATCTAGATAGGCTTCAGACAGCCTTTTAAGACGTCTAACTCTAAATTCAGACGTCTGATAATGAACTTTAAGACGTCTGAATGTTGAATCAGACGTCCAAACTTTTAGGGCTGATCTTAGAACTTTCTGTCTACTGATTTCAGACGACCGACCCATAGTCCAGATGTCTTAGAAGACGTCTGATGACTTGGCCAGACGTCCAATTAGTGGAATGTTGGCTTAGAAAATAATAGTTGTGGTTTTGACCTTTGACATTCTATCAAATGTCCTTAGAGGACTCTAGACGTCTGATAAATAGCCATTTTGCCTCGATTGACCCAAAATCGCTTTCATAGACGAATATAGCCATTTAGACCTTGGGAAATCTATTCCCGCTGTAAAATAGGTTTCCAGATGTCCAGACCTAGTGCCAGATGTCTGATATGTCGTCTGACTAATTTACACTAGAACCCTGCTTAGGTCTGAACCAAGTTAAGAAGGAAACCCACTTGGAATCAAACGTTTGATTTAGTTTTCAGATGTCTTAAGAATGAATTCCAGACATCTGATATCTTTCCCAAACGTCAGATGACTCTGCCAGAATCATTAATGATTCTAATTGCGACTTGATTTGCGTTGGGATGATTCCCAATGGCTACCTAAGGCTTCCAAAGCCTTCCTAGGCCTTCCTAAGCCATCTATAAATAGGAGAGGCCCCTTGCCTTGTATACACACACCTAGAGAAACTACTTTCCACTATATAGTGTCAATTTGATCCTGAGAATAAGCCCTAACTTTCCAAGCTTTAGTTTCACATCAAGAGAGCTTCATTGTTGTTGCGCACCTGCTCTCCCTCCACAATTACGAGATCGATGAAGTGCCGCCGCGTGGTTCATGCATTCTCGTCAAGGCGACGCACTTCCAGCAAAGGTAAGTAATCTTTACCTATAGTAGCTAAGTTTAGGATTTATACTTTGTGGCTCTATAGGTTTTGTGTTGTAATTTATCTTTGTAAATTGGTTGGGTATTTGCATTGCGAATTCCCGTCTCCTTCGTGAGACAAAAACCTTCTCGTGAAGAGAAGGGGCTTGAGGTACACTACCTTCGTATAAAGTAGTGTGGTTGTAAGAGGTTGTACTACCCTTGTTTAAGTAGTACGTTAGTAGATTTGATCGACTTGGTCAATTGGAAAATCCTAACTCGAGTGGGTTAAGTGGTGATTTTCACCCGGTTTGGGTTTCCACCTAAAAATCTTTGTGTATCTTGTGTGATTGCTTATTGTGAGATTGTTTTATTCTAATTCCGCATTTTATATTATATCCCGCAAATCTCACCCCCTCCTGTAGGAACCTGCATCAACCTATTTGAAGATGGGTTGAGCTGGACCTGCCTCTGATGAGAACTCTCGAGCTAGCTTAGCTACTAAGTAGACAAGTAGTAGCTAAGCTGGAGGGAGTTCAACTGTCGTGAGCTGAGTGGAACCGAGGAGAGTTGGGCTAGAGCTAGAGTGAACTCCTGTCAACTAAGTTGAGCTAGCTAGATCTCCTAATGAACTAATTGGAGTTAGGATGAGCTAGACTCAACTAAGCTGAGCTGGATCAAAGCTGAGTTGAGATACCTTGAGCTACCATCCAGTTAAGATGAGTTGAATGGAGCTAGAGAGAGCTAAACCTAACCCAAGTGAGCTGGTATCTAGCTGTGATGAGCTAAATTTAGCTATGGTTCAGCTGGAATGAGCTTCCTCTTCACCTGAATGTTAGGGTTTTAGGAATCTGGTTATCTGTTCATCCCTAACACTCAAATAAATATGTCGAAATACAAAAACTATGCAATGCATACCTAACCTAAGTGATGCCTAAATGAAGCCTAGAAACCCATCTGCGGAGTTAAAATCCTAAGAGCTAGATCAGGTTTAGGGCATAAGGATGATGATAAACTGGTGTTTATCACCCCTCAATGATCCACTTTAAAACCTTAGTGTCTATATTAACTTCGGCCACTCCTATGAGTCTGTGAAACATTATTAATTTCTCTAGTAGTTCTTATAGCTTCTCTGTCATTAGATGTTTATCCATGAAATTCTTTAAGTGTTTGTTGTAACATCTATGTGTAAGGTTTCCAGCATCTATAATTTAGAAAATACAATGGATATACTTGTGTCACATATGTTAGATAGCCTTCAAAGGAAGTTATTACAACATGTAAATAAACAAAATAAAATGCTATGTACTTAGAACCTTTATGCTTGGATGTTGCACCAATCTTGTTGGTTTGTCCTCTAGTTTTTAGCTCATCACTTGGTTTTTTTCTTTTGCTTTGATCTTCGGTCACTTCCTGAAATTGATTTATTGTAGCTTCTTGTGTTTTCCACTTTGGTGTACTTGTCATTGCTCTTCCTACAATGCATTTATGTTCGTAAACCAACTTATCTTCCGCATCGATATAATAGAAGATACACCTGAATTGCATTTTGTATTTGTGTGCAGATATTTACAGCAACGAAAGTCGTACTCATTCCTCATTAGATCAAAATATGACTTACTGTTTAAAGAAACATCCTCTAGTTAACGAAGAGGGATATTCATTTCAATACATTCGAAAATTAATGAAATTTGTAAGAGGACAATTATCTCCATTGGTGCTTAGCACTTCATATTTGAAATAGCAATGTACATGTTTCATTCTCGTTGCATTTACATCGTAAAAGTTCTATTGGTAGCAATGAAACCTTAGTTTTCGTACTTTCAAAACATTCTAAATTATATTATATGAAAGCAATTTTAGAGAGCAATATGATCTAACATAATAAAATATGAAGGAAAAATTTCTATTGACATATTCATGAAAGGTTTTTACTTGACTTTGATGTTGCACCTTGATGAGAGATAAAAATTGCCTTCAGATCTAAAATTTCGCACGTGACCCAGTGATGTATACATATCCATTTAGGTTAAAATATTTATTTATGCATGTTCCTAAGTTCAGATATACATTCCATATTATAAATATTACATAGCATGTATCATTCTACATTTAGAATAGTTTGTATAAAGTTTAGATTAATTCGTGTCCTTTTGTGATTAGGAGAGAAGGAAATTTATTTTGAGGCCTCGGATTGATGATCCGACCATACGGATTTAATCAGAACGACGAACGGAGTCCAATGCCCCTAAAATTGTCTTGATTGGAGTCCTGTAGCACACTATGTAGTCCGAGAAAGATTAACTACCAAGGAACTAGGTGACGTGATTTGGAGCTTCAAACAACAAATCCAACCATACGAATGAATCCGGATCGACGATCGCAGCCCAACGGTGTGAGAATCGAATCAATCTGATGTCCGTGGTGCCACCTACAAAGAAAAGAAGATAGACAACCTAAATGGCACCATGTAGGCCACCCAATATCAGCCGCAACCTCTACCTCGCTTCAAAGAGAAATCCTAGCCGTTGGATCCCAATCCAACGGCTAAGATCCATCCTCGATCGTGCCTCATGAGCTGAAGGAGAGCGCAACGCCAAATCGCGATCGTTGGATAGAGATCCAACGGCCAAGATCATAGACACGCTCCATCATCTTCTCAGCACTCCTGCTCCCTTGGCACAATGGTCATCCATGCACCTCTCAAACCCGTGGTGCGGGGTTAACTCCTCCAACGCCTCCAATCCAACCCAGCAACGAGGTGTGCCCAAATTCGACTGCTCGATCATGATCGAGCGGGTAAGATGCAACCATAATAAAAAATGAAACACCGATTGAAAATCCACCAGTCGAAAGCCAAAATCCACCAGTTGAAAATCAAAATGCACTGGTTGAAAGCCAAAATCAACTGATTGAAAATTGAATACACCGATTGGAAACCAAAATGCACTAGTTAAAAATGATTTTTCACTAGTTGAAAATAAAAACACACTAGTGTGTTTTGGCTCTCAACTAATACCAATTCAAAATGATTTTCCACTGGTTGAAAATCAAAACACACTAGTTGAAAATGAAGAACACACCTATGGAAAGTGGTTTCTATCGGTGGAAAATCAAAACACACCAATTGAAACTATGTTCTCTTAGTCCCCACATTATAAAATGAGTTACAACGTACATTTATTTACTTTTTAGCTACACTCTAATAGTCACCATATTATGCTTATTTGTATATTTTTAAGTACAATGCTCTCTAGATAGAGCCCTATATACATAGACATACACACACGTGTGTATCTGTTTGGTGGAGGCTATTTGTTCTGTGAGACTAGCTAAATCGGATTAGTAGGGATCGTTTGGCAATGTTGGAGACTTGATTGAAGTGTATGGTCAAATAAGTCAGAATTGAGAGTTTAGAAGGCACGTCTCCCCTCTGCTTTTTTCTCTCTTTTAGGTTACATTTGGATGTAGCATAAGTTTATTCTAGGATAGAATAGGTGAGAGATAAGTTGTGCTAGGTATTTGTTTGGAAGGATAAGGTAAGTAGTGGGATAAAAATGATTTGTATGGTTATATGATGTTAATTGGTGGTATTTTAATACTATGATCGTATGAGTGTCATAGGAGTTGGTGTGATAAAATAAACATATTAAAAGGATGATTATTTTGTTAGAGTGAATATGTTTTAATATATATTAATATTGATATAATATAATATAATAATTTAAAAATAATATATTTTAATAAATGTTACCGTAGAGTTAGCGGGGTTGAGTAAGTTAAGGGAAAATATTTGCCTTACAAATTTTTGTTCATATTTTTCTACAAAACCTCACGTGTCATGCATCTCCTCCCTCCTCTAAGACGTGGGCTCGGTTGCTATTTTATCTTCTTTTTTTGAAATATCACGGTTCAAATTTATTTTGTGAGATCTTGTTTACTCCTACGTGTTTATTTTTTGGAAATATTTTCATTCATTGAGAAGAATATGAAACAAGGAGAGGGAGAGAGAGTGGTAGAACATCCTCATCTAAGGAGGGAGAAAATACATCCTGTAAAAACGGAGATATGTCAAAACTTAAAATTAGTCTCTTTTGAATAATTTATCCCACCCTTGTCTCCTTTGAGCAGGGAACATCCCTCATGATATCTCTCAAACAAACATGCCTTAGATTCAATAATATAGCGATCTCTCTGCAAGCTTTGCTCTTGTCTGGAGACTTTTCTTTCTCAGTTCATTATTCCTATTGTGGTTAATTGAACAATATTTTTTATAGTTAGCTTTCAATGATCTGATTGTATTTACTATCTCCTATGTTTAAATGTTGTGAATTACGTATAAAAAATATGAGAATATCTAATATCCCTGGATATCAAGTTGTCAAACTTCGTGTAAAGGTTAAATCCTCATTATTTGTATCATTGTGGGGAAATTCTAAATCTTAAGGGCGAAATTCTTGCGGAGTATGATTTAATAGTCCCGAAGGAAGGACCTGAACGTGGTATTAAATGTAGGTCCTCTTTTTGTTTTTGACCCAAACATATTGTAGTACACTTTGTTTTTTGGTCCTGTCAGTCTGTACGTACGTTTTATTGGGCCTAAACATTGGAATTTAGTTCCTATTC
The DNA here is from genome assembly GCA_037157565.1 of Thalassia testudinum. Lineage (NCBI taxonomy): Eukaryota > Viridiplantae > Streptophyta > Magnoliopsida > Alismatales > Hydrocharitaceae > Thalassia > Thalassia testudinum. The sequence goes on from JAZHRO010000055.1 coordinate 57,153,570, forward strand.
AACATAAACAATAACCACGTTCAGAATTCAAACAAACAGGGAACCTCCCTCCAGCATCGGTTAGCATGCAATCACAACCGCCGGACTCTCCACCACCGCCGCCGCCACCGTATCCTCCACCCCATCAACCACCACCGCCGCCAGCTACGAAACCCCCACTATTCCCTTGCCCACCCCTCTGCGGCTGTCCCCGCCACTCCGACCTCGACCAAATCTTCGTCCTCGACGGCTACCACTTCGCAGAGGGCACCATATCCTTCTCCTCCTCCACCCCTCCCCGCTTCCCCCGCTCCATCGTCGTCGCCAGCTCCGAGGACGCCGATCACCGCGCGTCCCTTTACCGTGGAAGCGGCTCTCACCGCCCCCCCCTCCACCGCGGCGCCCTCGACGCCATGCTCGAGGCCGCCAACAAGCGCAAGGTCGGCGTCATCGCTGACGCCACCGAGCCCCGGGAGATCGACCCGCTCACGTTGGATCTCCTCTGGACCATCTCCGACTACGACGTCGCCTTCGACGCCATCACGGAGAGGACAAGGGCGTCCACCGGGTTCGGTTACGGAAAGGTCAACCGTGCCGGCAGCCTGAAACGGCCGCCGCCGCCACCGGCAGTCCCGAGCGGACGCGGGGGGGATCGGGGCTTCGTGGTGTCGACTGTGCCGCTGAAGGGTAACCGGGTGAGGTGGAGCAGGAACGCGGAGCACTGGTCAACGGTGGTGACGTTGCCGGGGAGGGTTCCGGAAGGGGTGGACCCCGTGGGGGACCGGCCGCCGGCTGCGGCGAGCATATTGGAGGCGGTGGTGCGGACGCTGGACGAGAAGGCGGAGACGGTTTACGTGGAGGCGGAGCAGGAGGAAGTGGAGGTGATCAACGGGGAGGTGAAGAGGTACGTGGGGAGGTGGAAGAAGCTGATGGGGAAGATCAAGGAGATGGAGAAGGAGGCGGCGCCCGTCGGTGATAGGAGCGGCAGCAGATGATTGCATCGGTCGGTTTCTTGACTAATTGATCTTGAGTTTGTTTGTGGGTGGTTGCCGCTGCCGCTGCTGCTGTTGTTGTTGGTGGGAGCTGATCAGTTCCGTTCATGCAAGTGGAAATCTAGCAGGATGGAAAGTATAGTTTTGCTTCCTCTTTCTTCCTTTTTTTTTTTTTTTTCGAATTTTTCTTTTCGAACATCGGAGAATTTGGACCGAGTATTCGAAAAATTTCATGACTTGGAGAATAGGGCCATTGGTTGATCTCTTTGCAATAATCGCAAATGCCCATGACTCTGATATGATGGGAGAAGATCGGTGTTGGTTTTCAAAATGCCAAAAATTCAGTAGTACTGGATTTCGGTGCTTAGCGTACCTGGTTGTTGTTTATGATTTTATTTTAGGGATTTTTTAATAAATGTTCCCGTTAATTTTGAAAAAGATGCATATTCTTGAATTGTTTTTATCATTTATAATAATGTATATGTATGTCCATAAATTTTAATTTATTTTCATACCTTTAAGTAAAGTTCACAGTAAAAGTTAAAGAATTTTTATTCGAAATTCCCGACTTTTTTTTTTTCTTTTATTATTTACTATGGGGGACTAGGGGTGGAGTTGTTGTTGAAGTTGGGGTTGAGGGTGGTGTTAGTGTTGGTGGTGGGTGGTGGTCTTTTAGGTGTTGCGATAGTTGAGGATACTGTTGAGGGTGCGGTAGGCCTCGGAGGTGAGGTTTGATGGGAGATTGCGATCCTTGCACTTGTGCTTCTCCATGTACTAGTAAGAAGGATCTTTCGGGGGTATGTGGGACTAGTAGGTAAGGTCGGAGGCAAGGTTAGGTTGTTGTTGCTACTTGGAGTCATTGGGAACAGAGGAAGTAGTAGGAGGAGGAGCGACACTAGTTAATGAGGCACTTGGCGATGATGAGTAAGCTTTGATATATCGTCAATATATGGATATCACTGGGTCAGCATATGTCGATATCACCCTTAGTGTCTTTTTGCTCTGATATCGATGATATATCGCCGATATCATGGACTTTTGTTGAACTTTAGAGTTGGACATGCTAGTGTTCTTACTCCCTTGTAATCCATCAAATATGTCAACTTTAGATATGTACATCCTCTGTCGATAATTCAGCCATTGCACTTGGCTTTACTTATTGAAAAATAGGAAAAAGATTCTAAAACGTAGGTAAGAAATACATTAGCATATTTAAACTTCTATAAAAAGATGCATAAAAATAAGCACTTTGATAATCCATAGGGGTATTGAAAGGGTTATCTTATCATCTTCCTTTGATTAAAGGATGTCATCCATGATGGTTCTTTCTTTCCCCCACAATAACCTAGGGTTGACAGACTCACTTGTTTCAGCATGGTTTATCTAAGAACTTGCGCACTGGTGCTTTGTTAATCTTCACTGATCTTACAAATCGTGTATTATGCCATGATAGGCATAATTTATCTCTAGTTATTTGAGTGTTTATATTTGTCCATTATATACGCTTGTGTTATCCAAATCATGTCTTCTTTCACTAAGTGCATCTTTGTTGGTAGGAGATGTGATTTCACGTGTTGAGCTCATAATGAGAAGAGTAATAGGATGGTTCACGAAATGTGAGACAGATCAATGAGAAAGAGAAAAGTATTGGAATGGAGAACGTGTTGAAACTAATAAGAAAATAAGGGCTTTAGTTACTTAACCATTTATATTTGTTCATTATATACTCCTATGTAATCTAAATCGTATCGTCCATCACCAAGTGCATCTTTGGTGATAGTATTTGTGATTTCATGTCTTAAGATCATAATGAGAAGAGTAATAGGGTGATTTACGAAATCTGAGACAGGTCAATAAGAAAAAAAAGAGTATTGGAATAGAAAGGATGTTGAAATTGATAAGAAAATTAGTGCAACGAAAGCATGATTTCAATTGTCAACAATATGCAACGAATATTACTATGAATATTTTTCAATTATTATCATGTTCTGTATACTTTTCTTTCAATATATGACTTTGTCGATATGCGACTAATATATTTCTATTACATTTTCATACAAAATTTATGATTTTCTTCTTCTAGGCATTTTTTCATGATGTATTAGCTATTAAAATGTTAATTTTCATAAAATTTGTGACATTTTGAGCATTTTTGAGTAATTTTCCCAAAATTCACCGATATCAGTGATATATTCCTGATATATCCCTTTTTTGACTTGTCGATATTATATCAATATTTAAAACCTTGGTGATAGGGATGAGGGTCTCGTGGATGGTCCAGTTGCCCTTGCGGTACTCATGTGCTAGTGGGGAGTAGAACGCGGAGGAGGGGTTGTGAGTGACGCTAAAGGAAGGGAGGGAAGATGGAGGAGGGGGTATTGGACGTGGGTGGTGGTGGTGGAGGGTGGGGAAGGGGGCAATGAGAAGTGGCCGGCATTATTGAAGGAGGTGGGGGGAGGTGGGAGGAGAAGAGATCGGAAGAGAGGGAGGAGGAGAGAATCAAAAGAAAGGGAATGGAAGAGGACAAGGACGAGGTAGGAATCAAAGGATGAGGGGGAGGAAGGAGGCAAAGAACTTGAAAAAAGATAATAAAAGTTCTATGTAAAAGTTTCTTTATGTTTTAGTCCTCAAAGTTTATATGGGCATCCAAACAAGCATATGAATATTTATGGGAGTATATATGTATATACAAAAATAGTGGGGATATATATATATATATATATATATATATATATATATATATATATATATATATATCTTTTCCAAAGTCGATAAGGGCATATATATAAAAATTCCTTTAATTTAAAAGGTGTAAACGAAGTAGGAAATAAGACCACCGTTTAGATTAAAAAAGAAAATAAAAAATAGATAGAATTGGAAAATTGAAGTGAAAAAATGGATGTTTGGAAGATTCTACTTGGTTCTTGATTCTACAAATTGTTTGAATCGATTTTCAGTTTGGTTACTAATTCTATAGTTCAAAGAATCATTTTGAATCAAATTGAAGTGGTTTATATGCATGGATGTTGGTATGGAAATGCATTTTGCAACACAAAATGAACTTACGTTGCAAAAAGAACACGTGACCGCTTGCTCTCCTCAAATCATAGGCTTGGTGGGTCCTATTCCATCGCTCACACCCCCTTTCCTCCCTAAATCAAATACTAGTGATTTTTGCATTTGAGTTAAATATCATTGGTGATTTTTGCATTTGAATCAAATATTAATAATAATTTTTGAAATATTACCAATGATTTTTAGTTCTGGAATAAATTTTACCAATGATATTTCAAATATCATCAATGATTTTTAGTTATAGCTGATAATCATTGATGATTTCTAGATCTTTGGTAAGTGGTGGGTCCCACCACATGTATTGTAAGGAACACGTGACCTTTCACATGACAATGACAGCTATCATTAGTGATATTTGAATCCACCGATGAATTCTACTAGTGGGTCTCACTTAGGTAAAGGAAATGCATGTGTCCAAGGGAGACATGTGGTATGATCCTGCTTATGTATTACATTTTATGTTGTAAAATATGTTTCTTTACATTTTGCATAAATAGCAATGACCAGATGCGAATGCAAGCAGACTAGTGATTCAGGACCGTGTTCAAACATAAGCGAGGAGGGTAAAAATGTTTGGAAATATTCAAGGTATACATTTCTATCTTCTATGTTTTTTAGAGAACCTTGACTGTCATGGTGGTGAGGTAGGGCACTGGAATTCATGAGAAGACAATTTCCCTTGAGATCCTCGTCTCCACCATTTAACCTCATGATGGGAGAAGAATGCAAAGTCTGGAATGGTCATGGCGAAACGAATGAGGTCCCTGTTGCCAGCACTGGCGATGATAATCGCATCATAGGGGAAGAGGCCAGAGTATGTTTTAGTGCTTTCGAAAACGAGGATATTGCTTTTGTTGGCACCATCGGTGAGATTGAGGCGAGAATACATCCAATAAGAAGGATTGAGCATGAGCAACATATGGGGCTGAGGACTTTGAATCAAGCCGAAGAGTAACTGTACCTCCCACAAGAAGGGCCTGATCATTTAGGAAGCGACGTGGATAAGGAAGACACTAAATTTGTAGAGCAGCAAAAAGTCCCACCAGAAGATGGTAGATCTGCTAAAGGTACCATACCCTTGCCTGAGGATTCATCTCAAAACCTTTCACCCAATCAAAGCAAACCAGGTATGATGCAATGGTGTTTTTATTTCTACCATGAATAGAGGTGGAGATTATTTATTACATCTATTTCTTTGTTAGAGAGGGTAACAACATCTAACCAAAGTTTGCCTAGTTTATGATAACATGTTCTTTGTTAATTGAAAGATTGTTCCCCATAAATTTTATCCTCGAGTTGTGATTTTCATATGGTCAAGTAATACAATATGGTTGTTACTGATCATGGCATGGACACTCCAAAAGAAATTCATTTTGTTAATGATAAGGAGATTCAACATCAAGGAGAGGAAATACATCAAGGAAAGGGACAGAAAGTACAAGAGGCAAATACTAATTTAAATATTAAGAGGAAGAAATGAAAGAAGGAGAAGAAGAATAAGAGGAAGGGAGTGAGTACAATTGAAGAAGAGAGCAAAAAGAGAGAGGACCTCCATGACAAAGAGAGAGGACAAAAAGAGAAGAGAAGCAAAGAAGAAAAGAGAAAGAAAAGGGCAACTGAGGAGAAAGAGGAACAGATCCAATAAGGAGATAAGAGAAGGAAAAAGACTCACAAGCATGCTATGTCAGTAGAGGTGGGAGAGGAGAGTGGAGCTAGGAGGATAACTCATGTGTAGAAAGCAAGTGTTGGGAGCACCTCCTCTAGCAGAGGGAGATCCAAACCTTCTCACTTAGGCCTAGTTTGGTAGGAGGGATAACCCGTCAAAATAGAGGTTAACCTAGTTTGGTGTGAAGGATATTTTGACTCAAATTAAGAGGACTTAACCCAGGATAAGTTATTCTGGGGTTGATTTGGGATAAGGTATTTTGTGGGTTATACCATGTTCTTTCACAGGCTAACCTATCCTACCTACAAGCACATGTTAGAATCAAAACCCAACTTTACCCTCACCTCTCCCTCAACCCTTCCCGAGCACCATGTCCCTTACGTCTCTCTCAACCCTTCCCGAGCACCACGCGATGGCCTTCCCAAGCACCATGTCCTTCACTTCTTCCTCAACTCTTCCCAAGCACCACGCGATGGCCTTCCCAAGGTCCCCCACCTCTCCCTCAACCCTTCCTGAGCACCACTAGATGGCCTTCTCAACACCCCTCACCTCTCCCTCAACCCTTCCCGAGCACCATGCGATGATCTTCTTGACACCCCTCACCTCTCCCTTAACCCTTCCCGAGCACCATGTCCAACACAATGGTCTTCCCGAGCCATTGTTGGGCTTCCCATCAAGGTCCCCATCTTGAATGCTCGATTGCTAGGTGGCTGGGGCTCTTGTCTCCTTGTTATGAAGGACTGTTGGTGTCATCACTCTATAATGGGGGGCAAGGGAAGCTCTCACCTTCCAAGTATTCATCTTGCCCGATGCGGTAGGTTTTATTTTTATTTTTTTTAACTTTATGAGCTTCACTCTTTGACAAAGAATTTGGGTTTTTTCCCTTGGGGTAGGGCCTCAGTTGGTGGTATCCTTTGCCTCAAGTGTGCTATCGCGTCTCTGTTTGTCATACGAGTGGGAGGTGCTCTTTCACTCAAAACAATTTTGTGCTTTGTGGCATTTGATTGATGGGGGATGGATCCTCTATTTGAATGGGAAAAAAGATAAACCATTAGGGGGATGTGTGGCACAGGGGATGCCTAGTGTCTACATAGATGATAGTAAGCAATATGCAAATTTCAATGCTACCAGACAACTACGCAATTGAAATATGTGAAGTACTTTCCAAATTAAGTTACTTAAACCTCTACATATGCTAACTTTAGATTATTTTGTTTATCACTTGCTAGAATGATGTTTAATGATTAAATTCAATGTATCTCCTGTTTTGTTTTGTTATGGTTATTGTAAGATTTTTTGTTCCTACATAAAGTCTTCATAACCATAGAATTGTACACTAGTCTAATTTGCTTATGTCTTGAATTTAGTAAAGTTTGTTGATAACTTGCAAGAAGAATATATGGAAGCTTTTCAATTTCATGGTGGTATTTTTAAGAGTGATATGGATTATGATGTGTTTGGATGGATCCTCTATTTTGAATGGAAAAAAAGATAAACCATAGCGGAGATGTGTGGAATAAGGGATGCCTGGTGTCTGCATAGACACTAGTAAGCAAAATGCAAATTTCAATGCTGCTAGATGGCTACTCAACTGAAATATGTGGGGAAGTACTTTCCAAATTAATTTACTTAAATCTCTGAATATGCTAACTTTGGACTATTTTGTTAATCACTTGCTGGAATGATGCTTAATGGTTCAATTGAATGTATCTCCTATTTTGTTTTGTTTGTGGTTGCTGAAAGATCTTTTGCTCATACATCAAGTCTTCAGAACCACAGAATTATACGTTAGTCTATGTTGAGAGAATATTTCACTTGTCTTATATTTGTTATGTTCCTTAGTCCTTGTTTGCATTTTTTTTATTCCTATAAGGGCACTCTTTGTAATTTACCCAAAGGGATCTTCTTATTAAGAGTCCCTAGGGTTTTGGAATATGACAAGTTCTTTCGTTTCCCAACAAGGTATTAGAGCAGTGATCCTAGACCAATGCTCGAGTACCCCACCAAAAACCCTAGCCGCCAAGCCTTCCACCAAAAACTCGTTTTGTTTGGTGCAGCAAGGAGGCCATTGGTAGCAAGGGTGCCACCTGCCTCATCGCTGGTAGTAGTTATGCTACCGGTGGCTAAAGGGGCCACGAACGATGGCCAGCTCAGCTTGAGCGTCGCCCAACACATCCCCCTGAGCATCGCCTGGGGCTCTTATGCCTGAGCATCCCCTCTAAGCGTTGCCCTGTCACCACTAGCCATGAGCACCACCCTATCACCACCAACCATAAGCGTCGCCCTTAAGCGCCACCCAACACCCCCCCTGAGCACTTCCTATGCCTCCTCTGCTTGACTGGAGCCACCGTTGGTGTCCTAGCGCCTCCTAGCGCCGCTGCTGCCATCGCCTCTGCGCTCTTGCTGCGCAATGCCGCTACAGACTACCTAGCGCTCTGATGTGTTGCTGCTGAGGGTTAAACCAGTGCCTAGTGGTGGCACACCTGCTACGGGAGTCTACAGTGGTGCAAGTCTGTTACGACCCGATCCCAGGTCCCTACAGGACCCGAGACCGGCCCGCCTCGACTAATCTCAAGACCTAGTCGTCCAACGAGAAATAACCAAAAGCAGGAAATATTTCACAACCACACATGCAATGTAACTAAGCAGAAGAAAATCAAGAGACAGTAAAAGAACAGAGCGAACAGTCTTACAATATTACAGGCCATCACAACTACGACAGAGGAAGGTACAGCGGATAAGTAACTGAAACGGTATTACATAGAACAAAAAAAACTCACTACTATAACAAAAGCTAGGGAAACAGTAAAAAAACGCAGCTAAGGTTGGGCTTGACTGGGTCCAGGTCCCTCTGCAGTTGGTGGCGCTGGCTGGTCGACTCTCTGACCTGGACAAGGTTATAAAATTTTCGGAGTCAACGAACGCTGAGTAGAGTGGTAATTCAGCATTTATATGTAATTAAGATAAGCAATTAATTAATGCAATTAAGTAACTATCCATTTTCATTTAGCTCAACCAAGTAGTTCTAATTTGTTGCTCCTTTATTCACCTAATCATTTCTTGATCTGGCCTGTTCCTCACGGGAACGATCTTGATTGCAATCTTTTCCATGATGTAGGATGTGCATGTGGTGTTCTCCTGGCCGGGAGAGTCTCCCATGAAAATTGTACACCCAGTCAACCACCCTGAGGTCACGGTCGCAACATAGTGGTGACTACGACATGCGTGATAAGCGCGCAGGTAGTTATCCCGCACTGGCATGCGGTTAGTCATTTCCATTAGCGGGTATGCCCAAAGTACAGCATAGGGCCTTGCCCTCTCAGAACAGAATAGGGGTCTTGCCCCTCTACAGCCCACATACCCTCATCCGACTATCCCGGTTTGCCCAATGGGCCTAACAAGAGTTGGTGTAGGGTGGCTAATCCTAACCCCGGGCCCCGTGGGGCGGCTAGCTCCCTCCCTACATTAAGTAGCACAGCCCGATACCACGTACATGAGGGTCGAACAGGAGTTAGTGTAGAGTGACTAGTCCTAACCCCGGGTCTCAACCCAAGGGGCGGCTAGCTCCCCTCTACACTAAAAGACAACAGCTCTCCTTGGTATCGCGTACACAAGGACCAGCTCACTTCCCATCTACAGGAGTTCTTTTCCTAATTCCTCGTAGGATTCATGCTGGTATTTCTTTCATTTCAATTTCCAATATTCCGATCTCTACATTCACATTACCGGTTTCATTCTTAAAACAAACAGCTTGTGATCTACTAACTGAGAAAGCATCGCATCAATAAACCAATACATTTGCTAGCACTTAGAGTTCTACATGCATCTCAAGTAAACAGTGCAGCTTAACCATACTCATTGTTCCTACCCTAGGGTTCATTCTCATCCTAGGGTTCATTCAAGTTATTCTAAACATGTAGTTTATTTATTTAAATCATAATATTGATGTAAACCACTCTACCAAAAAACACGGGAGGAATGGGGGCTTGGATCGCAGATCCCGTCGCCTCCATGGGTCCCACGTACTCGACTGTTTGGAGACCTATACAATTGACCAACCACATCAAACGAGTCCAAAACCGTATACAAGTGACACTAACTCGTAGAGAAACTCAAGCGAAAAACAATGGTACTTCGTTTGCGGAAATCCGATTCCGTTTGGGCCTTGAACGGGCCAAAACCACGCATATTGTCCAAAATCAGATGTCTGGGACTAGTCCCAGACATCTTAAAAGACGTCAGTACCCACCCTGGGTTTCCTGCGGCTTCCTCGGACGTTTGGATCCTTCCACGATCGTTTGAGGAAAGTTCCAGACATCGGACTCTCCTTCCAGTCGTCTAGAAGAACGATCAGACGTCTAGCAATGTACTCATACGTCCAAAAGTGCCTCAACGGGCGCATCGTGCACCTTTCCAATGCTCTGCCCCTGCGTACACATGCATAGAGCTAAAAATGGCTAAACACACCCCTGTAGTACGGCCTGCATGGCCGAAAACCATGCAGAAGCACGTACCTTGGCACTACGTGTGCTTTCAGATGTCCAGCTTCAGCTCTGGATGTCCCCCTGCTACTCCAGACATCTGGGATGTGCTCCAGACGTCTAATACTGGAAAATATCCAGTATGCAGAACTTCCGCGAGCCTTCTCCTTCATGCGGACCCCTCCACACCGCCCAGAGCTACTACACCAGTAGCTTCAGGAGGTCGCGAAGCTCACCTTCGCGAGCTCCTCCTCTCACGTGTCCTCGACTCCTCCCGCACAAGCTCCTCTGAGCTCCCATGGTTCCCTCGCAAGCTCCTCCCCTCAAGCTCCTCCCACACTCTCGCTCCCCTCTCCTCCTCTTCAGTGTCCCGGCTCTCCCCTTCTCCACTCGCCGCGCTAGTGGCTGGGAGGAAGGTGGCGGCTAGCAGGAGGGAAAGATGGAGGTGGTGGTTGGTGGAGATGGGGAGAGTGGCATGGGTGTGGGGTTTAAATAGGAAAGGGTTAGGGTTTGGGGTGAGGAGAGAGGAGGTGTGCGTGCACGGGAAAAGGGAAAAAGGGTACGGTTCTTCTACTTTCAGACATCTGACCCTCTATCCAGACGTCTGGATAGACGTCTAATGGCTAATCCAGATGTCTTAACCAACCCAATGGCAGCGGGTCATTTCAAAGTCCTTCATGATGATTTGATTTACTATTTTCAGATTTGTTAGTTGATGCTTTGACACCTAGTTGTGAAGTTTTTTCCTCTGATTTTCCCACAAATTGGATATCCATGGATGAGAACAAAGATACTGCTATTGGTGACTCGATGGGGAAGTCATCTACTTCGAGCGCATCCCCTCATATGCAAGGGACTTCCATCAAGTTAGATAGAACTAATTTTCTCTTATGGTCTACTTCCTATTCACGATTTGTAGGGTCTCATCTCAAGAAGTACATCTTGTTGAAAGATGAATCCTAGGAAAGCGCAAAGATAGAAGATTAGGAGGCTAATAACGATTGGGTGGCTACTTGCATGCTAAATAGCATGAAGGAGCATATTGCTAAATAGGTCATGTCCCACTCTTTAGCCAAGTAAATGTGGGAGGTACTGCATGAGATTCATTCTCAAAAGGATAACATTACTTGACCATACAGAGTCAGACGATATTCACAATTTCAAGAAAGAAACCATGATGTTGGCTGAGTGCTATGGTATAATGAAAAATCTATGGGATGAACATGATGCTTATTAGCCTATTACTGCAGATGACAATGTTATAGCCAAGCAGAGGGAAGCTATTCGGTTGGTCCAGTTCTTGGCTACTTTGGGTCCAAAATACCCGGCAGTCAAGGATCAGTTGATGATATGTGAGGAGGTACCCACTCCTGCATAGAATTATGCTCGCTTGTCACGACTAGAAATCTCTAAACATGTTCCCAGTGCGAATTCCTTTACCATGGCATCTGTTGGTTGTAGTCGCTCTTGAGGAGATTATGGTGGGCGTGGTGCCCGTGGTCGAGGTAACTTCAAAGGAGGGCATGGACGTGGTCAGAAAGGGAACTTTTTCTGTGAGCATTGTCATAGACAAGGCCATACTCTTAATAAATGTTGGATCAGGCATGACTATCCACAGGGCCAAGGACCTAGAGCCAATTAGGTTGCTGCTGACGAAGAAAATGCGAAGTACCAAGTAGATGACGAACAAGTGACCATGTCTAGGGCTAACTGTGATAGGCTGGTGATATCACGAACCACTACTACAGCAGGAGCGTTGCTTCTACTATTATAGGTACAATTGCATTATCTATTAGGTCCTATGCTCCAACACGGATTGCAGATTCAGGTGCTTCCTCCCACATTACCGGTGGTGCTTCCTCCCACATTACTGATGATGCTACACTTCTTTCTTCTCTTCGATCTCTAGCCAACCCCTTTCAGGTTAGGGTGGCAGATGGTGGGTTATTGCCGGCTACTGGTCTTTGAGATGTCAATTTGTCCTCCTCTCTTGCTTTATCTAATGTTATGTATGCACCTCGATTTGCTTTGAATTTGATGTCAATTAGTCAAATTACTAAGGACATGGGATGTAGAGCTATTTTTCATGTCAAATTCACTAAGCTGCTCATTCAGAAAAGACCAGAGTACCTGAGTTCTAAGCTGAGCCTATCCGATGTCTACGCTCCAGTCTTAGGGGGAGTGTTGAGAGAATATTTCACTTGTCTTATATTTGTTATGTTCTTTAGTCCTTATTTGCATTTTTGTTATTCTTATAGGGACACTCTTTGTAATTTACCTAAAGGGCTTCTCTATATGAGAGTCCCTAGGGTTTTGGAATAAGACAAGTTCTCTCATTTCCCAATAGTCTAATTTGCTTATGTCTTGAATTTAGGAAAGTTTGTTGATAACTTGTAAGAGGAATATATGGAAGCTTTTAAGTTTCATGGTGGTATTTTTCAAAGTGATATGGATTATGATGCATTTGGATGGATCCTCTGTTTGAATGGAAAAAAAGATGAACCATGGGGGGGATGTGTGGCATAGGGGATCCCTGGCGGTCTCTTTTTAATCTTGGAATGGTTTGGGGCTTCAAATACAACCATTCCTTCTAGATGCAAGTTTCCCTAATAAAAAACATAAGAAGAAGAAAAGGAAAAAGAATCCAAGTTTCCTTATCCCACTTATATGAAACTTTCTGCAAAACCCAATCAATGGCTGTACAAAAATATCAGTCAAATGGATCCTTTGTTTGAATGGGGGAAAAAAACCATAAAGGATAATGGATCCATAAGAGGAAGGTATAGGAGAGTGACTTTGTTGACTATTCAATTTCGGACATTTTTAATGATGGAAATGTCTGGATTAGGTGGAATTAAAGGGATGTAGACCTTTTTCTTTGGGGAGGGGTGCCCCTGAGGAGGAATCCTTCTAAGGTAGCATTTACTTATTCTGTATATTTTGAAATGTTAACTGATGTGTTCCATTAGAAGTGGTTATTTGGTTCATGCACATGTACATTTGTTTGATATATCCTAGTCCTTTCTAAGGAAACAACAAATTTAGATAACCATCCTCTTTCCTTTTAATATATATTAGCAAAAATTCTAGTAGAGTTTTCAACATGCAAATAGAAGTTTAATCTATTAGTAAAAATTCCAATCAAAATTCCAATCTCTTGTGGGTATTATAAATATTTGAAAGAGGTTAGAATAAAATAATGAAATCTATGTTGACAAAAATTGACTAACTAAAACTTATATTTCACTTATGAAAAGTGATTCAATAATTTTGGATAATTAAATCTTGGCTATTTAGAAAGCAATAAACATGTCATTATAGTGAGGAATTAAAAGATAATATATCACTTAGTTTATTAGATTAAAGGAATAAAGTGAACTCTATTTATTTCATGATAAAATAAATTATGAATACACTGTATGGTTGAAAGCTTGTATAGGAAAGTTTGGTAATTGACGGGTATTTTTATATTAAGGAATGTTTTGATATGATGATTTTGAAATTTAAAATGATATCTAATAATGATAGCTTAGCTAAGGTTGTAGGTGGATCAGAGAGTAGGCTAGCTTCCTTGTGACTCTATGACAGGCTAATGGGCTAACTAGGTAGCTAGGTAGAGGTATACGGCACTACTAGAAAATTGCTTATTGGCAATGTATATTTCACGATGGGTGCGACACCGTCGTGAATAGTAACTATTCACGACGGTTAAACATGTAACTACTGCAAACTTGAGGCACTACCGCTTTTCCTGATTTGGAGAGGAATTTTCTTACTCGTTTTGAGACGATTTGTATAACCGTTGTTAGCGAAGTATTCAGTCATTGAGACTATTATATCCTCAGCAATGTGGCGAGGCATCATCGAGACTAGAGACTTCACATGAAAAGAGTGGTAAAACAAAAATTTTCATTTCTTTCATATATACATTTCAATAAAAGTATTTATCTTCTTCTTTGTTATTTAGTATTTTACGAATATGTCATATGAGGAGGCCTTGAGGAATATATCTCCTTCCATACTGCCAGAGGTATGGAAGGATTGTTGTACCATTGGAAGAAGCCTGAGACGAGGTAATTAAATAATTGTTACGCTTTAAAATTTAATTATGATTGCATTTAATTGTTTACTAATATAAATATATATATGTATTTTCTACAAGATCATGCGAAGAAGAATAAGGCCAACAGGACCAAAGCTCCACCGCAGACTCATATCTTGGGTCAAATGAGTATTGATAAGCTCAAGACAATATATGTAAGTATTCTTATTTATTTATATTTATAATTAACATGTAACTTCAAGTTATTAACTATCTTTTATATTTACTTAATTGTAAACGAGTACACATGACAGTACCTAGTTAGATCGTCTTGAAGTCTATGAGATCACTCATAGCAAGGTTACAAACGATGGCGAGCGCACATGGATTCACGAGACCTACTAAGCGAATCATGTAAGTTACTTCTTTTTAATTATTTAAATTTAACTTCCAATTCAGTCGTACTTATTACTTACATAAAAATGTAATTAGGGAGAAATGTACAACTTGGTCCATCCTCCTTCGCCTACAGACGAGAACTCTGCAACCCAGCAGCCTCCTATGACACCTGAGGACCCTTTTAGGACAGTAATGCCTCTGGAAGATGGTGGATTTGTTCGCAGCGGAGGTAGAAGCCAGATGCTCACCAGTTGGTACGGATGGAAGGGATCGTTTGGCCTGTCTTCTGCTGAGGTGGAGTAGCTAAGGTTGCAAGTATAGCAGACTTAGAGGTAGCTAACTAATGTGATTGGAAGGTTGCAAGATACTAGAAAGGAGATCTGCTAGCAGAGACAGGATTTCAAGGAGCAGATAGTGCAACAGTAGGCGCAGTGGGCGGAGATGATGGTCATACTTCGAGGGTAGGTGGACCTGATCACAGTACCTTCCATTATCCTACACGTCGTGGGCCAGATGACGATTTTGGTGTAGGAGGTGCTGGTCATGGTGTTGGTGTGGAAGTTTAGTTCGCACCTTTTTTTATATTTTTTACTTTTATCCATGTACTTTAACTCTTTTGTAAACATTTTCTAAGTTACTTTTTTAGTAATGTTTATTTTCTATTATATTGGTTATGTTGGTTGTTATAGTGGTTATGTTGAATGTTACCTATTATCGCTTTCTATAAAATCTAATCTAATTTAAAAAAAAAAGAATTATCATTGACGATGGTTATCTAATATTCGTTACAAATACATATTGGTGACGGTTATCTAGATAACCGTCACCAATATGTATTTGTAACGAATATTAGATAACCGTCGCTAATGTTCCAAATAGCCCCACCACTTTTCTAAAGCCTACTTTTCGCGATGTTTATTCAACCGTTGTGAAATCATATTTGAGATGGGTTTACAATAATCGTCATCAATAATACTTTAGAGAGAGTAATATAATAACCGTCACCATAGTGTTTTAAAGATGATTGTGAAATGTTGCAAAATAGAGCCAATCACGACAATCGATTTGGTACAATTAGAGACGAACACGATTGTTAACCGTCGCTAAAGGGCATTTGCTTCGCATCTTTTCGCGATGCCAAATGGAGACGGTTATTTCACTTTGGGTGATGAATTTCAACCGTCGCCAAAAGGGTTTTGTCTTGTAGTGCGGGTTAGTGTATATATATAATATTTGGTTGGATACGTAACCAAGTTGTGGAGAGGGCTATCTATGAGCCAGTGTAGGTCGTGTCTACGCTTATAGCTCATGGTATGCAGCTGCTACACTACCTACGTAAGGACCTCGAGGTGATACAAAGGGATGTAGTGCGAATGTAGAGTTTCGTCTCGGCCAAGAGGACACCCTGTAGATTCCTACTTCTCGAAAAACTGCAATGAGATCACCTTGTGCCTTCCGAGGAATTGATAAGGAACAAATGTAACTGCAATATCGAAGGTCATGCACGGTTGAGGAAAGTTAACTAATAAGAAATAATGTAAATAACAAATTTGTACCCTTCTTTTCTTCTTTTTTTTGTGGTCATTTTGTTCTGCCACTTTTCTTGCACTATTCTAGTCAGTGTTTGCTAACGACTACCTTGGACTCCGTTCTTAGGTACCATTGAGTAGTCAAGAGCAACTACGCACAGAGTGACATGTACAGGACCCGATTTAATTCTCGTAGACAATCTATGACCTCTAGAGTTCTTATCATTTATTCTCTTTCTTATTTTTGTGGTTATGTAGTAGACAATCTTCTAATACCTGTTTCTTTTTGTCATTAGACTTATGGTTATAATTACTATGGACATCATTCATGATATATATTTTTTTATCTCTATGCAGTATAATTAGTTTGTTTGGATATGCTTATATTTTATGATTATGTGCTAAGTGAATGTGATCCTGTTTTGGGTTGATTTTTGTACTCAACGACCCGCATTCCATCATCCTGATTTGCCTGGTGAGGTTCATGTCATCACAGACTAAAACATAGATTTAATGGTTTGTCTTACTTTGGCATGCTTTCTGTGTTATTGACATCAATTAATGGTTTGTCTGATTTGGTGACAAGTGATCTTTTTTACAAGTATGTTCACGAGTGCAAGTTATATTGTTGTAGAAAATAGATGTGAGTTGATAAGAGAACATTTTTTTGGGTTTTTGTTCCTCCTTTAGATGATTGATGGTTGTTTAGATTTTCACTACAGGATTATGCCAAATCGGGTAATTGGCGAATCTAGTTGTGGGTGGGTGCCAGATGGGATTTTTCCATCCAATTCTATCATGTGTCTTGAGTTTTTACGAGACTGACTATTCACAGTCGATCATATAACTTGTATTTGGATTGTGTCTTTTGCATGCTTAGTTGATGGGAAAACACCAATTAGAGCATTAATAATTTTAATTTTGATAACATCCTGATCATTAATTTGTTCTAGTGTATTCCAGACAAAGCAGATCCCTCTTGACCTAGGTTCACCCTAATTTGGAGTGCTTTGGGAAATTTCAGGTGTTTAAGTTATTACCAACATAAAGAGGACCAACATGGAGATCTCTGATGCCTCGAGTTATTTTGGTCATTGGTGTACAACTACCTTACATAGTTAATTAGTCGTTGTTAAGTTATAATATAGCGAGCATGGTAATCAACAAATTTTATAAATTTATACTAGTTAAGTCCTAGTTGTTCGCTGAGCAGCTAAATTAAGCATAACATTCACCAATTATTCTTAATTTAATTTTTATTCTTAATATAATAATTAACTAATTAATTTAAACTTAACTTATAACTATAACACTTATATAACTTATTTAGATTATACAATTACTAACTACGTAATTAACTACTTAATTAGCTATAATGTGTTAACCACATGAATAATTGTATAGAAATGAACATTAATACATGGCAATCATTCCATAAACAAAAGAGAAATATTTGCATTGAATTATAAAAAGAAAATTACAAAAGAAAGTTGGTTTAGGACAACACATGAAATTCACATTTATTAACAATTAAGGCCAATTTTCATTAACTACTTAGGCTATTTAAAGCCTTCAAATTCATGCACAAGGCCTTCATAGCGCACAGTTCACATATTTAACTAAGTGTTGATTCTCAACACTTAACCTCAAAAAGGATCAGGAACATATGGCTCTTCATAGGATCAATGGCTCAAAGAACCAAATTAGTATCATTACTAGACCATGTGTTACCATCGTATCCTTTCACTTGACGCTCAGAGGTCTCTCTCTTAGAGCCACATCAATGGTTAATGTATCACGCAAGAGCACCTGCAGCACGTGCATGCTTGCGTCGTTGTCGACTGAACAACATACGTGGCAATTCTTGAAGTAGCACTTCAGCGGCTCCTCAATACTCAAGGTGGGACTACAAGTGCCCCCTCTGTTCTGTACTTCAGTGAGAATAATGTTCCAACTCTAATTCCATCTCTAGATCTCTATAAATACAAACCAACTCTTCACCTGTAAACATTCTAGATCTTTAGAGCTAAGATAGCTCTCTTGATTGCTTCCATCTATTGTTTGATTAAGTCACTAAGCTGCTCCAAATCAAGCTCCAAAGTTGACTGTCCACCATAGTTCTCCAGCAGTAGTTACTGCTTCAAATACCTGCAGTGCCTATTCAAACCGTAATCTCTCTCTCTTCAATCCTACAGAGTACACTTAGTGCCTAAAGTACATTCTACATCATCTGGAGGTGAAAAGAAGGTAGAAGAAAACTTCAGAAGCTTAGGAAGCTTCATTAGCTTCCACTGCTCGATAGAACAAACAAATTAAGATCCAATTATGACCAATCAGTAGTTTAGAACCTCTAGATCAATTTTAGATAACTTCAAATGATTAAACCTAATCATTCTAAGCTAAAATTGACCTTGAATTTCATCTGGAGCTCTATGAAGCTCATTATTATTCAGATTGAACCGGTGTTGCAATGGAGGGGCGACGGCGGCGGGGGTGGTGGGGTTGATGATGGTTGGCAGACTTGGAGGTCTAGAAGTTGGTGTAGAAGGAATGCGGAGAGGGAAGCCTATCGTGTACCCTCAAAGATGGTGGGACCAGAGGGCGCTAAAGGGAGGTGGAGGAGAAAGAACGGCGATATCGTCTGCTATCGATGTAGAAAACGGGGACACATGGCGGCCATCTGTAGGGCTCCGATTCTGTGTCTTGCCTGCGGTGGTTTAGGGCACAGGAGGGATACATGTCAAAGAGGGAAGCCAACAAAGTACGGGGATGACAGAAAGCCCCATACCCAGAGTCGGGACAAAAGTAGCCCACCACCCCCACCAGCAGCTTTCGACCAGGTGATGGACATGGAGATGCCGATCATTGAGGATGTAGTGGCCGCTGAACTGGTGCTGCGAGGAGCTTTGATTGGAGAAATCATGATGGGATCTACCAACTACGAGCAAATTTGTCATCTGGTGGGTTCCTTATCCCTTTCCTCTCCTGGACGGAAGATCTCTATGTTAGGTAGATCGAGGTTTGTTTTATTCGGGTTGTGTATGATAGATGTGGAGAAATTGCGCTTCAGTACTAGTAACTATGATAATCTGACGGTCATGTGGAGATTGGTGTCGCCATTCGACGGGGCTTCTCAAGAAAGACCTCCTCAAAGGGCAGAGACTAGAAGAGGGAAACTTGTGATCCGAGGCCTGCCGCTGCATCTGAGGACGCCGGGTATAGTGGAGAGGCTGCTAGCAGGTTTTGCAGCCCTGGATGAAAATGTCGAGGTGGGGCTACAGGAAAGTGATGGCATATTGGTTGTAGTGGATATCAACATGGCAAGAGGGGGACCGGTGCCGGAGAAGTTAATACTTCGGTACAGGGGGAGCTCTTGGTTGCTGAGACTGAAAGTCTCCTTTGAAGTGGTAACTATTACCAAGCAAAAGGATGGCAGATCTTTTGCGGCGGTTGTGAAGGGAGGAAAGGGTTCCCACGACTTTAGAACAGAATTTGAAGAGGCTCTAGAGTCTAAAAAGAGAAAAGAACACCATGTCCATGAGGTCATGGAGGAGTTGGTAGAAGCGGTGGAGCGATCTGACAGGGTGGTGGAGGATGATGCTAACATGAGAGGGGATCATGAAGGTGACAATGCAATGGAAGGTGTGCAGGGAAGGACTCAAGGGGACAGGCAAAAGGAGATGGCAAGGGAGACATCCGCAGACTGTGTTTTGCGAAACCTCAAATTTGGTGTTGGATCATTTACAAGAGAGAAGGCTGTCAGATCTCCATATAAATTAAGAGGATGCACGGTTGGGGGTAAAAAGGTCCAGGATGAGACAACCATTGCAACCATTCTGAAGGTGGACGAGTTGCAAAAGTAGTAGTGGGTGATGACCAAGTGATGGGATGAAGATCCTCACTTGGAATGTGCGTGGGCTACGCGACGGGGTTCGGAAAGCATCGCTGGTGCGCTACCTACGGGAATGGGAGGTGGACTGCGCCTTCTTTCAGGAGACACATCTTGAGCAAGGGGATGCCTCCATGTGGTCCTCCCTGCTGCAGGAAGGCCAGGCAGATGTAAAACAAGTTGCAGCAGTGGGCAGATCAGGAGGCATGGCAATATGGTGGAAACGCTCATGCCTTCAGCTGATAGAGACATGGAGTGAGTCTTTCCAATTGACCTGCAATTTCAGAACTATGTGCAGGGAGCATGATATGTTCCTTACATGCATCTACGGTCCATGTGATTCCAGTCGGAGAGCATTGTTGTGGGAAGAACTAGGGCATGTGGCAGTATGACTGAATGGGAAGCCATGGCTTGTAGGGGGTGATTTTAATTGCACCTTGTCAGAAGGAGATAGGGCGAGCAGAAGGGTGGATCAATCATCGCTTGGCTTCCATCTAGCGATTTCAGATCTTGGTCTAAACGAGTACCCATCTTCTAGAGCAGAATTTACATGGAGGAATGGTAATGGGCAGATGTCAAAGTTGGATCATTTTTTTGGTAATTCCGAGTTGCTGGAGAGATTCCAACTATCGTCAGTTACGGGCCTGGATCAACCATTTTCAGACCACACCCCACTCATGTGGGATTGTGGGGAGAGTTCGTCTTTTGGTACCTACTTTAAATTCAGGAAGTCTTGGTTGAAGGAGGAAGGCTGCAGGGATATGATTGCTCGGTGGTGGAGTTCCAAACGAGTGGAGGGGTCAGCAACTTTCAGACTAGCCACTAAGTTGAGGGAACTGAGATCCCTGCTGAAGGAGTTTAGACGCACGTCTGAAATTGTGAGAGATCAACGACGTACGG
This sequence comes from Thalassia testudinum, assembly GCA_037157565.1. Classification (NCBI taxonomy): domain Eukaryota; kingdom Viridiplantae; phylum Streptophyta; class Magnoliopsida; order Alismatales; family Hydrocharitaceae; genus Thalassia; species Thalassia testudinum. The sequence continues at coordinate 57,174,522 of JAZHRO010000055.1, forward strand.
AGGTGCTAGAGAGGGTGAAATGCCTGGATAATAGAGAGAATTTGGGTCTACTGTCTGAGGAGGAGAGAGGTCAATGAGCCCTACGGCAATCGGTGATGGCGGAGGAGGATTTGAAGAGAGAAATTGACTGGAGGGAGAAGTCCAGACAATTGTGGCTGAAAGAAGGGGATGCGAACATCAAGTTCTTCCACTTCGCAGCCAGCTCTAGGAGGCGTTATAACCTTATTTCGTCGTTGAGAGCTGGAGAGCAGATACTAACTTCTATGAATGACATCCAAAGAGAAGCGATCAGATTTTTTAGGGAGTCTACTAGATCCTCGGGGAAAGGGCAATGGAGGATGGCATCTTCAGATTTGCCAAGAGTGGGAAATGTGGAAGGAGACCAGCTGATAATGCCCATTTCAGAACAAGAGGTGCTTGAAGCCATGCAGAATTTGAATGCCGAAGGATCTCCTAGCCCAGATGGGTTCCAGATCTTCTTTTATAAGGAATTCTGGCCAACAGTTAAACATGATGTCATGGAGGTTATAAGAGAGTTTCAAGGGGGTAACTACAGGTTTGAGAGAATCAATAGATCATATCTCTTCTTTTTACCGAAGAAACCGGGGGCTGAGAGCTTAGTGGAGTTCAGACTGATTGCGTTATCTAACTCCATCTACTTAATTATTAGTAAAACTTTGGCCAATAGACTGAAGAAGGTATTGAAGGAGTTGATCAGCCCTGTTCAGTCCGCTTTTCTCCCAGACAGATCTCTACAGGAATCCTTTGTTATTGCACAGGAGATAGTCATGGGATGGCGCCGAAGGAGATGTAAGGCCTTTATGTGGAAGGTGGACTTCAGAAGGGCTTACGATTTGGTCTCTTGGTCCTACTTGTGGGAAATAATGAAGAGAAGGGGCTTCCCTTGCCTCTGGATTCAATGGATGAAAAGATGCATAACTACTGCATCCTTTTCTCCATTGATCAACAGGAAACCATGTGGTAATTGGATCCAGCCACAATGTGGAGTTCGGCAAGGCTGTTCTTTAGCTCCTTTGATTTTTAATTTGGCTGTGGACACTCTTGCTAGATTTTCTTGTAAACTATCCATGGCAGGAGTGGTGAGAGGGTACTCGATGACAAACTCTTGCGCCTTGGCCCCGATTCTACAATATGCCGACGACATGGTCCTCTTCGTGGAGGGGGGGAAAGAGGAGGTTGGCATATTATACAATATGGTGTCCATATTTGGGGAAATTTCCGGCTTGAAGCTTAATGGTGACAAATCCTCATTGATTTGTTTTGGCATGGAAGGTTGGGAACGGGATGTGATATCTGATAGAGTGCACACGCCAACCACTACGCTTCCTGTGAAGTACTTGGGGCTGCCATTAAGAGACTCAAAGCTGAAAAAAAATGATTGGAATGTTTTGTTTGACAAAATCTCAGCCAAACTGGAAAATTGGAGCGCTCGTTTCCTCTTGAAGGGAGGTAAACTGATCCTCCTTAACATGGTTGTCACGTCTATCCCAGTTTTCTATTTTTCCATGTTCAGAGCACCAAAATCTATTTGAAAGAGACTGGATGTGATACATAAAAGGTTCTTTTGGAAAGGGGCAAAGTGTGATGGGAGGTTTCTCCAACCGGTGAGGTGGCAGCGGATGTGCAGACCCAAGAAAAATGGTGGCTTGGGGATACGTTCATTGCAAGAATTTAATGACCCTTTACTACTGAAATGGGCAATCAAATTGCTTGAGGGGGGCAGCAACACTTGGTCAGATCTGATTTGGGATTCACATGGCTCTTTGCAGGTGGACTAGGCAAGGTTGAATCCACGCAAACCTTCACCTTTCTAGAGTTCAGTTGTCAAGGCTTTGCAGAATAACTGGAATCATTTCCAGCCAGTGGTTGGAGACGGCTCAGGCTTTGCTTTTTGGATTGACGATTGGTCACAGTTGGGCCTGCTGAAGGAGAGGTATCCTCGTGCCTTTGCTGCCACACCAAACAAATCAGCGTCGGTGGCTTCCTGCTGGGATGCAGAACATATGGTGTGGGCTCCTGCTGGCTGCGATGTGTGTAATAGTGCAGAACACGCGAAGAGGTTGACAGAATGATACAAGAGCTAGATGCTTTTGAACCAAAGGGTGGTTTGGACAGATTTCAGTGGTCTGCTGGGAGGTATTCTGCTGCTGAAAGTTTCAAGATCCTGATGCATGAGAGGGTTCCTGCCAATGTGGATGAGAATGTGAACCAGTGCGCATAGATATGGAAGTTACGTATACCCCTCAAAGCCAAGGTTTTCCTGTGGCTATGTCAAAATGAAGGGCTTGTCACGGGGGAATTGCGACAAAGAAGGATGGGTACCCAACCAATGAATTGCCCTCTTTGTACTTTTGATACTGATAATGTGAAGCATCTCTTCTCCTCTTGCTTGGTGACGGACCAAGCTTGGAGGGCTGTCTGTGGATATCCCTTACCCACGTGGGATGGCTTATGGAGAGATTTCCATATGAAAGGACGTCCGCAGTCAGCAATGGCGGCTATGCTTTGGGTTGTGTGGAAATTTAGAAACAAGATAGTGTTCAAAGGGGTATCAATGTGTGTGGGAAATATTGTGAGAGGGTGTGAATCTCTTATTAATGAGTGGAGTAACTCCCTGTAATTACTTAGAGTTGAATTTCTAATGAAAAATTTCCCAGTTTGCTATCATTCTTGATAGCATTCCTTACTTCTTCAAAAAAAAAAAAAAAGATTTAGATTGAACCCAAACTGACTAGATTTGAAATTGAACCAAATTCAACTAAAAATTTCCTAAAATTAGTTTCAAATGATTCCTTATCACTCCCAGAACATAAAGCAATCCTCAAACCTGAGTTTAGCAGCTCTGCACTCTCATGGTGACTCAAGTTTGACTAATCCACTATAAAAGTAGACTTTTAACTCAAGAAGGTGTCAGCTCAAATTAACCATCCTAATCAACTTCAAATCTCATCAGGAACACAATAGACTACTAAAGATCAAGGATTGATCTCTGGGACACTGCTATCCAAGCCCTTCGCCTAAGCATCAAGGTTGGGTTGTTTGACAGCATAACCTACAGATCTGTCAGCTTAACCAAGGCTTGATCTAGACTCTCTAAGTCTTGAGGAAACTCTCTGGCCTATTGCAAATCTCTGAAGGTCTCTAAATCAATCTCCCTAGCTTTGCCGGAACTGAGGAAGATGAAGCTTGGTGGAATGCTTGAGTAAATGAATCAAGAAATTAATGGTTGGATTTTGATCAGTAGATCAAGAATGACCTATCTAAAGCTTCTCAAAGAATTTCAAGCACTGTAGCTCAATGTTGATATCGTCGGAGCTCACCGAAGCATCGATAATATCGGATTTGGATGCCAGACTGCAAAACTCCATGAAACTCGTTAAGAAATAAATCAGAAGATTCTTGAAGATCTTGATTATCTCAATTGATGCGTAAATTAGATAAACAAACTCACAGTGTTCAAAACTACAATATGAGTTCGTTAGATCTTTAGAGTTAGTGAATCACTCAATTGAGTGATTTGAATCACTTAATGAGTGATTACGAAGGTGTGGAATGATGGAATTAGATGGAGAGACTCTCCTGATCTCCGCCATTGATAGCGGAGGTTAGGAGAGGAGGTGGAATTAGGCATTTTACATATAAGTGTTATTAAGCAAAATTAAGAAGGGGAACAGGGCCTTGATGATGTGGTTGTCGAGAGGCGGAGGAAGTCGGGGAGGAAGGAGATGCTCCCATTTGGCCATTGGGAGGTCGTAGGACAACGAGGGAGAATGCTCGCCGGAGCTAGGTCGGAGGAGGCCGAAGGTAGGGTTAGGAAGAGATTTTTGGCCTCAAAACTAGCTGAAAAGAAGTGGAATGCAACAGGGGTTCTTTTATAGGCCATAGGAAGCCCTTCCAAGCTTGGAAAGAAGCTTCTAAGCTTGGAAGGTCACGCACATGTCGGATATCTGAACCTTTGAAAGGTTTGCATGACCTTTTGGGAAAGACGTAGAGCCCAAGGTGCGGCTCAAAAGGACGGCAATTTCACAAGGAATCCCCATATCAATTTTGGGAGAGATTGATTGAGAATTGAGCGAGAAAAACTCACTCGAAACTCAACGGTGGAGGTTGGACTTTCCAAAAATGGCCCAAGGACCTTTTTGTGAAGAAGAAGAAAAAGCTGGGGGGAAATTTGCAAGGAATTCGAAAAGCTAAGGGTCTGAATGAGATAGAGTCTAATTGGACCAAAATACAAAATTGGTCAAGATGATCTCAGATTAGGTCCAAATTTTGGTACAAACCTAATTTGGACCCAAGGAATATGATGGTGAAGTTGGATTTAGGTTTTGACCAATTTTGACTGGGTAAATTTCACAGTTACCTAAATTAGGGCAACTTTCCATCTGAGACTTTGTTTTGGGTCAGGACGGGTTCTGATGGTCAAATTGAAGGTACCAAACCCTAGAGAGTATTTTTCTATGAATTTTAGAGGGTTTGGGTGAATTTTATCCTAACCGGAACCTTAGTTAATTAAGCAGGTCTATTTTTAGAGTTTTAGATGTCATTTAATTCTCAAAATACGCGAAAATCCTTTTCTGTCTGTTCTAACCCACTTGTTAGACTCTTAAGGCCATTTGACCCTTTATCAACCCCTGAGAAAAACCAATGATTGTACTGCAATTGAGATGTGCTGTTAAAACTGCAATTTTACCCCTATTTTCATGTATTTTTCTCAGAATGGATTGTGCAGTGAATTACGGTCTTCTAGCGGTTATGTAGGAGCATTTATTGATGGAAATTGACTAAATAAAGCTAGATTTGGCTAATGATGACGTTATCATCACCTAATAGTGTGAGAACGTGATGAAGGGCTCCAATTGGAGGTGTAACCTACTCTAAGGCTTTGCCATAGACAGCAGAGCTCTTAGGTGAAGGTGGAAGTGGATTAGGCGGAGATGTGATCAAATTAGAGCATAGAGAAGTGGAATGGAATCGCAAAAGAAGGAAGAAGATGATATGAGGGTGATTGAGGTGAAAGGAAGTTCGACAAGTCAGACTTGACTCATTAGAGTCAGAGAAGGTGGTGAGAAGCTTGTGTTGGTGCTAGAGCACCACGATCATTTGTTTTGATGATAATAAAACACGTGTTATTTAACATTTGCAATTTGAGTCCTAGATTTCAGGTCAATTGCAAATGTGGACGTGTTTAGACGGAGTTCGAGCTCGCATCCAGGACGGATTGGAGGAGCTTGACGGAAAACAGAGGAGGTTCGCGTGGAGTGAAAGATTGAAGATGGGAGGAAATGAAGAATAGGATAGATTTCCTTCTTTTGTACTTGTTGTATTTTTCGTTTCTTTTGTTGCTCTTTATTTCCTTAGATATTTCATGTTAAAGAGCCTCAAAGAACCCTAACAGTAGTCCTAGGAACACCGGCACAACCCTAGGATACTTAGGTTTTCTGTAGAATACTTAGAAAACCAATATAGGGTTCAAACAGCACTTCCAGACGTCTAATTCCCAAATCAGACGTCTGATAAAGTATTTTAAGACGTCTGACTGTTGTTTCAGACGTCTGATAACTGTTAGGCTGGACATAGCTAGTTCTGTCTGATGAAATCAGACGTCCAGACCTTAGTCCAGACGTCTTAGAAGACGTCTGATGGACTTGCCAGACGTCCAGATAGTGGACCGTTGGCTAGCTTAACAGACACTGCAGAATATGACCGTTAGAGCCTTATCAGACGTCCTTAGGCCTTTCCAGACGTCTGATAATTGACCGTTTTGCCTCGGCTGACCCAAAATCTCTTCTCAAAGATTTTCTAGCCGTTGCAACGTTTGGAAATCAATTCCCACAGTAAAAGTAGGTTTCCAGACGTCCAGACATAGTGCCAGACGTCCTGTATGTCGTCTGATGGACTTGCACAAAAATCCTGTTTAGATCTGATTCAAGTTAGGAGGAAACCCGCACAGAATCAGACGTCTTAAGGTGGCCTTCCAGACGTCTGATGCCAGAGTTAGACGTCTGATCACCCTGTCAAGTGTAATCATTGTCCTGATTTCGGCCTGATTCTCTTGGGTTTTGTTCCCAACGGCTATAGAACCTTTCCTAAGCCTTCCAAAGCCTTCCTAAGGCCTCTATAAATAGAGGGGAACCTTTGCAACACAAAAACACACTTAGAGACACAAAGACACACCAAGAGAAACACAAGACACACTTAAGCAACATACTTCCACTCTCTTGTGTCCTAGATAGCTCTTGCTCTCCAAGCTTAAGCTCCATTCCCTTGAGAGCATCAAACCTTCGCGCACCCGCTCTCCCACCGTTGTTCACGAGAGCGACATTGCGCCGTTGCGTGGCTCACGCACCCGCGTCATCGTCGACGCACTCCTTGCAAAGGGGAGTTTCCTAAATCCTATAGAAGCTTAGGTTTATTACTTTGTTGGCTCTATAGGTTTGTTGTTTATTTTATCTTTGTCTTTTGGTTGGGTATTCGCTTTGCGAATTCCCGTCTCCTTCGTGGGACAAAATCCTTCTCGTGGAGAGAAGGGGTTGAGGAACGCTACCCTCGTACTTGTAGCGTGGTTGTACTGAGGTTGAATCACCCTCGTTTTAAAGTGATTCGGTTAGTGGATTTGATCAACTAGGTTGATCGGAAAATCATAACTCGAGAGGGTTAGGTGGTGGTTTTCACCCGATTTGGGTTTTCACCTAAAAATCTTTGTGTACTTTGTGTGGTTGTCTATTCTGTGATATTGTTTATATTTATTTTCGCATTTTTTTACGTCACCCCCTCCTTAGTAGGGAACCTTCAGCTTGGACTACTTATGCCTACTTCTAACTAATTTACTCACCTAAACTACACTATAAGATACACCTAAGAAGCTAGGCTATTTACTTGACGAAGGGGGTGAGTGATCTTACCGTTGGCAGGGTGAGAACGAGAAGAAATCAGACTAGGTAAGGGAACAGCTTCGGCCAAGCGAAATGGAAAGATAGAGGACTGTGGGGTGCTCCAACTTCGTTGGCAGGGCGGAGGAGAGGAAGAAATTAGACAGGGTAGGGGAGCAGCTCTAGTCGAGCGAAAAGGAAAGATAGAGGACTGTGGGGCGATCTAACGCCGTTGGCAGGGTAGAGGAGAGGAAGAGGAGGTGAGAGAGGCAGCGTTCCTCGGCGGATGACTCCCAAGAAAGGGTGGAAGTGATGCTGGAGCAAGGAGGAATAGCTTGACGAGCAACCACTGGTTAGAAGAGGGAAGGGGGTCGTTAACCTCCAATCAGAGGTGTCCATGGGTATTTATAAGGTTCGACGGAGGGTAGGGGGGATGTACGTGGTCGGAAAAAGGTCTAGATTCAAGCTAATGGTCGTCGTTGTCTTCGACGATAGTAAGGTTACCATGCTAAAGAATTAGGACTAAAGGCTCTTCTGAGCTGTTGGATGAAAAGAGGTTGTTGGAGTGGAGCCCCACAACCATGGCTAAGAAGGATAAACGTCAGATGGACGGTCTTCTGTGACTCTGGTCACTGGTGAATGTTAGCCATTCGTGGAGAAGAAGAGGGGTAAAGGAAATGTACATAGGGACCTAAACGTAAATAAAGAAAGACTTAGGTGTGATGAAAGGACTCAATTGAAATAAAAGTTAAGAGCTGAAATCCAAACCATGAATTTTAAGGCTTAATTTAAATTATTTATTTTTCAAATTTTTATATATAATTGTAAATAGTGTAAATAATATATTTATCACGTGAGATTGCATTTTTACCTCTTTTAGCTATATTTATTTAAGTACTTAGCATTATTAAGTTAATTAACAAGTTATGTGTTATAAATAATATAAGTTAAATCTAATACTTATATATAGCTAAATGCTTGGATTTAAGTTTCATTTATTAATTAAACATAAATAAATATTTATTAACCCTTAATTTAGTTATTTTAACATATAAATAAGGTCCTTGCTATTATTACTTTAAATATATAATTAACCCTAATATAATGTCATTCACTAGTAATTTAACTAGGAAAACTAGCTAATATTGATGAATTAGGAGCCATGATGAGTTCCTCATCAGTCATGAAAATCCAACAGATTAGAGGGGTAGGAAATGTCTATGTGGATCTGATTTGGCATTGTCAATTTGGAGACAATGGTTAGAATGAATATTTCTCATTACGATGATCAATATAAGCGGTCAGAAGTTTTATGGATGTGCTTGCTTTCATCCTAGAGAAAGGTAAATCTGCAGTCATAGGTTAAAGTAGGTTTAATAATCCAAAATTCTTTCTACCAATTTTTTAGGAATGGAGCTCCATTCTGTTTGCTTTTGTGGTTACTTTTAGGCAAATGTTATTCTGTAGGATGGACTCCAACAACTAGAATCATGGGAAAGGTGTTGACTCTTCAACTAAGTCAAATACCTCCACTCGTCTCCCTAATTGGACAACTACGAAGGACACGTTCCTTGTTGGCATCTTGTGTACCAGATTTGATGCTGGTGAATGGGCTAATGGCTCCTTCACAAGGATAGCTTGGAAGAGTATTGTGGTGTCTCCTACTCGAAAGATCAAATTCTCACCAGATGGAAGAATTTGAAGAAAGACTTCCAAAATTTCTTCTACCTTTTGAACAGGAGTGGTTGGGGATGGGATTATGTAAATCATTGTCTGATTGCACTAGATGTTGACACTTGGATTGAGGTTTCCAACAAATTCACACTTGCCTTTTAAATGGCTTAACTATAGTAAATTTCTCATTGTTGGACAACTAATATTGGAAGTTCTGAGAAAGACGTTCCCTCATTTCAAGGAAATGGAAGCAATGGTCAGTTAAGACCTTACTAGGGGAGTGGCTGCTAGTTCAAGTCGAATAAGGCATGGGGCGATGCCAAATATCAATCCACATTCGCCAGTATTTACTCAAGAGGAGCCATCATCCCAACCTAGAATATATGCTTATGCTAGGGTAGTAGGACCCTCTTAAGTCCAGTATGGGCATGACGTACAAGGTGAGGAGGATACATTGCCCCTTGATGATGATGGCATACCCCCTATGAACCTACCATGGACGAAGGAGTGATGGGAACACCATCATGAGCCATAACTAGCTCATTTTGATCCAATTAAGTTAGTAAATGCTCATACATAACTTCCTGAGAGCCATAAGTCACCGCATAATCATTCTGAGGGAAAAATAAGAAACTAGGGTTAAAACTACAATTTTACCATCATTTCATGAATGCAGTACAACCACAGGTTTTCCTAGAGGTTAATTAAGGGTCAAATGATCCTAAAAGGTTAACAAGTGGGTTAGAACAATTAGAAAAGGGTTTGCATGTGTTTTGAGAATTGACTTTTGAAACCCTAAAAATAAATCTGCTTAATTAACTGTGATTTTGGTCAAAATATAATTCACCTAAACCTTTTAAAATTCATACAAAATATTCTCTAAGGTTTGGAAGCTTCAATTTAACCATCAGAATCCATTTTGACCCAGAATAGAGTTTCAGACATATATTTGCCCTAATTTAGGTTTTTGCATAAATTACCCAATCAAACGTGGTTAAAACCAAAATCCAACTTCACCATTATATTTCTTAGGTCCAAATTAGGTTTGTACCAAAATTTGGACCCAAGATGAGTTTGTCTTGACCTAGTTTGCAACTTGGTCCTGTCTGATTACATTTATGCCCTTAACTTTCAAAATATTTTCAAATAGATCCCTAACTTTGTCATCGTTCTTACAAAAAGGTCCCTCCCGAAATTAAACCAATTCCTACTTGCTCTGGCGACCTTGATTTGGAAAGAACTCCTTGATTTCTTGACGAATCCCTTTCAAATTTGAAAAGGAAGTTCGTCAAGAAATTCCCTTCCTTTTGAGCCCAATCCCACATCACAAAACCATCCCAATCTCTCATGCAAACGCATGAGAGATTTGGGTATCAAGGAATTTCTCAACTCCGGCAAGCTTTCCAAGCTTGGGAAGCTTGCTTCCCAAGCTCAAAACTTCTTCCTGAAGTCTATAAAAGAACCTCCTGATCAGACCGTCCTCCCTATGCACGAAATCGGCCAAGATCCCCCCAATTCCGCTCTCTCTCTCTCGGTCGAAAGCCCCTCAACGTCCGGCGAGCTCCTCCATCCTTCTTCGTCCTCCATTCACAATACCAACAACGGAGTTATCCTCCTCGATTCTTCCTACGTCAAGCCATACCAGCCGGCGCCCTAATCTCCTTCCTCCCCATTTCCCTCTAGAGTTGTTCTCTTCTCCGGCACCGGCACTCAGTGCCTTCTCCTTCCCACTTTGTCCGTTACTACATTCAACTACTCCCTAAACTCTTCCTCATCACACCAACACTTTCGACATGCCGTTTCGACCTCAACCACGCCTCTGCAACTCTATTGTCTACCACTTCGGCCACACCTCCAACGAGGTCCATCTCGCTCTACACACCACCAAACCCCTCTTCGACTACCTCAAAACCTCCACCACACCTCTCCGCTCATTTCCCCTCTCTCATTTTGATCCATCATCCACTTGAACACCGCCCCGAACAGACCCATCATCTCCGACCTAACCCGTGACCGTCCGGCCACCATCCACACCCATTCGCCATGCCGACCTCCTCTACGAACTCACCGTGATACGGTGAACCTTCTGAGGTGTTTTGTCGTGGCCGAAAGGCCTTATTCTCTATTTCAGGTTCCAGGTCGGAGCGTCGCCGCCGCATTGCCTTCTCCGGCAGTGTTCTTGGTGTTCTAACCATGAAGTCCCCAGGTGACACCCTTAGGCAGTGCGGACTACCTCCAGGAACATCCGCAGGTGGTCAATTGGGAGCATTGACCGCTCCAAGGATGCCAATTGAAGGCCATCTGCTATTGCTATTCACGCGAAGAACAAGCGTGGCATTAGTGCCACATCGTGAACAGATGCCTGCTCTACCACACATAAGTTGAATTTGTCAAGTGGGCTTATTGCCTCTAAACACGGGGTGAGGTCCCTCTGACCCACGCACCTGTGCCTTGTCCGTGACCTCTGCCTGCAGACCTGGCTTGACCCGTTAACCTACCTAAGCCTCACTCCTCGCTCATCACCCACTGTCGGTGAGCTTGTACCTGGGTATGCTAGGTCCGATAACCCGATTACCCTTGTGGCTCTGGGAAAGTAGATCTTAAAGAGAGAGAGAGAGAGAAGGAGATCCTGCATGGGTAGGGAAAGGGTTTTGCTCTTGGTGAGAACTGGCTAACACTTAGCCATATTCAGAAGCTTCCCCTGCTGTGTGAAGAATGCCAGAGAAAGAAGAAGGGCTGAAGGAAGAAGAAGAGTTGCAGAGACAGAGAAGGAAAGTAGGAGAACACAAAGAAGAGGAAGGGCCGTAGCTGAAAGAAGAAGAAAGGCAGAGAAGAGAAAGAGAAGAGAAGAAGAAGAACAGAGAAAGGCTTAAGCAGTTTAAGCCGTCTGATTAGTAAATCAAATGATTGGTTTGATTGCATTTCATTCATATATACATTGAGTTCATTAGCTCTCATTGTAAGGAGTACTTGGTGATCTAAATCACTATTTTACTCCATTATTTTTGCAGTTTGAGACTTGATCCTAGTGCTACTTTATTCTGAAATAGTTTTTGTTTACAATTTCATAGCTTTCTTGTCTTAAATTGCCATTTTTGAGAACTGAATTCCATATTGCTCCCTGTGTTCGACCTCAGAACTTTTTTGAGTAATAAATTTATTTGTTTGAGCGCTATATTGGCTATACTGCAACGCGACAATTTTAAAACGCCAATTTAGCGTGCGAACATTTTGGTGCCATTGCCGGAGAGCAACGGGCAATTTAAAACTCTTGATTGCAACTCCTGATTTGGAATCTAACTTTCTATACCTCTTTTTCTGATTATTTGTTTCAGGGGGGATGCATTCTAAGAAGATCAACAGCACATTAAACACGCCAGGGGCAGGCAAGTTCTAACTACTCTCTCTCTCTTAAGCCCCTGATTCTGAAAAGGTTAAAAGGAAAAAAATCAATTAGGGATACTTGCATTCTATCCTTAGATAAGTCATCAAGTTGCCTAATTTGATACATTCCATTTAGACAACAAATCCTGATCTGTGCACCTACTTGAAGCTTAAGGTATCTAGGGCTATCACATTCTTGTCTGAGCCCTAGGTACTACATTTTAAACAAATTTAATTGGACCAAATTAGAGGCAATTAAGGATTCCAGTTTGGCATTTTTTAGAGACACACTTGCTTAATCAAGAAATTATCTCTCCAAAACAATGTGTGCCTAGACCTTGATTGAAGTGATTTATTCAAGCAAAATCCTAAAAATCAGGCTCTTAAATTCATTTGAACACTAAAAAAGGAACCTAAAATTCTCAAGAGGACAATACAGGTGAAGTTGACTCACCTTGTTGGGTTAACCAATCTTCAAATTAGGTCACTTTTTCGCAAAAACATCTTAAAAGTTTAAGTGAAATCCTAAACACCCTTGCTCTTAATTAAAATTGGTAGACTTAAGAAGTCAAGTCCCCATTCTGGTCTACCTGGAACATCAATGACAAGATAGGTTGGGTGGGGGAAACCCTGTAACCTGTGAGGGCGCTCTACCATGTAGGGGTCTTTGCGGGACTCTCCCTCTCTGGCTACCCAGGTAATTCTCACGTGGATGGCTTTCTGACTAAGGGATATCATCCGCCCCGAACCTCTATAGTCATCCAAAAGTTTTGGGTGTCTTGATTAGGTCCATCACATTCTACCTCTCATCTACTCCGTCAGTGCATGTTCGGGAGGAGGTCTCTAAGACCATCCTTGAGGCCTCCTTTAGCTACTCATTCACGTCGAGGCCAAGCCTCGACCTCCTTGTTTGTGCAGCAACACAATCCTATTGATATCTCTTCTATTTCATCTGAACCTGATTCTCCTTTATCCATCATCATGGCACAAACTGTAGAAGAAAATAATCTTGAAAATTAACTTCAGTGCCTCAATGATCTATTCCAAGCCTTTGTAAACCCATCGTAGCATCCAACGATGCGAGATCACTACAATCCCGCTACGGTGGCAATCGAACCTCGAGTACAAATCCCCGCTGGAGGTCCTGACACTGAACTCAAGCCCAACATGATTCATTCCATTCCTAAATTTCATGGGCATAATTCCGAAGATCCTTTCCAGCATACCAAGCAACTCAAGCATCTACCTTAGACCTTCGGGTCAGAAGCTAAAAATTGGGATGTTCTACTCATGAAAATGTTCTCCTTCTCTCTCATGGATAAAGCTGCTCGCTGGTACCAAACCCAAACACGTCCAATCAACACCTGGGCGAAACTTCAATCTGAGTTTTTGAGAAAGTTCTTCCCTGTTGGTCAGATAAATGCTTTATGGCACCAGATCACATATTTCACACAACAAGCAGGAGAACCACTTCATGAGGCATGGGATCGTTTTCTAGATCTCATGCGAAGGTGTCCCCACCACGGAGTTCCTAAATGGGAACAAGTCCAGTCTTTTTACCAGAGACTCCGTGAGGATATTCGATTATTCATCAATGCGACTTGCAGAGGAAACATCATGGGTCAACATGAAGACACCGTGTGGGAGATTCTCGAGAATATGTGCAAGAATTCCATCAATAATGAATCCATGGGCATGTTCGACTAGACGAATGCCCGTTCATTGACGAATCCAAAGGGATCGCATGAGACGCAGGGCCTGTTCTCTTTCGTTGACTTGGAACTGATGGCCAGTCATCTGGACAAGTTCTCTATTATTGAGAAGAAGGTGGATGAGCTAACTCGACATTTGCAGCAAGCCACCTCTATGTAAAACCCATTCACGCAACCACCCTCTGGCAAGGAGGCCGTGCACAACATCTATCACTGACCTTCTCAGGGGATGGATCCGTATCCAGCCCCGTCTAATTCTGGTTTCGGAGGAAACTCTGGACCCACCTACTCTAGTTGGGGGAACTTTGAACCCTCATATTCTGATTTTTCTGAGGTTCCTTAGACCTGCGAGGACGTCAATGCCATTCAGAATGATCCATTCTCAAACACTTACAACCCTGGATGGAGTAATCATCCCAATTTCACATGGGTGGGCAATAATCAAAATCATAGACCTCAATATCAGCCCCGAGCACAGGCTCCTCATCCATATCGGCCGCCTCAGCCTCGGCCTAACCCAACTTATCAATTTGGGCCTACTCATACAGATCAAATGACTCTTATCCTTCAGACTCTAGCTGACATTCAGAAGACGAATGCGGCTATGCAAAAATAGCACAGAGACGAGATCACAGAGTTCTCAATCAATTTGCCCAGATGGCAAATCCTCACCAACTTGGTGTGCTTCCTTCACAACCTCTGCCTAATCCGAATAACGTGCCGAACCAGAGGCATGTTATGAACCCAAATCTGGGCCAAGCTCACTTGTTTATCAGGCCCCTTCTACTCCATCACCCAACGGGATGGAGGCTTCGACATCATATACGGGTTACTAGCAGCAAGCACCTCTTTTACCCACACCAAACCAGAACCAGGCGGGATTGAACTCGGTTACTACCCTCACTGGCAAAACAACACAGGACCCACCTTATCCAAGCCACTCCCAGCCTGGTAATACAAACCCTAACCCTAGGATAGTCATCCAAGACACTTCTATCCCAGATCAAGAACTTGGACCCATTCTAGAGGAATCATCTAAAGTTCCATTTCCCGAGGCCTTGACCAAAGGAAAAAGGATAACCAAAACCGTGGCACCTGAGAAGGCCCTAGTTAAGCTCTTTGAGCAGGTCCATATAAACATCCCCTTGATGGATGCGATACGTCACATACCAGCTTACACACAATTTCTGAAAGACGTATGTATACCTAAGCGTAAGCTGTGAACCAAAGATGGAAATCCGATCGTACTGTCAGAGTAAGCCAGCTTTGTCATTTTGAGCAAACTCCCACCTAAGGCAAAAGACCCAGACATCCCTCTGATCTCCTGTGAAATCTGTGATATACGATTTGATCGAGCTTTATTAGGCTTAGGAGCCTCCATAAATTTGATGCCTACATCCCTACTAGACTACTTCGAGGAATATGAGCTTAAACTGACTGAAATGACTTTACAGCTAGCCGACTAATCAATTAAGTCACCAAAAGGAATTCTTGAGGATGTCATAGTTAGGGTACATGATTTCTATTTTCTAGTGGATTTTATCGTCTTAGACATGGATGCTCCTAAGAATGTAAAGAATACACCGACCATACTAGGGAGACCCTTTCTGGCCACTGCTAAGGCCAATATCAATTGTGAGGAGGGACAAATTGAATTAAAATTTGGGAGCAAGACACTAAAGATCGACATCTTTAAGGCTCAACAAGGAACTAATTGCGGAGTCATAGAACATATTTGCGATATCAAAGCTGTGGTTGATGACTTTATCGAGGAAAAACCAACTATTTCTGATCTACCACAGGAGGATCAAAACCCGCAATTAGAGGAACCAAAACTCAACCTAGACACACCCATAGCTCCTTCCTTTGCTCCCAACACCCATCCTGAACCACCCGCTGCTGCTGACAACTCGATTTTGGAATTAAAGCCATTTCCCGATCATCTCAAGTACGTCTTTTTGGGTTCCAATCAGACATTTCCTGTGATTATCAACTCTCGACTCACACCTAATCAAGAAGCATGCCTGATTTCTATTCTTCAGCAACATCGAAGAGCCATTGGATGGACTCCCGATAATCTTACTGGTACCAGCCCCTCATACTGCACACATCACATCTACACTGAAGAAGGCTCACGACCGTCCCGTGAAATGTTGAGATGCCTGAATCCAAATCTACAGGATGTCGTGAAAAAGGAGATTATCAAGTGGTTAGATGCAGGGATCATCTACCCTATCTCCTATGGTTGGTGGGTGAGCCCAATCCAAGTTGTGCCTAAAAAGGTAGGGCTCACCGTCTTCACGATTGAAACCGGAGAAACCATACCGATCCGTATAGCAAACTCATGGAGAGTCTACATTGATTACAAAAGACTCAATTCCTCCACGGAGAAGGATCATTTCTCGCTACCGTTCATTGATCAGATTCTCTAGAAACTAGCGGGAAATCGATTCTTCTGCTTTTTGGACGGCTACGCCGGCTACAATCAGGTCGCAATCCATCTCGAGGACCAAGAGAAGACCACCTTCACCTGCCCCTTCGGAACATATGCATTCCGAAGGATGCCGTTCAGTCCCTGCAATGCATCCGGTACTTTTCAGCAGTGCATGCTTGCCATATTCTCAGATATGGTAGGTCAATACCTTGAAGTCTTCATGGATGACTTCTCAGTATTTGGTGAATCATTTGACGATTGCCTCCTGCACTTGGTCCAGATCCTCAGGCGATGCATCGCTGTGAACTTGGTTCTTTCCTGGGAAAAGAGCCACTTCATGGTACCTGAGGGAATTGTCCTGGGACATCTTATCTCTGAAAAGGGCATCCAGGTTGATCGAGCTAAGGTGAATCTGATTTCCAAATTCCCTATTTCTTGCTCGGTCAAAGACATCCAATCCTTCCTAGGACACGTCGATTTTTACCATCGATTCATTCCTGATTTCTTGAAAATCATGCGCCCCCTCACTAATCTTCTATCAAAGGATGCCCCTTTTGAAATCTCCAAGGAGTGCACTCAGGCATTTGAAGTCCTACGTGATCGAGTTACCAGGCACCTATCCTGCAACCCCTTGATTGGTCTCAACCCTTTGAGATCATGTGCAATGCATCTGATTACACTGTAAGTGCGGTACTTGGGTAGAAAATAGACAGAAAACCCGTGGTCATTTACTACACTAGCAAGACACTTGACTAGGCTCAGTGTAACTACACAGTTACCGAGAAAGAGCTGTTAGCCGTAGTATTTGCCCTGGAAAAGTTCAGATAGTATCTTTTCGGTTCCCGTGTTATCATTTACTTAGATCACACTGCTATGAGGCACCTCCTTACGAAGAAGGATGAGAAACCTCGACTAATCCGCTGGATCTTGCTATTGCAAGAGTTTGACCTTGAGATTCGTGACAAGGCAGGAAAAGAAAATGTGGTAGCTGATCAATTATCCCACCTTCCTTCTGACATTATCGACCCTTCCGGATCCATTACTGAACATTTTCCCGATGAGCACCTCCTGACTATTAGTTCGGTACTTCCATGGTTTGCTGATCTAGTAAACTACTTGGCATCACATTAGATCTCGTCCGATTGGCCAAAAGTCAAGAAGGACAAATTACTTTCCAATGCCAAGTACTACTTTTGGGAAGACTCGTATCTCTTCCGCATTGGTGCTGATCAGATCATCAGACGATGTGTTCCGGAAGTGGAAATTTAGGACATTTTGTCCTTCTGCCATGACCAGGCCTACGGTGGACACTTCTCTGGTCATAAAACCGTAGCAAAAGTCCTTCAGTGTGGCTTCTATTGGCCCACAATTTTCAAAGACGCATACAATCACTGTAAGGCATGCACTTGTTGCCAGACCTTAGGCAATATGAGTCGCCGCGATATGATGCCTTTACAGTCGATTCTCGTATGCGAAATCTTCGATATCTGGGGATTGATTTTATGGGACCCTTCCCTATTTTGGATGGCTTCGAATACATTCTTCTCATTGTTGACTATGTGTCCAAATGGATTGAAGCCATTCCGATCTGAACCAATGATCATAAGGTGGTTATCAAATTCATTTATCAAAGCATCTTTTCTCGATTCTGATTTCCATGTGCCATAATCTTCGATGGAGGGACCCATTTCACGAATGCTCAGTTTAGATCGCTAATGACCAAGTACGGGGTGTTGCATAGAATCTCGACTCCTTATCACCCCCAAACTAACGGTCTAGCTAAGTTATTAAACCAGGAGATCAAGAAAATCCTCCAGGTCACTGTTCGACCTGACAGGAAAGATTGGTCATCCCGACTTCCACAAAACCCAATTAGACATGTCTCCCTTCAAATTGGAGTACGGGAAGGCTTGTCACCTCCTCGTCGAATTGGAGTACAAAGCCTATTGGGCAGTACAGAATTGCAACCTTGATCTTTCTAAGGTAGGAATCCATAGAAAGCTTCAAATGAGTGAGATCGATGAACTACGCCATGACGCGTATGAAAACTCACGAATTTACAAAGAGCGGGTTAAGGCCTTTCACGACAAGCACATATCCAGAAAGATTTTTTTCCCTAGTTAGAAAGTCCTACTCTTTGACACCAAACTCAAACTGTTCCCAGGAAAACTCAGATCAAAATGGATTGGACCATACTTTATCCGACGAATCTTTGGAAATGGACCTCTCGAAATCAGTCAACTCGGCCACAATTCAGAACCTTTTGTCATGAACGATCAGAAACTCAAACCGTTCATTGAACTCACTGATACAAACTTTGTTGAGGTATCTTTTACCCTCCATTCTCCCTGAGCTCATTGCATCTGGCTGGTGGCGTTAAACTCAGCGCTTAACGGGAGGCAACCCGTCATCTTTTTGAAAAATCCGTAACCCTTCTTGACACATCTTATGCTGAACTCATATTGCACTTTAGGGTTCATCCATTAGAATAGCTGACTCCACCTCTGGTACCCATACTCGAGCTTGAAATCATCCGCAATAATCACCCCGACCCATCCACCTACCCAACACCTATTTTAATGAATGATCTAAGCTAAACTCGAACTCACCTAATTTACAATGAGGGCATTGCAAATCGTAGTCATGGAGGGGTATTAAAGTACAAAATGCTATGAAAATCACTTCACAAGAAAGGGTTTCACCAAAAAAA
Source organism: Thalassia testudinum (assembly GCA_037157565.1). Classification (NCBI taxonomy): domain Eukaryota; kingdom Viridiplantae; phylum Streptophyta; class Magnoliopsida; order Alismatales; family Hydrocharitaceae; genus Thalassia; species Thalassia testudinum. The sequence continues at coordinate 57,193,326 of JAZHRO010000055.1, forward strand.
TCACATATTCCAAAAAAAACCAAAAAATAAAAAAATTGCAAAAGAACAAAAATAGGAGAGGGGAGAAAATTTTGAATTGATATCATTTGTTGAGGAGAAAAGGGGAGATGAAAATGTCAAAAAGGAGCACAATTTGAAAAGAAAAGAAAAAGAGATAGTCATTAGTAAAAGATTAAGGAATTGATTTAGTTTTAGACCAAATCAAAAGAAAGAAAACGAAAGACAAAGTGCTAAAGAAACAAAAAGAAATTAGTAGGAACGTAGATCTTAGGCCTCTTGGGCTACAATCCTAGGCTTAAAAATTTAAGTATCCACTAAGATCTGGATAGTCCTCAAGAGGTTGGGAAAAATGCGAAGCTTAAGTATTAGTTTTAAGGCTTAGGGATTATTCAGCCTCGTTAACTAACCTCTAGTTTGCGGGACTCGGTAACCTAAGCACCCCAATCCACACACAGTCTGGTTCAATGCGCCTGAGTATCAAAATCACGCAAATGTGTTAAATCTATTCGGAAAAGAGTTACCTAGATTAGGAGCAGCTGATCAATAGAAGTTGATTTGGATGAGTTCCTGGCACGGAGAGATGGAAATTCCCCTCGAAGATGTGCAATAACATATCGTCTCTTTGGTGCTTGTCTCCTACCAGGGGCATGTAAGCACCGTGTGCTGGTTCAGATGCCATGGGTGGCATTATCACGAAATGTCGACTGCTAGGGTCTGGATTTAGCTATAGAACGCCATGAGCAAGATTATCTCGAAATCTTGAAAGCCAGGGTTCTGAGGGTTGCCATGGGCGGTGCTATCTCAAAGCATCGATTGCCAGGGACCCTGCAAGGATTGATGGTAGGAACTAGGAATCTGATACAGACCATATTGTAAAGCTAATCCAAGGCTAGAAATAAAAAGAGAAGAGAGAGAAAACTCTCCAAAAATAAAGAAAAGTTCTTCTGTCTCTCTCTTACAAAAACACACTGCAAACTGAGCTTAGGCTAAAACATGTTACAAGCACGGGTGCTTTAACTGTGGAGTTCAATGAACCTTAGGTTAGTTCCTGTGGGCCTTTGAAACCTTTGCGGCGGACTAAGGCTAGAGCTGGTCAGGTCCGAATCTTGGTTGGTACTTGAGTACTTCTAGGCCTATTATCGGCATTCTAACCTAATCTACAAAAGAAAGCACACATCAAAGTTTTAAGCATCAAAAGGCATATGGTCTAGAATCAAAGTTAATACCTTGAAATTTTGCTAAGGGACTAGCAAAAGTTAGGCATGGGGGTATGATGGGAACACCATCATGAGCCATAACTAGCTCATCTTGATCCAATTAAGTTAGTAAATGCTCTTACATAATTGCCAGAGAGCCATAAGTCACTGCATAATCATTCTGAGAGAAAAAAAGAAACTAGGGTTAAATTGTAATTTTACTATCATTTCATGAATGCAGTACAACCATAGGTTTTCCTAAGGGTTAATTAAGGGTCAAATGATCATAAAAGGCTAACAAGTGGGTTAGAACAATCAGAAAAGGTTTTGCACGTGTTCTGAGAATTAAATGACTTTTGAAATCATAAAAACAGATCTGCTTAATTAACTGAAGTTCTGGTCAAGATAAAATTCACCTAAACCTTCTAAAATTCATAGAAAAATATTCTCTAGGGTTTGGAACCTTCAATTTGACCATCAGAATCTGTTTTGACCCAGAATAGTCTCAAACAGATATTTACCCTAATTTAGGTTTTTGCATAAATTATCTAGTCAAACGTAGTCAAAAACCAAAATCCAACTTCACCATTGGATTCCTTAGGTCTTAATTAGGTTTGTACCAAAATTTGGACCCAAGATGAATTTGTCTTGACCTAGTTTGCAACTTGGTCTTGTCTAATTACATTTATGCCCTTAACTTTCAAAACTTTTCAAACAAACCCCTAACTTTGTCGTCATTCTCACAAAAAGGTCTTTGCTGCCATTAAACCTATTCCTACTTGCTCCAGCGACCTTGATTTGGAAGGAACTCCTTGATTTCTTGACGAATCCCTTTCAAATTTGAATGGGAATTTCGTCAAGAAATTCCCTTCCTTTTGAGCCAAATCCCATGCCCTAAAACCATCCCAATCTCTTATGCGAACGCATGAGAGATTTGGGTATCAAGGAATTTCTCAACTCTGGCAAGCTTTCCAAGCTTGGGAAGCTTGCTTCCCAAGCTCAAAACTTCTTCCTGAAGTCTATAAAAGAACCGCCTTATCAGACCGTCCTCCCTACGCTCGAAATCAACCAAGATCCCCCCTAATTCCTCTATCTCTCCCTTGGTCGAAAGCTACTTGACGTCCGACGAGCTCCTCCATCCTTCTTCGCCCTCCGTTTGCAATACTAGTAGCGGAGTTATCTTCCTCGATTCTTCCCGCGTCGAGTCGTACCAGCCGGCGCCCTAATCTCCTTGCTCTCCATTTCCCTCTCTTTAGAGTTGTTCTCTTCTCCGGCACTACCAACACCACAACCGGCGCCTTCTCCTTCCCACTTCATCCGTTACCACATTCAACTACTCCCTAAACTCTTCCTCATCACACCAACACTTTCGACATGCCGTTTCGACCTCGACCACACCTCCGTGACTCCATCGTCTACTGCTCCGACCACACCTCCGACGAGGTTCATCTTACTCCACACACCACCAAACCCCTCGCCGACTACCTTAAAACCTCCACCACACCTCTCCGCTCATTTCCCCTCTCTCATTTTGATCCATCATCCACTCGAACACCGCCTCGAACAGACCCATCGTCTCCGACGTAACCTGTGACTATCCGGCAAACATCCACACCCATTCGCCACGCAAACCTCCTCTACGAACTCGCAGTGCTACAGTGAACCTTCTGAGGTGTTTTGATGCGATCGAAAGGCCTTATTCTCTATTTCAGGTCCTAGGTCGGAGCACTGCCGTCGCATTGTCTTCTCCGGCAATGTTCGTGGTGTTCTAACCACAAAGTCCCCAGGTGACACCCTCAAGCAGTGTGGACTACCTCCAGGAACATCCCCAGGTGATCAATTCATCCCCAGGTGATCAATTAGGATTGACCACTCCAAGGATGACAATTGAAGGCCATCTGCTACTGCTGTTCACGCAAAGAACAAGCGTGGCATTAGTGGCACATCGTGAATAGACGCTTGTGCAACCACGCATAAGTTGAATTTGTCAAGTGGGCTTATTGCCTCCAAACATGGGGTGAGGTCCCTCTCACCCACGCACCTGCGCCTCGTTCGTGACCTCTACCCGTGGACCTGTCCTGACCTGTTAACCTGCCTAAGCCTCACTCCTTGCTCATCACCCACTGCCGGTGAGCCTGGACCCGGGTACGCTAGGTCCAATAACCCGATTACCCTCGTGGCTCTGGGAGAGCGGATCCTAAAGAGAGAGAGAGAGAAGGAGAGCCTGCATGGGTAGGGGGAGGGTTTTGCTCTTGGTGAGAACCGGCTAACACTTAGCCGAATTCAGAAGCTTCCTTTGCTGTGTGAAGAATGCCAGAGAAAGAAGAAGGGCTGAAGGAAGAAGAGTTGCAGAGACAGAGAAGGAAAGTAAGAGAACACAAAGAAGAGGAAGGGTCATAGCTGAAAGAAGAAAGGCAGAGAAAAGAAAGAGAAAAGAAGAATAGAGAAAGGCTTGAGCAGTTTAAGCCGTTTGATTAGTAAATCAGACGATTGGCTTGATTGCATTACATTCATATATACATTGAGTTCATTAGCTCTCATTGTAAGGAGTACTTGGTGATCTAAATCGTCATTTTACTCCATTATTTTTGCAGTCTGACACTTGATCCTAGTGCTACTTTATTCTGAAACAGTTTTTGTTTACAATTTCATAGCTTTCTTGTCTTAAATTACAATTTTTGAGAACTGAATTCCATATTGCTCCCTGTGTTTGACCTTGAAACTTTTTTGAGTAATAAATTTATTTGTTGGAGCGCTATTTTGGTTATACTGCAATGCGACAATTTTAAAACACTGATTTAGCATGCAAACAAGGAGGGAGTCACATATCTCTTATGTCATCAAATCGCAGCAATTGTTCCTCATCCACATAGTCAGGGGCAAGCAAGTGTTGACGCAGTGGAGGTGCCCCTCCCATTAGCCCAACTGCATTACAAATCAAGGACATCATGGAGAGGTAGCTAACATTCTAGGAGAAGACTACATCTAGGTTACATGAGAGGAAGGACGTACATGATTTCATGGAAGCCTTGCAAACTCTTTCCCCTTCATTGCAGGGGTTGGAATTTGCAAAATTCATGATGAAGTTCAAGGACCCAAACTTTAGGGATATATTTCGTGCTTTCAAAGATCATGATAGGGATCTTTTCTTCAAGGGGGGGTTACTGATTGTAGAAGTCGATTGCGTAGTTGTTGTTGGGTAATGATGTATCAGGTGTATGTTCCTCATTTCCATTTTCCATTTTATGTTGCAATTTGGTTGGAGTAATGAAGGTAGTTTAGGGTGATGCTATCTTGATATCAATGCACTTGAACTTGCTTTCCCACTTTCCATTTGTAAAATATATTGGGTACTGAATTTTAAATCACACCATTGCAAAAGATGTCAAATTCAATTCCCAATTTGTTGAACAACATAATGATGCAATACATGTTCAAAATTAGGATGGAGTTGTATGGTGTTGTCATGGATGATGTAGACAATGACACGATTGAAGAGCCAGCGGTAACTCCAATCCCGCGACAACCAAGGCATACTAGTTCATTGTCTGGTTATCCATGGGTCAAGGAAGTCCTAGAGGGACATCGAGATCGTTTGCAGGACATGTTTTGAATGTCCGCAAACAACTTCTTTGGCCTAAAATAGTTGTCGAAGCAGAAGTGGATTAAAATCAACATGAAACATGACATCAATGGAGATGCTTGCAATTTTTCTCTATGGTGCCGACCATGGAATGAGGAATAGGGAGATGCAAGAGTGTTTCCAACACTTAGCTGAAATGATCAGTCAGTATTATAAGAAAGTTCTAACAAGGTCCTGAAGTTGCGTGAGGAATTTATAGTCATGCTCAATAAGAACACACCAATAGCAGATAAAATTAGGTACAATGCAGATAGATGGCCTCACTTTCAAGTCGGTATCTCTCCTTGTGAACTTATCAAATGCCATTCCTCATTTCGTTTGATTAATTCATAACGTCCCTCTTATACGAAAAATGTTGTGGTGCAATCGATGGGTCACACATTGAATGCACGGTTCCTCGTGAGCTCCAAGCCCGATATCACTGTAGTCACTAGTGGACATCACAGAATGTCATGTGTGCGGTGTCATTAGACTTATCATTCCTCTTCATGTTGAGTAGATGGGAGGGTTCTACAACATATATGAAAGTGTTGAGGGATGCCATGTCCAAGCATGGATTCAAGGTGCCCCTCGGACGTCAATATCGTATTGATCGTGGATATGCCAACACAGATAAGTTTTTAGCACAGTATAAAGGAGTTGCCTACCGTATTCCCGAATTCAATGCTAGGAGAGTAATCGGTGTAAATGTTACAAAGATTTGTTCAACCATCATCACGCGAAGATTACAAATTGTGTCGAGTGTACCTTTGGAGTTCTAAAGAAGTGTTTCTAGTGCTTAGCTTGTCCATCTTTCTACAATGAATTCGTGCAGGCAGATGCTGTTGTTGCCTATTGTATTGTACACAACTACCTACTCTGGAGGTTAGGTTGAGATGAATACTACAATGAAAACCTACAGCAACTTGATCCTAATGAAAGGTCGAATCCGAGGGACACTGCTCCTGGATGTACTCCCTCTAAATGCGACAATGTCATATGGCCAACTAACATTAGACGTAGAGGTACTATTCGTGACAAGATTGCACATGCGATGTGGCAAGAGTATCATGGAGGCAGTCGTACTCAATGATGTATTGAAGTGAGATTTAGTTCATATTTTGGAAACTTGTTTACCCACTTCTTTTTTTTTCCTGGGTAAAAAACCCAAGGGAAACCTCTCATTGACTAACCATATGAGCAATACAGGTTGGGGGGGCTGTATTACACCAACTCCCTACGGCCCCACCCCTATTACAATTAGCTGCTAGAGTGTGGGCAAGGCACACTCTATTCCTAGGAACTTTCAGCAAGGATACATTAAGATTAGATTGAAGGAGTTGTTTGCACTTAAGAATTCTGACTTTCCTCCTCCAAATGGGCTCTTGTGTCCCTAGAATCATTTGAATTGCATTTTTACAGTCACTGAGAATGGATACTCTATAGCAATCGTAGGTATTTGCTAGATCCAAACCCATTTCAGCAGCCCCCAATTCATCCTCCTTTGGAGTAGTATCCTTTGCTTTTAGCACAATAGCATCAAAGAAAGTATTCCATTCACTATGCAAACAACTGCTACAATAGTTGATCCATTTTTAAATGCAGCATCCACCTGTATTTGTATGTCAGATCGGAGCTGTGAAAGAATATTGTCTCCTTGGTCTTCTATTTACACCTCTCCCTTGCATCGATAAAAAGAATTTTCTTCAGCTGGCTTCTCTCCCTTCCCGTGTGTGTTGTGCAAGATCCTTTGAAAAATATGATTGGCATTAGGGACCATGTATCTATGCTTTTTGTCGCATCTTGCTAACCATATACTATTAATGGCATTACATGCCTCTGAAAAGGGAATTTTGATTGAAAATTTCCTCAAATATGTACTCCACTAGATGTTGATCAATTTCATGTGTCCTGATCCCCAATTCAAACCATAAGGCTCGAGAAAGGTGGCACTCTAAAAATAAATGCTTTTCTGATTCAGGCTTCAATTCGCATAGGGGGCATACATTTTGATACCCAGGTATTTTGCTTGCTAGAATAGTGCCCAAAGGCAAACAATCATTGACCAGTTTCCAAAGAAAGCACTTTGCTCGCGGTTGAAGTGTTTTATGTCTCCAAAGTAATTGGCAGTATCTCTGTTGCTTTTCAGATGCTTTGTATCCTCCCTCAGTCAGTGCTTTGTATGTAGATTTAACCGTAAAGATGCCTTTTGGGTGAGGGGTCCAAACCAGTTCATCCTTTTACATTGCCCCAACATCTAATTCTACTATTTTCATGGCAACTTCTGGTTCAAAGAAACTGTCTAACAACTCCTGTTTCCACTGACCTTTGTTATCTAGAAGTTGAGAAACCTTGGTAGGAGTGTTATGAGTGATGCATGTGGGTTGAAATGGCCTATGGTAATCCAACAACCAAGCATCCCTCCAAACATTTACATCAACTCCAATTCCAATTACCCAGCAAGAGTTGCTAACTAGAAATTCCTTTAAATAGTATAACTCTCTCCAGAACATGGAAGACAAAGATTTTAAGTGCAAGTCCTAGAAGTCCCCGTTGGGAAAATATTTTGCTCTCATGATTCCATGCGTTATGGAGTTTTGATCGCTAAAATGCGTGATTTATAAAAGTGGATTTTTATGTCGTTGTAACATGCAAATTGAATCGCTTTTAAATTTATAGAATCCGAGTACTTAGGTAAGTATTCGGGTCGTTCCAAGAGAGGAAAGTAAGTTTTTAAATCAGAACTCCTGCTTGATCTTTGGAAACCAACGTCTTTTTAGGGTTTTTGGAACATGTATTTTTTTTTTTGGTTTTTGAATAGAGCAAAAAGAAATGCAGAGAGAAAAACGAAAATCTAAGTTATGGAAATTGTAAGGCAACTAGTGCCTTACTTCAACTCACCCTAAGCACGAAAGGCCTAGTGTAATGAAGAAGTAAGCCACAAAATAATCAAAAGCTTTTTAAACTCAAAGTAGAAGAATGCTTCTTAATCGAAATAGTTTTATAACGGGAATGGAAAAGTCACAAGTGAAAAGAGTTTTCACTTATAATTTCCACCCAAGCAGAAATCTAGCACTAAACTACTATGCAACTAAACAACAAAAAAAATGTAGAAGAAAGCTTAGAAGATGTTAATGATGATGATGGAGCTGCCCAAAATTCCTGCTCCAGTCCTGGTTGCCCCAAGACTAAAAGGATTCCTTTGCTCCTTCCTGGATGTCCTCCAAAGGCAAACCATAGATGGGCGTGCCTTCTCCTTCCTAGAGTGGATGGCTCCCACTCCAAGAACTCCTCCTTAAGGTGGCATGGACCACCTTTGATTCTTCCTCTAAGGGTGGTAGTGTACCACCCTCAAATCTTCCTCTTCCTAGGGTAGGCGTATACCCTAGGTTGTCTTCCAATGCTTGGCTTCCTCCCTTGGCTGGCGTGGACACAAGGGAGAAGAGAAGAGGGGAAGGCACCAAGGGGACAGAGTATCCCCTTAATCTTCTTCTTCTTCTCTTGACTGTGAGCTCTATATGGATATAGGTGGAAAAATTATGTAGCCAAGGTTGGATTTTAATGGTGGTGGTAGGGGGTTTTTATAGGAGTAGGAGGGGGGTAGGGTTAGTTATAGGATGGACGGCTATGATGGGGGTTAGATGGTGGTTATAGGATCCTAGGGCTAGGGTTGTTGGCACTAAAATGGAAGGACACTTGGTGGTTGGTGCCAACCCTAGGTGGTTGCTAGGGTTAAGGGTTTGGTTAGGTGTGTTGTAAGGTGGAGATGGAGTTATATGGTGGTGGTTATGAGATGAGGGGCTAGGGTTATCTGCGTGGACTTAAACGGGTGTGTGTAGGTGTGGTTAGGGGAGAGTTGGCACCAACTTTAGTGTGGTTAGAGGGGTAGGGTTGGCGTGGACATAAGGGAAGGCTAGGATGGCTTTTTATGGTGGTGGTTATGGGATTAAGGGTGGGTATAGGTGGCGCCAAAATGGAAGGGTGTGGGTGGTGTTTTTGGCTCCAAAATAGTGGTGGTTTAGGGTTGGTTATGGCGGCTTAGGTTGGAGCCACTAGTGGGCTTCTAGAAGGGGTTAGGTGTAGGGTTTAGATGGGGATAAAGGGAGAGGTGTAAGGCTAGGATAAGGGCTTGTGTTGGTGCCAAAATGAAGGGGTGGCTATGGCATTTTGGCGCCAACTTGAAGGGGTCTTTAGGGTGGTAGTTATGGTGGGTTGGCACCAAAAGGGGTTGGGTTAGATTAGGGTTGGTTAGGGTTAAGGTGGAGTTGTGGTCGGCCATGGAGGTTGTTGGTGGAGTAGAGTTTAGCTAAGCTAGCTTAGCTAGTAGAGTAGAGGTGGAGGAGCTAGGGTTTCATGGAGGAGAGCTGAAGAAGAGTATTCTGGAGCTGGTATCAGGTACTCTAGAGCTGGGACTGCTGAGGCAGCTTCAAGGGGAGCTCAACTACTGAGCTTAGCTACTTAGTTCTTATGTAAGTAGCTAAGCTTGGGTAGTTGAGCTCAATTGAGCTGGCCCTAACCTAGCTGGAGTTAGGTTGAGCTAGAACTGCCTCTGATGAGAACTCCGGAGCTAGCTAAGCTACTAGTTGACAAGTAGTAGCTCAGCTAGCTTAGAGTTAAGCTACTATGAGCTGGTTGGAGCTGAGGAGAGCTGAGTTTATGTTGAGGTGGACTCAAGTTAACTCAGTTGAGCTAACTAAAGCTCCCAATGGACTGATTGGAGCTAGAATGAGCTAGACCCAACTGAGTTGAGCTAGATTTGAGATGAGTTGAGGTTGGTCTAGCTAAGTTGAGCTACCTTGAGCTGCCATCCAGCCAAGATGAGCTGGGTAGAGCTAAAAGGAGCTAATTTTAGCCAATGTGAGCTAGAATTTAGTTGAGATGAGTTGAATCCAGCTAGGGTTCAACTGATTTGGGCTTCTTCTTCACTTTCTTCCTTCTTGAATGCTAGGGTTTTGATGATTTGAATAAGTGCTTAACCTTAACACTCAAGTAGGGATCTTAAAATTACAAAAAAAGAATGCAATGCATGCCTAATCCTAGATTATGCCTAAATGCACCTCAAAAACCCGTTTGTGAAGCAAAATCCTAAGAGCTAAGTTTGTTTTAATGCATAAGAATGATGATAAACTAGTGTTTATTACACCCCCATGCTTATCTTTTGCTAGTCTCTTAGCAAAACTTTAATTTTTACAAAATGGAATTTTTGGAAAATCTAATTTTTTCGACTTTTGAGAAGAAAGAGATTACGGGACATAGGATGATCCAAACACAGGAGGTATAGGATTCGTTAAGGGGAAACATCGGGATTTGTTTTCGGATCCAAAATTGGACAAAAATGAGATCAATATATCCTCCAAGAATTCACATATTATCCCCTTGTTAATTTAAATGACTTGAAATTTTTGTTTGTAGGATTTTTTTGGCTCTTGAATCTGATTCGCAACTTGCAATAACCTTTAAAACCTTGTGTCCGTGCTTGTGAAAAGCCAACATTTATAAGGCCATGTTTTTGGTTTAAAACCTTTTTTTTTCCCATGCTTTTTTTTTTTGAGAAAGTGAGGAATGCTATTGATGACGATAGCAGACCGGGAACATTTTATTCAAAATTCCTTTTTTAAAAAAATTACAATGAATCACTCCACTCCTTTACAGAATTCCAACACTCCTAACACACGCTCCCAAAATTAATAGAGCTCCCTTTAAACAAATGCTCGTTCTGAGCATGCCACATACACCACATTACTCCAGCCATCTTCACTTGCCACTCCCCTTTCGTCAGAATTCTTCTCCATAATTCTTCCCATGTGAAGAGAGCTTCCCCACACACTTTCCTCCAAACTTGATCCGTCAAGAGACAAGAGGAAAATAAATGTGTCTTACTATCTGAAGGGAGGTTACACAAAGGGCAATTTTGGGAGGGACTGCCCAACCTTCTTGTTCTCAGATCTCCGGTCACCAGGCCATCGTGCCTACACAACCATAAGAAGATTTTGATCTTTAGCAGAATCTTCAAGGACCAATTTTGGCACACTCCTTGTCTTCCCTTGACTGATCAATGTTAGAGCTAGCTATCCGATTTTTATATGCCTTGGCTGGGGTGAAAAGGCCACGTTTCCACCTGAAGTGGTCTGTCCCTCCCACTGGCTGGAAAGCCTCAATTTCAGACAACAGGCGCTCCTATTCAGCCTGTGTGCGCCCTCCATAGCACAATCTAGCACCTGCAATGTTCCATTTACCGCAGTTACCATCCCAGCAATCACTGATGGTGATCCTGCTGTTTGCTTATTCTTAGCTTGGTCTTACAACAGATGTGTCAGGATCATCGTTCTCGTTACCAATCCTCGAGGGGGCTCTGGCACTAGTACTTTGAGATAGCACTGTCCATGACATTACCCAGGAGCTCACAACCCCAAAACACAATGCGGTGCAAAGAGGCACTCCAAGCAAACTCAAGCTCTTGCTCCGACACTATAGGTAGAGCACCGTCCAAGACACTTGAGTTGCAAAAATGCGCTTAAATGCTCCGTCTAAAGTTATGTAATATAAATATAGAGCAGCACCTGATTAGCCCATAGTTGTGGGCTATTTAAGTATTTAAGTGCCTAGACATTAGGTTAATTCTAACATTTATTTAGCATAAATTAGGATGTAAATAGATTAATTCATATTTCTAATTCAATTGCATAATTCATGCATCTTATTAATATTTAAATGCATTTAGAATTAACTTAGAATTATATTAGTTAACTAATTAGGTACATTGCATGCATTAATTTAGGTTAACATAAAAGTTGAGGGTCTATATATAAATAACCATAATATTTTAACATTATTTTCTTTATTCTTCTTCTTGCAGGAACGGCTGGCTGCCGCTCCAACGCCACCAGCTGCCGCAGTGAAGAACCCATTCAAGGAGGAGCGGATGTGTTGGATCTGGTCGGGTAGCTGATTTCAAATTTGTGCAGGCCACTACAAAAGGAGGAGAGAGGATGCTGAGCGAGGCAGGCCTCCACCACCGACCCACCACTGTACAGAGAGATCTCCTCTCTTCCATTCCACACCGCCGGCCTCAACCGTGGTGGCGAGTCTCCACCACTGTAGGCGTGTGGTGTGATAGGCCACACCGCCATCTGGAGCTCGTCCGCATTATCGTGAGCACCTTAGCGTGCATCTCCCTCGCCGTCGTCACCAACAACCACCAACGCAGCCACTGTGAAATCACCCTCTCAGTCAGTTAAGACGTCCAGGAAATTTCCCTGACGTCTGAAGCCACCACCCCCACTCAGCAGCAACCACCGTTCGCCACTTCACCTTCAGCTGCACGCAAGAACCCGCCACTTCCTCCTGCTCTCACCACTTGCACACCCACACCAACAGAGCGCGCAACCGCCTGCGCACCCACGCCAGCTACAGCCGCACCTGCACAACCACATCCGCCCACTTCACCTCCAGCGCCATCTCCACGCCCTTCAGCCTGCGCACCCGTCTAAAGCCACCCGCTCACCTTCAGCTTTCACCTCACCGCTCACCCGTGCGCACTAGCCTGTAGCGTACCCACGACACCTTCAGCCTGCAGCACCTCACCGCACGCCCCCTCCAGCCGCACCCGCTCTCACCGCCAACAGAGCGCGCAACCGCCTGCACACCCGGCGCCATCTCCACGCCCTCCAGGCCGCGCACACCCTCCTCCCACGCCTGCAGAACCTCACCCGCTCACTCCCACGCCCACAGCACCTTCCCCACACCTGCAGCCTTGGCTCGCACGCACCCTCCAGCCAGTGCGCACAGCCTGCAGCGCGTGCTCCGCCCGCCAACAGCAGCTGCAGCACTGGCTGCAGCCACCTCCGCCGGAGCTTGTCCGGTCGGCTCCGGCCACCGAGCGACACGCCGCCACCACCGTTTCGAAGCCCTGGATCCAAGGAACTTCCTCCGAGCTTCCCGCGTCCGGTCGTCCACTCCTCGTCGCGCACGGCAAAGGGGAAAAAATCCCCTGTTTTGCTACAGTAACCGAGCCATTAAAAATTACATTTTCTGCCATTATCAATTTTTAATAATACTTTATTGATTCTGCATTGCGACAAATATCCTCTAGTTACTCATAATTGCTATTTTAGCATTGTTTCTTGTTTCAACCTTAATCTGAAGGCAATTCTGGCTTGATTCTTGTCCAAACTAACTACGAACAAACGTTTTTAACTTGTGCGAATTTAAATACGTCATTGCCTCCCTGTGGATACGACCCGCTCTTCTGCGAGTGGTTATTTCTTTTTAAATATTGATTAGTCGATTTTTCCACCACATAAAACTACAAACGACTTTAAAGCGAACAATCGACTCATCAGCACTGAAGTGGTAACATGTTGACATCGTGTTCTCAAAGGAGGAATTTTCCTCCTTCTCGGCGGTAGGAACTCAAACCAATGATCTACTTCAGACTTTTACTAACTTCGAACAAGGGGGCTTTTCTAATTTTTAGTTATTTTTAGGTATTGGCTTGTGTGTGAAATTTGACACAGGAAGTTTCGCATGAAATGCAAGTTTTTGAATCAGAAACTAAACTAGATACTTTCCATATTACAAAAGAGGATCAAGTCACTTGAACTATCACGAGTTCAAGTGAAATTTCCGAGAAGGATATCTGATCTAGTCTAAAAATAGACCTTAAAATTCTAATGATCAGATCCGTATCCTCATCCCTAGTTTGTCAAAGATAAAATCCTATTGTACCAAAAGTGAGTTATCAACCTTAGTCCCGATTTGAAATTTTTCCTCAAAAAGTTTTCAACAAATTTATTTATTTATTTATTTTATTATTATTATTTTTTTTTGGGTATGCATGCAAGAAAAATAAAACAAAAATGACTAAAGAAAAAATGCATATTTTTAGGTTTTGAAAATCCTAAATCGATCGTCAAAAAGTGATGGTGAATTTACGCGGTTTGTAAAATACGTCGTTGTAACACATAAAATCGATCGACTTTTAAATTTATAAAACCTAGATAGGGAAGTATCTAGGGTCATCCAAGGCGGCAACTTTTTGCAAAATCAAATCTCTTGCTTCAAAATAGAAATCACCTTTCTTTTTGGTATTTTCAAATAGTTTTTATGGTTTTGAAACAACGAGCACTCGCAAAATTGTTGGCGAAAAAAGTGATCTACACCTAATTCACTAAACTATTACTAAGGTGACAAGAAAAGCCTCTCCTTAAGCTTACTCTAGGCACTTGGAGGCCTAGAGTAATTAGGGAGAGGGAGTGAAAAACTGCTAGATCAAGATAAAAAAAATAAATGCAACAAGAATAGAAATGAAGGCAACTTGAATTGATAGAAACTTGTTCTACACAAAACACATAGACGAATGCCTCTACTCTACTTGAAAATGCAAGAAAATTAAAAACACAAATCCTCTAGATAAAAATGGTGAAGAAGAGGGGCTTCTTGCTCCAAGCCTAGTAGCTCCTTGACTTGAAAAGAAACTCCTTCTTCTCCTTCCTTGAAAGGTTCCTCCAAGATGATGTCCTCCAAGGCAAGGCCACAAAGGGGGTGTGCACTTGCTCTCCAAGGGTGGGCATGCACCACCCTTCCTCCTCCAATGCCTAGTCATCCTCCAAGTGATGGAAGTCCTCCTCCTTGGCGTGGCTCAAGGGAGAAGAGAGAAGGGGAAGAAGGCACCAAGGGGGCGGATTGGTCCAGGATTTGTTGTTGGTGAGGAACCAGATTGGTCCAAGATTGAGCCGGATAATTCCTCCTATTAGAGGAAGTTTTCAATTGCTCCTGGAAGGTGGGGACATTTTGGGTGGGGTGATGATTGGGATAAATATAATTCCCCGTTGAACCATAGAAAGCCTCAGAATAGTAATTACACTTAGCACGGGAATTATGCTGATCTTCTCTCTTTGGTGTGTTAGAAGGGGTGAAATGTGGAATGTGTGGAGCTTGGGTAGGTGTGGCAAGACTCCCGTGGTTGGTTAGGTTTGTTAAATCCTTATGCAACTGTTGTTGCTTAACTTGTAGCTGAGCCATTATGGAGTAGAAATTAGGTGGGGGGACCTGATTAAGCTCCTGGGTGGAAAGCTTGCGGAAAGAATAATTAGCATGTAGGTTAGAGGACCAATTTTGATTTTCCATTTTTAAAGAAGAGGAAAACTTCAGGAAAAGTCTTTTTGGGGAGGCAAAATCAAGTGGTCCCTCCAAGTGTGGAGTTTTGGACTGTCGCCCGTGCAAAATGGAAGAAACAGTAGGGGAGGAGAAGAGATGGAGATGAGAGAAAGTGGTCACACAAGCAATCAAAATTCTAGACCTAACTTAAATGTGACTCCCTAAAAATAACCTAAGACTTGGTCTACCTAGGAAATAAATAATCAATGGTGAATACCCATTCTGTCAACAAATCTAGCCAAGTTGTTTAAGAGGAGGTTTGGGCCCAAGCGTTTCCCAGGAAAATCCCCAGGTGCTTGTACAAAACCGCACCTAGTCGTTTGACACGGCCCCTTAGCCTGAACACCAGATATAGATGACAGAATTGATATTGACTAAAGAAAACTTAAGACCTAGATAGCAAGCCTAAGTTGTTAAAACCTTAGGGGTCAAGTTGCTACAGATTTTAATTAGGTCTAGGATACTAAAGTACACACGGAATATGGAGGGTGTTGATTGGATTATTGCTCTGTTATTTCAATTTTTATAGTGTATGCAAGATTGGAAAGTGGTTCCAATTTAAACAAGTTGTCACACAAAAACTATTTCTGCCTTTTAGGATTTGCTTTAAATTAACGCATTTTAGGGTTTCCTTTCTTAAGACTTCAAACAAGTTTTAAGATCCACAAACAAGAGGAAATAAAGTTGTATGGATGAAGATATATTTCCTTTATGTTGTTTGTCCCTAAAAATGAAAAGGAAACCTTAATCCAATTGATCTTAGGACAAAAATTTAACTACCAATGGATCTTTTTTAGGCTTTCTGTATTAAGTAGTGATCCAAAACGATCAAACAACACCACTACCTTAAAGAAAGTCAATCAAGAATTCCAGAAAATATTTTTTTAAGATTTTAAGAATGTTTTTGATATTTGTTTTGAATTTTTATTTGTGCTGTGTCAAAGTCCAGAAATGATACTTGTGGGTATTTTGGACTTTTCAATATCATCACTAACCTCAGAAAATTTTGGTGATTTTATATGATGTGTAGAATTTCACAAGGATTCCAGAAAGTTAAATTTCACAGAAATTAGATTAGTACAAAAATTTTAAAAATTCACAGACAGTAGAAAAATAGGAAGATTAGAGGGTGTGGCCCCTATATAGTCCACGAATTTTTAAAAATTAATTACACATCCACTTCCTCTAAAATTTGGAACAGATGTTTCGTACTTGATTTGAAATCACTAGATGAAATTTTATGATTTTAGGAGGCCTGTGGTGTTGGAAATTGATTTTTCAAGTCCAGACAGAAATCTGACCCGAAAAATAAAACACCAACACTTGAAATGGAGTGGTGCTTAATGGTGTAATCAAGTAAACAATGAGATTTAAATTGCACCACTCCACTTAATTAAGTTGTTTAAGGTCCTGAAAGCCAAGTTTAGTATATTTTGGTAGTCTTTTAATGCTTTATGTGACAAGATAAAGGGAACCAACCTGAATCCACTGGAAGATAAGGGAATTGAGTTCTTCTTTCCAGAATTCCCACTTGTTTCCTGTAGTCCCTGCACACACGAGATAGAAGAAAAGAGAAGGGGATGAGATCCACTTCAAGCAAGAGAAAAGTGATAAAAGCAAAGCCGTGCCTCCTCGGCAACAACGCAAAAAAGTGATGCGAATTTTAGCGTGATTTGCAATTATTGTTTTTAGAGTCGTTGTAACACGTGAAATCGCATACGCTTTTAAAATTTATAACCTAGATAATGGAGTATCTAGGGTCATCCAAGGAGGCCAATTTGCTTGCTAAATCAAATCTCTTGCTTTAAAAGGAACTCAACTTTCTTTTTGGTGTTTTATATATATGATTTTTATAGGTTTGAAATAACGGGAACAATGCGGGTTTGTTGATAGCAAGAAAATTCTCTATACTAATCCACTACACTACTATTATAGTGAGTCGAATCAGCCTGATCAGAGTAGGGATCGTTAAATGAAAAATTATCAGTGGGGGATGTAGGAACCCTACAAGAGTGATCAGAGAAGGATGGGGCATGTTTTGTAGTCTGATCATTGTCCGAAACCCGATAACAGTGTAGAGGCGAATCATCTGCAATCGGTTCAGTAAGAGGGGAATCAGAATAGAAATTGAGTCCGGTTGCGGGTCAGGGTTGAAAACGGGTTTGGGAAGGTTCAGTATATGTAAAGGAGGTGGCATTGATACGAATTGTGTATGAGGGCTCATCTAAAAAGGAATTAAAGGTGGGTTCATTTAGAGCGTCTTCATAGTAGCCATCAAGTTCAAAAGTGAATGCCTGAAGAGTGTTTATAGGATGAAGAAACTCTGGGTCAAGAAAAGATTCAAATTCTGGGTTGTAGTCACTCTCGGCACTTCCTAATTCCTGAGTATCGAAAAGAAATGATTCCATCTCAATGGAACCTGAATTTAAATCAATGATCTTGGGATTAGGGACCTCAGAGTCAGAGTCAAAGAATGAATCATGTGAGCTGAGGTCATAGATTGGCTCGTAGTCGTCATGAAATAATGGTTCTCCGAAATCATGGTAAGATTCAAAATCGTCGGAGAAATTGCAAGAATCAAGTTCTGAAGTTGATTCGAGATCAAAGGTTCCACCATAGAATAAATCACAAGATGTAGATTCAGCAACCTGACTTGGATCTAGCCTATCTGTAGATTTGAGCTTAAAAAGTTGTCCTTATAGGGTCTGGGCTCAGGCTTCTGGCTTGTGGGGATGACCTAATCAAAACCCCACTCTTCCAACTCCTCGTTTTCCGTATCATAGATTGGCATGACTTCTGAAAAATCTATCTGTATTTCTGAGGATGTTGGAGAGGGACATTCATCAAACAAAGGCCCAAAATCATAATCCCAATTCAAACTTTGATTGTCATCATACAGGGCCTTGTAATCATCCCAATAAGATTTAGATCCAGATTCTAGGCTAGGGATGCGGGTTGAACTACTAGAATCTAGATCAGAATTGCCTTCGAGGGTCACCTTATCAGAATAAGGGGCGGGATTTACACCCTTGAGAGGTTCTGATTCAATCTTATTCTTACAGGGGTCTAAGAATTCTATGCTTGGTGAACCAGGATTTTGGTTTTCTAGGGCTGGCTCAAGATCGTGTTTTCCTACAATTGGGACTTACCAACCTAATTCAAGATCAGGCATATTATATTCCATCTGGGTTGGGGAATCCACAACAACCTTGTGTCTCAAACCCGGGATTTGGGAAATCAGATTGATCCTTAATATTACTCTAAGGTGTTTCATTAACTGTTTGGGGCATGTACGGGTATTTTTGATCGATAACTTGTTTCAGTAATTTCATCATCTCTTCCCGTTTTTCAAGATCATCTTGGTGTTTTTCCCAAAGCATAGGATTTGTCAGGCATTGGAGATATTTAAAGTTATGTAATTTTTCTATCTCAATGTATCCTGTTATGAGAATGTCTCAAGTTGATCCCTTTGTTGCTTCTGTTAATAGTTATTGAGCACAGTTTATGATGAAGGTTGTTGTTGTTGGTACACTAACCTGAATGTCTTCTACTGGTTTTGAGGTTTTGTAAACAATTTCATAAAATCTAAGAGCATCCTCAACCATTCTATCTCTCATGGATCGTTGGGATTTAGGTTTCTTCAATAGTTTTCCTAAGTAACCAGGCTGCATTTTTGACTCAGATGGTAGAATCAAGATGTAGAATCAAAATTCAAGTTTAGAATGAAGTGCTTTGATCTAAAAGAGAATCCCACTGAAAATATGTGTGTGTGTTCTAAAGAGAAGGGACGAGGGACTGGATGTGATGTTGACCCAATCAGGCACCCAAAGATTTTTGGATGACTATAGAGGTTCGGGGCAGATGATACCCCTGGATCAGAAAGTCGCCCACTTGAGAATTAACTGGGCAACCAGGAAGGGAGAGTCCTGCAAAGACCCCTACACGGTAGAGCGCCCCCATGGGTTACAGGGTTTCCCCCACCCGACCTTCCTTGTCACTGAGGGTTCAGGTAGACCAGAATGATGACTTGACCTCTTAAGTCTACCAGTTTTATGTCCTAATTTGTGTCTTTGATTTCACTTGAATTAGTAGTTGATTTGACTTGTGATCTAATTTAGAGGTTGGTTAGCCTACAATGTAGTCCAACTTTACCTGACCTACCCTAAAGATGACAGAATGACTCTAGGTCAAGACCTAGAAATCACCCTGATTTGACTCCCAGGTTATTAGGGCCAAGTATTTTAGGGTTCAAGTGAGTTTAGAGCCTAATTTTAGGATTTTTCTTGATTAGATCTTTTCAATCAAGGGTTTAGGTAGCACACAAATGCGGGTGGTTTGTTTCCTTTTATGCAAGCAAGTGTGACTAGCACACCAAACCCTAATGTAGAAACCCTAATTGGCTTTATTTCCAAGTCTTCTTTGACTTTCACAAATGTTCTCCTTGGACTTCAAACAATAATTGCGTAGTCCAAGAAGATTAGAACTTAAGCGTAGTCCTTAATAGGCACAGGAATTTTTGGGGTAGGATCTCTAAAAAATTGCTTCAACTTCAATGAGATTTGAAAAAAAATTTCACAAATCAGGAAACTTGCCTTTTAAATGGTAATTACTATGAAAAATAAGGTAGGTGATTCCTAATTGATTGTTTCCTTTTTGTCTTCCCAAGATTAGGAGGTTGATTAGGAAAGAATAGAGAAGTTACCTGCCCTGGAGTGGTTTATTTGCGCGGAAGATCTCCTCGTGAAGTACCTTGCAAAATCTCAAGAAAGAAAATAGGGCAAGTTAGTGCTTAAATATAATCAAATAATGTAGAGAATAGTGGTGAATTGTGTGTTGCTCCCTAGTAATGGCGCCAAAATGTTTGGAGCGCTGAGTCAGGTTTTAAAAGTATTGCATTGTAATATAGCCGAAAAAGCATTCAAAACAGATATAATTTTATTACTCGAATATATTTTGAGTTCGAACACAAGGAGCAAATGGAATTCACGCACTAATCTCAACAATAAATGCAAATTGAACACATAATACTACTCAAAATATAATTAGGAATGTTGAGCATGAGTATATGAAAAATAAAAAGAGTTGTAGGCAAGATAATAAAGAGCATATGAGCATCAGGCATTTGATTTTGCGATCAGTTGTCTTAAATATCTAGTGCTACAGTGCCTTTCTTTCCTTCTTTTGATTTCTTTCTCTGATTTCTCTTGCGAGCCCTCTTCTTCTTTCTCTTTCTTTCTCTGTCTTCTTCTTCCTTCTTCTCCATCTTTGGCCTTCTCTTCCTTTTCTCTTTCTTTGCCTTCTGCCTTAAGCTTCCTTCTTCTTTAGCTTCTTCCTTCTTTCTTTGCTTTGCCTTATGCCCTGCGGTGCTCCTCTCCTTCCTGACCTCCTCTTCTTCTTTCTTCTTCTTCCTTTTCTGCTTGACCTATTCTTCTTCTCTGAATTGGCTAAGTGTGGAGCCAAACTCCTCAAAGAAAAACCCCCCTTCCCCTGCGTAGCTTTCCTCTCTCTTTCTCTCTTTTCTATTTCAAAGACGCTCTCCCAGAGCCCTTAATCGGTCGGGTAATCGGACCTAACAGAGACTCAGGTCCAGGCTCACTGGCATGTGTGGTGAGCGAGTGAGTAGGTCGAGTAATCGAGTCGTGGCCAGGTCCGCGTGGGCAGTGCCGCGGACGAGTCTATGAGAGAGGGAAGGAGGACCTCACCCTCAGTGTTGGAGGCGAAGAGCCTCTAACACAAAATCAATATATGCGCACACAAGCTCCCTTCCAGTTCCGAGGTGGGACTAAATGTCCCACCTCCCTTTTGCATGTCTGCCGTAGGGTGAGGCTTCCAATTGGCAAGGCTGCAGTGACTCTTGACTCCAATCAAAGGTCTGGAACTGTGCACGAGAGTCTTCCATGCGTCCTGGGAGTGTCTTCCTGGGATTGGCAGCACCTAGAGTTGCAGCAAGCGAGCTTCCCGCTCGGCAGCAATGGCGGATGGGCGACGAACCTGAAAACATGAGAACGGCCTTGCGGCCACATCAAATCGCTCAAGGAGCTTCATCGGACCATGGAGAATGTGATGGGCGTGGTTTCATGCCGTGTGGGTGACTGTGGTGGCGTATCTAGGGTTTACTTTGGGCGTGTGAGTGGGTGTGTTCAGGGGTGCGTTTGGGTGATTGATGGAGAGGTTGGCGTGAAGGGATGTGATCAGGGAGTCGAGGCAGAGGTTGTAGGGTGGTTGGCGAGGTGGATGGAGGTGTGGAGAGACAGAGGCACCTCGCCGGAGGTAGAGAAGGTGATGGTGGTTAGTGGTGTCGAGGGTTGATTTAGGGAAATAAAGAGAGGGAAAGGGTGTGAGAGAGAGAGAGAGTCTAAGACCTACTTCTAAGGGACGAAGAGGGATAGAAAACCCACTTCGGTTTGGTCGCCGGACGTGGGGAAGACAAAGACCTCCGTAGATGAGGCAGCGGTGAAGACAGGGCAGAGGTGACATCGGCCAGTGTTGCGCAACGCGGACGACTGTGGTGGGGTTAATCTGACCACTGGTATTATGGTTGGGCGATGAGAGAGCAAGGGAGAAGCTGCCGGAGCTTGCGGAGGGTTGCGGCTGGCGAGGAGAGAAGAATGTGAGGGAATCCGGCCCAATTTCAAGCTAAGAGAATGCGGTTGGATCTGGGGCTTCTTAAATAGGTCTCTGGAGAGGGATTTGTGCTTGGAAGTCAAGCTTCCAAGCAAGGCATGGTTGCCGGAGATGGACACTTCAAAAGATCCAAATCTCTCATACATTTGCATGAGAGATTGGGAAACAATTATGGATCACAGGTGGGTTCAGATTGGAGGAAATTACTCAGAGAATCTTCCTTCCAATTTTGGGAGGGATTCTCTGAGCAATTAAGGAGAAACCTCCTTTCAAAGCTCGCTGGAGTAGGATTCCTCTGCTATAATGGTGGAGGGACCTATTTTTGAAGATAATAAGAAAGTTAGGGGGCTGATTGTAAGGGTTTTTGAAAGATAGGGGTAGAAATGTAATCAAGTTAGACCTTTTTGCAAAGTAAGTTAAGATGAGTTCCCCTTAGGTACAAATTTTGGTACAAACCTAATTTGGACCTTAGGAATCCAATGGTGAAGTTGGATTTTGGGTTTGACTGTGTTTGACTAGGTAATTTATGCAAAAACCTAATTTATGCCAAATATCTGTCTGAGACCCCATTCTAGGTCAAGATAGGTTCTAATGGCCAAATTGAAAGTTCTAAACCCTAGATAATATTTTTATATTATTTTTAAAGGGTTTAAGTGAATTTTATCCTGATCAAAACCTTATTTAATCAAGTGGGTCTATTTTAGGATTTCAAGAAGTTATTTAATTCCCAGAACTCACAGGAACTTTTTCTGTCTGATTCAACCCACTTATTATTTTATTAAGACCCTTTGACCTTTGTTTAGCCCTTGAGAAAATCCGTTGTTGTATTGCATTGGTAAAATTGCAGTTTTGCTCCTAGTTTCTAATTTTTCTCTCAAAAAGGTTTTTCATTGAATTATGGCCTTCAATTGGTTACGTAGGAGCTTCTATTCTCTTCATTGGGTCAAAATGATCTTGTTAGGGCTCATGATGGTGTTCCCATCACCCCCTTAATCTTCTTCCTTTCTTCTCCTTCCTTAGCCGTAGGTTTAGGTGGGTATAAGGTAGAATTTACACTAATGGAGGATGGAAATTATGTGGTGGTAGGGTTGGGTATTTATAGGATGGGAAGGGGGGTGGTTATGGTTTTTTTTATTGGAGGGAAATGAAGGAGTGCTTGGATATTTTTGGAGGGAAAAATGGGAGGGAAATGAAGAGGTGCCTTAGATTTCCCTCTAAAAATACCTTCTAGAAGGTATTGATTTTGGAGGGAAAAAATGGAGGGTGGAGATGGGTTTTGATGGTGGATGTAGGGTGGTGATGAAAGGGATAGTTGGCACCAAAATAAAGTAGGAGTAGGTGGTCTTTTTGTTGGAGATTAGGTAGTAGGGTAGTAGGGTAGTAGGTTTTGATGCCATGGAGGTCGACTAGCTAAGCTAAGCTAGCTTAGCTAGCTTAGCTAATAGGAAGTAGGGTTGGAGGCATTTGGAGCTAGGGTTTTGAGGGAGAAGAGCTGGAGGTAGTCATTTTAAGCTGCACTAGAGTTGGTGGCTGCTGAAGAGAGCTAAAAGGAGCTACCTTAGCTGGCTTAGCTTGCTAGTTCTTTCCTAGCTGCTAAGCCAAGCTAAAGCAAGCTGGCTTCTACTAAAAGGAGCTGAGGTGAGCTGGGTCTGATGCTCCTGGGGAGGACATAGCTAGTTGAGGTAACTAAGGTCAGTTGAGTTAAGGTAAGTCCCCGGGAGTTGGACTTGAGCTTCCTAAGCTAAGATGAAGTCATCTTTAGCTGGCTAGAGTTGAGTGGAGCTGGATGTAGCTGGTCCTGAGTTGTGGTGAACTCCAATCAACTTAGCTGAGCTAATTAAAGCTCCCAGTGAACTGATGGGAGTTGAGATGAGCTAGACCTAGCTAAGTTGAGTTGGATCTGAGCTGACTTGAGCTAAGGTGAGCTAAGATGAGCTCTCTTGAGCTGTCATTCAGCTGAGATGAGCTGAATGGAGCTAGGATGAGCTAACCCTAGTTCAAGTGAGCTGGATTCCAGCTACGGTGAGCTGGATCAAGCTGAGTTCCAGCTGGTTTAAGCTTCTCCTTCACCAATTGCCTTCCTGAGTGATAGGGTTCTAGGGATATAATAATCTGTTTATCTCTAATACTCACAAAAACACATAAAAAACACAATAAAAAATGCTATGCATGACTAACCTAATTAATGCCTAAATGCAACCCAAAAACCCATTTGCGAAGCAAAATCCTAAGAGTTAGGTTTGTTTTAATGCATAAGAATGATGATAAACTGACGTTTATCAAGTTTTCCCCTTTGATTATATACTAGAGTTGCTTCAATAGAAGTGCTTGATTGAAGTTGGATGTGTTTCTGAATCCTAGACCACTGCAACTCTTTGGAACAGCAATGGTATGCTAACCTTTTATATAACAGTGCCTTTTCCCCTCTTCATACCCCCACCAGAAATCCCTCGTAATACCATCAAGAGCTCTGCAGGTGCACGATGGAAGTGATGTGACAGACATAAGGTGTACAGGGAGTGAAGCTAAAGAGGATGTGATAAGCATTGATCGCCCAGCTTGCGAAAGGGCTCTACATTTCCACCCATTTAATTTTGATTTAAACTTGCTGAGGATGTGCTAATGGAGTCTTGTTTTAGCTCTCCCATCATTGATAGGGAACCCCAAATAGAATTCATCTTCAAATTCTTTAGAAATGCCCAGCACTTCCATGATGAGAGGTTTGTTGTGGTGTGCCATTCCCTTACTAAAGTAGACTTTAGATTTCAAAAGGTTCACTTTTTGACCTGAGAATTCAGCATAGTAATTTATCAGCTTGATGTTTTTGAGAGCTTCCTTCCTCAAAAAAAAAACATTAAATGCATGATAGGTGGAGCTCTTTTGGTAACCTAATAGCCAGTCAGACACCCTATAAATTGTGATTTAACAAGAAGCCTAGACAGGAATTCAGAGCCAAGTATGAATAGAAAAGGGGAGAGTAGGCAACCTTGCCTTATCCCTTGTTTTGGAATAATTGTGGTGGAGGGGAATCCTTCAACAAGAATAGCCAATTTGGGCGTGCTAATGCAAAAACGAATCAAGGCTATGAGATTTGAGGGGAATTTTAACTGAGATAAAAGGTCTAAGACAAACCTCCATTCTATTTTGTTTAATGCCTTTTCCACATCTAACTTGGTAGGCATGTACTTCCTTTTGGTATTTCTAATGCTCATGGAATGAAGGATTTCCCTTGCCACTATGATATTGTCGGAAATTTGTCTACCCTTCAAGAAGGTGCTTTGATTTGGTGAGAATATTCTTATCAAGGCTTTCTTTACTCTTGCTACAATAAGCTTGGAGATGACTTTGTATAAGGTGCTGGTAAGGCTAATTTGGTCTAAAATCTCTGGGTTGCTCAGAGTTTCTACCTTTTGGAATCAATGCAAAGAAAGTTTCACTTAATTCCAATGGGAAGGAGCTAGCAACAAAAGCATTTTGTACCATACTGACAATGTCGGTTCCCTGTACATTCCAAATTTTCTGAAATAAAATGGCCTGAAATCCATCTGGGCCAGGGCATTTGCAATGTTTCAGACTGAAAAGAAAATCTCTCACTTCATTGTCAATAGGAATGCTAGTTGCAAAGACAGCTTCATCCCTGTTTAAAAGGTCCCCTTCCTAAAAAATGTTGGGTGTTGATGGATCTACAATTATTAGTGTTAATTATATCAATTAGAGTCAATCTCGAGGGCACATGTGCATTAATGCCATATTATAGTGGGTCTGGGAGCAATACATGTATACTGTGTGACTTCTACATTTAGATTACTAAGAATTAATGTTTATGACCCTGTGTACAAGTGCATATTAAAACAAGTCTTAGATGAGCAATCAGACCATACGGATGGATCTGGATCGACGAACGAACTCCAACAGACTCAAAATCACCTCAATCCGATCTCCGTAGCTCCCACAACAAGCTCAAGAAGTTCTGACCGTTGATCTGATGATCAAAGACCCTCGTTGCACCACGTGGCAACAACCTTGCCCTCCAT
The DNA here is from genome assembly GCA_037157565.1 of Thalassia testudinum. Taxonomy (NCBI): domain Eukaryota; kingdom Viridiplantae; phylum Streptophyta; class Magnoliopsida; order Alismatales; family Hydrocharitaceae; genus Thalassia; species Thalassia testudinum. The sequence continues at coordinate 57,218,960 of JAZHRO010000055.1, forward strand.
TGTGCAACCGCCTCTCCTCTTCACCATGAGCCACCGTCAGATCACCATCAGACAACCCTCGTCGCGCCATATCACTCTTCATCAACAACCGTCACTCTCCATCGGACGATGGCGAGCGCACGAGAGGAAAATAAAAAATGTGACATCTTCACACCCATGGCACAGCAGTTCGTGCCTCAACCCCACGCACGGAGGATGCGCGATCGAGCCTTTGCGAGGGCTAAATTCGATGCACCCAAGTGGCAGGGGAAATTTGGCTGTGGATGCGGGAGCAGACAACGACGATAACGGAGACATGGTGCAATTTCGCACACCGGATGCGCACAATTAGCAACGCACAATCCGACACCGCATCGTACGTGCTGACAGGGCGCTATCTGAAGGGCACAGCCACACGTGATCTTGACCGTTGATCCTTGACTAGACGGCTGCGAGCGCGAGCACACGGATCGTGTGCAATGGCAGCTAGGCTCGCGCATGCACTAGCGGGCACGTGAGCTAGGATACAGGGACGCTTGTAGTTGGCCTACAATGACATCCTGGCTGTCGCTAATAGTGCAATACCTATTTTGGCCACCTCTCCTACATTATAAATAGCCTTAAGGACCTCCATTGCAAGGAATCTCTCAACATCTTCTACCAAACACATCCCCTACCTCCATAGAGCTTCAAAGCAAGGTCTCGGAGTTGTCGAGCTGTTGACGGAAGTCCCTCCACCGCCATGGCTGCCTCGCCTCTCCATTTTGTGCATTTATTTTTTAGTTTAATGTTTATGTTGCTTTAAGCTTTCATTTATCATTATAGTTGTAAAACGATTCTGATTATGCAATATGTTATCATCTTGCTTTGTCACATCTTTGTTTCATGCATAGTTAGCAATCACCATATTATTATCATGAATCTCTAACCCTACCACACACACACACTCTCTCTCTTTCTCTCTTTCACTATCTTTTTGCAAGCAAACGAAATGAAATATTTTGTGACATTAAAGCGATTAATTGATCCAATTTCCTGCCTCCTTGTGTTCGACACTCGTACTCATGTTCGATTCTTCTTTTAAAATTGATGTCGTAAACACATGCTACAATGAACTTAATCTAATACATTTTTCGACACCAGCTTTTGGTGCCATTGCCTAGGGAGGCAATGGATTTTTGGTCACTTCTATCCTTTCATTGGTGCTCACATTTCTAACTTGGTTTTCTCTCTTTCTATTGATTGATTGTAGGAATCCGGCGCGAAAGCGACAAGAGGAGCGCATCCTAAGATGGTAGATTGGGAGTAAAGTGAGGTGTAGATTTTGGTGAGTACCACCCTATCTACCATAGTTTTGTCATCCCATATCTAAAAAAAAAATTGCATCTAGGCTCATGCATGAACATTAGGATAGAATGTTTGCTTGTTTGCTTGATTAAAAAAAAATCTAAAAAAATAAAAAACTAGCATGGTAAATGATTACTTGACCCATATCTCAAACCCACCACTCGAAAAAAAAAAATTCTCTTAAACACTCTAATATCTTTTCAAAATCCTTTTAAGTGTTTTTCCTATTGAGTGGTGTTTGCGAAGTCACCCGTGTCTTCTATTGGGTTGCACCACTCAATCTAAAATCAATTCACTTGGTAGAATCTCGTGAACTTTAGAGTGGATACATTAGGGTTATTTTTCTAGGATCACATCATTCTCTCTAAAGGATATTGATTATCATCCGTTGTGTGCAAAACGCTATGTGCCCACTTAAACATTGTCTGAAAACATTAAGAAATTTCAACCCTCAAAAGCACTAAAGCAAGGATGAATCATTAAAAGACACCACATCCTAAAAATCTTGCTTGAAAACCTTATTTTGTTGAAGTGCACATACATGCTCAATTGGATTAATTAAGAGGCACAGCCCCTAACAACACCCCATCATAGTCCTTGAGCACAAGCACTGACCCAGCCCAAATTAAAATTGAATAGACGTTGGCCCTAGGATTCATTGAGTCCGTTTCAGGGTATTCTGCTAAAAGCATTTCGAATTAGTGATGTCTGCTTACTTCAAAAGGTGCTAAGTTGGGAGGCCTGATTGTCAAAGGACTTAAGTAAGCAGAGGTTTGGCATAATTAGTGGCCCTCAGGACACTCTCCCCTACTTCGCTGGACCAACTTTACCACCTTCAAGAGTAATGACAACACCAAATTCGTAATGTGGTCGGAGTTTATTTCTGAAGCATACGTCACCTAGGTCTACACTATATGGCTTAGTTTTGCTTGCTTGATTGTGCACACTTAAGCCTCTCATCTATTTATCCCTCATCCTTCCACTTCTTCCAAACCATGGATTTCAATGCCTATCCTTCCTACCCCCACTATCCCCAACATAATTTGTATTCTAACCCAAGTAGATCGTATCAACAGTTTACTTGGGATAACCAGCCACGTAGTTGGGGATATAATCCAGGATCTAAGTACCCAGAATATCCCTCTCATTCCAACAATCCCAATTTTACCCAACATGCACCAACCTCCTATTAGGATACATCCAACCCACCCACTTAGGGGTACGATCCAAACCTTGGGAATTCTTATCTTGATTATGATTCTCTTTATGATGACTCTTCTTTTAGGTCCAACACACCCACTAACCAATCTGATAGGACATACATTTTAGGACAACACCATGACCCCTACCCTTCCCAGGACAATAACCATGATAGGTCATCTGAATTCAAGGACCTCTCCTACTTGACCTATGTTCAACGCACTTGAGTCATCTCTTAAGAAATGTATTTGCGTCGTAGTACATGATGGGAACACCATCATGAGCCCTAACTAGACCATTTTGACCCATAAAAGAGAACAAAAGCTCCTACATAACCAACTGGAGGTCCTAATTCACTGAATAATCATTCTGAGATAAAAGCAAGAAACAAGGGGTAAAACTGTAATTTTACCATTGCAGTGCAACAATGGGTTTTCTTAAGGGCTAAACACAGGTCAAATGATCTTAAAAAGATAATAAGTGAGTTGAATCAGACAGAAAAGGGTTCGTATGAGTTCTGGGAATTAAATGACTTATTGTAACCCTAAAACAGACCCACTTGATTAAACAAGGTTATGGTCAGAATAAAATTCACCTAAAACCTCTAAAAATCATAGAAAAATATTCTCTATGGTTTATAACTTTCAATTTGGCCATGGGAACCTATTTTGACCTAGAATGGGGTTTTGGACAAATATTTACCCTAAATTGGGTTTTTATGCAAATTACCCAATCAAACGTAGTCAAACCTAAAATCCAACCTCACCATTAGATTCCTTATGTCCAAATTAGATTTGTACCAAAATTTAGACCTAAGGGAAACTCATCTTGACCCACTTTGCAAATAAGTCCAACCCCATTACATTTCTACCCCTATCTTTCAAAAACCCTTGCATTTGACCCCCTAACTTCTTCATCATTCTTTGCAATTAGGTCCCTCCACCATTATAGCGGAGGTATCCTACTCCGACGAGCTCTAGAAGGAGATTTCTCCCTAATTTCTCAGAGAATCCCCTCCAAAATTGAAAGGGAGATTCTCTGAGAAATCCCCTCCAATGTGAACCCAATTTGAGGTCCTACTTGATACCCAATCTCTCATACGAATGCATGAGAGATTTAGGTCTCTTTCGATTTACCAAGCTTCCAAGCACAAAACCGACCTCCAGGGTTTATTTACGACACCCCAGATCGCCCCACATCTCCTAAGCTTGAAATCAGTCGGAGAACCCCCTCAATTTTGTCTCTCCTCTGGTCGACTCACTCATCAAGCTCCGGTGACCTCTCCTACTCTCTCTCATTGCCTAGCCACAATACCGGTGGCAGGTTCTTCTTCCTCACGCTCGTCCACGTCGCGCAGCACCCGCCAACGCCCCTGCCTCCCCTTCGTCCTCGCCGACCATCTTCTCTGAGCACCTTCGTCTCTGACGTCGGCAATACGCGCCAGATGCCATCTCCGTCTCCCCCTTCATCTCTTCACTCCCAGATAAGTCTCTCTCACTTTCTACATTCTTTCCCTCTTCTTTATTCCCTCAACCAACTACTGCCGCACTCCACCACCATCATCCCCTTCACCTCCGGCCACAAACTCCGGCGAGTTTGCTCCACCTCCACAGACCACCTCCCTCCTCGCTGATCAGTCCATAAGCACCGCCTCGACTCACTGATCATAACCCCCACTCACATCACTCCGCCACTCACCCAAATGCACCCCCGAACACACCTACACACAAGGCCACAGTGTGCCCTAGGCACGCTCCCTCAGGCGTTCCCACGCCATGCCAACCACCCCTGCACATTCGCCGCACTTTGGCAAAGCTCCCTGAGCTTTTTAACGTGGCTGCGAGGCCGTTGTCGTGATTTTAGGTCCAAGAGCTCTCCGCCATTGACGCCGGGCTTGAAGCTTGCTTGTAAGCTACTCCAGGCCGTGGCCACTCCAGGTCATAGTCCCAGGTTGCCTGGAAAGACTTCGCGAACATCTCTAGGCATCCAATTACTGTCGAGGGCCGTAGCTGCAGCTGCAATCATAGGAATCACTCCGCTACAGACGTATGCAAGGGAGGTTGGACATTTAGTCCCACCTCAGAAAGTTGTGGAGTGCCACGCCAGCATAAAGTGAATTTCTGCATTAGCCTTGTCACCTCCTACTCACGGGGTGAGGTCCCTCTCTCACCCGACCTGATCGCCTCGTCCACGACCACGCCCCGTGGACCTGGTGACCCGACCCAACTAGCACACCTCACCCACCACCGTACGCCAGTGGGCCTGGTCCCGGGAGCGTACCCGACTCAATTACCTGAGAAGCGTGGCTCTGGGAGAGTGGAACCTAAGAGAGAAGAGAGCTCGCGCGGGTAGGGGGTCGGTTTTGCTCTGCAGAGGAAGAGAAGCCAAACCAAAGGAAGAGGAAGGAGAAGACAAGGCCGAAGAAAAGCTAAGGAAGAAGAAGGAGAAAGGGTTGCAGCAGAAGGAAGAAGCCAAAGAGAGGAAGGCAGAGATAGAAAAGAGAAGGAAGAAACTGAAGGAAGAAGAAGCTGAAGGCAACTGGCAGAGAGAGAGAAGAAGGCAGAGGAAGGGAAAGGCTAAGGCAGGAAAACTATGCCAAAGAACAGGGAAGAAGGAAGATAAAGAAGAAGATTGAAGACAAAAGCAGAGAAAGAGAAAGAAGAACAGGAGAAGAAGAAGAAAAGAAAGAGCCAAGCACTGTAGCATAATCATTTTAAGGCATCTGATTCACAAATCAGACGTCCAATTTTGATGTTTATTCACATACATTGGTTCCTTTAGTATTTTGTGCCTTACATTTACTCCTATCATTTTGCACTATAACATTGATCTTATTGCATATTCTTTTAAATTCTAAAGTGTGATCTTAATTTCTAAACCCTAATTTGCTCCCTATGTTTGACCTCGGATTTTAAAATTCGAGTAATAAAATTATATTTTTTTGAACGTTTTTTCGGCTATACTACAATATGACCCTTTTAAAACCCGATCAAGCGGCCACAAACAGTACAGTTGACAAAAACGTGACAAAACACTTGAATTTATAAAGCTTAAAATCAGAGAATGTGAGTCCGAGGTCGTTCGCAGGGAGCAAATATAGAATTCACAATACTAATCATAATATAAAATAGATGAACACAATAATTAATTGTCACAAAGATATGCAATGAATAAATTACTCAGAATGATATTTAATGATAAACCAATTTGTATATCAAGAAATAGAGGGGTAAAAAGAATAGAACCTTAAAAATAATGGTGATTTAGATCACCACATAAATCCCTCAATTTAAGCACATGTCCAATTCTAGCAATTAACTCAAATTTTCCAACAGTGCCTCAACCACTTAACCTCTTAATTCCATGTTAGCACAGAGGCCAAATATATCCACAGTACCAAGCATAAGGCCTCATCAGACGTCGGCAAGGAGATTAGATGACTTAAATCACTCAACCAAGGCACAAGGGCATCCACAGAGGAAGCCTTCTTTCCCAGAAGCTAAGTGTCAAAGCTCTCTTTAGCATGCACCCTGAGGCAGCATAGCCTAAAGCAAAACCCTCCCCTCTACTCTCTCTAATTCTCTTCTCAATTTCTCAAATCGGACCCAGGTAATCGAATCCACCACCCAGACTCGCGTGGTGTGAACAGCAAGCAAGGGCACGTAGACAAGCGCGTGAGTGAGCACGTGCATTTAGGCGTGTGGGGACCTCACCCCCGATGCGTGTTGAGGCGAACAACTATCAGCAGATTTTCCTTTTATGCGTTGTCGTGGATTTTCGCACTTCCGAGGTGGGACTAAAGTCCCACCTTCTTCCTCCATGTAACAGCAGTTGGGATCTTAATGGAATTGGAGTAGATCTCTCTGACGTCTCACTCGATTTCTGGTGCAAAGAACTCTCGCACTGAAACTGCTTCGATCTAAGGTAGCAACAGGTCGAATAGTGGCTGGAGGTGGTCGGACGTGATCAGAGAAGACGAAAGCGGCGGTAGTTGTCCGCCGTACACCTGGAACACAAGCACAGGCTTTAGGCCCCAATTAAATAGTTCATAAGCATCGCCGGTGTTTGTGGAGTGTGGTGGCGATGCCGATTTGGTGGATGATGGTGTATGGTGGCTGGACAGAGTCAGAGAGGATGAATGAAGGATGGGTTGTCCAGTGGAGCGATTGGGTGGTGGTAAGGTGAAATTAGTTGAGGGTTTTTGAAGGCGGAGGTGAGGCGAAGGTTTTGGTGGCAATAGCGGGGCGTTTGGTTGCATGTGTTGGCCGAGTGAGCTCATTGGAGCTTCGCTGGCCATGGAGAAGACAGAGGGAGAGAGTGGTGGTTGTCGGTCGAAATGATTGAGGAAGGAGCTGGAAAAGATCTGGAGAGGGAGAAGAAGGAGGTTACCTAGCTAAAGGACGAAGGGGATGAGGACTTGGTGCCGACTGTGATTGGCCGGTACTGGAGGAAACGAAGGCTCTGAAGGGGGAATGACGAGGAAGAAGGGGTCGAGGCGGCTCCTGAGTTGGCCATCAAGGAGCGGAAGAGGTCGGGAAAGATTGTGGTGTTCCTAATTTGGTTGTTGGGAAGCCGTAGGAGGACGGGGGAGGAAGCTCGCAGGAGTTGTTAGAAGCAGGCCGAAAGGAGAAGAAGAGGAATTTGGCCTTGAAACCTAGCTAGAAAGGACGGCTGAAGCTAGGGGAGTTCTTGTAAAGGTGTCTTGGCCTTTAATCTGCACAAAATCAGTGTGATTCTCTTACAAAATTTGCAAGGAATTTGGGCTAAAAATCATGAGTTCGCTAGGGTTTTAGGAGGTGAATCAGGATTTGGGATTTGGTCCATCAGATTGGGAAACTCCTCAAGAGCAATCCCTCCAAATTTGGAGGGAATTGGCTTCGATTTGAGGGAGAAAATCTCCTTAGATACCTGCTGCAAATGTGTTCCCACCGCTAATGATCGAAGGACCTAAATGCGAAAGTGACGACAAAGTTGGGGACCTATGTGTAAGAGATTATGAAAGCTAGGGGTCAGCTTGAGAGAAACAGAGATTTTGGGGGCTTAATGTGCATACATCTAAATAGACAAAAATGTCTATTAATGCATGTCCGTAGTGTCATACTAGCATCATATATTGTAAATATTGCATAACATGCATATTCATGCATTTAGGTCAAGTCGTATAAATTGTATAGTAATTGTCTTCTTGTATGGTCAAGGAAAGGGCGATTATTAATCCGGACCTCAGACCGAAGATTCAACCGTAAAGATCTGATCAGGGCGACGATTGAAGTTCAACGACTCCAAGATCGCCCTGATCAGACATCCGTAGCACCAGATAGAGATCGAAGAACCCTAAAGATCAAGGGCCAAGATGGTGCCAATCCACGCTTTAAACGATAAATCTGACCACATTGATGGGTTCGGATCGATGATCGCAGCCTAGCAGCGCGAAAATCGACTCAATTCGACATTCGTTGCACCATCTACAATAGGCAGATGATGGACGGCCAAGATGGCGCCACGTGGCGCCATCCCAGCTGCCCAATCGGCCCTCAGGACCGCCGCTGCATCTCCGAAGGACTTCCAAAGCACGATCTGGGCCGTTGGATCTTGATCCAAAGGCTGTGAGCACGCATGCCTGAAATCAAAAGCACGAGGGGCGCTACACAAAGTCAGCTGTAGCACAGTGGACAACCGCTCTTTCGGGAGCGCGAGGCGCGCGTTCGAAACGTAGCGCGCCTCAAATTCGACGGGGGCGCGGGTGCGGGTGCAATTCATCCGTTAGATGATGATTGGGCAGCCGAGGGGCAGAGACGTGGCGCGTAGAGGAACCTTGGATCTTCACGCACATGATGACGCTCTTGTGCACGCCCAATCACACGCGGGCGCGTGGTGAAGGAGCAGATGAAGGTGCATGAAGAGAAATCTAAGTCGTCCGATCTCGCGATCGGACGACTAAGATTTGAAAGACGTGTGTGGCCATTTTGAGCGTGGAAGGCGAGGAGGCACGCACGACGCGTGCACGTCGGCCACGATCAGACCTTTAGTGACGGATAAATCCATCACTAAAGAGCTGATATTAATGTTTTAAGCTTGAAATGACAAATTTGCCCTCGATTCCTACAACTATAAAAGGAGACCCGACCTCCACTTCTTCATCCCTTAACTTCTCTACCTGTCCCAAGCTCAAGAAAATCTTGTCCCAAACTCGGGATGCTATTCTATAGCTAAATCTAATTTTCTCGCCCCCGTTCCTGAAGTGGATCTCGCGACGATGATGACATACTGCCTCATTCCCATTTCTTCCTGCTTCGTCCTCCTTCCCGCTTTGTCCTCCGTCTTCCAGGCGTTGCTCCGTCCGACTCGTCCTCCAAGCATTCATCGAGGAGGATAACATCTCTCTCCCTTCTTTTTAATTGCTTTCTAGAATAGAATTTTCTGCTTTCTAGTTGTAATAATTTCCTGCTTTGTAGTCGTAAAAACATTCTCATTATATTAAGTGATTGTTTTCTCTCTCTATTTCTCTCTTATTGTTTATATCAATTCCATTGTAATTATTTTGTTTTCAAACAAAAACACAAAAAATATAAATTGTGGATTTTAGATCGACGTAGCATCCCTATGTTCAACCCAGAATTCTTAGAATTTCGGTATAAATTTATCTGTGACGGATTTTTTCACAATTCGAACTACAACGATGGTTTTTCGAAACCAACTTTGATCACATAGTTTTCCACGTTCAATAGGGCTAAAATACAAACTTGGTCAAAATGGACTCTGATTGGGCTCAAATTTTGGTACAAACATAATTTGAACCCAAAGAATCTAATGATGAAGTCGGATTTAGGTTTTGACCACGTTTGACTAGGCAATTTGCATAGAGACCCAAATTATGGCAGAATTCCGTTTGAGACTCTGTTCAAGGTCAAAATAGGTTCAGATGGTTAAACCAAGGATACTAAACCTCTCAGAATACTTTTCTAAGAGTTTTAGGAAGTTTAGATGATTTTTATCCTAACCAGAACCTCTTTAATTTAAGCGAATATAAAATTATGGTTTCAGATTCTGATTTAGTTCTCGAAATGCGTGAAACCCTATCTCTGTCTGTGTGAACCCACTCATTGGACTTTAAAGCTCATTTAACCTTCAATTAACCCTTGGGAAACCCTATGGTTACTCTGCATTTATGATATGATGTTAAAACTGTAGAATTAACCCTGTTTTAGTATTTTCTTCTCAGAATGGATTTGAATGGAATTATGGCTTTCAGGTGATCATGTAGGAGCTGTTGTCTCTTGATTCTTACTAATTAAGGTTAGTTATGGCTCATGATGGTGTTACCATCAACCTATGGATTGGAAGGAATTTTAGAAAAATGGAAATCAAATGATGATGATCATAAACCTGGGCAACCCAAGTATGATAACACCCACTTTGGACCCCTGATGAAGAATCCAACTGGAAGGACTTAAAACCATAATTATTCTAGAGTAGGATTAAACAGAAAATGGTGCCTCTTGAGGAATTTGACCATGAAAATGATAGAAAAGAGGACCCACCTAAGAACTTAAACCCCAGTACAGCTCTGATACATATCCTCAACCATACCCTCCCAACCCTGATTTGAATGCTAAGTACAATAAGGACGAAATCCAAGGGAAACCTAATGACACTCAGTCAATTCTTGATAGCCTTCAGTTGGAGTTATATAGACAAAACCACGAATTAATTGAGATGAAACAAACCATGATTGATATGTTCCAACAACTGGATGAAGAGGACCAAAGAACACTGTTGAAAGCAACCTCTTTCACGAAATTCGTGAGGCAAGGTCCCATGGTGGTCAATTAGACTATGCCTGTTTGCCCAAAATTGGTTCAGTCCACCATTGATACTCCCCCATTGTTGGACAACTCACTAGAAAACGTCATTAAGGATTCCTTGGAACATGACTTAGGGAGGGTTGAGGACAAAAATCAGGAGAAACTTGAGAATTTTGAAAAGAAACTTGGGGTTGATGTCTTTGAATCTAAATCTAATCTTCCTGAGGAAAGTGATTTTGTGGAAAAGACATCCAAAATTGAAGATGGGGAGTGGGATTCTGAAATAATTGATTCCGAATCATTTGAAACTCCCATCACAAGTTTAGAGGAAGGCCAAGGGAAAGAATCTGAGTTTGAGTTAGATGATGAAATTAGTCCTACCTCTACTGCAACCTTGAAAATTGAGTCCGATATAACAGAGGTTGAAGATAATATTCTAAGGGTCAAGGAATTAGAAGGAATAAGCAATGAAATCCTAGTTGAAGGGATGAATTTTTCTTTGAAGAGAGACCTCATTCTTAATTTTAAGGCCCATTATCGAACTCTTGATTTTGTTACATGCCCTATCAGAATTGAAATCCCGCAACCCAAATGAATCGATATAACTTTGAGGGATTACAACTTTAAAGGGACACAAGCTGATTACAAAGCCTACATCTTTAGTGTCTAACATTTTAGATTCAGGTTGCACTCCTCCAAAGCGATTTCTCTGCATGCCTGCAGATTAAGAGAGGAACGGACACGGGCATGCATGATACACCATTTGCAAAGTTCCCATCCCTTAGGGATGGGACTACACCATAATCTAGTCCTTATCTGCGGACTTCTTACTCTAGGTTTAGCTGATTATGTCTTCCCCTTCTTGACCCGAACCATTCAACTGATTGATCCTTTGTTGTCTGTGTACTATGCCCAGCTGAAGGCATTAAACTCAGAGCTTCCTAGGAGGCAACTTAGAGGATTCTAGCTGACCGGACTCACTGTTGAAACTCAGGTGATTTCTTTCCTTACTCCCTCACATATATTTATCTTCCAATGAGGACATTGTCCAACATAGGATGGGGGGGTAGTATTCCACATTTTCTGATTACAAAATTGTCGGCTTGAATTAGTTTTTATTTTATCAAAAAAAAATAGAGAGAATTAAGAAAAGAAAACTTAGGCATTAGGAGCTTGTCAACTTTAGGAAATGATACGTTAAGAACCTGAACGCTTAGACTTTTCAAGTCTTCAGGCTTAATCAGCCCGGGTGTCCACTATAATGTGGACTTGCTCTCGAGTCCTCGCCACCTTAATTTATATTAACTTGGTTAATAAAATGGGGTGATAAGTATATGACTTATCAACTCGCCCTCTGATTTAGGAGGACTTATAGTCTAAGCATCTGCACACGTTTTACATTGATTCACTCCTCGACGGTTCTAACAGAAATTCTGTAGCTAATGAACCTTCTAGGGTGGTATAGCTGGCAAGTTGTTGTGGGTAACCCATTGGCCGATTATCCAAAGCCCAGCCACAGGACCATTCTCTTTTACTACTGCCTTTAGGTAAATCTTAGATCAAGAAAGCCATCTACTTAAAGAAAAGAAAAAAAATGATGAAAAGAGAAAAAAAAGAAACAAGCCACACTTCACCACATGAGTTGTTATGGGTAACAACCTATTGGTCGTTTGTCCATATCCCAGCTCATAAAATGTACAAAAATTTTAAAACACTTAAGGAAGAAGCGGAGAAGTAGAATAATCTGGGGAGATATACATTGGGTTCACCCTTGTGTTATCCCTATAAAAATAAAACTAGGGAGAAAGATACCGATTAGATAGATACACCTTCAGGCAGCATTTTCTTTTTTGGGTCACCTAGGGGCATAGAAACCTAAAGTCTGTTTTAATTGTTGTTGAGTGAGTCTATCACAATTTTCACGACAATATGCTTAACACTTAGAGTCCTTTTCGAGTCTTGAGTGGGTTGGGTAGCCGTAAAAAGTTACCTCAAAACTCTCAACTCCAAAATCCAAAAAAAATTAGAAAAGATGAAAAAGGAAAAAAAAAGAATATGCTTTTATGTAGAATAAGGTGAGAACTTGGGCGATTTGCATTTTGACAGGCACCCAGACGCTGTTGAGTCTCTGTGGGTTAGGTTCTTGGTAGAAATTTCCTCCTGTGACAAGTAACTTGTGCCTGAGCGATCGATTCTTAATTCTAGTTGTGAATAGCATTTAGGTTAAACTTGCTAGGGACTAGCAAGTGGTGGGCATATGGGTATGATGACTTTACAATTATTAGTATTAATTATATCAATTAGAGTCAATCTTGAGGGCACATGTGCATTAATGTCATATTATAGTGGATCTGGGAGCAATACATGCATACTGTGTGACTTCTACAAGTAGATTGCTAAGAATTAATGTTCATGACCCTGTATACAAGTGCATATTGAAACAGGTCTTAGATGAGCAATCAGACCATACGGATAGATCCAAATCGACGAACGGAGTCTAACGGACTCAAAATCACCTCAATCCAATCTCCGTAGCTCCCACAACAAGCCTGAGAAGTTCTAACTGTTGATCTGATGATCAACGGTCCTCGTTGCGCCACGTGGCAACCGCCTCGCCCTCCATCGTGCGATCGCCTCTCCTCTTCACCATGAGCCACCGTTAGATCATCATCAGACGACCCTCGTTGTGCCACGTCACTCTTCATCAATGACCCTTGATCTCCATCGGATGGTAGCGAGCACACGAGAGGAAAATAAAAGACGTGACATCTTCGTGCTTATGGCATGGCGGTTCGTGCCTCAACCCCACACATGGACGACGTGCGATCGAGCCTTCACGAGGGCCAAATTCAGTGCGGCCAAGTGGCGGGAAATTCAGCCATGGATGCGGGAGCGGACAATGACGATAGCGGCAACGTGGCACGATCTCGCACGTCAGATGCGTGCAACCAACAATGCACGATCCAACACTGCATCGCATACGCCATTGCACGCGCGGGCGGGGTATGATTTGAAGAGTGCAGCCACATGTGATCTTGACCATCGATCCTTGATCGGACGATTGCAAGCGTGAGCACACGGATTGTGTGCGATGCCAGCTGGGTGTGCGCGTGTGCCAGCAGGCATGTGAGTTGGCATATAGCGATGTTTGCAGCTAGCCTACGCGATGTCCTGGCTATCGCTAATGGTGTGGTATTTATTTTGGCCACCTCTCCTCCATTATAAATAGCCCAAAGGACCTCCATTGCAAGGCATCTCTCAACATCTTCTACCAAGCATGTCCCCCACTTCCATAGAGCTTCAAAGCAAGGTTTTGGAGATGTTGAGCCGCCGACAGAAGCCCCTCCACCGCTATGGCTGCCTTGCCCTTCCATTTTGTGCATTTTTCTTTAGTTTAATGTTTATGTTGCTTTAAGCTTTCATCTATCATTATAGTTGTAAACCGATTCTGATTATGCAATATATTATCATCTTGCTTTGTCACGTCTTTGTTTCATGCATAGTTAGCAATCACCATATTATTATCACGAATCTCTAACCCTACCACTCTCTCTCTCTCTCTCTCTCTCTCTCTCCTCAAGCAAATGAAACGAAATATTTTGTTACATTAAAGCAATTAACTGATCTGATTTCACGTCTCATGTTCGACACTCATACTCACATTTTATTCTTCTTTTAAAATTGATGTCGTAAACGCATGCTATAATGAATAACTTAATCTAACGTGTTTTTCGACGTCAGGTGTCACCTCCCCTTTCTTGCTACTGCCAAAGAGATAAGTGAAATGTTTCACAAAGCAATCTCTGATTTCATCTTCCTTCCCAAAATATCTGCCTTCCTCCATTTTCAGCCATGAAATTCGATTTTTCCTCCTCCTATTAAGTGCAAACAAATGGTAGAATATAGTGTTATGATCCCCTTCCTGTAACCACTTGTGTCGTGAGCATTGATACCAGAAAATTTCTTCCTTCAACAGCACCTGATTGTAATCTTTTTGAAGCTTGCATTCTTCATGCACCATTTCCTCTGTCTGATCAGTTCCTTGAATCTTCATAATCTTCCCCTCAATATTGTTTTTCTGCTCCCTCCAGTCTTTAATGTCCTTGGCCGCCCATTTCGTTAATTCTGATCTGACATCTTTTAATTTGGATGTAATCATCGATTGGCCATTTTTTTTCTTCCACACCTTGGTGATTACTTGAGCACATGATGGCTCCTCAAGCCACCACTGCTCAAACCTCCAAGGTATCGCTCTTTTGGTTTTTTTACTGCAAAGCTTTACCAGAATAGGTGCATGATCGCTGCCTCTTGCGGGTAAATGCAGCACACTTGCCTGAGGGTAATTTAAACTCCATTCCCAAGAGGCAAAAGCTCTATCCAAACGTTCTCCAACCAGATTCCTACCTCTTCTGTTCGACCAAGTGTATGCAGGCCCTGCAAAACCCAATTCCATCAAACTGAGATCAGCAATAAAAGTGCGGCGATAAGTCAATTCCCATGATTGACAGTGTAGTCCTCCTTCCTTGTAGCAGTTTTTCAATAGGGTGTTAAAATCCCCAACAACTAACAAGTTGCTCACTCCTTGTGCAATTTCTGTCATTCTGTGCCAGAAGTGCTTTTCTTCCCTTTAATAGGTATGCCATAAACACATAGCAACGACCAAGGCATTCCTCCCAATCTGGACATTTCCATAAGTAAGCAATTGTTATCCATGTGTATAGGTCTACAATCAACATCATTGTCAACTAATAATGCAATACCCCCTGATTTTCCTTCTGCCTCTTGCCAAAACCATTTATATTGATGAAATTTCCTTTCCAACTTGCTGTAGTGCTCATTCTGACAGTGAGTTTCGAAAATAAAGAGAATATCTGGTTTGCTTGATTTGAGGAGATTATTTAGATGACGAACTAAGGGGATGCTCCTCAACCCCCTGCAGTTCCATGAAAGGAGACTCATTGGCCCCCTTGCAGCTGTTGGGGGTCAGCTGCCATAGCCCCTTCAAGCACGATGCCTTGCTTCCCATCCGCAGTAGAAAAATCTACGTGTTTTTGCTTGCTCTTCTTATGGGTTGATTCCTCATCAATGATCATAGGATCAACAACCTCCTTCCTTTTTCCTTTAATAGCTGACTTGAATAATTCATCTGCAATCTTTTTTTGAATTCTTCTAGCCCGAGCTTTTTTTTTGACTTGGGTAATTTTCTCATACCAGGTGAGGGACTGATTTGAAATTCTGGTAGTGGTGGGCTAGCTTAGGCTGCCATCTGCTTGCTCCAAAAAGGGGTCCTCAGGGTAGGGTGTATCTTCGACAGTGGGATTGTTAGAAAGGTTGTCGCTTGCCTCGTGGTGGGGGTGGGCATTGGTGAAGAGCGGGTTAGGATTTGTTTTGGTTTCACCATAGCTTGGGTTTATGCTGGGGGGATGGGTGCTGGGCTCTTTTTGGTGGTGAGGGTTGCCTAAATCATGAGGAGTGGGATTAATTTTGGGTATGTTATCAGTGGTAATTGAATTTAGTAGGGCTTTGGCAAGTTTATGGTCATTCTGTGTGACTTGGGCTTTTGTGATATTTTTCATTGGGTCCGATTGTAAAGGTTGTTGCATTGGGATTTTTTCCTTCTGATATTCTAAAGATATAATTTGCATGTTGTTGCTGTTTGTTCCATCGTTACGCAGAGGGAAAATATCAAAGTTTGTATTGTTGGTTACGTTGGCCATTGTAAGGTTGTGAAGGTGGCTATGTCAGGTTGTTTGTTGGGTGTTGTGTAAAGGTTTAATGTGGCTAGGATTTTTGGTTGGGGAGTGTAAGGGAGGATTTTTGTTGTGGGAAGAGCTTGAAATAGAGAGATTGACTTGACGAGGGGAGATTTCCTTCCTTCATCGAGCAGAGAGCTGGAAGCAGGCCCATTAATGCGTGCCAACGTTCTTGAACTATGAGCTTGACCTTCTCCGTCGAGCTCAGCACCCCCTCTCCGGCCAAATGAAGGTGCTAATTTGCTGTTTGAATGCTCCTCTGGTTGGTCTTCTAAGGGCACAGATTGTGTCATTATATTTGGGTAATAGGAACACATCTTCCAACCATTTTTTCTTCTCTGCTTCTCCGGCTATTAGTTGCTTAGCTGAAATGATTTTGCTGCACCAATTATAAACATGCCCCACTTTGCCGCAGAAGTGATAGAATTTGGGGAGTCCTTCATATTTCAATGGTAACTCAAACTTAATACCTCCGGGGAAATTACCCTCTACAATTTTGGGAAGAGGACTGGTCATGTCAACCATGATCTTCACTGTTACATTGTTAATTATGTTCCTGCTTAACTCGTGGCCTATGCCAACAACTTCTTCGATGGATGTTGCAACTTTGAGTATTGCTTGCTTGTTACAATATTCAGGGGGGATGTCATGGATGTGAACCCAAAAAGCACTGTATTGAAACTTATAATCAGATGGGGCTCCATTGGGTTTAGCTTTTTCAATGGCAATTAAGTTCCCCTCAAAGTGCCATGGGGCCCTGCTCCATATCAGCTCTACATCTTTTGATTTGCAGATTGCTAAACTTCAATTTGCTTCAGTTTCTTGGAGGACCGGAGGAACCGAGAATCTCCATGTTTTTTGTAGCATTTCAAATAATCCTCTGGACTTGGTAACTCTTTAGCTGATTACTTTAAAATATAAACATCGTTCCCAGAACTTGGGATCTGTCTGGTCAGCTTCTATTAGGGAGAAAGATGTCTTTGACAGTTCACCTTCAGTGGCCAGTTGTTGTAGCTTGGCACTGAGCTCCTCTTCCGCAGCTTCCATGAACCGTTCAGGCAGAAGCTGTCTATCAAGTTAAATACGTAGGCATTCTAATTGCAAACACAAAGAATGTTAGGTTTAGATTGGATGGAGTAAATGCAAGAGAAGGTTGGAGTGGGGTGGAAAGAATGATAGAAAAGTCTACCACAGAAACGCAGTAAATGTATCTAAGGAGATGGATAGTTAATGCATGCTGGGGTTGCTGAATGGATTGGTTGGGCTGAGCTGCAAGGATCCTCCACACAACAATTGCACCTCAGGGGAAAAGACAAGATCACACCAACTCGTGGAGTGCTGTGGAGAACCCTCCTTAGGTGAGGAAGCTTACTTGTTTACCTACCTTGACAATATCTACTTTAATTTTTTCATTGTCATCTTAGGTTTCGTTTGATTGTAGCTTATTTTATGATTAAGGGCTATGTAGTATCAATCAATGGTGTATCAATGTACTATTGATTAATACAATCATTAATGTATGACCATGTACTATATAACAATGAT
Source organism: Thalassia testudinum (assembly GCA_037157565.1). Taxonomy (NCBI): domain Eukaryota; kingdom Viridiplantae; phylum Streptophyta; class Magnoliopsida; order Alismatales; family Hydrocharitaceae; genus Thalassia; species Thalassia testudinum. Next base: position 57,236,589 of record JAZHRO010000055.1, read on the forward strand.
CTTTTATGCTATCTGGTAAAACATCTTTGCTTTATCCAACATTTGTTATTTCAAATTGGTTTAACAATTTATTAGCAATGACCTGTGTGCACGTATCATGGAACGAGTATTACAAAAAATGAAGTCCGAAGGAAGGTTTAATTCTTGGAGTCATGTCACACAAGAGTTTGAGGAAACCTGTTATTGGGCACATGTCTCAATTGAGGATCTTAAAAATAGATGATCCTTCAATGGATGTATTACACAATAATGTCCCTTTTAGCAGATGATACTAGGAGTTGGGATTATTGTAATGATGTGATTGTGCCAAATGATCCAGTGCAGTGGAATACAGTGAGTAAACCTCTACTTAATGTGTGCTTACATTGATACGTAGAATCTATCACTTGTTAATATTTCATCTACATCAATTCAGGTAGATGAGACATATCGTTGCTTGCAAGGGCTCCACTTTCGTCATAGATACTTGATGGACCTAATTCTACTTGATTATTGATGATCAAGTGATAGTTGACCATTGCTTGCAAGGGCTCCACTTAATGGAGAAGCTTACGAGAAATAACAACGAATGTATGAAGAATTAAATATCCTATTCCCAAAAGTGTCCCTACCTCATCTCAATTAGGAAAAAATGTTGCGTAATATACGATAAAGAAATTGCTGTATAAAATGGTCCTTTTTTGTGAGAACAACGAATTATTTTCCACTATTAGTATGTTGTACTATTGATATTTTTTCTAGATGAAGAGTCCCGCTAATTTTGTGCTATTTTCGCATATGAAATTTACTTTGAGTTGTCAATCGTTTTCAAATCTTTTCCAATGTAGGAATGGTAACATTCAAGAGTTGGACTCTTGAGAAAGACCAATGCCTCGTATGCACATTGAGAAATTTGAAATTTGAACAGTTAATGGTGCTTTTATAAGGAATGCATGGCTCATTATAAGAGATCAAATGGCATTTAATTTCCATGAGGGTATTCCACTAAATGTAATTTAGAATCATTGAAGTTTTTGAAGAAGGCGTATCAGTTGCTCATGGTTTTGTTGGCTGACCCAAGTTGGCGGTGGGATTTCAAATAGAATGTCATCATCCCAAAAGATCCAGTCTAGTGGGAACATGTAAGATTCCTTACGTTAATCCTTTTATATTTGTTTTATTTATTGCGGTACTTCTAAAAACTAATTACTTTATAGGTTAATATCAAGTACAGAAGGTTACGGGGACTGCAAATTCTTTTCTTTGGAAATAATGGATGAGATCGTCGATTAGGATCCCTGTCTTAGGATCATTATTGGAATCTATATCCATGTCATCTTCTCATGAGTAGAATGCGGATATTATCTAATTATCATGGCGAATGAAACATTATGTTGACCTTTTTAATAATTGGCTACATTCCTGTTATTGAATGTTCATGCCATTATGTTTCCTTTCTATATTTTGCAAGCAATGCAAACACTTTTAACTTGTTAATTATACATCACTTATTAGAAATGCATGATATATTATTTGCGCAACAGTTTTGTTATGTCAGGATGCATTCAAATAACACATTCTGCGATATAAGCAATGATGAAAGCTTCCAACAGTTGAGGGCAAGGCTATTATACAATTGGATGGTGTTGTTTCGGTTGCTTGGTGAAAAAAAGTAGGAAACCCCATGCCCATGGAATGTGTTTGTGTAGTAAGGACGACTGCAACGCATCAACCTTATACAATACAAAAATTGAGGGATAAATGTGTTTGCATGGCATTAACGGCTACAATGTAGCAACTCTATGCAATACAAAATTTAAGGGATAAATGATTTACACCATCCATAGACTTCACCCAATGATATGCGTTAAAAATTTTAACAATGAAGCAATCTGAGCCTAATACATAATTAACAGTCCATTTATCTTTGCCTACCTTGATGAGTCATTACATGTTAGAAAATTTTCACTTACAAATTTCTTCTACTTATCCATCAATAAAGGTCCCCATTGATTGTCACATAATGCATTTCACTTATTTGTGTAGGTTTGATTTCCGCATTAATTATAAGTAACCATCAATCATCAATATGTACGTAAACAAGTAAAAATTTTTTTCTGATTAATGTTGTTTATTTCTTTTGAACACATGCTAGATGGTGCTATGCTGCTGCTTTCACCAGCCTGTATCTACTACTTAGGAAGACTAGCCTTAGGTAGTGAAACTATGCTATTATAGTATTTTCTTTATTTTTCCAAATTTCTCTGTTTATTTCATTACTTTTTAACATTTATAATCTTTGGAAAATTATTTTAGTTTGTTCAAGTATAATAGTTAGAATTATGATTTTATGTTTACACGGTGAAGTTGATGAAATATACAAAATTTGCTTTGTTATTGAAGCCTTGACGAGAATTCATGGGCTGAAGGACTTTAATTGCCAAAAGTGGTCAACTATCAATTTCAATAGGTCATTCTTATCGCATAAATTTTAGTTACATCTTAGTGTCTATCCAATTCTCTGCAAGTGGCTTATCGTTCTTGATAATATATTTTACACACTCAATTGTTGATGCCTTAGGTAAACTAGGCCTCAGATAAAGAAGCGAGGACATCAATAAATATTCATTACAAGATTGATGACACATTGCTGTTCCTCATCAAAGCATGAATCAATTGTAACATTTTCGTTATAACTTATCCGTGTATTGAAAGAAAATTGTATAATTTTGTGTACTCGTAGCATGTGTCAATGTTATATTTGTAATTATGTACTAAACTCTTGTATAATTAGTGGTTGATCTTATTGTATGTTATAAGGTACCAGGTTATTGAAATATCTTGATAATTGTGTTTTCCTTCTTTTCCTACCAAGTTATGCATACAACCATGCCCATTTAATTAATGTAATCTAAGTAAAAATTATATGCGTAATTACTTTATGAAAATATATTGTATGTTGTTAATAATCAATAATCTATCAAGCAAAAATAAAAAATATCATATGTTAATGCCATATCTATTGTGACCTTAATTGTACTTAAAATGAAAATTAGTTTAATTAAATTAATAGTATGCAATTAATAAAACATTATATTAGGTTAAACATAATGACAACTCATTTTAATTAATATGATTTTAATTATAATTAAAACAAATAAAACTTCTTACATCAAATAAAACATTTATTGGAAATAATAAATTATAATTATCATGTCAGAGCTAATTAACATTAACAATAATTAACTTTCAAACCAACAACTATAGGGATAGAAATGTCAATCTGCACCTTATCCTATCAATAAACTCCTAAAGAACAAACTTCTACACACAGGATAACCCTTCAGGTTATCCCTCTACATTCCAAACTACTACAAGTTAATCCACCAAGATAAGGGTTATCCCTCTACATTCCAAACTACTACAGGTTAATCCACCAAGATAACCCTCATGACTTCCAAACAGAAATGTAGGATAACTCACCTTCAAAAAAGTTATCCCATGAAATTTATCTCTCCATCCAAACTATGGCTTAGGTGCTAAAGGCACCTCATCTAACAAAGGCATAGAAAGAAAGTAAAAAAGGAAGATTGGGAAGAGGAGGAAGGACGAGGACGAGGATTTTGTGATTGAATTTGACATTGATGAGAATGCAGAGAAAGATGGTGTGGACCAGAAGAGGTTTAGTGCATGTTGCTTGTATAAAAATTTTGAAGATGTATATCTTAAACAATATCCACCACATCTTCAAGAAGCATTTATGCAAACATCATTTGCAATTATGGCTTGACATAAATACCTTAAGAAGTAATAGAAAACACAAACGACACAGTAAAAATAAGAAATGACATAAAAGTTTGGGTATTCGTCTAGAGTTGCATGCTCATGAAGGTGACCCTTACTTCCCTAATGCTATGTACAATTTGAATCATGAGCAAAGGCAAAGAATTTTCTCATTCTTGAAAGATATTCGAGTGCTAGATGGGTATTCATCATAACTTTCATGTTGTATAAATGAAGCACAGGAAAAGATTAGTGGGTTAAAAAGTCATGATTCTCATATTTACACTAAATCTCATTCTCACTAGCAATACATGAAGTAATGCCTGATCCAGTAGTCAATTCATTTACATAGATAAGCCAATTTTTTAAAGTATGCTCAAAGACATTGGATCCTAAAATGCTAGACTAATGCGATAAACAAATTGTTATTGTGCTTTCTAAGATGGAATAGATTTTTCCATAATGTCATGCTTTCTCGATTATGGTTTCTCAATTGACCCTCTTGCTTTTTTGGACATTATGGTTCATGTCATGCTTAATCTTGCAAATAAAGCGAGAATTGTTGGACCTAGACAGTACATATAGATTATCCAATTGAACGATTTTTGAATAACCTGAAAGATTATGTCCTTAATAAGGTCAAGCGAGAAGGGTCAATCGTCGAAGGATATCTTGTGGAGGAATGCATAAACTTCTATGCCATGCATGTGAATGAGACAAACAATCATTTTAATCAACTTAATTGAAATTATAATGGATGATTCAATGTTAATGATGAAGATTGTCTATCCATATTTGACATCGGAAGAAGGTCGATCCTCCCCACAGAATACAAGTCCATCTTGGAAATGGATCGACAATTAGCCCACTTATACATTCTGAAGTAAATTTTGGAAGTGGATCCAACGTACAATGAATTCAAATAGCCCTTGCCTCCACCTATGTGCAAGGTCCAGTTCCTTGAATGGTTCAAAGAGAGTGTAAATAAAATTAAAGAAAATAATGACCCATGGTGGATATAGGATTTTGATAGAATTGTTGAAACATCGTTGAGTTATGGACGTTATCATTCGAAGTACATAATAAATGGGTTCAGATTCAGAGTGAGATCAATTGATGATACAAAGGTCAAGTAACAGTCTAGAGTTGTTGTCAGTTGTGATCTTAATATTAGTTGTAATGGCTACTACAGTCAAATTGTAGGAATTGTGGAGATGAGCTTTAGATACAACCATAGAATGGTTCTGTTTAAGTGTGATTGGTTTAATGTTTTGAAAGAAGGCGTTGGTTTCAAAACAAACAAGCATAGTTTCTTAAGTTTAAATAAGAACAATTGAATTCTTTAGTTATCTGAACCATTCACATTATCTTGTCAAGTAGCGCAAGTCTTTTATGTGCCTAATAATAGTAGAAATGGAGGAATAATAGCCATTAGCGCTATATCGTGTGAACATTATGATGTAGAAAAGGATCTTGACCCTGATGTAAAAACTAAAGCATACCAACAACTTCCACAAGATGGACAAGTGACCCCTGGTACAATTGACATTGATATATAAGGTAATAAATAAAAGTATGAAACCTTTAGAAAATAAATGTTCAAGAAAAATATTGTGCTCATAGGTTTCCTTTAACTGCCCCTTACTTTTTTCATAGTTTTTCTCAACTTTAATTTTACTTCTTATTCGATGCTAAGTTTTATTTCATTGCCTTTTCTTATAGGTTTGCATTGTTGTTAACTTCTCTTGAACTCCACACTTTCCCAAGGTAACTATTAATAGTTTTTTCCAATCATACATACGTTTGCATTTAAATTTTTTATGCTTACTTTTTTCAATGAAATGTGGGGTCTGCCCACTTCACGACACTTCTAGCCTTCACCCAAGCACTCTTATAATCAAGTCTCCCTGACCAAAGGCACTTTTCTCTCGCAGACAACAATGAGTGAAGTGCATTTACGTCACCCACTAACTATTATTTATAAACACCCCCTTGCTAAAAATGTAGCACGAAAATGCTCTTGAGGTCCAATCAAGCAATTAATGCACTGAACGGATGAATGATTACCACGCTAAGATGCCTCGTTTCTCACACCATCTTGTCGTTTACCACTCACTGCATGCCCTAACAACAACATTACAATCATTATAGTCATTAATGACCTTAAACTCATTCGAACATTCTCAAATGCGGCAAAAATTAACATCGGTGATTGGCCATCACCTAAGAAAATTCTTTCATGCACACTACATTTATAACCCCACCAGTGAACTCAAGCAACGATATGCCTGTAGTCGCTAATTATTCGATCGTGATATGCCTACTAAATTCTTCCACTACGTGTAATCACCTTACCTGTTTAGACGAGCTATTTTCACAAAATCGTCGTTGTTTAGGATATACGTCGTAGTATAGTTGACAAAATCGCACAAAACACTTAAATTTATAAAGCTTAGAATCAAAGGTGAGTCCAAGGTTGTTCGCAGGGAGTAATTATGCAATTCAATTCACCAATCATAATTTAGCAAGAAATATATATGCGATTGAAATCAATAAAATGCTCAGAATGATATTTCAAGGAAGAATAGAGTATCAGTGCAAAAAGATCATGTTAAAATGGTGATCTGAATCACCAATTTAACCTTAAATGTTAAGCTCACAATCTACTTAAATATTTCAACAGTAATCTTCAACTAATAATCCACATTAACTCAAATGAATGTTTCAACAATAACTAGCACAATCAACCTCAAAGCCTCAGCAGAAGCTAAGGCAAGTACCGCAGTAGAAGCACAAGGGCTTCTCTTCTTCAAGCCTCAGAAAAGGCACAGCAGCAACCACGAAGGCTCAAGGGCCTCTCAGAATTTTGCTAAGTATCCAAAGAGGAGAGAGGACATGGATCCCAAGGTGGAGCAAAACCCATCCTCCTCCCTCTCAAATTCTCTTTTTCTCTTCCCTGCTCAGAACAGACACGACCCAGGTAACTGGGTAAACGGATTAGCCCAAACCCACGTGGCATGACCGCGGGCGAGGGCGTGCGAAAGCACATGCGTGAGCGGGGACCTCACCCCTGGTGTGTGCTGAGGCAACCGGGCTACAGCAACTTTTCGATTTATCTACCTTCGCTGACTCGTTCCCTCATGATGTGGGGCTAATCCCACATCTTCTCCATCGTGAAGCAGCTACTACTGATGTCTCTTCAATTAAGCTCGAGGGCGTCACCTTTTGTTGCAATTGGTTGCTTGGGAGAACTCCTGGAACTGGGCCGCAGCAGTTGGAGGGAATAGCGGGGATGAACGCAGTCAGAGAACTGCAACTGAGGTCGGAGAAGAAGGTCGCAGCAGCGAACGTTCAACGAACACCTGAAACCATGAATACGGCCTTGCGACCACGTCAAAATAGCTGAGAAGCTTTGCCGTGAAGCAACGAGTGTGATGATGGTGATTTTAGGGCATGGCATGCTCGGATGTGGGTGGTCTGAGATGGAGAGGGCAAGCGGAGAAGGTGAAGTTCGGTGGTGTGTTGGGGAGCGTAAAACCTAAATTTCTTTAGGGCTTTTGGAGGGTGAGTCGTGGCGGAGCTAGTGGAGGTGGTGCGAGAGAGTTTGGTGGTTTGTGGCGTGCGGAGGGCCTCGTCGGAGGCTTGGCCGAAGTGAACAACGACGATGGGGTTAGAGGCATGGTGATGATTAAAATGAGGTTCTGAAGTCGTAGAAATGATCGAGGGAGAGAGAGAGAGAGAGAGGTTAGGGAACATAGGGAGAGGGAGAGCGGTCAAGGGCGTCCGGCTATGATGGGCCGGAGCCGGAGAAGGTGATGAAGTCCGGTGACACAGCGGCGAAGACAGAGAGGGGGAGAGCGGTCGTGCTTTGGTCGGCATCGATTGTGAGGAAGAGGGGAGGATGTTGGGCCGGTCAATTTGACTGTTGGCCAGCTCGATGAAGATGACGGAGAGGCTCACTGGAGACAAAGGTGCGGTAGGCTGGAGAAGAGGAAGAGAGGGTGAATTCGACGCTAAACTTCACTAAGGAGCTCGGTTTCTCAAGAGGTACCTATTGAGAGGCCTCAGAAGGTGTTCCAAGCAAGGTAGGAGGCTTGGCGAATTCACAAACTTAGGGAAAAGGATCCCTGAGATTGCGAGCATTCACATGAGGATTCTAGAGAAAATCAAGGTCCAAGACCTGGTCTAATCAATAGAGGCTCTCTCAAGGATTCTCCCTTTCAATTTTGGGAGGATTTAGCTAAGAATAAAGAGAGAAAACCTCGCTCGAATCTCGTTGGAGGATCTTTGTTCACACTAATGGTAGTAGATGCCTTTTTTCAAAAATGATCATAAAATTAGGGACCTCATTGAAAATGTTTCGAAAGTTAGGGGCTTAATTGAGAGGAACAGAGTTTAAATGGACTAAAATGCAAACTAGGGCAAGATGGAATCTAATTAGACCCAAATTTTGGTATAAATCTAATTTGGACTTAAGAAATCTGATGGTAAAGTCAAATTTGAATTTTGATCAAGTTTGATTGGGTAATTTGTGCAGAAACCCAAATAAGGGTAGAATTTAGTTTGCGACTCTGTTTAAGGTTAAAATGGGTTTAGGTGGTCAAACAAAAGATACCAAACCCTTCAGAATATTTGTAAATGAATTTTAGGAGGTTTAGGTGATTTTTATCCTGACCGAAACCACTTCAATTTAAGCGGGTCTGAAATTAGGATTTTATATGTTGTTGTGGTTCTCGAAATGCATGAAATCATGTTTCTATCTGCATGAGCTCCCTTATTTGACTTTAATGCACATTTGACCCTTAACTAACCCCTGACAAACCCCGTGGTTATTTTGTGTTCATGATATGCTGTTAAAATTATAGAATTAACCCTAGTTTCCTGTTCTTTTCTTAAAATAGAATGATGTGGAGTTATAACCCTCAGATGGTTATGTAGGAGCATTTATCTTTCAAACTTGACTAAAAGTGATTAGTTATGGCCTATGATGGTATTCCCATCACAAGCTAGCTAATTTCTACAGGCAAGACCGTGAATAAATCACTTTCTTATTATTACTCTTTTAGTCAGCCCACTAATTAAAGAGAGTAGGGGCAGGGAGGAAAATCCTTCAATTAATTATTGCCTTATAGGCTCGTTAATAAAGAACAAATAAGGTGCTTTATGGCTCAATGGGTAAATGAGTAGAATGCTAGCCCGCTTAAGATCCTAGCAGGCATAAGATAAAGCCCACTTGGCAGGTGTGGCTAACCTGCAAACTTTGTCTGACTGGCAATATTAGCCGAATCGACAACAAAAGTTGTTTGGCATATCAGTCGAACCAACAATAAAGGTCGTTTGGCATTATTAGTCGGACCAACAGCAAAGGCTTGAAATTGCACTAGAGGGGGGTGAATAATGCGGGATAAAAAAATATGGAACTAAAATCCAATCACACAAACTTATTCATCATAAGAGACAAGTATTTTTAGGTAGAAACCCCAAGGGTAAAAACAACCATCTAAGCCTCTCAACTTAGGATTTCTTGGTCAACTGAGTCAACCAAATCCACTACGTACTACTTGAACAAGGGTAGTACAACCTCCATTATAATCACGCTACTTTAACTCGAGGTTAGCATACCTCAAACCACTCTTCTTCATGAAGAGTATTTTGTATCACGAAGGAAACGAGAATTCACCATGTAAATACCCAAACAAATAATGAAATGAAAGTACAATAAAACTTATAGAGCCACAAAGTATAATTTAGACTATGTTACAATAGGCAAAGTAACTTCCCTAAGATGGAAGAGAGTAGGCGTGGATTGTAGCAAAGTTTCGGTGCTCTCGGATGTAAGCTTTGAGAGCAAGGCCACTTCTCTTCTTTGTTTTCTCTTTTTGATCTTTACAAAGGTGGAAAGTATTAGCTCTAATGTCTTTAGCCAAGGAGGGGTCCTCTATTTATAGTGGCCTTAGGAACCTTCAAGAAAGCTTGGAAGAATGCTCCTAACTGTTGGGATAAAATCCAAGGCAAATCAGGTTAAAATCAGGGTCATAATGACTCCGATAGTAGAATTAGACTTCTAACTTTTGAGTTAGACGACGAATCAATGTTTTGGTCGTCTGATGCAAGGGTCAGAGTTCCTAGTTTTATTAGACGAAAATAGGGTTCCTTGTCAGACATTTCGGATGCTATTATAAGACGTTTGAACAAAAAATTGGACGTCTAATTTTGTGCAGGGTTGTTCTTGTTTTTGACTAGATTTAAATAAGGTTCTAGATTTTAACGATTAAACGATGGACTAGACGTCTAACAGATGGTCTAGACGTCTGATACAAAGGGTGCTATGTGGGAATTGATTTCCTAAGAAGACAACGGTCATTTGGGTCTGACAAGTCTTGATTTAGGTTAGACTTAACCTAATGTTTACTTGTTAGACGTCTAATGATCTTTATGGACATTTGGAAATAAATGATGGGCTACGCTAGCTTAGCTTGCTAAGAAAAGCCAACGATCCTCTTTTAGGACATTTGGCAATTCTCGCAAACGTCTTATTGAACATCTGGACTATGGTCAGGATGTCAAATTGGAAAGGCACAGACTATGGTTTTCTAGCCTAGGTATTTGGACGTCTGAGAATAACATCAGACGAAATAAAGGTCATTATCAGACGTTTGATTATCATGATAGACATCTGATAAATATGTCTAATTTCTATTTTGGCTTTCTAACTCTATTCTAAGGTTTTCCTAAATGTCCTAAGAATATGTAAGTGTTTCTAGGACTAAAGGTGATATACAATTGAGCTCTTTACAATATATCTAAGGGAAAAGAAAGAGCAAAAACAAAGAGTACAAATACATTGAAAAAGACTATCATATTCTTTATCTCCTCAAGCTTTCACTTCCAAGCAAAGCTCCATCTTCTCCATGCTCCTTGATGCTTTTATCCAAGAGTAAGCTCCTCAAGTTTGCTTCAATTTGCATTAATCCTGAAACTTAATCACTAAAATGTAAATGACAAAATACGTATATTTTGTTATCATCAAAATTAATTGATCGAGGTACCTTTGCACCAACAAGGTTGTTTGGCAATTATTAATTGGGCTGTCAATGAAGCCGTCTAATACAATTAACCAGGATCAACAACATGGGTCATTTAGCAATATTAGTCGGAATGGCACCAAATGCCGATCGGCAAGTTTAGCTGGCATGGCAAATAATTCCTCCTGCAGGATAGCTATTCTGACAACTCCAAAATATTTCGGCAAGTAGGACATTTGTAGCACTAGCAGGATTGGCTCTACCCCCGGTAGTTTCAGCTGGAGTTGCTTTCCTAGCTACGAATTCCAACTACTAAGTATTGTGGAGATGTGAGCAGTTGGTGAGGTACCACTCGGCCACGATCTCCACATCCCGAGATTCTCGCTGCATGTAATAGATGCATGGTCATTTTATACCAGAATTGCAAAAGAAATCAGGATCACGCACATAATTGAGAGCAAGAGTATTTTGTCCTTATATCTATTACAAATATCTAGTGAAATTTGAGAGTCCAGTCACTCTCCCCAAATGTATACAATTTTTGTAAAATTGGATCGCCAAGCCTTGCTCTCTCATAAGTGATTGCTTAATTTAAGCAGACCTACCCTTACTCTTGAACTCAAGTAAAACCCATCTTTAGTGGGTTTTGATCAAAGACTAACACTAGTTGCACATTTCAAAATCTAAATTTTTGTTAAACACCCCAAATAAACTACCCTAATTATTACAAAATGCTCTTGCAGGCTTGGGCTCTACAAAATGGTGTAGGAGATCTCCTCCGGTGAGAATGGTTTCTTCCCCGCCGGTGACAAGCAACGGCTCCCCTCAACCATTACAACCGCCTCCTCCATCGAAGCCTCCACGGCCACCTCACGTGCCATGTCCACCCAAATGCAACTGCCCCCACCACTTCCCCCTTCCTCCCAAGATCCACGTTCTCGGTGGCTCCCGCTTCATTGAAGGGATCATCACGCCAAAGCCATGCACAGCCCCACCCATACCCACCACCTCCAGTCCTCCTATCCACCCTCCAACCAAGAAGCCACGCCTCACCATCCTTCGCCGCTCCAGAATCGTCGAGATACCCGCCGAGCACGATGACGCAAAGAAGGCAGGTGCTCGGCGGTCCCACCGGCGTCTCCCGCTCCACGATGAGGCCGTGAAAGCCATGCTCGAGGCCATCAGCATGGACAAGTTGGCACTACATGTTGCAGAGCAAGATGAGATCAGCACGGAGAAGGAGCTTCCCGAAGAGGAGAACCAGGAGGTAGTCTCACGCATCGCCACCTACCAACGAGAGTTCGATAAGCTGATGTGGGAGACGAGGTGGGCGAGCAACAGCAAGCTCACCCCTCTCCCACCGTTCTCGGCCAAACTCCCTGTTGTGGGGAGCGACCACACAGATGAGGAGGAAGAAGAAGACGACCAACATGTGGAGATCATCAGCTCCCGAGATTGGAACTTGGTGGTGAAAGCGACGTGGAAGAGGGGGATGGGGATGAGCTCGAACCCTTCCGGGTGGCCGCCGTGTCAGAGCAAGAACAGGGAGCACTACGCTGCGGAGATCACCATAAGAAAGGAGGGGGTCGGGGCCGCCGCTGCGGAAGAGAAGGATGTGGAGATGGGTATGTTGTTGGATGGCGTTGCCAAGTCGATGAAGACGCCGGAGAGGGTGGAGCATGCTGAAGAGGATGATGGGATGGAGGGAGAGATGGATGCGTTGGTGAAAGGTTACGTGAGTGAGTTCAAGAGGTTGTTTAGGGAGACGAGGTCTCTGGCGAAGAAGGTCCACAAGCAGGAACAGGTTAACGGTAGAGGTGGAATTGGCGGTTAAAGTTGTTGGTGGTGTTCGTTAGTTTGACGGTTTTCGTCGATTACAGATGTCTAAAACGTAGATTGCCGTACGTCTTCGCAAGATCGTGACGTTTTGAAAATATGGATAATCCCTCTCTAGGTTTGGCATAAATAGGCAACGGAAAGAAGTTGTCACGGGCGATGCATTTCACCGTTGGGATATCTGAGTAGTCACTGCGTGCCGTGTTGTCTCATAGTTTAATTTTGAAAAATGTTTAACGCATCCGAAATTCCATTCATGAAATCCTAGCTATAACTATGGATGGGAGAGAACGAGATAGAAACCTAACCTCTATTTTTATCTTATTCTCTCCCATAAATGACTCAACTTCACGGATGAGATTGGAAAAGATTTATCAAAAAAAACAAATTAAATTTCATTGTCAAAGCTATAATAAATGAAAATTTGGAGGCACTTTGAGATACTTATCCTGTACTTACATGGAAAATGCTCCTTTAGGTTTAAGGAGATTCAGATATATATCCAACTGCCTCGCAATGGTCACGTTATGGTTGAAATTATAAAATAATAATCTAAATATTGGATTTGGGATTTTGATAGTTTACTTCAAAATTTGACTTCTAACATTGTCGCTTGTATACCATTTAGTGCTAAGTCTTGCGATCCATTCAAATTAAATCAGAATACTTTTGTTCGTATCAGTTGACTACCGTCCCCCTACGTCTTGAAAATATGATACCTAATTGTTCGGGTGGTGAAGGGCAGCCTCATTTGATCCATATCCAAATGGAGTGCAATATGATTCCCCCAAGAGGCGGGCAAGTGGTTGAAAAATAATTTTTAATCCCTACTGGAAGCCTAGATGATGGCCAACTAATAACCTCGTAGGGCCACCCCATGGTCACTTATCGTTTGCGCATGCAAAGATGTGGGGGTGTATCAATCTCTATTAGGTATGTTGCAGACTGACGGCTGCTCCTTTGGAGCATTTGAATCTGGAGGAATGGTTCAATCTTTAAGGGGGAAAGAATTTTGGCAAAAAATGTTAGTAAGAAATGCTTCTTCTCTCTTTGAGCTTTGAACTCACTTCTTGTACTCTTCTCTTTTTACGGTAGAATGAAAGCTTGAGTTGGATATGGTGTCAAATTAGAATCAGAACGACCGAAGCCGGTATGGATGCATTTGTAGCGTGAAAACACTGTCGGACCAACCTTACCCGTGCAACAAAAAGTTGGAATGCTGTGGTGCATAATTTCTAGTAAAGAAAAAGTTTCACACATACTTCATAGTTCGCACCCCATCTTCATAGCCAAGATGAGATTTTGGGTGGAGTTTGGAGGGTGTGAATCACCACACTAATAAGGTGTCAAGTGTACATGCAGACCATTTAGGGTTCAAGGGCTCCATGGCAATGCCATTGTTAGGTTCCCTTGCCAAAACCCAAGGAACCTTCAAACATGAGCTATAACAGAAGCGTAATTACCCAATCTTGCTTCAAAACGACGAAGCAGAGATCAGTCGTCGTCCAATAATTCGACAAATTAGGTACTGAATAAATACGTGCAACGATTGAAAAAAATACATAAAATTCACATCCTCACAACGACTTCCGACTTCCCTCCTCCTCCTCCGCAACGAAGACCAAGACCACCATTGTGTCCTCTCACCATGACTGAGAGAGATGATGATGATAAGGAGGAGGATGGAGAGGAGCCCACGGTGGCGATGGGTGCTCTGCTGTATAAAGGTTGTGAAATCTTCTCATTGCTGCAGAAATTTTTTGTTTCTTCTGCTCTGCAGTAAATGAATACTGAGTAATTTACAAACAAGGTCCCAAGCTGTTGGGCCTTGATCGAATGGTCTCGTAAAATGGTCTCCTAAAGAACATTTTTGTGAACAAATCAATCTCGCCACCAGTGAAATCTGTCAGTTTTTATACTAAACGACCAAACTGCAGGCCCCTTATTTAGGTTCATAACCTCCTCCTCGCAGCTTAATTTTTTCTATAAACATAAACAGATGCACGTGATGAGGCACATCCAGGGAGCCTCTGTGTTAACCAAGTACCGCTGCTCTCATGCTTCTATCTTGGAAGGGCGTCCAATAAAATAAAATATATACAAAGTAATGAGTGGATCCACCATTTATCCCATTGTTGATGCACAACTTTAGTGTCTAGCACCTCATTTTTGCATCACCGGTATTTAATTCTGTTTTCCAGAGACTGGTTGAAAGTTGATTAGAGCTATAGGTCAAGCAATTCTGCCTCTTGTAACTAATGAACGAGTTTCTTTTTTTAAAAATAAAACTCCATTACCGGGAACGAGGTAATTACAAGGTAATGCATCCACGAAGGAATCTTCAAAACATAAATAAAATAAAATCAAAACAAATTAAATTTATAAAACCTAAACAAATTAAAAAGAAGGCATCCTCGCCCTATAACTTCTAGCTATCTAAAGAAGATGATCCACGGCTCTAGATGACGACAGCGTTGTTGAAGAAGAAACCTCAGTGATCAACCTAATCCACTCTAGCGAGAACTCGGAGGGTCAATAGCCGAAAACAAGCCAGCAAATACTCGCTCGTGTATAACTTCGATATACAGCATAGTCCCAATGAAGACGCCGCTTGGGTGGACAGTGAGACCCGTGAAGATCAATATATCCAACCAAACCCTCATCAATGATGTAGTTCTCCATAGTGCAACGATCATGTTCTCCAAAGCAGGTGAAAGTGCGAAGACGACAAAAGATAGTCTCTAGAACTTACAGGGGTCACCTACCGGAGAAAATGAGGTCCGACTAGAGGGGCAAAGAGTCGGCAACCCACCATGCAACCATGGATGGTGGAACACCACTACATGAAGAAGAGGGGCAATTGCCTCAACGTGAGAATGGCATTTCTAAGCCAGACCTGAACGATGTCAACGACGCCACATCAAAGTCAACACAACAGATGCAAAAGCACCCAATCCCACACAGCAGAGATGAGAGGGTGTGGAAACGCACCATCACAATTGCATTAGCACAACAGAGCACATCGGTATCTCAATGGTGGTAGAGGTGAAATAGCTCTCAACAAGGAGATGGCCGATGATGGATTAACCACAGAGATCCACTAGGTTCATACCTAATAAGTTATCAAAGATAGCTTTTTTCAATTAGACTTAGGTCTAGACTTGGATCATTACAAATAGTATTAGAATCAAACTTTCTATAGTAGGAGGAAAGGATTGTCCTTGGAACAGCCAAAGAGTACACCATTAGATAAAGTCTCTACTACTTCTGAGAGTATATTAATTGATTGATCAAATCCTGATGAAAATGTCAAGATTTCAAGTTGGGAGATCATAACACCTTAAAAATAATCCTACATAAAAAACTCATAAAAATGAGTAATAGAATATAAATGATTAAAAATTACTACTTAACAACTTGAGCCTAAACATTTTCGATAATTACTCCATTAAACCTATATCCAATAAGTTGTCAAGATTAATTTTTCTCCATTGAACTCTAGTCTAGGTCAGTACACCTCTACCTAAATAGTAGGAGACAAAAAACTAGCAGTAAGGGATGGGAGGTGGTCCCAAGTTCCAACCAGGTTACCAAAGCCAACTGAGTGCCTAACTAGGAAAATTTAGTGGTGGCAAGTTAGCGTTTTCAGGAGGAGGGAGTGCTAGGGAGAAGGAGAATTTTTTGTGACTGACTGATGAGTCGGTGGCAACCCTGCTAATTCTTGAACAAATTGGTTTCTAAGCTTTGCTAACCTCCCACCCTATTTATGTCTTCTACTTTTTACTTTCAATTTTAGCTTCGTAGAAAAGGGGAAGGATGGTGGAGTAAATCAACTGTAGGTGGTAGAGGTAGGAGGAGGAGGATTAAAGGAGGAAGGGGTGGGCTAAAAGAGAGGAGGACAGGAAAAAGATATCAAATAAAACTAAAATCAAACATAAATTAAATAAGAAGGATAGTTTGGTCATGCAGCAAACGAAATGGACAAACTTATTAAAGGCAAGACTAATTTGTTACACATTTATAAGATTGGGCATCAATTTGTTACGTAAGTTCCTAAGAACCTTATATAGTCAAGACCCCATAATTTGGGAACCTATTAGTTAGTTACTCAAAATTATTTACGTTAATTGAAATTAGGAAAGAAAAGAAGAAATTATTCAAAGGTTCTGTAGAGGGCATGACCGCTCAAATAGGTGATATAAGAGGTGTACTAGTTTACCTATGGACTTAATTTACCTAAAACTCTCTTCCCCTTTCTCCCAAAGCCCTCTTTCAAACCCACCTCTTCCTTTCTCTCCATAGGACCTCCCCATGCCTACCAACAATGCCAACCAATTGCCACCATCTACCATAGCCATCACCATTCGCTTCCTTGTCTCCTCCCTTATCCATGGCTCCTCTATATGATCTTCACAATCAGCCTCCTTTCTTCTCTACCCTTGGCCTTGTCTCCTCCTCTAGGCCTTCTACCCCACCGACCTCTCCCTCCTCCTCCTCCCTTAGTTTGGCATTCTCTTTTGGGCCTCTTCCTCATGGGCCTCTCCCTCTTCTCCTTCCTCAACCTTGCCTTCTTTGCTGAGCCCTCTTCCACTCTACTGTCACTCAGCCTTGCCTCCTCCTTCAAGCCCCCTTCCCATCATCTTCTACCCTTACAATCAGCCTCCACCCCTTATAGTCAAAGGTAACAATGAAATTCTAATTTACAAAGATTCTTTAGCAATTTCTCCTATATGCATAATGTGAAGATAATGTGGATGCTCGTTATAGCAGGTCAGTCAATTTAAATGCATATTGGAAAGATCCAAAATACAGCTCTTTGATTGAATATTCCTTCCCAATTTAAAAAGGACTACACTTTGTCGATAGGTTTTTTCATTCATTATTGCTCATATCAATGAAGTAAATAGATTGATAACTATCTTAAAGTTCGCTATTTGGGTAGATGTTTCAACTTCAGGATTTGTGAAATACCATAGTGAAGACCTAAATAGCTCCCAATAAACTACAGAAATGAAGTTTTGGTTCTGAAGTGTTTTGAACCTTACAATGTCGTCTTTTCCCCGCCAAAAGACAAAAAGATAAATGGGCAACCATGGATGATTGTTTGGAATCTTTCCTTTTACAATAAATTATCTAGTAGACTTTTCCGCAAGAATCAGGAAATACACATTTTAGAATATCTTGATCAAATGATGAAGTCAAACTTCATCTTTTGCTCATGAAATATATCTAGAAGGATTCTAGAAGACGAAAAAGTCCCATAACAAAAGCATCTTCATCTCTAAAGAAGCTTGGAATCAGTCTCTAAACCCAATTCTTGTTAATCTTGATTTTGACTGAATATGATTATATTCGGTCTTAACTTCTGAGTTAAAATGGTTGATTCTTGTGTGCTGGTGAATATTCATTCTTCACTACCAGATTGCTCCTGACTTGAATGTGATTTGTTCTTGATTCTGATGAGTAACAAATGTGATTTGTTCTTGTTCTCTAAACCCAATTGGAATTTTGCATGCAGTCTCTACTGATGAGTACAATTTCAATTGGTCTGTTTCTTTTTCTAGCTCTATCTGCATAACTCTTTTCTTTTTCAATGACCCAGAATCTCAAATGAGTAAACTACTGAAAAATTGGCTAACCTCCCCACACCAATCCTCGAGATAATGAAGGGATGAGGATCCAAACCTAACCCCTGAGTCTCTCCTACCAAAATCAAGAATTCCCACTGTTCGACGATATCTTGTGATCCAATCAATATAACTTGCTTTAAAATTGATGCTTTTTTAAAAGGCAATTTTAGTGACAGATGTAACTTTTAGCTAATTAATTTTTTTCTTTGAATTATTAACAAAATACATTATTTAGTGACTGCCCATGTAAATTTTTTTTTTCTCAAGCAATGTAGTCAACCATATTCATGCAACAAAATTTCTAGTCCAGCTAAAACACAGAAAATAAAAAAAATGAAGTAGGAACCATACGAACATTCTGGAGCTTTTTAAATTAGAAGCTCTTAGCTTTCAAAAAACCGAAGCTCCACCATCGCTTCTTGGTTCTTCTGTGAATACCAAGCAGTGGCTCTGGCAGATCCAAGAACTTCCATTGCATACTCCAGTGCGAAAATGGTATCATCAACCTGAATAAGCCCTTTGCTTTGGTTTTCTGCGCTGAATCCAAGATGGGATTCCATGCGAAAGCTGACAGGTCCAACCAACTGTTCAAAATTAAGAATAATATAAACTGAATGAGAGAAATGGCACACACAAAGAAGATCCTTGGTTTGGAGTAGTCCGTGGGGATATTAACTACCTGTTGCTGAAGTGAAACCATAACCTTGGGACAGACAGCACCAAGCGCCTCCATATTAGGAGGCCGGGAACTGCAAATGTCATACAGGGCACTGGTTGTACCTCTCACTAAGGAGGAGCCAGATGGGAACTCAAAGCGGGTGCTTAATCTGGTAAGGTCGAAGAAGAGCCTCTGGAAATTCCCATGCTGGGCAGTAAGGGCAATTGATCCAAAAAGGTCAGCAGATAGATAACCATTGTTTCCTATGCCATCTAGAATGGCAGACTTGGATTGCTGGAGTTCCATTTTTAGACGAGCTTTTGACGATTCATCACCAAGCCAAGCTCCAACAGCAGAACCTGCAAGCTTTAAAAAGCTTTATACCTGTGCTTTTCTTTCAAGAATTAGAACATATGGAAACATAGAATTATGTAGCCCACAAAAACAACCAAATAGAGCTTCTGATGATGAGATTTATGAAATTCAAATGAATTTATTTATCATTTCTCTTGCCAAAAAATTGAAAAACTTCGATGTGCCAACAAAAGCTTGGCAAAGTTAATCTTCACAGTTGTGAATAAACTTTCAATTTGCACATTATCCAGCAGTCAGAAATCCCACTCAATTGAATTGAAACCTCAATAACTAATTATCACTGGCTTTACTCAAATACTCATTCATGTGCTGCATCCATTTGTCACTTGTGTTGTAATCACACTTACGTTACATATTCTTTTCTCATTTTCTTTCCTAACTGGAATGTCATGCAAGTTTCCATGTTAGAGAATTAGGAAAGGGATATTTTAGGATTAGTTAAATTAGACAAAGTTGTTTTATTTTATCTATTTCTATTTTGATTAGAATTTGATTTAATTGAGTTTGTCTCTAAATTAGTTAATAGGATTAGGATTTTTTTTTATTTTTTTATAGTAGGATTAGGATTATTATTGTAATCCCCTCTATAAAAAGAGGGGTTAGGGATTTCTCTTTTCAATCAATCTCATTCAATAAAAATTTATTTCCGAATTTTTCAACATGGTATCAAAAGCGGGAATGGTCCTAGGGAATTGTTAGTTGCTCGAGCCCTCTCTCCTGCAAACAATCTCCTTTACGTCCTCTCCGCTGCACATGCCCCATTATTGTGCTTCTTCTTGCTCGTAGCACACACACACGAGTCTACCTGCCTCCGTACACACCGCACAAGGCCTCTACCATGCCACATGCGATACACGTGATGCTTGTCTACCCACCGCACCCCTATGTGTGGGTTCTCTAGTCTTCGCACGCCATCGGGTGCTACCTGCATGCAAACAGCACGCTGCTGGTCTCTTTATGCACAAGCCACGCGTGCCGTTGCCAAGTCCTATGCACACCCTGCTATGCATCCATGTGCACCACACACACTACTGTGCCATGCATCACTTGTGAGCAAGCACACTCAATCTCATGCCTACCATGCTTGCCCTAATGTGCCACACACATCGCTCGTGTGCATGTATGCATGATTCTTGTGCACATCACACGTCATGTGTGTGTGATCCGTAATGCACATCAGGTGTTGCCTTGCAATGCCTTTCATGTGTGCATCACACCCTTGTGCACACTAGAGCACATCAAGGTCACATAATCAACTTCGCAAATCACGTCAGCTTCAGGATCATCTTCTGCCACTACTGAGGCCAAGACTTTGGCCTCTACTACTACCATAATAGTTCAAGGCATCTTAATCAAATTGAACAGTGCCCAAACTACACCCTCTTCTCCAGGGCCTTCAAAATCTTTGTTGGAAGCCAAAAGAAGTTTTCTATTCTGACCAAAGAAGAACCTCACTCCAAGGACAGAGACTGCGATAAGTGGGAGCAAGATAACTACATGCACATGAATTGGCTTATGAACAACATAGAGCCAAAGATTGCGGCTAACATGCTGTACAAGAAGAATGCGAAGTACTCCCTGAAGTCCAACTCCAAGTTGTCAAATGTCTACCATAGGATATGATCCACTAGTCAAAGGGACCTGTCCGTGGTTGACTATTACACAACCATGGAGTCACTCTACAAGGAACACACGATCTTCCAACCCTCCTATTGTGATGCTCAAACTTCCCGAAGGGCTAAGTAGTAGACCTATAGATTCCTTGACAAATTAGGCTCCCGTTACCTGTCTACAAAGGATCAAATTCTATCCTCTGACGCGATACCAAACCTAGAGACAGTTACAGCCGCCTTCAGAAGATTGGTGCAAATGCCTCACCAGTGATTGCTCCTACCACTTTTTTTGAGACCTCCACCCTTGTTGCCTCTGGAGGGCAAGGTGGTCGATCAGGTGGTTGCAGTGGACGAGGCTGGACTTACCTCATTGCATCCATTGCAAGAGAGCAAACCATCCACCTGACAGGCTGACAAATGCTAGAACAAGTTCGATAGGTCTCCTTAGGCTAATCAGACAACTAAAGAGGCGACTACTACTGAGCCTGGGACAGGCCAATCTCCTCTCCAGTTTACTCCCACAAAATTGGAGCGTTTGTCGTCTCTCTTGAGGAGTGAGACCTCATCTACTACTACCATGGCAGCAACCCTTACACTGACTACATCTCTAGACCAAGGTGCTGGGAGTTCTGATCCAACATCTGGCTTCTTAGCTGAAGTTCATGAATAGTGAGGACTTTAAGCACCACTCTCCCACCTCTGCTTGGGAATGTTTCCCAATGTGTTTGGCCAATACTATTGCTATGACCTACTACCATTGTGTAACTGCTATTTCACAGCCCTACTATCATCATCTTTGGCCACTACTACTACAACCCTATTACTATTGTGTTCTATTGCTACTCTTCTACAATGTCGGGTACTCTTCAGCGACTCTTATGCTACAGTCTGCACTACTAGGTGCTACCTACTCCAGATGTCTACGTTAGGGGGGAGTTCTTGTTTTGTTGTACCTCTTGCAAGTTGAACATTGTAAACTTCAACTTAGGGGGAAGTGTTAAAGAATTACAAAAGAGATTTTTAAGATTAATTAAATTAGGCAAAATTATTTTGTTCTCTCTTTCTATTTTGATTAGGATTTGATTTGATTGAGTTTGTTTTCAAATTAGTTGTTAGGATTAAGATTGTTATTGTAATCGCCTCTTTATAAAAGAGGGATTCGGGATTTCTCTTTTCAATCAACCTCATTCAATAAAATCTATTTTCAAATTCTCTGACATTCTATATAGCAAAGGATTGACTAAGCAAAAGAATTAAATATTAGTGAGTGAAACTCTAGTAAGAATGAAAGCTACAAAGTGAAAACAAAAGGCAATAGAAATATTGTTTCCTTTCTCTTGTTTGCCAAAAATTTAGATGGAATATTTCAAAAAAAAACCACCCTTGGAATGGCATTACTTACTTTTTCTTGGAGGGGGAATGGAATGACTTCTTAAAGAAATCTCTAACATGGATTTCTAAATTATGTGTTCATGCCTTATAAAAGACCATGTTGTGTCATGCATGATATGTACATCATGTTACATTCTTTTGATATTTCTCATTCTTTCAAAAAAATATTCTCAATCATGTTTATAATTATTATACAAAAATGAAGTGATCCACTCCTTTTGTCTTCATGTGGACCAAACAGTGCTTTAGGGGAGAACAACCATATGCAAAAGGTGTCATCTCTCATGCTAGGTCTTCTATAGCTGATTGAGGATTTACCTATGGTCCTTGACACTGCTGACTCTCTTTTTCTAATAAAATAGGGCTACCAACCTAAGGTAGTCATCATTTTCCCTTCAAAAAAAATTGTTGTATTAATTTACCATGAATGCATTACACAATATAAAAATTTATCACTTCAATGTGATGAAAGTGTTGGCATACCTTTGAGTACACTAAAATCTACAAATACTTGGTACCTAGCCAGAAAGGCAGCTGGATAATTTTTTACATGGTTGATTTCAAAAGAGGAAATTGGAATTTCTATCTTCCATGGATGAAAAGACAATTCACCCATCAAGGGAATTCTAAGTAAATGGAAATTAGATTCATGCACAAGTGCAGTACTTTGAGAGAGAAATCAATGTAAAAAGATGGAGGGACTACTCAAGGTCAGTAGTCATACAAAGGATAAAGTCATTTGGTCAACTACCCCCAGGATTCTTTTTTTTTTTTTTGAAAAGAAACTCCTCCAGGAATTTTGATTCCATTAAGGGGTGGGCTCCTTAAAACCAAACATGTTGCAACATCTCTTGATTACCATAACCTGCTTCTCCCTTATGGCATGCTAGTGTCTCTCTCTTCCGCACACAACCCCCTCTTTAATCAGCCCAACATAAAGGTTCTTTAGAGTGAATTATGATTGATTCTAAAGAAGGCAAACCTACCAACTCTAAATTAGCTTTTCCCACACCTACCGATATCATTTCATTCATTGGACAACTTTTAGATTAGATCATAGTTTTTCTGCGTTAAACTATAGCAAATCTCTGGAACGGATGTACTACTCCACAATTTTGAAAATATTTTTTTCAGAGGGAACCTGTAGAGATTAATGGGATAAAGTAACTAGACTCTCATGATAGTAAGCTTGTGCAATTCAGGGATGCTTGAACTGCAAAGGAGTATATGTCGCCATCTGAGCATTGTGTTCCACACAACTGGGAGGCCCTTCATGAAGTAAGAGAACTGTCAAGCCAGGTCAAGCCAAGTAGAACATATCCACCAAGGTAGCAACATATAAGATACAAGTGAGGTGGATGGGAGCATTCAAGAGAGATTGTAATCATGAAGCATTAATCTCCACAACGAAGACCAACATTGGAAGGCAGTGAACTTAAGGACCTTACCTCCCCTAAACCAGCAATGCTGCAAGATCCGTGTGTGACAGCCTAACCTCCACTCAAGGCAGATGTCTATAAGTGCTGGCAACTGCCTTGACAATCCCCAACTAGCAAAGGTGGAGCAGAATCTCCATAAGGTTGAGACACTTCCATGATGCAGCCACTAACACTCAATTCTTATCTACCCACCTTCTGCATCGTATAAACCTTCCTCTGGGCAAGCTCAGAGCCTTAGAAACAAGCAAAGAAAACTTCATGTGCTATTCATGCTACCAAAGAACCAATTTGACATGAAAAATAAAATTCCAATGTCAATGTCATCTTTAAACTTCACCGGCAACAAATCAACAATGATTTAAGGAGAGATTAACGGGGAAGTTGTGAGTCCAGCTAGACTCCTTAAAATCTTTGCATTTGTCTGGAAGTCATCCAATATAGGTGCAACCCCCACATGACAAGCTGCATGACGAGTTGGCTCCTAAACTACCCAAGCCTTGTATAATTGCAACACTGGAACACCGATCCTCGTTGTAAGAGTCATTTATTTTTTGTTTTCTACTTAACCATGTTTTTATTTTTATGCTGGACTCTTATGTAATTTTTCCATCCCATCCGCTCTATATGTGAGAGGCTAGGGTTCATGAATAGAATAAGTCTCTTATTTCTCTCTACATGGTATAAAAGCAGCAATTCTAGGATAGTATTCGATACCTCTGCTTGATTCCCATCCCCTTTCTTTCTTCCACCAACGAAAGAAAATAAAAGAAAAGAAAACCTAACCTTAGGAGTACTACAACCAAGAGGCCATCAATCACCACCAGAGGGCAGTGGCGCCACCGCCACTGGGTACCCCACCGGTCTATGATCTCTCCGAGGGGTGCTGTCACCCTCCTACCGCCGGCCACTGCTGGAATCTGCTTGCAAACCGGTTACTGCTGCCAATTGTAGCCATAAACTGGTTGCCGCTACCAGTCGTTGGCTTCTAGCACCCACACCAGACCACCCTTAGCTCTAGAACGGTCTACCCTAGGACCGCAGATGAACCCTATTGCTGCCAGCAGTGCCCTTAGCGCCACCTGCAGCACCCTAGCACTGCGGTGGCACCCCAACGGCTTGTTCTTGGGTTGTTCTTTCCACCAGCAGATTTTTTTTTTGAAAAGCTGAAGGGCGGATATCTGTGTGATAACCACCCAAATTCATTACTTCAAAGAGAAGTCACATAGCAAAAATTACATGGTGGTCTCCCAAAACATCCCCTAGGATGAAATGGAGCATACAATATTCTCAACGTAAGACGTCTCACCCCTAAACACAACACCATTCCTTCCCAACGACACGCCACACAAGACCACCAACACTCGCACCCTCTCCTTCCTGTATATGTATGTGCTATCCCCAACAAGGGCATTACCCCTTCGAAACGATGACCAAAATCCAACCAGGTTATCGGAAACAATCTAGTCATCCCCATCCTTTGCCAGACCTGCACGACGAAGGGGCGTCCGCAGAAGAGGTGTTGAACATCCTCAACTACCCCTTTACAAAAGGGGCAACTAAGGTCATCCGTCGCAATCCACCTCGCTCTCCAAACCTTGGTCACAATTTTACCTCTCCTCACAAGCCAGGCGAAAATTCTAACCTTCAATAGACAATCTGCCGACCAGAGCAACTTGCAATCCCTCAGAAGGTCAACATCCAATGTTTACGACGTAGCACGAAGCCTATGGAAAGCCTTAGCCACAACGAACTCCCCTTCGTCCTAGCAGTAGGCATCCCTCCCTCCCTCTAGTGCCCAACCCTCCAGCTCACACAGCATCTATTCGAACTCAGCACATCTCTGGTCCAACAGCACCCCCTGAAAGGTGGGACACCAAGCCCCATCCTAATAACTCCCCACCGTCGCCACTCGATCCACAGCTCTTACAAAGATGCGAGGGTACCCGTCACAGAAGCCACTGCCACCACCCTGCTAGTCATCTAACCAGAATCTAAAGGTGTCCCCCTCTCCCACTAGGGGCAAAAAGAAGGCACGTACCTTCGGGGCCACTGCCGCCAAACCTCACAAGAAATGCGAAGCCCTAGGCGGTAAAGACTCTAGAGGCCCCCAAGACAAGGAGCCATAGCACCGCTACAACATGTCTCCAAAAAGGCCCTACTCCCGTCCCACCAGGCTAATAATCCACTTTGTGAGAAGGCTCAAGTTGACCCCCTCCACATTTCTGACCCTTAGACCACCCTCCTACACAGGTCGGCAAACCTCCGCCCAGGTCACCAACCTCGTCCCTTTCCCCGCCGACCCTAAATTAGACCAGAAGAAATCACGCATCAATCCTGTAAGCTTCTTCTGCACCTGACATGGCACCTTGAAAACAAAGAGGAAGTACGCTGGTATGGACGACAAAACTGCCTTAACCAGCGTCAATCTCCACCCCCCCCCCCCTCAAGCAACCTAGAAGACCATCCCGCCAACCTCTTTTCCATCCTTTCCAGTAAGGGCAACTAGTCTTGCAGCTTGAGACGACCGTTAGACAGAGGTAATCCCATATACGACAGCAACGATCCCACATATGTCTTGAGAGTGTCTCCAGAGGTCTCCACTTCCCCATCTGACATATTCAGCTGAACAAAGCTCGACTTTCGGTAATTGATCTGCAGCCCCAAGGCTTTACCAAAAAGCTCTAGAAGTATGTGCATCCTCTTTGCCTCCAAAATAGACCCCTCAACCACCAGTAGATTGATCGCACTCCTCTTTATGATCTGGTCTTTCTATAATCAGATCTGATTGAGTCTACACGGCTGTAAACTTTTGTGCTACCGTGATTGGGTCTAATCGGGCCTCTCTGATCCATCTCCTTCTCTAGTGACCAACCAATGCACTAGTTGCAATGCCTGTGCTACATGTACTGTGCGTATAGCACTGCACATGATCTAAGTTTGTCTTGTCATCCTACATGTTGGGCACGCTAACTATGCACAATATTGTGCACCTTTGCATGATCCTTGATTTTGCCTCATTGACTTTGTTCATGTTCTCATGGTGGACGCAGACTCTTCGACCGTTACTTTCGAGGCCAAATTTCGACCTTTGTCGTGATTTAGGGGGCAACAATCAAGTTGACTAGATCCTCGAACTATATCATGTGGTCAAGAACATTCCATACATTTGAAAGCCTACACATTCTTACTGATAGAGCTCTAAATCCCAAATATACGACAAAGTTTAAAAATTGTAAGGACAATTATTTTATGATGAATTGGCTGATGAATAGTATCACCGAAAGATTGCCACAAATATGTTGTACAAAAAGACTACCAAAGAGATCTGGGAGACTTTGGAGAAGAGATACTCCCTGCAGACGAGCAATTCTCATCGTGCAGATATTTCCAGTCACAGATGGAATATCAACCAAGGTGATATGTCCTTGGTTGAGTATTTCACTACTCTGAAGGGCCTGCTTGAGGAGCTTGCTATCATCCAGCCTACCTACTGTCAAAAGCAAGTTACTAAGCTAGCCGAACGACAGACATACCGATTTCTGGATGACCTAGAACCCTAGTACCAATATGCCAGTGATCAAATATTGTCATTTAACTCAATACTAGATCTCGAGACCATTTATGAAAGATTGATGCTGACACTCCACCTACTTCCCCTATTGTTATTCCTAAGACCTCAACTCTTGTTGCCTCTAAAGGAAGAGGTGATCATATGAGTGGTCGTGGACACAATCGTGACAGTGGTTGTGGCCATCATGTTTTGCACATCAGAGAACTTTATTGAGAAGTGAGCCCTCTACCGTTGCCCTTGCAACAAGTATTGCACCAAACTGTCTCTACAGCTTCTTATGATTGGATTATTGATTCTAAAGCACCCAATCACCTTATTGGTAAGGAGAGCCAGCCAGGGGGCGAGTGGGAGGGGAGTGGGGCCGAGTAGGAGACAGTCAGAGAGAGCGAGGGAGGAGCGTGGTGGGAGGGAGTGGAGGGCCTTCTCACTAGCGAGGCGATCGAGGAGTCCTTAGGGAGTGGAAGGTGGTGGAGTAGCGGAAGAGGAAGGTGGTCAAGGCAGGTGCGAAGGGGGTGGCGGTGCGAGGTGACCGCTGCTTCAAATGCCTAGAGTCCGACCACTGGGCGAGGTACTACAGGGAATCCCTTTGGTGTTGGGGGTGTCGAGGGGTGGAGCACCGTCGTGCACGGTGTTCGGCGTCGAGGCAACATGGTTGGGCACGTGTTGCGGAAGGAGGGCGACCACCGCCTCCTCCGTCAATGTAGGTGCCTGCGGTGGAAGTGGAGGCACCTTGGTCAGTGGATGTTGCGTCTCTCCACAACCGTGTGGTTGGGGGCATGGTGGGAGAGGTGACACTGGGGCGGCTTCGGATCTCCGAGGTGGTGAAGGTCCTTGGTGACGGGGTGATGGCGGCAAGAGTGAAGGTCCTCCCTTCGGGGGTTGGGAGGGTTCTGGTGGTAGGGCTCCCTCCAACAAAGGTTGAGGAACTCTGTTCCACGGTTGTCCGATTGGATTCTGGAGAGGTGGCTTGGCGGAGGGCTACCGTGAATGATGGAGCGCGGAGGGAGCATCCACCGGAGCAGCTACCGATGGAGATCTTGATCGAGGGAGCACCTTGGTGGCTACGGACGGTGGAGGTGGTTGAGGCGGTGGTCTCCCCGTTCGCACGCCTCCAAAGATGCGAGGGGGTTGGGCTCTCAACCAGGCACCTTGGGGCTTTGGTGGAGTTGAAGGTGGGGGCTTCAGTGATGCCAAGGATACTCCTCCGACACGGTGATCCATCATGGGTGATCTCTTGCTCCCGGAAGAGGGCTGGAGGAGGGAGGGTCGAGTATGCTAAGGTGGTCGGAGGGGCGACGGTCCCCGGTGGCGAGACGAGGAACCGGGCTAGGGTTTCCCGCAGAGGTCGAGAACCCGGTCGTCCGTGTGTTGACGTGGAGCTAGGTACGCGGAAGGCGGATCGTTAGCCACTAACTGTGCCTGATGTGGTTGTCTCAGAGGAATCACCGCGGTTGGAAGGCGAGTCGGCGCCAGATTCGACGAGATCGAAGGAGAAGGGGGCGGTGCATTCATCGCATGAAAGTGAGGAGACACAGCTGGATAGCACTTCATCTCCCCAGCCTTTTAAGTAAAGGGCCCGGGTCGGATCTTCCGCAGATCTAGTTGGCGGGGATGGTGTTTTCGTGGGCAGGGAGTCCCAACACCCGAATCTGACTGCCTCTTCAACAGGCAATACCCAGGTCTTGCCTTCGACGAGGATGGATCTACATCCGGACAAGGACACCCTCGTTGACCCGATGGAGAGGGGTGTTGTCACTAGATGAGACGACCACCCTCTCTCCTCGCCGAGGGAGGAGGAAGGGGATGTCTTTGCTGACCAGCACCCGAGGGAGGTGGAGATCGAGGGCTCTGAGGTGGCAGCGATGGCCTAAAAAGGTGAGGCACCTCAACGACAGGCGGAGGGCTGCACGGGGGACGATCAGGTGATTCCTCTGTCTGCTTGGAAGCCGAGAGTGGTGGATGGTGGCTCCAGTGGAGCCTTCAAGTACAAACGGAAGTGGCGGTATCATGGGTCGAGTCGGGTTCAAAGGGTGGTGGTGGACGGCCGTGATAGATTAGTGCAACCTTCAGTGACGGCGATCCTGAATCAAGATGAAGTGGAGGTTCGACAGACCGCGGAAGCATACGGCTTTCACTTGGCAAGGAGCTAGACATCCACCATTTCCAAATGAGTGGTCTCCTTACTTGGAATGTGAGGGGTCTCAATGACCCGGCGAGGAGGGCTGTGTTGGGACGATACCTACGGTCGTGGAAGGTGGATGTCGTGTTGCTACAGGAGTCTAAGCTTTCTGTTTGTGATGATAGAACCTGGGGGGAGATCGGAGAAACTTGGATGGGGGGTTTCCGTTTTGTTGGAGCACCTGGCCGGTTTGGTGGACAGATCCTAAGGTGGCGACAAGATGTCTTCTCCTCGATAGATTGTTATGAGGGAGATCATATCATTTCTGCAAAGCTAATGTGGAAGCTGGGTGGTGTTAGCATGGTGATCACTGGGGTTTATGGCCCGTCGGATGCCCAGGCTAAAGTAATGATGTGGGAAGAGCTTACGTCGGTAGCATTGGATTGCCTTGGGAGCCTGTGGCTGATTGGAGGTGACTTTAATGTTACCTTGTAGTTGGACGATAGGCTGGGGTGGCGGGGGAGACAGGACCCAAGATCATATGAGTTCGTGGAATTTGTAGCTGCGCATGGCCTTATTGATATGTGTCCGGCATCTTGTGCCTATACATGGAGGGATAACAGCGATCAGATGTCCAGGATAGATCGTTTTCTCTCCAACGTAGAGATGGTAGAGACTTTCCCCTTGATGGAGGTTTCCCCTCTGGAGAGACCATTTTCAGATCATACTCCCCTGGTGTGGCAATCCAATGAAGGGGTGCAGTATGGCACCTACTTCAAGTTTGACAGGTCTTGGCTGCTGGAAGAGGGTTTCAGGGGCATGGTGGAGGAGAGATGGGCCTCTTTTGCGGTAGAGGGCTCGACTACGGTTCGACTGGCGAGGAAGTTAGCTATGTTGCGGACTCACCTGAAGAACTATAGGAAAGAGATCCGAGCGGTCAGGAGGGGCAGAAGAGAAGAAGCATTGACGGAAATTACCAGGATTAATAGGCTGAAGGACCAAGCCCCTATCTCGGTGGAGGATAGAGAGATCAGGTTGAGGATGACGCGGGTGGTGCAGGAGGAGAACAGGAAGGTAGAGGTGGAGTGGAAGTTGAGATCGAGACAGAAATGGCTGAAAGAAGGGGATTCCAATACCATATTTTTCCACCAAGTGGCTTCTGCCAGGAGGAGGAGAAACTGGATAGAGAATCTACTGGTTTGTGGAGAGGTATACTCAGGTAAGGTAGAGGTGGGTAAGGTAGCTGCAGATTATTTCAGAGACTTCACAGGTAGGCATGGCTGAGGCAGGTGGCAGTGGAGTGGTGAGAATGTTCAGTGCGTTTCTGAGGCTCAGGCAGGTCTCACGATCGACTTCTCGAAGGATGAGGTGAGACAGGCAGTCTGGGAGTTGAATGCGGAGGAGTGTCCTGGACCGGACAGCTTCCTGGTCCTCTTTTTTAGGGATTCTGGTCTTTGATGGGGACGGATGTGATGCAGATGATGGACGAATTTGCGAAAGGAAACAGGGGCTTTGACAAGCTAAACAGATTTTACATGTTCATGCTTCCCAAGAAGGAAGGTGCAGAGGATATTTAGGATTTTCGTCCTATTGCACTCTCTAATGCAGTTTATCTTATTGTTGCTAAGGTGCTGACTAACAGATTCAGCATCATCCTTGGTGATTTGGTCTCTTCGGTGCATACGACTTTTGTACCAGGGAGAGGTATCCTGGATGGTTTTGTTGTCACTATGGAAGCGTTGGCAGCATGGAAGAGGGACAAAAAGAAAGAGTTTCTGTGGAAGGTGGACTTCAGTAAGGCTTATGATTCGATGCAATGGGATTTCCTGCGGGCATCCCTACTGAAGAGGGGTTTTCCGTCGGTATGGATTGGTTGGATGAAGAGGTGCGTGACAATGGCATCATTCTCGATTCTGATTAATGGAAATCCGACGGGTGGGTGGGTGCAACCCAGGAGAAGGGTCAGGCAGGGGTGCCCCCTTGCACCTATGCTATTCGTGCTGGCAGCAGATGCCTTGGTGAGGGTAGCTCGGAGGGATTGTGATACAGGGATGATCAGAGGCTTCACAACGGGAGTTGATGAACAGACGACAATCTTACAGTATGCTGATAATACTCTGCTTTTGGTGGAAGGAGCGGGTCAAAAGGCTAAGAGAGTGAGAATCGTCATGGAGTTGTTTGGTGCTGCATCAAGGCTACAGATTAACTATAATATATCAACTTTTGTGCCCATGAACATGGGGGCTCAGGAGCTGGAGGCGGTGGGGAGTGCACTTGGGACTGAGATGGGATCGTTACCATTGGTGTATCTAGGGCTCCTATTGTCAGATAGGAGGCTCAGATTGCAGGATTGGCTCCCTTTGCTGGAACGGATGGAGGGAAGGCTGGCAGGGTGGTCTTCTAGACTTCTGTCTAGAGGAAGGAGGTTGGTGCTAGTGAAAGCGGTCTTGGCATCCATACATTCATATTTCCTTTCACTTTTTAGGATACCAAGGCAGGTTGAGAAGATCTCTAGGCTAATGAGAGATTTCTTCTGAGTGAACAGGGGAGCGGCAGGGAGGGGGGGCGAGGCCGGTGGCCTGGGAGGAGGTATGCAGGCTGGTGCAAGAGGGGGGCCTCGGGGTCAAGGAAGTGGACAAGGTGAATATCAGCTTGCTTACAAAGTGGATTGCCAGACTTGGGGATGGCGAAAAAGGCTTATTTTGTAACACTATGAGGTGCTATTATGGGCCGTTTGCTTCTTGGAGTCCTCTGGAGTCGCCTCCTCTGGGGGCCTCTTTCTTTCTCAAGGGCCTAACGGAGGTGGCAAAGACGGTGCGGCCATTCTTCTCCCCCACGTTGGGAGGTGACATTTTCAGATTCTGGATGGATGACTGGTAGGGAGTCGAATCACCTTTCAGTACCAGGTATCCCCGGCTCTTTAGGGGAGTGGTGGATCAGTCGGCTTTGGTGGGGGAGTGCTGGTCTGGGGCCTGGTGTCCAATTTTTCGGGGTGGTCTCTTGGATCAGAGGTGTGCAGAGTTCCAGATGCTGTTACAGGAGTTGAAGGGATGGGAGCCAAAGGAGGGGGACTCCTCCTAGGAGGAGGGGGATTTCTCGGTGGCAAAGGTTTTTCGTAAGGCGAGCTACAGGGAGACCATCCATGACATCGACTTCAGGAGAAACTGCAGACTGCTCTAGGAGGCGGAATGTCCACTAAAAGTGAAGATTTTCACTTGATTGCTGAGAAGGGGGGATTATGACGAGGAAGTGAAGATCGAGATGGAGCCCAGATGGATGATGTGAGATGTCCCCTTTGTGTGCGAGTGGAGGAAAACATTCAGCACCTCTTATTTCAGTGTCTGTTTGTGGTACGAGCGTGGCAGAAGCTAGGGATTGACTGGATTGACTATCAGGACGCGCATGCTTCTAGTCCTCTTTCCGCAGAGGGAGTGCGAGTGGCGGGATGAGCTCGTTTAGATCCAAGAGGGATCGGGCCAGAGTTTTGGCTATCTTATGGGGTGTGTGGCTAGGTAGGAATGAAGTGGTTTTCAGGGGGGAGAGACCCTATGTGGAGAATTTTTTCTACTTCATTCAGTCTCAAGTGGAGTTTTGGAGAGCTAATTTGTAATTCTATTGTAATCCGATTATATGAATTGAACTAATTGTGAGTGGTTATCCCTTTGATAATCACCCTCTCATTTTTCAAAAAAAAAAATCACCTTATTGGTAAGGCCAACAACCTATCTTCCTTCAAGAAGTCTACTACCATCTCAATCAAATTAGTGAATGGTTCTCATTCACTTATTACTACTACTAGTACAATTAACTTTTCTACTAGACTATAACTGCACGATGTTTAGGTGTCGTTTACCTTGGATAGATCTCCCCACAATACCTACAGATGAAAAACTTCAACGTTTGATACTAAATAGAAACATAAGATTGAATCTAGTTTGGCTACAAGCTTGAGTTGTAGGAAGTTACACTACTCTCTGAGGCATGTTAGTCCCTAGCCTCAATCACTGAGAAATACACATATACAATAATATCAATAACCCAGCCAACCACCCTATTAACAACTTTTGCTAAACAAGTTTATAATTAACTCATAAACTGTTATCAAGTTATTTGTCACCTAAAATTCACAATATCTTTAATTATTCACAATTTCTTATTTACAAATATAAACCATGTCCAAATCACATTTTTTTTAAAAGATGTTCAAATCACATTATTCATCAAATCATTTGTTAAATTACTTATCTTCAAATTCTTTCACTTATCCCATTCAAGTTACTAATTACAAATTACAATGGTAACAATTTCATGAAAAAAGTTCACTTCACACATGTGATAATAAGGCCTCTTTTAATCAAACTAACAATTCAATCAATAAACAAAGCAAAATATTATATCAAAAATCTGTAATTGTTTACGCTTAATCAATAAATTGATCACAAGATCTTTAGTGAATTTAGAAATTAAAATCATGCATCCCAAAATGGCTAACAAGCACAAGTATTTGGGTATCAATTTAAAGGACTATTTACAAGATATAGGTCAGTCAAGTGTAAATTTATTCATCCTAGCTGTGCAGGTTTCAAAACGAAACATTTTTTTTATAAACGGATAAAAGAATAGACATATCAAGAGTTTATGTTGTACCTCACGTGCATGTGGGCACACATACAGCAATCAACTACGTGCTCACATGCTCATGCTCCCTCTAATTCGACATCTCGAAAATCAAAGCGAAACCCATCCTATCCAACCATATGAATGCACCCGTTATGTTTAACAACCCCCAGTTGGTGTCTTGAATTGTCCTAATCAAGTCCCAATTGACTTAGATCAAGTCTTGGATCGTTAGATTTAAATTGATATTCAACTCTTCATAGGGACTAAAATGTAAATCTCAAAAACTTATAATTTCTAAATCATAACTTTTTCAAAACTAAAAACCTCCTCCCCCTTCTTTCTCCTTCAATCCCTTCCTCAAGCACACATCAGTGGAGTAACCCATCGACCATGGCAGCCGACCACCAGCCCATCAACTCGTCGTCGCGCTTTAGCTTACCCCTTCCACCATCACTGACCATCAATGGGTTGCTCCTCTCCTGCATCTTCTTCCTTTCTTGTAGCACGACCATACCTTCACCTTATCACCATCCTTCAACTTCTAACAACTCACCAACCATCGCCCATCCTCCAGCAAGCCCCATTAGCTATCTATGCTCCTCCATGGTAAGTTTTTATGCATACCAGAACCTCCACGACTCCTATAGTCATGCAGCCACCACTAGTTGTAGCTGTCGTCAGCCGCCTCATTCTGTAGGCATATGCTTCGGCACCATTGTGCACCCTTCTAAGATTGCCATCGATGTTGCTTCCTCTCTTAGGTTCTCTCCCCTCCCTTTCACCCCCTCCCTCTTGCTCTCTCGATTCTGCTCTCCCTCTCTCTTTATATCAATTGAGCTCATCAAACAGGAAAAGGGGATAGGATGGAAGGGGCAACAGAATTACCTACAAGAAAAGGCATGCCACTGATTGGGTGAAGGGACAGCAAATTACATTAAGGTAAAGGTATCGCACTTTTTTACATAAAAGCCTTCATATCCATATTAAAAAAATTCCAATTTTCTTGAACAAGGTACTGTCATATTCGTTACGGGACAATGAATCCAACAAAATTCTTGGATCTCAAATTTGAGGTTATTTGCACAATATTAATTCCTAAATGCATCACACACCGGTGTGTGCACGCTTCACAAATCTGAGGTCCAATCTCTACACTTAACATACCATCAGAATCCTTGTAATGCGAGGAATCCAAAACCACTTCCACATTGTCAATCCAATATCCGGATTGCAAAAATAAAATTTACGCGTGTTTCCCTATCAATCGTGAGTTAATAAGCAAATGGTCTCCGATTGGCAACCAATAAGCATCGTCCAATTTGTTTGAGATGCACGACCCAATTAGGGATTTGAATTGTTAATTCGGGTCATTAAATGAATCGAAAAGAGCTAAATGTGACGTACCGGCGATGGATGGATCTATTAAAATATTATGACTATACTATTGTTTATCAACCAGGAAGAGGAAATCTAGTAGCTGATGCTTTAAGCCATAAACCACCACCAGTATTAGCTAGCCTTCAAGTTTGGGAGTGACATGTGTTAGAATTTAGAGAATGGAAGCCTTGAGTACAACCTAGTTGTGCAGGTGCTCTTACCATTTCAAGGTGGTTGAGGCCAAAGTAGTTGAATCGTGTTATTGTGACAGAGACGACTCAAAGTTGCAAAAAATTCTGGATAAAGTGCAACAAGAGAGTCAAGAAGCTTCACATTTAAGGATGGAGCCCTCAAGGTACAAAAAAGACTGTGTACCACAATATACAAAGTTAAAGAATTATTATCCAAAGCCCATAATACCCGAATGGCCATCCATCCAGGAAATAATATGATGAATCGAGATTCAAAGGAACATTTCTAGTGGAGTAGAATGAAGGATATTGACGAGTTTGTAAAGCAATGTCTTGTCTACTAGCAAGTCAAAGTTATACATCAGATGCACGCAAAATTGTTGCAGTCCCTTTCTATTGCAAAGTGGAAGTAGGAAAGCATATCAATGGATTTTGTGTGTGGTCTTCCGTGCTAGAAGGCATGATGCTATCTAGGTAATTGTTGATAGATTGACCAAGTCAACTCACTTCATAGCTATCTGAATGCAAGGTTTTAAATATCAATATCGATATCATATCGACAAGTCAAAAAGAGGATATATTGGGATATATCGCTGATATCGGTGAATTTTTGGGAAATTACTCAGAAAGCCATAAAATATTAAAAAATGTCAAATTACATTTTTATGACTAATATATCATAAAGGAATGGCTAAAAAATGTGTGTGTGTGTGTGTGTGGCCAATTTCAATCTCACGCCTCCCGCCTAATCCTACCTCTATGTCTGTGTGTGTGGCCATTTTCAATCACGCCTCCCACCAAGTCCTACCCTACCATTTTCAACCTCCCACCCAATGGTTCCCGCCCAACCGTCCCATTTCAATAACGCCACAGCACCATTTTTCCCACCCAACCGGCGATATATCGCTGATATATCACCATATCGACGATATATCGCCGATATCTGGAAAAAATACACTTTGGGTGGTATCAATACCACCCAACTCGTCGATATGCGATATATCGGCGATATATCGCGATATGTCAAACCTTATCCGAATGACGCATATTATTCCCAACTGGCAACCATTTATATCAACGAGATAGTAAGATTGTCAAGCGTACCAAAAGAAATTGCATAAAATAAGGATACAACATTTACATCACATTTCTAGGAGAGTCCGCAAACTACATTGCAACGCAGTTACATTTGAACACTATCACCTACAAACAAATGGTCAATCTAAGAGAACCATTCAGACACTAGAAGACCGCATCAAATCATGTGTGCTAGAATAGGGTGGCTCTTGGGATGAACACTTACCACCTATGAAATTTGCCTACAACAACAGCCATCAAACAAGTATTGATATGGCACCATTTGAGGTACTATGTATGGACAAAAGTATATATTACCCTCGTGTTGGATTGAAGTAGGTGTCAAATGGGAAGTGGGACCAGAATCAATTAAACAGATGCAAGAAATTGTTCAACAAATCAAAAAGAAACTACAAACAGCCCAGAGTCACCAAAAGAGTCATGTTGATAGTAAACAGAAAGATGTGTAGTTCAAGGTTGGGTATTTTGTCTTCCTCAAGGTATCTCCAACGAAAGGCATTTAAAGGTTTAGGATCAAAGGTAAGCTATCACCTAAATATGTCAATCCCTTTGAGATATTGAAGCGTATGGGACCAGTTGCCTACCAGCTTGCCTTACCCTCACATCTAGTAAGAATTCACGATATCTTCCACATATCTAATCTCCAAAAGTATGTTTCAAATGGAAGTCATGTCATTAGTTATGAAAATTTATCACTAGAAAAAGACAACCTCCCAAGAACCTAGGGAGATAATCAAGCTATTCGAAAGCTACGAAATAAAGAGATAACCTTGGTCAAGGTATAATGGAGGAGCCAAAACTATAAGGAATTGACATGGGAAATTGAGGCAGCAATGAAGAAGAAATGCCCCCATCTTTTACTGGACACAGGTATGAATTTCAAGAGTGAATATTCACTTTCCGCAATGTTATAATTCTTTTATGCTCCATTATATTTCTATTTAAAGTATTCTACTTCTATTTGCTTAAGTCTCGGGAACAAATCCTCTTCTGTGTGTTATGGCAAGGTAGGTAGAATTCTAAATTCCATATTAAGTCTACCCTACTCAAGTTTCAAGAACAAAACTTCCTTTTAGCAGGTTATGATTTAATAATCCAAATTAACCATTCAAATCCCCAATTGAGTTGTGCATCTCGAAATGACCCAACAATGCTTGCCATTTGCAAATTAGAGACGGTTTGCTCGTTAACATGTGATCAACGAGGAAACACATGTAAATTTCATTTGTGTGATTCGGATATAAAATCAAAAATTGGGAAGTGGTTTTAGATTCCTCGCATCACGAGGATTCCAATCATATGTTTCACATAGAAATCAGACCTTAAATTTGCAAAACATGTGCACTCGCATGTGTGATGTGTTTAAGAATCTACATTGTGCAAATACTTCGGAATCGAGATTCAAGAATTCTGTTTGATTCGTTGTCTCGTAAAATATTTGACAATATCTTGTTTGCAAAAATCAAAATTTGCTTACTACAAATATGACAGCTTTATGTAGAAAGCATGTGATACCATCTTCTCCACACAATTTTCCTTCCCTCCACCCAATCGAAGGTGTGCTTTTTCCCCTAAGTGATTCTAAAACACCTCCCATCCTATCCCCTCTTCTCGTTTAATGAGCTCAATTGATATAAAGAGTGGGAGAGCAGAAAGGGTGAAAGGGAGGGAAAGCAACCAAGAGGGAGAAAGAACCTAAGGAAGCAACACTAGCAACAATCTTAAAAGGGTGCACGGCGATGCCAGAGCTTGTGTATGCAAGAAGCAGCAATGCATGATAGCCATGGCCGATGGTGGCTGCATAAGAGGAGCAGCTACAAAGGTTCAGGTACGTGCAAGTAGTGAAACTTGCCATGGAGCATAGACAACCGAAGGGGCTTGGCAAAGGACGGAACACAGTTAACGAGTTGTTGAAACTCGAAGGACGATGGTGAAGTTAAGGTATGGTTGTGGTACAAGAAAGAAAGAAGGTGCGGGAAAGGAAAGGAAAGGAAAGGAAAGGAAAGGGCTAACAACGACGCATTGGTGGCTAGTGATGGCGGCAATGATCAGTCGAAGGTAGGTGTCAGGTCGACAGGTTGGTGGTCAGCCTCCATGACCAGTGGGTTACTCCATCGGTGTGTGCTTGAGAAAGGGATCGAAGGAGAGAAGGGGGAGGGGGTTTTAGCTTTGAAAAATTACCTTTTAAAACTTCTTAGTTTCAAGATTTACGTTTTAGTCTCAGTAAAGAGTTGAATATCAACTTAAATCTAACAATCCAGATTGTTTGACTTGATTTGTGTCAATCGAGACCCAATCAGGACAATTAAGACTCCAATGGGAGGCTTTCAAATATAACGAATGCATCTCCACAGTTGGATCGAACAAGTTTACTTCAATTTTCAAGACGCCAATTAAGAGAGCGTGCATGAGTGCCTAGAAGCAGATTGATGTGCGTGTGCCCATACACACGTAAGGTAGATGCCACCACTTGATATGTCTATTCTCTTATCCTTTTATAAAAAAAAAAATAATTCTTTTTGAAACCTACGTCCTATGATGAACAAATTTAAACCTGTTGAATCAAAAAGATGTATTAGCCTCCAAAAGAAATCCTAACCCTCTTTTAATACAAAAGAGAAATGGGAAAATTGCATAAGTATCCCCCAAGGAT
The DNA here is from genome assembly GCA_037157565.1 of Thalassia testudinum. Taxonomy (NCBI): domain Eukaryota; kingdom Viridiplantae; phylum Streptophyta; class Magnoliopsida; order Alismatales; family Hydrocharitaceae; genus Thalassia; species Thalassia testudinum. The sequence goes on from JAZHRO010000055.1 coordinate 57,275,948, forward strand.
AAAGGAAATAACAAATAACTCCTTACAACTCAACAATCGCCCTCAAGTTGAGACGTATATGTCAATGAGGCCCAACTTGTTTAGAAAATCATGGTACTTCTTCAAGGGTTTGGTGAGAATGTCAGCAACCTATAGCTTAGAAGATATATAAGGGATACTTATTTTTCCTTCTAAAACTACATCACCATATAAAATGGCAATCAACTTCAATATATTTAGTCATCTCATGAAAGACTATATTAGAGACAATGTAGGTAGCATACTTATTATCACAATAGAGTGGAACAGGTGTATCAACCTCCACCCCTAAATCTTGTAGGAAACCAACCATCCACATGATCTCACACGTAGCTTGAGCCATAGACCTGTATTTTGCCTCAACACTAGAGCGAGCAACCATACTCTGTTTCTTACTCCTCCATGAGACTAGATTTCCTCCTAGGTAGACAGCAAAGCTTGACATAGATCATCTGTCCTCAACTGACCCTGCATAATCTACATCTAAATATGCCACAAGATCAAGAGAGCCATTCGTACTATAGTACAAACCTCACCCTAGGGTGCCCTTCAGGTATCTTAAGATGAGACACGTCTCACCAATGACTGCATCTGGGACTCTGCATGAACTGACTGGCTCAACTCACAACAAAGCTAATGTTTAGTCGTGTAATAGTTAGGTATAACAAATGACCAACAGTACTACGATACCTGGTAACATACTCAAATAAAAGATCTATCTCACCAGAGTCGTGGCCTGAAGGTGCCTCTACTAGTATGGTAGATGGTTTGGACCCAAGAAGTCCAACCTCCTCTAAGATCTGTAAAGTATACTGCCTCTGTGATAAGGATAAGCCGGCCTCCTAACGAACAGCTTCTATCCCCAAGAAGTAGCAGTCACCTAAATCTTTACTAACAAAAGTGGACTGGAGAAAGGCCTTTGTTTCTGCTATCCCATTAACATCATCACCAGTCAAGATCATATTATCAATATAAACTGCCAAGATAGCAACTACCCATGTCTCACCATACTTTGTCCTTCTAACAAATATAGAATAATCAGTGGTAGACTGCTAGAACCCCACCTTCTTAATCTCTAAATTGAGCCTCTCAAACCAGGCTCGTGGACTATGCTTCAAACTATAAATAACCTTCTGTAGGCAACAAAACAAGCTCCCCCTAGTTGTCAGAACCTGGTGGTTGTTTCATATATACCTCCTCAGCAAGATCTCCATAGAAGAAGACATTCTTTATATTAAGTTGGTGTAAAGGCCATTGCTTAACTACAGCAATACACAAGATAATCATGATAAAAGTAATATGAGCAATTGGTGAAAAGATCTCAAAGTAATCCACCTCATATGTTTGAATGAATCCCTTGGCAATAAGTCTGGCCTTATATCTCTCCACTACCCCATCTGATCTGTACTTGATGGTATACACCCATCTACACCCAACAACTGCAGCACCCTCAAGACATGAAATAAGATCCCATGTTTTCTTAGTCTGTAGAGCATTCATCTCCTCATCCATAGCTACTTTCCACCTTGGATCGTAGAGAGCCTGAAAGTAGTCTCTGAAAACAACTGCAGTAGTGATAGCAAACACAAACTGTCTGTCTCCCTCTTGGAGATGGGAGACTGTAGCGTAATGGAAAATAGGATGGAGCGTACATGTGGCACTAGATCTCCTCTACACGGTCTCCTCTTCTCGATCTAAATCGCCCCTATCTAAGGGGATAACAAGCTGAGATGGCTCATTATCAGAAGAATCATCTACCTATGATCTCCTATGATACACCTAGGGCTCCTATATGGTAGCCTCCATGGATGATGACCCTTTTTCTAAGTAGGGGATCTTCTCAAAGAAGGTCATGTCAGCAGTAACAACATACCATCTGTGAACTAGATCATAACATCTATAGCTTTTCTAGATCCTGGAATAACCAAGAAAGACACACTTCATGACACGGGAAGCAAACTTATCCTGAATCTCATAGTTTTAAGCAAAACATATACACCAAAAAACTCTCAGAGGCAACGGGAAGACCTGGTGCACTCAGATGTATAACCTGGTACGGGATCTACCCATTAAGCATAGAAGATGGCAACTGGTTAATCAAGCATGCTGTTGAAAATATGGCATCACCGTAAAATTGCCTAGGAACCTCATACGAGACATCAAGGTCCTAGCAATATCAAGCAGATGGCGCAACTTACGCTGAGCAACTCCATTCTGCTAGGAAGTATGAGCACAAGAGGTTTGGTGAATGAACCCCCTAGAACGAAAAGTCTCTTGTAAATTATTGTGCATAAACTCTAATGCATTATCATTGCAAAAGACTCGAACAGTAGTATCATACTGTGTCTACACCTCGGACAAAAATTGTTGAACAATAGAAGGAATCTCACTGTGAGCCTTCATCAGAAACACCCAAGTAAGTCTACTGCTATCATCCACCAGTCCTGCAAAATATCTGTATCCACCGATAGAGGCAACTCTAGACGGTCCCCAGACATCATAGTATACAAGAGAAAAAGGCACTGAACTGACACCAGCATCTCTCCCGGGGTAGCTACTCTTGTGACACTTCCCCAACTAACAGTCTTCACAATCCAGAGCTAATAAATCAGATAATTATGGATACATCTGGCGCATCTTCTTTATGGAGGGATGCCCAAGTCTACGATGCCACAGCAGGGGGTCACGAGAAATTGACACAGCCGTAGCAAACAATGTAGGCGTGTCCAAATAGTACAGACCATCTCTTTCTATGCCACTGCTAACAATCTCCCCTATGGCCCGATCTTGGAAATAACAGTGTTTCTCATAAAAAAATAACACAACATCCAAGATCTCTGCAAATTCTACTTACAGACAGAAGATTCACGGGAAACTCAAGAGGATAATATACCTTCTCAATCTTTATCCTGGACATAGCATCTACATGTCCAACTGTTGTGCCAGAAGAGGTTGCTCCATTTGCCACCCGCACATCTCGGATTCCATGTGGTCACAGGGTCCTGCAAACGGTCTTTGTCTCCAATAAGATGAACGGAGGCGCCAGAGTCGATTATCCATGCACTCACAACCCTCTTCCTCTTCACAACTTCTTGGGTTGCACACACAAACCCGATAGAAACTGAGATCTTCTTAGATCAACTTTCTCCAACACAAGCAAGAGAAGGCTCATCGTCATCAAAACTAGGCATGAGAGGACTCATCACGTAAAATATAACACGAACAGCAAGGACTCAACAGCCACCAATAGTAGCAACCCTTGCTACCGACGACCACAGTCCACCTCAAATAGCACTACCGGTGGCAGACAACCCAGTGGCAATGCTGGCAATGCCAATAGGCCGTTTGGTGATGGTACGGCTACCGCTACTGCCTCCATGGTCGGTGCAGCTGCCGCGGGTGGTGGTGGTGCGACATAGGAGTCGTTCTCCATCAGATCCCCTTCACGTTGGAGATCCAATCACGTTGTGGTGGATTCTTCTTCGGTAGGATATCGGAACACCAACCTAGGATAGCTGCACTGATACCATGTTGAACCAAAAAGATGCATTAGCCTCCAAAAGAAACCTCAACCCTCTTTTTATACAAAAGAAAACTAGGCAAATTACATAAGCACCCCTTAAGGATAAAAGAAATAACAAATAATCCCTTACATGAACAATGTCGATTGACCTATATCTTGTAAACAATCTTTTAAATTGATACCTGAATACCTATGCATGTTAACCACATTGGGATACATGATTTTGATTTCTAAATTCACTATAAGATCTTGTGATTAATTTATTAATTGAATTATTAGTTTAATTAAAAAAGACCTTACTATTGCATAAGTAAAATGAACTTTGTTTTTCACAAAATTAGTACCATTGTAACTTATAATTAGTAACTTGATTGCAATTAGGGAGGCCACATCGTTGGAAAATTTTTTGAGTGCACACTTGTAAGTTCGCTAGTACATAGTAATTACGGGATGATTATTGAAGCGATATTCATCTTTTCCTTTCAAAAAAAAAATAGTAACTTGATTGGGACAAGTGACAAAATTTGAAAATAAGTATTGTAAATTTTGTCATAAATAACCCGATAGCAATTTTATGAGTTAATTATAAATTTGTTTAGAAAAAGTTGTTAATAAGTGGTGCCTGGGTCACTAGCACTATGTTTTTTCTTTTTCTGAAAGAGAAAAGGGGTTATCCCGATGGTAACCACCGAGGTATCATTTTTTTTCAAAAAGAACCTAGGTATCATATTAATAAAAGCCCAAAAGGCCAATTCTTACAAAGTTGATGTCCAAAAATTCATCAAGCAGGAAATACGAGAAATAAAATTCTTAATATAAGGCATCTGTCCTTTAAAATAGCCACATTCCTTCTAAGCCAAATGCCCCAGGTCACCGTCAGGACCCTAGCCCTCTCCTTTGTCCTAAAGGCATTTGGCCCACCATGTTGGTTTCCATATCTGAAAGACCTCTTCAAAACTTAAATGCAACACCCAATCAAACTGCTTCCAGATTTAAGCAAAAAAAGGGCAAGCAAAGAATAAATGATCCACATCTTTGTCTGCACCCAGGCATAAGTGGTAGGTCTTCTTCCCATCCAACACCCATCTTGTCCTTAACATTCTTGTCATGAGTCTTCCTCTTCGAAGTAACCAAGCAAAAATCTTTACTTTCAATGAACATGAAGAGGACCATATCAGTTTGCAATCCCTGGAGAAATCCACATTCACCACCAGTCCATCCCCACTCAACCTTCTGTATGCCTCTCTAACAAAGAAATCACCCTCCTCCCAAAGTGTCAACACCTCTTTCTGGAGAAAATTCCTACAACTCTTGCATCATGGTCTGAAGCTCACAAATCTTTGATCTAACAGTGTTCCCACAAATGAAGGGCACCAAGATCCCTGCAAAAAGTTTACCACTTTAGCATCTCTACTCGTGGACAAAGCAAAAGGTCTAAGGTACCAATCCCTCGGCCTCCCTATGCCCATCCAATCATCCAACCAAAAGCGAAAAGTGTCCCCTGTCCCCAAACGAGGAGAGGACCTCACCATCAGCATGACCTACGAGAGACCCTTGATGAACTCGAGGAACCACTCAAGGGGACGCCAAGATACCCCAGGAGGGGAAGCCTCCATAGTACTCCTGCATTAGCCTTCCCAGAAGATCATCTCTGTACTCAAAGAGTTTGTTTATCCATTTGGTCAGAAGACTAACATTCATATTTCCTACCTTCCTCACACCCAATCCTCTCTCCCCGACAAGCCCGCAGACATCTTCCCAAGCCACCACCTCGCAACGTTTCTCGTCACTCCATAATCTATCCAGAAAAAATCACTCATAAGATTAGAAATCTTCTTTTCTATTTTTTGCATCATTGTAAAGATTGAGGTGAAATAAGATATAGAGGCCAGCATTGATTTCAGAATATCAATCTTCCCCCTTTAAAAAGAATTCTGGATGCCCATCCTGCCAGTCGTCTTTGTAGCCTATCAATCAAGGGGGCCCATTCCTACACCGGGATCTTATTAGATAGAGGCCCAAATAAGAAATGGGCAGGCTACCCTCCCGTGTCCTCAACTCCGCACTACAAGAAGCAACCTCCATGGGTAGCATTCGCAACAAGATGAAGACAAACTTGCAAAAGTTAATCTGTAAACATGACGCCTCCCCAAACAACTCCAATAGGATCCACAATCTACACGCCTCCCACTCCACCCCTTCCACGAGAAAGGTGACATCAGCATACTGTAACATAGATATATGTACACCATCCCTTAATAAGAAACCTTTGATTAGATTCCTTTCACACAACTTAGCAGCCAACCTTGCCAAGGCATCTGCTGCTACAACAAATAACATGGGGGCTAGAGGACAACCATGTCAAACCCCCCTCCTAGGTTGTATCCACCCACCTATCGGATTGTCATTAATAAGGATAAAGAATGAGGTTGTTACACATCTTTTCATCCAAGCAACCCAATGCTCAGGGAAGCCCCTCCTCAACAAGGAAGCCCAAATGATACCCCACTAGATCATATCATAGGCTTTGCTAAAATCAACCTTCTACACAAAAGCCTTCCTCTTCTCCTGTCTCCAGCAAGTGAGGATTTCCAATGCAGCAACAAAGCCATCCAAAATATTTTGTCCCAAGATAAAAGTCATCTGCACGTGAGAGAATGCCTTCTAGGACCCTCCTCAACCTGTTGGCAAGGACCTTCGCAATTATGAGGTAAACGGCATTAGATAGGGCAATAGGTCTGAAATCGCCAATGTCCTTCGCCCTATCCTTCTTAACGAGAAGGAACATATAAACTTATTGACCTTGTTGAATCCCTTCTTATCATCTGCGAATTCAGCAAGGACCTCAAGGACATCAACTTTGACCAACTCCCAGAACTCATAGAAATGCACCAAGAAGCCATCAGGCCCAAGACAACCATCAACATTCAACCCTCGAACCGCTCTCCACATCTCACAGAAAGGTGAGACAAGGTCTTTAGCTTGACTGCTCATCAGGCCTAGTTTCTATCCCTAATCACCTCCAGCACCCAGCTGACCTCTTCCCAGTGAACTCTCTGTAGTAATCCGCAGTTGCGGCACCAACCCCCTGTCCATGAACTCCCTGCCATCAAACCAGCAATCTCTCAATCCAGTTCTTCCCTGTCCTTCCCAAAGTGGCCATGTGGAAATACTTGGTGTTGGAGTCCCCGTCTCTCAACCATTTCTGCCTAGACTTGGATCTCCACTCCACCTCAACCTTGTGGTCTTCCATCTGAACCGTACGCAAGTGAGCCAACCTCACTACCCTGTCATCCTTCAAGAGAACCCCTAAATCCTCTTCTCTATCCAGCCTTATAACCTCTATCAACGCTTCAGCCTTCTTTTTACCCCGCTCCTCTCTAACCTACTTCATGTATATCTTCAAGAAATTTCGTAGGTCTTGTAGTTTAGCCTCTAATCTCACCGCTGCCAAACCAATCAGTTGGAACGATCTCCATGGCTCCTCCACTAGACTCCAAAATCCCTCCATTAGCAACCAAGACCTATCAAACTTAAAATACGTCCCGAATCACCCTCTTCTTTAGACTACCATAGCAATCAGGTATGATCTAAGAACGGCCTCTCCAACGACCTAACATCTACCAAGAGGAAAGCCTTTGCAGCTTCCACAGTGGACAAAAATCTGTCAATCCAAGACATCTGACCTGAAGAGTTCCTCCAAGTAAAGGTGCAAGAACTCGAAGCCCCACGCTGCAATAAGATCATCAAAATCCTTTGAACCATAATCCCTTCCCTACCACCAAGCCTGTCTTCCGAGTGGACGTTGACGTCGCAGTCCCCCCCAACAAGCCAGGATCGACCACCAAAATTGTCTGCCACCTAATTCAATTCCACTCAAAGCCATTTGCCTCAACACATGGCCCATAAACCAAAGAAATCGCCACTTGAAGCCGCCATGTCGCATCCGAAACTGCTCAATCACAACATAAGAGACAAAGCTGGTGATGAGGGGCAAAAAATGCCCTCAGATGCAAAACTCCACACATGACCCGACAAAGGATCCGGCTACCCGACTACAAGGTATACAGGCGGAATCGGCATCGCCCGTCCCGCTTGAAGCAAGCCGAATCCCAATCAAAACCTACCCAGCCTGACAAAAGGTTCAGTGCAGCCAGGGCAGAAGATACAATAAGATAGACCTGACCACCTAGGCCCTGACAACAGACAAGTAGTCTGACAGTAGGGATGCTAGAGTCTATCAAGTGTGGGTTCTCCCCACGATATAAATAGAAGGAATGGCCCCCAATGAAAGGGGACCTTCTCCCCGAAAAGAGGGAGCAAATCTTGTAATCCTGAAAATTCTAGTGCATAGTTGGGAGTCTCATCCTCCCCCTAGACGTACACCTCTTGCGGTGGAACTGGGTCACCAAATCCCCAGTTTCTTTATGCTTGCTTGTTGATCGCCGATCTCCACCCCTTTACACGGCAGATGATAATGGCTAAGTAGTGCTCCTTACTCGTATAAATCTTTTGGTGGCCTTCCGAGGCCTATCAAATGGCACCGTCTATGGGAAGCGTCAACAAAAACACCATCATGATTCTAAGCATCCAATTGCTCGGAGGGGGAGCCCTTCCAACGCTCTACCTCAACCTCCCTAAGGGAGAACTACCGCAGTGGTCGTAGCCACTGGCCGTCCCACTCATGACTACCCTCCCCTCGGAGGGGCCTGGTAGAGATTCGACGTCATCACGCCCCAGTGACCTAAACCGATCGCCCGAGGTCCCAAAGTAAACCTCCCATCCTCGAGGCGCAGCCCAGGGAAGGGGAATATCAAGCCAAGGCAAGTGGCCTCCAGTATACGCCCCTGCACATACCGCCGCCCGCGCGAGGAGGAAATGGAGGTCCTCCACCAGAAGCGCTTGAGGAGCCGGTCAAGGCCTAGCGTGGAGGAACGATGGACCCCAGCTCATGCGCCACGCCCTTAGAAGCCACCCTCGGGCAAAGCCAACGCTTAGTTGTCCCAAGAGGAGATCCTGCCGGGCGCGAGGGCCCACGTGCGAATCGTTGCCGACCGACAGAACAGGTTGTCAGCTTCCCCAAAGCTGTGGTGGGCAGAACTTGGGAGCACTTCGCCAAGCGCCTAAGGATCGGAGACAACCCCAAGAGGTTGTGAAAAATCGAGCAGCGGAAGGTTGAGCCCACCCGATCTTTACCCAAGTCAGCTCAAGGCTCAACACTCCGAACGAGGGAGGTCCCATGAGGCCATGATCCCTTGGCACCCAGACTTAGACCATGCAGCTCACAGGCATGGGCGCAACGCCCTCAACCACGCGACAAAGTACCCAAAAAGAAACCATGGAGCAAGGTAACTCCTCCCGTGGATCAGCCGAGGGACGCGATGGCAATGGCAGCCCTGTTGAAGGCAAGAATACCCCCTGTTGGGCGTACCCCTGCACCCACCTGTGGAAGAGGCCCACTTCCACATGCGAAGGCCCTCCTTCCCCAAGATAGCAGTCAGCCCCTAAAGGGCCGCTATGGCGGACCGTGCCAAAGACGTTCCTCAAGAAACACACTCCCTTGGTTGTGTACCAAGTGGACGTGCTTGATAGGAATTGGTCCACTGAAGACTGTCGTTATGGACCCCACCCTACCCCACCGGGCAAGAGTCCCTTAAAGAACGCACCCCCTTAGCAATGAACCAAGCGGGCGTGAGTCCACGAGCTAGGACTCGTTGCCCCTAGGCCCCATAGGGCAAAAGAATAGAAGGCCCGTAAAGCACCTGAGGGACCACCCCGAGAAGGGACCCTAGCAGTTGCAGGTCGCCGATGCAGCCTCCCTGGCAAACTAAGAGCCAGGCAGGACAACACCCCATCCAAGCAGGCAAGCGATTTCACCCTGGCTCCTAGTTCAACGAACATCGCCACTAAACCCTAGCAGTGACGCTTGCACTACCCGAGGCCTCCTCCTGTCGCCTGAGCAAATCAACACAGAGGTTAAGGTAACCTCAGGTCGACGTCATCCTAGGCAGTTGAGCCCTTCCTTCTGAGTCAACTCTCCCCAAGTACCTCCCCACGATCTTCATCAGGGCGAGGAGGATACGATCAAGCCTCCCTGTGTGATCCGGCGGAGCATTTAGGCTTGCTTCGACAAAAGGCTCCCCCATCAAGATAGCCCCAAGCCCTTCCGGAAATACGATCCCCTGGCCATGGACCAGGCGGGAGTCTCCACCTGTGGTCGCCCAAGGTCTTGCTTCCAACCTCCCAGGTGCATTTGCACAAAGGCCAAGGCAACCTCCAGGAGCAACATCGCCTGAGGCGGTCAATAGCCAGCATAACTTACTTCCAGCGGCAATGCCCACAGCGCTCCGAGACGCCTAGGCCAAGTTACCTTTTAGGCCACCCCTTCCAGGTCGACGCACCCATAGCACTTCCACCACTCCAGTGGGAGTGCCTTCCTCTCCTCCCAATGGCCATTCCAGTCACGACCCTCTCACAATCAAGAAAAGAGAGAGGAAGTGCACAACCCTCCTCCAACCAACTAGGATGAGGACGGGCACCTCAACCAGGTGCCACACTCAAGGCGGCCAAGTTGACAGTAGCATGGGGCAACCCAGCCGGCTGACAACCAGTGTACACCCGCCGCCAGATCCTCCCAATATGTGTCTAACCCCCTCAGAGGGTGAGAACGGCATGCGGAGGCACGACGACCTAGTGCAAACCCCTTAGGGTTGAGTCGAAACCACCCGAAAAGCCCAGGCAAAGAAAGGAAAGGGGAGCCAAGTTCGCGCAATTCGGCAATGGGCTAACTCGGTTGATCTGCCAAGCGAGACTTCAGGATCATAGCCAAACTCTTCAATCGCGGCATTCCCCGCCTTCTCTTCTTTCCTCACGACATGACCAAGCCTGTCAAGGTCGGGGGGGATCTCGATCCCTCCAAAGGTCCAGGGGCAACGACACCCCAAAGGGCCCAACGCGCCCAAAAGCAGCCTCGTAAGGCTATCAGGGACCAAGGCATCCCCCAGAATCCCTGCAACAGCGAAATCACCCTGCGAGGCCAACCAGCGCTGGATACCCCATGTGCATGCAATCCCTGTCGCGCAGGGAGCAATCCTGTAACCGCCAGACTCGACATTTGAGGCCTCCGCCCTACCGCAACAGTAATAAGAGGCCCAACCTGCCCTACCAAGGGCAGAGTCTTATCCCTCACGATGATCAGTCACCGTTCGCAAAAGGTGACGATCACCCCACACTCTCGCCCGACAACTTGCCTAGCGGGAACCAGACATCGACCCATCGAGCCACCTCTTAAGGTTGGCTCGAACTCAGACGAATGTGTCCGACGTTCCTTATATCGCCACCTCTTAAGGTCGACAAGCCACCTCTTAAGGTCAGCCTGAACTCGAACGGGCGCGTTTGACGTTCCTTATATTATCGCCACTTAGGGCTGGCATGCCACCTCTTAAGGTCGGCCTAATTTGGACGAACACGTCCGACATTCTTTATACTACCGCCTCTTAAGGTCGGCACGAACCCGGACGGACGAGTCTAGCATTCCTCACATTACCGCCTCTTAAGGCCGGTAGGCCACACCTAAAGGTAGAGCCAAACTCGAGTAAACGAGTCCAACAGTCGTTGGTCGCCTCTTAAGGTAGACAAGCCACCTTTAAAGGTCAGCCCAAACTTGGACGAGCCCGCCTGGTGTTCCCTTACACCACCCCCTATTCAGGCTGGCAGGTCATCCCTCCAGGATGGTTAAGGCTCGGGCGGACCTACCCAGCAATCAAGAGAATTACCGCCTCGTAAGGCCAACAAAGCCACTCCCGACAGCTGGAATGAATTCAAACAGAGGCACTCATGCCCCACTTATCAGCTTCTAGAAGGCCATCCCTAAAAGACGGTGGAATCAGGGCTCTCACACCTCATGTTCCAGCAACTATGATGCCAAATCCTCGGGCCGGTAAGGACTCAAGCCCATGCGCCCTAAGGTTTCACACACCGCCCACTGGCAAAGTCTTGGCCGCCCCACCCTCAGAAGCATCCTCCTACCAGAGCAAATGGTGAGGGTTTAAGCCACCTCGCCCAACGACCACCATACCGGCCACCAAGGTCGGTAGGAATTGGGACCCTAGCTCCCGATCTCCCAGACAACACGTCGCATAAGGACAACAATGCGAGTCTAGGATTCTGCGCCCCAGGCACCACTTAGTGCACCTTCGGACTTCTAGTGGAAAGAATCCCAGCACCAGCTATTTTAAGGTCGGCTCCCCTTCAGGTTGTTTCTATTGCCACCTTCCAAGGTCAGCCCCCCTTCATGGCCACCCTTTAAGGAAGGTTCTAGGCGATGATCACTTTCAAGGGTCGACCCATGCAAAAATCCCCTTTCGCTTGCCCTGTTCGAAGGCATAGTCAAACGGGCAAATGCCCGGTGATATTAGACCCTGCGGCCACAATAACAGAGTCACTCCACGTACGATAAGGACGCGCAAAGTGGAAAAATAACTGCATTCAGAAAACGATCAGGCCGCCAACCCCCTTTGCAGATATAGTTAGCCACCCAGCGGCCAACTTTCAGGCCCTCACCTTCGCAGAGAGGGCAAGGTGACCGATCGCAGTTCAACAACCAGGTCCAAGCTAACCCTCACAGGAATTCGACTAAGCTCTTCAGCCTCGGTCACTCAGTTTTACCCTGACGACTCTACCTAGCTCATCCAGGCAAACATCTCCCGAGGGAAACGGCAGTCCCAAAAAGGGCACACGTACAAGCTCCCCCAGCGAAGCTTGCCTCAAGACTCCCTCGTCAAGGACAAGCAGCCAGGTGCTCCTGAATCAGACGCCTCTACCCAACCCCCATGCAGGACACGCAGCATCGCCAAAAACGGACCTATCCTAGCCACAAGGTCTCCCAAGAGACCCAATTAAATATCCCTCATATGGAGGGGCATGCCCCAATAAGAGGAACCCCAAGTCTCCCCGACCCTCAACTAAAGGGCGAGGGGACGACATTACCGAGTCAGCCTTAGCCCCACCAGACAGGCTCCCAAGAGCGGTAACGTCTTTCTACCCCCCTGCGGATAACCAGTTCCCAAGGAGCCAAATCCCCTAAGATACGGCATTGATTCCGCAATTGCGTAACCACGCTAATAAAACCATCGGTCAAAGACCCCACGCATTATTACACGACGGATATTCAAAAAGCCTTTCGCGCCTTTCTAAAAAGGTGCGACAATTCAGGTCACGACCTCTCACAGCAACAACAGTTAATGCCTGCCTCAACGTCTCAGTTTGGCATAATGCCGCCTCCTAAGGCTGGCACGGGCTCAGGCCCATACGCCCCACACCCAAATAATGCCGCCTCCGAAGGCCAACACGGGCTCGAGCTCATGCACCCCACACCCAAGTAATGCTGCCTTCTAAGGCCGGCACGGGCTCGGGCTTGGGGTCGTACACCCTACACCCAAGTAATGTCGCCTCCTAAGGCCGACACGGGCTCGGGCTCGTACGCCCCACACCCCAAGTAATGCTTCTTCCTAAGGCCAGCACGGGCTCGAGCTCGTACGCCTCACGCCCAAGTAATGCCTCCTCCTAAGGTTGGCACGAGCTCAGACTCGTATGCCCCACGCCAAAGTAATGCCGCCTCCTAATGCTAGAATGGGCTTGGGCTTATACGCTCCACGCCCAAATAATGCCACCTCCTAAGGCCGGCACGGGCTCCAGCTCATACGTCCCACGCCTAAATAATGCCGCCTTCCAAGGACATGAACTAAGGCTCACTAGCCCCAAATTCAAACAAGTGCTACCACAAAAGGCCAGTGCGAACTCGGACTGGCGCACCCAACGTATCGCCTCGACATATGCCGCCTCCTAAGGCTAGCGCGACCTCAAGCTGATACGCCCCACGCTCAAGCAGACGCTGCCTCCTAAGGCCAGCAAGCGCTTAGGCTTATATGCCCCTAACAAGGGACCTCTTCCAAGCAATGAGTAGGAGAAAGCCACACAACTCCTCTATCATAAATGTTGCCCCCGCTGCTGCATAGCTGGAAGAACATCTGGGGGTATCATCTATCGCGGAATTTTGGCCACTCACACCCTCTCAGAAGTCCACACTAGCTAGAGAGTTGGGGCATATGATGAGGGGCAAAAAATGCCCTCAGATCCAAAACTCTACACATGACCTGACAGAGGATCCAGCTACTCGACTACAGTGTATACAGGCGGAACCGGCACCACCCGTCCTGCTTGAAGCCAGCTAGATCCCAAGCAAAACCCACTCATCCTGACAGATTCAACGCAGCCAGAGCAGAAGATACGATAAGATGGACCTGACCACCTAAGCCCTGGCAGCAAATAAGTAGTCTGACAGTAGGGATACTAAAGGCCATCAAGTGTGGGTTCTCCCCACGATATAAATAGAGGGAAGGGCCCCCAATGAAGGGGGACATCCTCGAAAAGAGGGAGCAAAACTTGTAATCCTGAACATTCTAGTGCATAGTTAGGAATACCATCCTCCCCCCAGACGTACAACCCTTGCAATGGAACTGGGTCACCAAATCCCTGGTTTCTTTGTGCTTACTTGTTGGTCGCCAATCTCCCCCCTTTACGCGACGGATGATAATGGCTAAGTAGAGCTCCCTACTCGTATAAATCTTTTAATGGCCTTCCAAGGCCCATCAGCTAGCATCATCTTTTTTGAACACACCCTCCCATCCTACCAAAACTCTACCAAACATTCCAACGGCATCCAGAGCAACAAAGCCGTCAAGATAATTGCCTCCAATCTCCCTTCAAAGAAAGCCATTGCAACATCTAATTTTAGTCTTGTTGAGTTATATGTAATGGTCTTTTTATTTTGTTGTAAGGTGAAGGGGTATACTTGTAATCTCCCCTCTGGTGCCTCTCTCTATATAAAGAGGCTCTCTAATAGAATTTAGTTCATTTCAATCCTAACATGGTATCAGAGCAGCGATCCTAGATCGGGGTATAGTATCCCACCAAACCGTAGCCTCCTTCCCACCCACTAAAACCTTAACTCCACAATGTTGCAGCACCGACGCAGGTCGTTTTCAACTAGCAGGACCACCACTGCAGCTCTGCACTGCATCGAGTCTTTGATCACCTCAACGTCGTCGCGGAGCCTTTTTCAGGCGGGGATAAGCCTCTAACATTGCCGCCCCGAATCTCCGTCACCTCAATGCCGCCGCAAAGCCGTTTTCAGAAGGTCTGCCTCGCCACACCAAGGCTCATTTAAGCGGTTAGCCATCGTAAAGAGCACTGCTAGGGCCTCTTCTATGCTCTAGTGTGTGCAAAATTTGTTGGAACGCATTTTGTAGACCCAAAATCCAATTTTTTCATATCTCACAATCTGATTTTCAGACCCTAAGTCATTGATTCTTTATGGATCTCAACTCCGTATATCATGAGGAAACAGAAAGATAATGTGACTCGATGGGGAAGAACTCTATCACAAGCACTCCCCCTTATATGCAAGAGACATCGATCATATTGGACGGATCCAACTTCTTGCTCTAATCCACCTCCTCCCAGTTTGTCGGATCTCACAAGAAGAAATACATCTTGATTGATACAGTTCCTGCTGTTACATCTGCCGATTGAGAGGCAGACAATGATTGGGTCGCTACGTGCCTTCTCAACAGCATTACCCAAACGATAACCAAGCAGATGATGACTCATGCTTCGGCTAAGAAAATGTGGGAAGTACTTCATGAGATACACTCTGATAGAAGTAACATTACTAAATTATACAGTGTTATGGAGGAGTTTCACAATCTTCAGAAAGGAACTGTCCTTGTCCGAATATTATGGCACTATGCAGAATTTATGGGACGAACAAGATGTGTATCAGCCTACCTCTACGAAGGCAATTGTTATAGCTAAGCGGAGAGAAACCATTCGCTCCATTCAGCTTTTGTCTGATCTTGGTTCCGGATACAAGACAATCAAAGATCAGTTCATGACAATGGATTTGAATCCGATACTAGAGCAAATTTATGCTCGTCTTTCTAGGCTTGCCACCTCGGATCTCATACCCACTACCGATGCCTCTGCCATGGTTGTTGGTCGTGGTAGAGGAACTCAGGGGGAAGAGGTGGCAAAGCTTATGGTGGTGGTGCACGTGGACGTGGACGTGGTCGTGGTCGGAGTTCCTTTTTCTGTAAGTACTGTCACAAGAACGAACACACTGTGGACCGGTGCTGAGTGAAGCACGGCTACCCATAAGGTATGGATCCACGTGCCCATCAGGTATCTGCAGAGGAGCTTACCCAGATACAAGAGGATGACAGCCAAATCACAGTTTCTAGGGCTGACCATGAGCGGTTTATAACGTCTTAGGGATCTACTTCTGCCTCTGTTCAGAGGTCTACAAGTACTTCTGCCATGTCAGTTAAATCCTAAACTCCTGTCTGGCTTGCAGATTCTGGTGCTCCTCCCACATTACTGGTAATAGTACCTTTTTTCGTCTCTTTGTGACCTTGTTACACCATTTCAGGTCAAAGTGGCTAATGGGGGTTTGTCTCCTGTGACTGGGCTCAGGAATATCTCTATCTCTAGCACCTTGCCTCTTTCTCACGTCATACATGCTCCTAGATTTGCACTTATTTTAATATCTATCAATCAAATTACCAGAGATTTAAGATGTCGAGTTATTTTTCATTATCAGTATTTCATCTTGCAGAACCTCCAAACGATGAGGCGAATTGGTGGACTTGAGCAGAACAGGCTCTACTACCTACATATCCCTCCTCTACCCAGTACTGATGCTGTGTGTGCCACTACTGCTCTCCAATGGCACTTAAGACTTGGTCATCCTAGCCTTTATGTTTTGCATCGTCAGTTTCCTGCTTTGTCTTTTCCTGATATTTTGAGGTGTGAAGCATGTTAGTTAGGCAAACACCATAGGTCTTCTTTTCCACCAAATAATAAAAGAGCTAAGTCTGCTTTTGTTCTTGTGCATGCTGATGTTTAGGGCCCTTGTAGGTTCAAGAGTGTTAGAGGATTTCGATTTTTTCTTATTCTTGTAGATGGTCATACCAGGATGTCCTGGGTTTTTATGATGAAAGAAAAATCCGAAGTCTTTGATATTGTCAAAATTTTCATGTTGGAAATAAAAACTTAATTTTCTACTGTTATTAAAATTTTTAGGAGTGACAGTGGTTTAGAATTCTTGAATGCCAGGACCGATACTATCTTTAAATTCTTGGGTATTGTTCACCAGACTACTTGCGTTTACACCTCCCAACAAAATGGAGTTGTTGAACGTAAGCTTTGTTACGTACTTGATGTTGCCCATTCTATTATGTTTCACATGAATGTCCCCTCACAGTTTTAGACTGATGCTATTCTACTTATCTGCTACTTACTGCTACTTATCTGAGGGTAAAACTCCGTATTTTTTGTTGTTTCCTGGCAGTGATATGTTTTCTGTTACTCCTGTTATCTTTGACTGTTTTGTCCATTTACATAAAGTGAATAAGATTTCTCCTCGATCTGTGAAGTGTGTGTTTCTGGGATATTCCAGGACCCAAAAATGGTATAGATGTTATGACCCTGTTTCACGGAAATTTTATGTTTCTGCTGATGTCACCTTTTTTGAGGAGATACCATATTACAAAAAATGGGGGAGGAACCTACTGAGCCTTCACATGAGATTCCTCTTCCTATGCCCACTGAACCACCACAACCCACTGAACCACCACAGCCTACTAAGCCACCTATACCCAAGACTACTCAACCTTATCCACATCCCTTTTTGTATCGTCCTGAGATTCTTGATACGAATACCTTTCCTAAACACTTCCAACATAGGACCAAGGATATTCCTCATATGAATGAACCACTATCCACTGTCTTTGCTCAATCCCTACCAACTGCCAATGATTTGTCTGAGGACTAAGTAACTCCTACTACTAAGGACACTACTCTGGACCTTCCTATTGCACAAAGGAAGGCCCCATGTTCTTGTGATAAATATTCTGTCTCAATTTATGTCTCTTGATAGCCTGTCTACAATTGGACGCCAGTTTTCCCTTGCAATTGACAGTGTGCAAGTACCTCTAGATCATCATGAGGCCTTCCAAGATCCATCTTGGACATTGGCAATGGAGGAAAAGATAGCAGCTTTACAATCCCGTGGCACTTGGGACCTAGTTAATCTACACCCAGAAGTTACTTTTGTGGGGTGTAGATAGGTGTTTACCCTGAAATGTCGTCTTGATGGCATTGTGGATCGGTACAAAGCACACTTGGTGGCTAAAGGATACACTCAGACGTTTGGGGTTGACTACTTCGAGACCTTCTGCCTGGTTGCTCGTCTTAATTCTGTCCAGATACTCCTGCTGACAACAAACATTGGACCGTACATCAGCTGGATATCAAAAATGCCTTTCTCTATGGCAATTTGGAGGAGGAAGTCTACATGGAGCAGCCACTCAGCTTCCCTATTCAGGGAAAGTGTCAGAAGGTGTGTAGATTGAATAAAGCTATCTATGGACTAAAACAGAGTCCTAGAGCGTGGTTTGAGAGATTCAGTTGGATGGTCCAAGATTATGGATTCACTAAGTCGTCGACAGATCATTCTGTCTTTACGCTGCATAAATAGATAGGCTCCGTCATACTTGTGGTGTATGTGGATGACACACTTTTGACTAGCAGTGACAGGCAGGGGATAGAAGAAACAAAAAAAATGCTACAGTCGTATTTTGTTACCAAGGATTTAGGCCATATCAACTCCTTCCTTAGTATTGAGGTGTAACACACTGGTGGAGGACTTGTGCTTTCCCAACGCAAGTATGTTCTTGACATGCTGAGAGACATGGGTATACTAAGGTGCAAACCGACATATGTGCCCATGGATGTGTCATTGCCTATTGCAGATGATGACAGCCCACTACTGCAAGATGTCACCAGATACCAGGCAGTGATTGGTAAATTACCATATATGATTGTTACTCACCTTAATATTACTTTTGCAGTCGAAAGATTAAGCCAATTTATGCAATCACCATGGGAAATCCACTGGGATGGTGTTTGCCAAATTCTCAAGTACTTGAAAAGTGCACCTGGGAAAGGACTCCTTTTCAAAGACAATGGGTACTTGGATGTGTGTGGGTACTCTAATGCAGACATGCAGGTGCTCATAAGAATAAGAAGTCCACTATAGGGTACTGCACATTTGTTGGAGGTAATCTGGTTACTTGGAAGCAAGGTTCGAAATGCCAATTTCGATGCCGTGCCGATGAAATTCCAAGTGTGCATTTCGTGGGCATGTCGTGGAAGTGCCCGTTTTTCGATGGGCATGCCGAGGGCATGCCGATGCATACCAACAAAAATAGCAAAAGTAATTAAAAAAACCAACAGTAACCTCGGCATGGGCACCAATTTTGCCAGCATGCCAATGCTGACGACATGCCGACGATATCCCTGTAAATCGACATTTTATTCATGTCGGCACGACCCTTGCTCGAAAATGACCTTGCCGACGGCATGCCGTCGGCATTTAAATCAATGCTTGGAAGAGCAA
Organism: Thalassia testudinum; assembly: GCA_037157565.1. NCBI lineage: Eukaryota > Viridiplantae > Streptophyta > Magnoliopsida > Alismatales > Hydrocharitaceae > Thalassia > Thalassia testudinum. The sequence continues at coordinate 57,295,006 of JAZHRO010000055.1, forward strand.
GAACTAGGCAGTGGTATCCAGATCGAGTGTTGAATCAGAATACAGGGCCATGTCCCAAACTACCTATGAGTTACTCTTAGTTCGTTCCATTTTCGAAGACTTTAGAGTGAAGGTACTTGATTCTATTCCAATGCACTATGACAATAAAGCTGCAACATTTATTGCAAATAACCATATTTTTCATGAGGACCAACCATATTAAAGTTGACTGTCACTTCATCAGAGATGCCATCCTAGCTAAGAAAATTTCTACACCTTACATCATCACTCAAGACCAACCGGCATATGTTTTCACTAAAGCACTTCCTAAGAAGAGATTACATTATATTTGTACCAAGCTAAGCATGTTTGATGCCTATGCTCCAACTTGAGAGGGAATGTTGAGTTATATGTAATGGGTCTTTTTATTTTGTTGTAAGGTGAAGGGGTATACTTGTAATCACCTCTCTGGTGCCTCTATATAAAGAGGCCCCGGGTCTCTCTAATAGAATTTAATTCATTTCGGTCCTAACAAGTCTCCAGCAGTAACACCACATTTGGACCCTAAGAGTAGATGTACTCCCTAAGCGCCACCCTCCTTAAGAGGTCATTCAGGCCCTTTACGTTTCACGAAAGCACCTTCATCATGGGAATTTAGGCAAAACCCCACCGACACACGCTTGAAGCCCATCGCCTCCACCAACTCCTCATGCTCCTTCATCGCAACTTCTCTGCCTTCCTCGGCCACGACCACCCCCTTTTCCCCTGCCACAACACGCCGTACCTCTCCAGCTCTTTAAGACCACTTTCAAAGTCGATCCACAAGACCCACCACACATGGCCTCATCCCCTTCACACCTTAACGGGACCACTTCAATCACCACAGGGGCCTTCGACGCACACGCACAAAAGCTTCATCATTGTCAGTAGAGCAACCTTAACCTACGACTTTGAATCGACTTCCATCGCAACAACCTCACGCCTTCATTGTCCTTCACGATCCTCTCCTTTAGTCCTTCAGAGTCACGAGAAAAGCACTCACACAAGCCTAACTCCTCGGAATCTGCAGTCACGGGTTAAAAGGGGTTGCAACACACCTGAAAGCACCACATTCGAGCCGAAGGCAACCTCCACACAACGTGGGCCCAGGTCCGACCAAGCACATAAGTAGTGAATCCCCGCACATGTCTAAATCCGAATGCCCTTTTAAAAGTCGCCAGCTTATCCTCCAACGTTATCTTCCCCTCATTAACTTGCCCCCCCTCGAAATCCCTTTCGTCGAAGTCACCGTTCAAAATCCCTTTGTCAGTGGCGCCAACTACAGGAAACGCAACTGACACGACCAAATCTGCACTCCCACCGCAATCCACATGCCAACTCTTCACCTTCCAGATTTGCCTTACCATCCTCACATTGATGCCACCACCACCACTCTCAATGGACAACCCTCCAATTCAGCTCCCACCACAGCGGCAAACACCCTCTCCCTCCTCCCTCCTTCAGGCTCCCTCTTCTCCGATTAATCGCCCCCCAAAGGCATCTCCCCTACGAAGCATCGATCTCCTTCGAGAACCACCATAGCAAGAGCTATAGGGAACTATTGCAAGGCTGAGTTTAGACGATCAGTGGCAGTATAATTGAACATGGGATGTAACGTGCAGGATCTTACCACTTTTCTGAGAGCAATTGGCAAGTCATTTAACCCCCTTGGTGGAGCACCCGAATCCCATGTTAGTGGGGGGAATAATTGTCCTCAGAATCCTGAGAATCCTCAACCTACATAGTGGATAAAGGGACAAACACAGGAGCCTACTGACGACGGGCATAAGTATGCGAAAACCACTCAGTTGAAGAGCCTTCATCAAAGAAATAACTTACTCAACAAAGGAAACATTAACAAAGACATAGTAGCGTTTCTCAATAGGGTCAAAGCACTTGTACACTTTCTAGATTCTAGAATAACCTAGAAACACATTTTACAGACCGAGATAATAATTTATCAAGGACCCCAAACAAGTGGACAAAACACACACACTCAAATATCGACGATGGTAGTGCAAACATAGTAGAATCTAGCTACAAAAGACGTGGAGCAGTGTCCCCACCAAGTATAGGTAATAGAAGGCAATTAATCAAATAGATAGCAGTCAAAATAGCATCCCCCTAAAAGGTTTTAGGAACATTCACGACAAACATAATAATTCTAGCAACATCAAAAAAATGCCATAATTTTCTTTCAGTAATCCTATTCTGTTGTGAAGTGTAAGCACATGATGTCTAGTGTAAGGTACCATTGACAGCAAGAAAATCATTCACATCAATTTTCACGAATTCCAATGCATTATCACTGAGCAAAATTTTGATGCGTTTGGAATAGAAATTTCAAACTTCATGAAAGAATTTTTGAATAACATAGACAATCTCATATTTATCTTTCATTAGGAAGGTCTATGACAACCAACTAAAATCAACAAAGATAGCAAAATACCGGTAAACCGCCCAATAATTTATTCAACAAGGACCCCAAATATCACAATGAATCAACTCAAAAGCAACAAAACATCTATTATTGGTCTACGTGGAAAAGAAACAGGATGATGATTGCCAAGTTGACAAGCCTCACTGTCTAGAATAGAAGACTCGGGGAACATCTTTCGTAGCCATGAGGCAAAAGGATGTCCTAGACAATGATGCCATGTAATCAAATCACTAGAAACAAGCATTGCACTAGCAAACAAGGAGTATCAATATAGTAAAGCCCATCACACTTAAATCCCCCACCAATCATCAACCCCGTCCAAGTGTCCTGAAAATAGACAAAATGCTCATCAAAAATCACACTGCATTTAAGTTCCTTACAGAGCCTATATACAGATCACTCTGTCTTTGTTCGGCGCAGACTCCGGTATGGTCATACTTGCAGTGCATGTTGATGATATGGTGCTTACTGGGGATGATGATCAAGGGATACAAGAGAGAAATTTTTGCAGGAAATTTGTCACTAAAGATCTGGGAAAGCTGTGATACTTCCTAGGAATTGAAGTAGCTAGGAATTCCAAGGGGATGGCCTTATCCGAGAGGAAGTATGTGTTGGAGGTTCTTGGGGAGATAGGACTACTTGGAGTGAAAGCATCTCTCATTCCAGTTGAGTCACTACAGAGGCTCAATGAGGAAGATGACCCGTTGTTTAAGGACAAAGCAAGATACAGGAATATTGTTGGCAAGCTTCTTTATGTCACTATTACTAAACCAGAAATAAGCTTTGTTGTAAATAGGGTAAGTCAGTTTATGAAGAGTTGTAGATACAGCCATTTGCATGTTGTGTGTCTTATTCTCAAATATCTGAAAGGGAGTCCAGGGAAAGGACTCTATACGAGAAACAATGGTCATGTAGATCTCCATGCTTATTCTGATACTATGCAGGAAATTTGGAGGACAAGAGATCCACTACAGTATATACCACCTTTTTGGGTGAAAATTTGGTGAGATGGAAAAGTAAGAAATAGAATGCGGTGTCTAGCTCTCGTGCCGAGGCGAAATACAGAGTAATGGCCCACACTACCTGTGAGCTTATGGGGCTAGTTCATTTTCTTAAAGACTTGGGTGTGCAAGTCAAGACCTTGGTTCCTATATTCTGTGATAATAGGTCTACTACATTCATTGCATCCAATCCAATCTTTCACGAGTGCACAAAACATATTGAAGTGAACTGCCACTTCATCCGAGATATGGTGTCTATGGGAAAGATATGTACCCCTTCCATTACTCCTGAGCAACAGGTTGCTGACATATTCACCAAGGCACTAGGCACTACTAAATGTCTATTTAGTCAATGATCATCTATAACTAAGGAGTAGTATGTCGCCTTACGACTTAGAATTGTAGTTATAAGTCAGATTCAACCTCATGTTTCTATTTATCACTAGATGTTGAGGTTTTTCATCCAACAGTATTGTGAGGAACTTACCCTAAGATAGAGTCACCCCTAAGTTTATTTCGAGGTCATATACCGAAGATTTCGTTGACCTCGGTTGCATTCAATTTGAAGGACTTTACAAGTAAAGACAAGATCAGATCTAAAATATCTTAAATTTTTGATGCCTATATATAGGTTAAATGATTTTTTAATTACTTAATTATGAATAATTGGTACTTGATTTTTGAATATATGATAAATATTTTTCATGCATTCTTATTATACCTACTTTTATATGTTATCTCCAATGCAAATACTTAAGCTTTGGATATGTTCTACTTGGAATTTTTCTCATTAGCCCAATTTAAAATGCAAGTGAACCGTCCAAGTTCAGGCAACAATTGGAGACTTCTTTGAGCAAGGTGCAGACTGTAAGTCGTGAAAGTACCAAATACTGGCTATTTTACCATAGTAGTAGTGTTAGTTTAGTAAGTTTCTTTTCCAGTTATCTTAGTGATGTAATATGACTGTTAAACTTTTCTTAGATTTGTTGTTTATTTTCCTGCTTGGACATAGACTTGATGCTATTTCTTATTTCACATTTTACAATGTGGTTAATTATTTCATTTGATTGTAATTGTGATTTTCATGTTTTATATGTTGAACAACATGTGATTAAAAGTTTGGATCTACAACTCGTTACCATTAGATATCGAGTCGCTACATCTTGACATAAATTCCTTGCTCTCATCATTTTGAGTCTACACACATCCTTCCATTGATCCTCATCTATAACCAGTCATCCACAAAAATGCACTCTTGTTTGGATACTCTTGTCATTGATCTCTATCTACAAGTCATGTCATAGAGTTCACAAAATGCCAATATGCTCTCTCTGGTCACCAAGACGTCCATAGCTCATTATCGCCACATTAATGCCACTACATGTAACTTACAAGCAAAGCATACATCAAGGTTTTAAATGTCGATTTCGGCATCATTTCACTAAATTTCTACGAGTACATTTTGGAGGCACACCGAAGGCGTGCCGTGGAAATGCTCATATTTCGACGATTCCAAGGCCCCAAAAATAATCCATTTCGGAGGCACATTGAGGGCATGCCGACATATGCCGACAAGAATGGTAGAAATAGTCAAAATGATTTGAATTTTAAGAAAATCACAAGCTTAAATATGACTACATAAGAACAATGATGTTGTATCATATTATTCATATATAACATGTAATCTACCATACCATGTTCAAATTCAAGAATCAAATATTGAATAATTTCTATAAATTGAATTAAGACATGTAAAGATAAAATATTCAAATATATAGTTTACAATAAATTAAAATAAAAATTTCAAAAATTTAAATTTAAATATCTTACCAATTGATCTTAAATTAATCTATCTTATGGTTAATTTAAGGCCTTTCACTATGATAATTAATCAATTTGAATAGATCTAAATTAACATACCTTTGTGTGTTGTGTTAGCCATTTGTGTTTATGTCTCCCGTATGAATCACGTTTAAATCTAGTTGTATCATATTTATGTATGAAAAATATTGGTTGTCACCTTCAAACATGAGATCATGGGTTTCAAGGTTAGACATTATCCTTGAAGTAAATAATGATTAATTCATGAAGTAAATAGGTCCTTAGTGTTTGCAATTTTTAGGTTTTATTCTCTTATTGATGGATATAAGTTCCTTATTCTCTAATGCTAACCCAAACTTAAGATTTCATTTTTAGGAATTAAATAAATGTCTCCTCAATTTTAAATTGTGATTAAACCTATATATTCATAATAATAATAATATATCTAGAATCTAGTATGTAAATCTAATATATAATTATGAATAGGTATGGAATCGAACTTTAAGAGAGTCAGAGGAAAAGTGCAGCGAGATGAAGGTAGCAACAACAGCAGAGATTTAATTCAAATAAGAATGGAGTCGTAATAGTGGTCAAGCAATACTAGCAGCAATAAAGAAGAATGGGAGAATTGAGTAATAAGCAGCAACAGCAAATCGAAATGCTAAGTGCAATTCATCACTTGACATTTCAATGAAATTTCAATGACATTTCATCTAAGTCCCTATGTTTCGACATCATATTGATGTCGATATGACCTAACCCTAAAAATAATCATTTAGATGACATGCCGACAATATGCCATTGAAATTTAAATCACTTATAACGATAGTAATGGGAAGAAACTAGTTATTGATACACCTATATTGACCTTAAAATATGGTAACAATTTGAGAATTATACCTAATGCCACCCATTTCTCCAAACTTATTGACATATTATCCATATTTGGCAAAATATTGCTGACACACTTGCATTTCGATAATACAAGTGTGTCGATATCAACCCATGCTGAAACAGGTCATTCTGTGGGCATGCCATGGGCACACCATGGGCATTCAAAACAATGGCATGTACTATCATCCTTCCCCAAAGCAAACTTCACTCACTTCTTATCAGATGCCCTTGTAGGAAAGATGCCAACAAATTATTGCTTTTTTCGTATACTTCTCATCTAAGGAACAATTGAACCTTCATTTCCTATCATGACCCTCCCCTTAAGTCTATCACGTTGTTTGATATCTATTTCCCACACATCACCATCTATACTCACTTAGAAAGATCATAATAATCATTCCTAGCAAAATGAAAATTCAACTTAACAATCAACATGTCTAATGTCTTTTAGAGTATGCATCACACAGCCATACATGCTACTCTATGAAACGTGTAATCGCACCAAGCCAACTATTGAAACCATGTTGATTAACCTACTTAACATCTTAATTGTACCACCTCCATTACGGTTGATATGTTTTGAATTGCTCTCTTGATAAGTGCATGTGAACTAAAATTGCTAGGTCTAGACGCTACACTTAATTTGGCTTCTCGTACATCATCATCAAGCAATTGCCATATCACCTTACAGTACCTTTAGTGCATGATCATATAAATTTTGAACTAGTATCACACTTCATTCTTCTATTCTTCCCCATCTCCTCTTCCTCTCATTTTTCTTCACATCTCAAATAGTTTTTTTTTTTTTTGTAGCCCTCATTTTCAATATAGAAGAATTTAAAGGGATCATAAGATATTGAATAGCCCTCTCACCTCTCGTTGTCTCCTTAGATCTACCATGTTTACTTCCGCACTTAACACCTAAGCACCATCTGTGTGGCTTCACTTATACAAATGCATTGCAACTCATTTATTATCAATCCTCCCCTCCCCCTCCCTCCAACCCAAAAAAAAAGAAACCCAAAAAAACTCAATCATTATCAGTGAAGCAACCATCTTATCGAACAACATAACCTTTAATGACATCATCATAATGTGAACAAAGGATGATAGACATTCTCAAAATGACTTTTTTTCTCAAACGTCTCTTTGACAAATGACTTTTCTTCGCCAGTCTTCTCTTTAAGAAAAATCACACTAGTTGGGATCTTGTTAAACTCATCCAAATGTGCTTTCAAATATTCAATCTTTCAAACATCTTTGAACTATAGAGTGCCTTCATTAAAAGATCGAACATTGAATTTTATCTAGAATACTTTATAGATCATGTGAAGATTTGTGGCACTATGGGAACGTGGAGGCTCTTCCACGAAGGAAAATATGACAGCAGCAGACTGCTCCAGTTTGATGATGGTGCACGCAAACATGAGAGAGAGATGACAACCGACGGTGAAGAAGAGAGGGAGAGAGAGGGACTTGATATGTTGGAAATAAATATTACATTAACTTAAGAGAAAACCAATTACATAGTTTACTTTATAAAGAGAACTAATCCTAATCTCTAAAATAGGAAACAAACTAAATCATATCACCTGAAAATAGAAAAGATCAAATCATCTTAACTTCCTAAAAGACAAAATACCATACTAAAAAGACCATAACTTAGACTCCAAGTAAACCTAAAACTCCCCCTTAGGGCCGACGCCCCTTAGGGTGGACTTGACCTGCCACGTGGCACTACCAAGTGGCCAAACTGATCTGCCACGTGGCACTACCACATGACATCTTATTTTTCACACCCCCTCCAATCGAGGCTGGGAGAACAATGACTTGGCACACTTCAATAGCTGCCACGACGACCACCATTTTCTTCTCTTTCTCATCCAAGAACATGGCCTTGATCTTATCAAGATCCGTAGGAGTAAGACTCCATGCATGTGGTACTAATAGCCCCACATGAGGGTTCCAAATTTGTCCCGACGGTCTTGTGGATGGTGGTGCATCCACAATGTTGACATGGTGGATAGACTCACCCTAAGCCTCGACTACGTCCCCTTCCACGTTCAGTGCCTCCATCAAAGGTAGCCATAGCGGTGTTTTCAGACACCACCGCTCTACTGGAATCTGCATCTGGTTCTCTAAGCTTCTCGAGACGACAATAGATCGTCTCAAAATCTAACTTCTTATCCAGTGCAAGGATCTGATCACATGTTGGTTGGTATCGGAGATTCAAGCCCAACAGGAATCTTACGGCTTGCCACCTTTCTCGTACAATGGTTTGCTTGTCATACCAAACAGGCTCATAGATCTCCAATTCTTCAAAGAGTACCTCCATCTTCAAGTAATATTTGTCAAGGGGGAGATCCCCCTGATCGACCGTCCAAATGCAAGTGTAAATGTCAGTGATGCGGGCATTGCTAGACTTCTTGGAGTATCTCCTCCAAGGAATCCTACATCTCATACACTGACTTCTTGTATAACATATTGGAGGCGATGGATAAATCGACTAAGTTCATCAGCCAATTCATCACCATGTAGTTCTCTTTCTCCTACTTTTTCGTGGAATCCTTGGACTCAGACTCCTCGAGAAGGACATGCAACTTGTCTTGTCTTTCTACAGAGATCTTGAATGCTTGAGCTCATAGAATATAGTTTGAGGCACCCTAAAGTTTAATCATGGTGCCTTAAACTATAACCTTACCTTCCCTAGAATTGATTTGATTATTGTTCTCGGCCATCTCCATCCTCGAGAAACGAGCCTTCCTCTACTCGCACACTCCACGTAAGGAGCTGGATGCGTGAGGGATTCCACCTGCTGCAGTCCCCTATGTGTCTCCTTGGGCCTTGCACAAGGCACCAACGTCCTTCAAAGAGTTTGTGAGAACTCATAAGTCAACGAAGATGCCTCAACACACGAGGCTCTGATTCAAAAGGGAATCATGCACAAGATCGGGCCTTCTTGTGTGTGATCTCTCCCCCTTACTTCTACGTGGAAGAAGAGGCCTGATAAGAGGAAAGGGCCACATGTATATGGCTACAGCCCTCAGAAAAGTCACGCACCAACTATTGTGCATGGCTTTTCTCTCCACCTTATGCACATGGAACAACTTCGGGAAGAGCCTAGATTGAATGCTCTAATACCATGTGAAGATTTGTGGCGCTATGGGAGTGTGGAGGCTCTTCCACGTGGGAAAATATGGCAGCAACATGCTGCTGCAGTTTGATGATGGTGCATGCAGACAAGAGAGAGAGAGAGAGAGATGACAACCGACGGTGAAGAAGAGAGAGAGGAGAGGGAGTTGATATGTTGGAAACAAATATTGCATTAACTCGAGAAAACCAATTACATAGAGTCTCTTTTATAAAGAGAACTAATCATAATCTCTAAAATAGGAAACAAACTAAATCATATCACCTAAAAATAGAAAAGATCAAATCATCTTAAGAACTTCCTGAAAGACAAATTACCACACTAAAAAGACCATAACTTGGACTCCAAGCAAGCCCAAAACTCCCCCTTAAGGCGTGTTTGTTTCACAGGAAAGGAATGGGGATGGAATGGAATCAAGTATAGAATGAAATGGGTTAAAGAATGGAAATGAATGATTGATTCTATCCCTTTGTTTGGGTTAAGGTATGAATGAAATCATTAAAGATGGATCCAATTTCTTTGGGTTGTTTGGTAGAATTAGTTATTGACATGAATAGAATCAAAACTTTTTTGTATATTTGACCCAATACATTTAAAAAATTATGATAATTGTTAACTTTAATAACAATTTTAAGTTATTTACAACTTAATCTAACAATAAGAAATAAATATTATTAATTCATTAGACCAAAACACTATTATCAACTTAATCTAATAACATTCATGATATTAGTTTCCTTGTTAGAAAACACATTCTCCATAAAACATATCTATCTATGCACTTCATTTTCTTTTTTTTTTAATAATTATAAGTCTTGCATTACCACTAAAATAAATATCAGGACAAAACACAATTATCAAATTTAGAGTCATAGTTGTCATGTGTAAAGAAGAGGCAGAGGTAGTAGCGGGATTTAAGAGGGGAAAGGGGAGGGAGTAGCAAGAGCGGCGGCCGTAGGAGGTCAGGGGGAAGGAGTGGAGGGTGTACTCTTGTGGTTGGGAGAACACGTGGGGCTTCGAGACAAGGGAAGGGATGCCGTAGGTGAATTAGCGGTTGGAGAGCCACTTGCGGTTGCCACTGAGGTTGCTCGTGAAGTTGGTCGAGCCTCCATAGTCAATTCGCATCGACACCTCCGCTGCAATGGCATGCATAGATATATACGCAAATATAGAGTTAGAGCTTAGAGATGGCGATGAGTGATGGTGATGAGATGTGGAGGAGGGAGGATGGGAGGTTACAATTACTTATTACGGTAATGGGGTGGAAGGGATGCATTACCTCGGGATTGGATTGGGGATTCCAAGGGGGTGCTCGGTATTGGGTAATCCCCTGGTTGAGGGAATGGAAGGTGGGTGGGAATGGTTAATCCTATCCTTTTTTTTTCATCCAAACATGAGAATGGAATTGAGGAGGAACTTTTGATTCCATTCCTTCTTTATTTCCGTGAAACAAACTACCCTTACGGTGGACTTGACCAACCATGTGGCATCTTGTTTTTTACATATCACATAGATCGATGATATTCACAAGTATTTTCCATTGGGAATAACTTTATCAAACTGTTTGCAAGATCCCATGTCTTCATCGACATTTTTTTTTCTTTTCTGTCCAAGGTGCTCTCACAAAACCCTCTTGTGAGAATACTTTTCACATGTTCTTATGTTAAGGCAAAGCTATTCTTCTCATTAGAAAACCTCATGGAGAATGAAGCACTCTAAAAGGTGAACTACATATTTTTAACTTGTGCCATAGTGCACCTGTCCAATCAAACTGAACATTCACCACACTCAAAATGGTGAAAAGTCACACTTACCGGCATAACCATGCCTTTTCCCACATGAAATGGGATCAACTACATGTATTTGTCACTTCTATTCAAACTTATCTCAAGCCATTGCCAAGCTTAGACTTAAGTAACCAAGGACATGCATGATGTTTTTCTTTTAGCAACTACTCAACCTTCCTCAAGACCTCTTCAGAGGCTCAACAACAAAATTATTATATCTCTCGATTGGGGTGTCAATTGACCTTCTTCATAGATGTTCTAACCATTATAAACATGTCTCTCATTTTATCATCTATCGATGACATCTCAACCACTTCTCTAAGAAGCTCATTGCAAATTTGTTCCTTTTATGAAAACACATCCATTCTAGAATCTTCATTTTCGTTACAAACATTTGCATAGGCCCACAATTGATCTCCCAACACTCAAATCCATGTAGCATGGCAAGTTTCATGGCTACTCCATAGTACTTCCATATAACTATTAAAAGAATCTCCTTGTCACATAAAACACCATATATACCCCTCCACTTCAAACAACCTACACTAGTAGTCTATGTGTTCTCCATCAATTTTTGTCTTGTTAAAAGATCGGCTGAAATACATAAAATATTTTTTTTGATACAATTTGATCCAATTTTCACCCCTTGAGTTGGATTCCGAAATCACTTCAATTGGCCTTCTATGCATTCTATTTGGCATAGACAATCTGGATCATCTGATTATGCAATGTATGCACCTTACTTCAATAGTCCCCTTAAAGACTATTTTGCAATTGCAGAAAACCTAGGAAAAAAAGTTTTAATTTCCCAAAGTCACTTCATACTATCAGCTGCAATTTCAAGTCATGGCAAGGCAATTCCACCATCACCATGCAACTTGTCTGTGCCGCCTCATGCCATGCAGCAACAACCACTGTTCATAGGTGACTCCATAAAACCTTTTGTTAGTCATATACTCCACCAAGCAATTGCAACCTATCCTTACGTACAATGATGCCTTGCTGTTGTAGCTCCTCTAAGGGTCTCACAACCGGTGCACTGCTGCACCTCCCCTCTACAAGTACTGGTCACTAACCACTCCCTAACAACCACATGTCTCAAACCATCATCTATTGGCATGTCAACTACCACTCATGTGAACCTGATTATTGCAATAGGCAAAAATATGTTACACGAAACAAAAATATGGACGGCCAGCTATAAGAATCTCTAACAAAATCAAAAGAACAATCCACTATTGGCAATCAATTTGGCCATAGTATGATCTAATATGATAATCAGAAGATTGTTCTAAGAAATAGACTTAAACATCTTGCTAACATCAAAGACTTAAAAACGACAACACTCTACATCTATAAATACAAATATCCTTCATGTTTTTTCTCAAAAACAAAAAATTTATTTATACATATGTGTGTGTTACTAGACCCTCTTATCTTGTTATTTTTGTTTCCACCCTTAATTTTGTATTCTCTTTCCTAGCATCCCGTGATTATATAAGGGACCTAGGGTTACATGAAGAGGTTGGGATGCTCATTTTCCTCTCTACATGATATCAAAGTAACGATCCTAGGCTAGTCTCTAAGACCTTGAATTCTCTCTTTCTTCTTTCTTCTCCACCAAAACCCATCGAAATCTCACGAGAACCCATTGTTCCCTTCGCCGGAGCGCCACCTCACCCTCGTCACACCGGTAAGGGGGTCACCTGACCACCGCCAACCAAGTCGACCCCTCCGATGGTCCCTCGTCAGTGCAACGGCCGCCGAGAAGCTATTAGGGCTTCGACGTCGCCCAACGCCGCCCTCCCTATTCCCAACTCTAATTGCCTCATGGAGGCTTGATTCAAGTCTGGTAGGGTTCCATTAGTCACCTATTGACCTTGCCCTACCTTAGGCAGTCGTACCCCACCACCACCTCGTCGGACAGTCACCAAAGCATCGTTGCTCCATCGGAGAGAGCGATTCCAGCCACTAATGTAAAACTTGTAATTGTCTCTTTTACTTTGGTTGTTTCTCCAGCCTCCAATCAGTAAGGATGTCTTTTGAGACGACAGTGACATCATCGAGCAACGATGGGAGTCAAGGGGAGTTCAAGAGCCTGTTCTTTGACCCAATTGTGAAGTTAGATGGGTCAAACTACCCCCTATGGTCCTAGTCGATCCTCAGTGTGGTCGAGGGTCATGACAAAGTGCATATCCTACTTGAATCGAAGCCAAAGCAAAAGATTGGCAAGTATGCCACCTGGAAAAAAGAATGCTATAGTTCGTGCATGGATTATGAACATGGCCATTAGCCGAATTTCCACTAAGAATGTATTACAAAACAACTAACCAGATGTGTGAAAATCTACGACATACTTATCCACATGGCAAGTATGCTGCCAGAATTCTTCAGTTACACCATGAGATTACCCACATGAGGCAGGATGGACGGCCCTACATTTGAGAGACTCAATGCCTATATTCCTTTGTGTGCATGTAAGAGTCAGAAGGAGCATATTGAGCTCAAACTATGATTGGTCATTTTTTAGCTGGTTTGGATCCAGCTTATGAAGCAGCCAAATCTCCAATGCTGACGTTACCAGAGATCCCCCTTATTAAGGAGGCATACAATAGCCTGAGTCACCTTCATGTTACTCTTGCTTCTACCCGATAGGGACGAGGAGGACAAGGTCACCCCAAAGTCTAGTGCTCATATTGTAGGAAGAATGGGCACTTGGAAGACAGTTGTTGGTCCAAGCATGGACACCTCGCCACTGCTCATCCGAATGTTATCGGGACTGAGACTAACCCAGAGTCTCCTTTAGTCACACGGGCAAAGTCTGATGATTTAGTTCACAAGATCTCTCAGCTTGCTTCTTCTATCACATCCAGTCAAACCCCTCTGGATGATACAGCTGTAGTTGCTACTTCAGGTATATATCTAGCTTGTCATTCTAGTACCGATACATTAGATTGGTTGGTGGATTTTGGAGCATCGTGTCACATACGTGGGAAGGCCCAGTAGTTTGCCAGGTTGCATCCATACTCCACAGGACTGACCATTGTTATAGCTGATGGTCGTAGTTTCCCAGTTACTAGTCATGGGGAGGTTCAGCTATCTCCTATAAGGCTGCAGGACATTCTTCATGTTTCCAATTTCCCTTTGAGTTTGCTCTCTGTTAGTTGCATTACTAAAGAATTGTATTGTCAAGCTATTTTTGATGTTATGACAGTGTTTCAGGATATACTGATGAGGAACGTGATTGGTTATGGCCATGAGGAAGAGGGGTCTATCGCCTACTTCGAACATTTTATGCAGGTCATGCAGAGATTTCTAAAGGAGGCACTAGTTACTTGTGGCGCCTGAGATTTGGACACCTTCCTCTGCCAAAGCTTCGTAGCGTTATTCCTCATATTGCACTTGCTGCTACATTTCAGTCCGAGACCTGCCAACTCAGGAAGCACCACAGGAGTTCCTTTCCCAACAGAGGTCGTGTCATAGTGCTTCTAGTTTATTTGAGCTTTTTCATCTTGATGTGTGGGGACCTAGTAGATCTCCTGATCATTTGGGACATCATTTTTATCTTGTTGATGATTTCTCTCATTTATCTTGGGTTTTTCTACTTAAGTCCAAGTCTGAGGTTGGCACTGCAATCACAAACTTCATAATTGACATAAAAAAGTAGTTTAGTGCCCATGTAAAAATTATAAGAATCGATAATGCCCTAGAATTTTTCACTGGTGTTCACCTTTTATTTCAATCACATAGGATTATTCATCAGACCACGTGCCCATAGACCTCCCAACAAAATGGAGTGAGCTAAAAGAAAACATAGGCATATTCTTAATGTGACCAGAACCCTCCTCATGCAGCATAATGTCCATGTCTTATACTGGGGTGATGTAGCTCTCACTGCTTGCTACTTATCAATTGTATGTCGTTCACTATCATTAATGAATAGGTCTCCTATTCTATTTTGTTTCCTAACAAAGAATTATTTAATGTACCTCCTAAGGTATTCGGATGTGTTACCTTTGTCCACCTTCATGGTCCTCGTGACAAGCTATCTCTTCATGCTATCAATTATATTTTTGTGGGGTACTCTAGGACTTAAAAGGGATATAGATGCTATGATCCCATTGGGCATAGGTAGTTTGTCAGTGCCGATGTGTCCTTTGAGTCCACTGCATACTATTTTATCCATGCCTCTCGTTTGGTTGCTCCAGAACCTATTGAGGAGGTTGAGTTACCTATGCCCATGCCTATACAAATGGTAGATAAGCCTACTCATGATTGGGTTGTACAACAGGGTTGGCAACCCCAGCTTGTTTACTCTCACCACCGTCATCAGCAAAGCAGCATGATAACCCCCCTCCTCCTCCAAAGCCATTATCATCACCTACCCCTGAGGTAATCCCTACATCTAACCTGACTAATGTTGCTTCTAGTGACTATTTCAAATTCCTTGGACCCTGCTCCACCAAGTGATGACCCAGGCCCTAGTGATCTAGATGTTCATATTGCTTTGAGAAAGGAATCCCACTCATGCATTCTTCATCCTTTGTCTCGCTATGTCTCTCTAGTGCGATTGTCACCTAAACATTGACAATTTATCTTAGCTCTATCTACTCTACTATTCATATTCCACATTCCCATCAATCTGCCTTGGGGGACTACCATTGGAGAAATGCTATGGTGGAGATGTCTGCTCTGCAGTCCAGAAGAACTTGAACTCTTGTTGATCCCCCTAGTCGATGGGACCATAGTTGGATGCAAGTGGGAGTTTACAATTAAGCATCGACCTGACGGCTCTGTTGAGCGCTACAAGGCCCGTTTAGTGACCAAGGTTCACATGCAAACCTATGGCATTGATTACTTTGATACCTTCTCCCATGTTGCACACTTGCCTACGCTTTGCATTCTTGTCTCTGTAGCGGTCCATATGAACTGGTGCTTGCATCAGCTTGACGTCAAAAATACCTTCCTATATGGGGACCTGGATGAAGAGGTTTACATGCAATAACCTCCTGACTTTGAGGGTAAGGGAGAGTGTCACAAGGTATGTAAACTTCATAAGGCCATATATAGCCTGAAGGAGAGCCCTAAGACATGGTTTCAAAAATTATCCGATGTTGCTTAGATTAGGTTTCGCAGGTCCACTTCTGACCACTCACTATTTGTGAAAAAGGCATCCAACAGGCAGGTGGTTATCTTTGTGTATGTGGATGACAATATTTTGACGAGGATGACAGTGTTAGTATATCGACTACTAAGAAGTTTCTGAATGAGCACTTTGTAACAAAAGATATGGGGTTCCTTAAGTATTTTTTGGGAATTAAGGTTGCTCGTAATGAGAAAGGTGTTGTGCTTTCCCATAGGAAGTGTGTGTTGGATCTCCTGGAAGAGATGGACATGTCTAAAGCTAAAACTACTCCTAATCCCAATGGACCCTAGTGTCCATCTCTATGATGATGCTACTGATCCAGTTAATGCTAAACAATTTAAAACCTTAGTTGGATATGTAATAGTGACATGACCTGATATATCACTTGTTATAAGCAAAGTGAGTCAATTCATGGATAAACCCAAGAGAGTCAACTGGGAAGCTGCTATGATGGTATTGCGCTACCTGAAAAGTGCACCAGGAAAGAAACTTTTGTTCTCACAAGGTGGAAGTCTAAAGGTAATGACCTATACAAATGCAGATTATGTTAGGTGCCCTGAGGATAGAAAATCTACGACAGGCTTATGCACCTTTGTGGGTGGTAACCTGGTAACTTGGAGCAACAAGAAGCAGAATATTGTTGCTTGTTCTAGTGCCAAGTCCAAGTACAGGGCAATGGCACAAGCATCCACTAGACTAATGTGAATCAGATCTGTCCTTGATCTTCAAGTATCAGTTATTGAGCCTATGGAATTAAGATGCATAATCATGCTGGCATATTTCTTGCCAACAATCTGGCCTTTCATGAGTAGACAAAGCATGTTGAGGTGGATTGCCACTACACCAGGGATATGATTGTCAAAGGCCACATTCAAACTACCCCGATCACATTGGAACATCAAACTGCTGATATGTTCATGAAAGCTCTTCCACGAGCCAGCTTCAACCACTACTCTTCCAAGTTAAGTTTGATCGATGTTTATACTCCAACTTGAGGGAAAGTGTTATTAGACCCTCTTATCTAATCGTTATTTTGGTTTCCACTCTTACATGGGTAATCTCATTTTTTTTTTCCTAAGGTCCCATGCCTATATAAGGGACCTAGGGTTACATGAAAAGGTTGAGATGCTCATTTTCCTCTCTACAATATCTGTGTGCACGCGCGTGCGTATTCTTCATGTCCATACATGCCAAGAGATATTAATCCAATGATGAGGTCTAATGAAATGTCTTGCTTTTTCTTTGAAAGGAATGAAATGTTTGGGTTATTCACTCACACATCCATGAAAAGAAGATGGTTATCCAGTTTTTAATAGGTACCATCTCACAGGACTAAGGGAAAGCACATTAGTAAGATGCCTAAAACTAGACCAAGTCCATTGTAAAGGGAGATAAGTTGGGACATCTATACCAGAAGCATTTGCATAATGCCAAATTGAAAATTTTATACCCAATAAAGCCACAATGCACTGGTTTATAACCAATCTCTTATTTATGATACTTGAATGGCAAGAAAAAGGGTAGGAAAGGTTGGAAAATGCATGAAGCCTCCATTAGTAGCTATACATGAAACTGCCACTAGTTTATACACCGAATTCTTTTTTCAATTCCATGTATGTCAAAACACAAGTCAGGATTTGAGCCTCTTCAGTCTTCTAAAATGTTCTGGCCTCTTTTTGAGCTCGACAGAAGTTCAAGGCTCCAAAGGCAATCAGAAGAGGCACAGCCTATTGGCATATTTTTTAGCATCTTTTTTGAAGGCATTTAAGCATCTATTTTCATATCTCGGGAAACGTCATATACTAAATAAAACTGGTCCAAGGTCCAACCTACCATGGCTAAATTGCAAATATGATAGAAAAAGATGATTTCGAGGGAAAGAACCATGCAGATCTAAACTAGGTTGTTCCACAATTATCACAAAATTTTGTAACCTTTACATGCAGCTTGACATGATCCTTAATGCATGGATAAACTTCTATGGCAGTGTGTTAAGATGGTGGTGTTATATCTTATTTATTTTATGTCTCTTTATCTCTTATGGACCATAATATTATTTTCCCACACCTCTTCTCTTTATAAAGAGATGTAGGGTTCCCATAATGAAGTTAACGAATTCTATTATCCTACTTGGTATCAGAGTAGCGATCCTAGACTAGAACTCTAGGTATTCCACCCTCAAGGCCTCCAAAATCCAAATACCGAAACCCTAACACCTCCACCGTCTCCATCGTAGCCACCGGTGGCAAGGTAGGCTGCTGCAGCAGCAGCCGCAGCCACCGGTGACGAGATAGGCCGCTGTAGCAGCAGCATCAACCACCGCAACAACTGCAACCACCGACGGCGAGGTTGCAGCAGTAGCGTCGCCATCGCACTATAGCATCGCGACTGCGCCTAGGGGCAGGTCAACCTCGCTCAGCCGTCACGAGTCTCTCTCTAATGGTTCTAGGAAGATTCTCGATATTGTGGTGATGGATTTCTATATCAAGAGCCTTCCTAACTGTGGTATGATTTTTTTTCCTAGACCGATGGTCTAATTTTTGGGGTGTGTATTTCCCCTAATTGGATGGCTCTTGGGGTGTGTATTTGCCTGTGATATTGTGTGCAGATTACGGGGTGTGTATTCCCCGAACATTGATGTTTGATGTAAGGATTTAGATCTGTGTTCTTGTTTCTCTGGGTGTAGTCTACTTGACATCAATGGCAGAATATGTGAGTCTGGTGCACCGAAAGCAGTACATGAGCCACCATGGAGCAGGGTGGTTGATCGACTATGATGCATCACAGCATCTGTGTGGTAATCAGACCTACTTCCACTTGTTACAGTATGTTCGTTCAGGAAGGACGGTACAGGTAGCTGATAACAGATACACCCCAGTTAGAGGTAAGGGGGAGGTGTCTGTTACTCCCAATTTGCAGCAATTGATTGTGTTGCACGTTCTCGAATTTCTGCTCAGTCTATTGTCCGTGAGCAGAATCACGAAGGATATCAACTGCAGAGTGATCTTCGATGATGTCAGATGCGTTGTTCAGGACAAGCTCACTGGGAGAATTATTGTCAGAGGTACCGAGGAGAATGACATTTATCGCCTAAAACATGAGCCATTTACAGGAGTTACTCGATATGGTAGCGGAAATGTTCTACCAATGATTTAAATGCCGACGGCATGCCGCCGGCATGCCATCGGCAAGAGGGTTTTCGAAGCAGGGCCATGCCGATACAAAGATGGTGTCGGTTTACAGGTAAATCGTCGGCATGCCGAGGATTTCGCCGGCATGCCAACAGTTGCCAACGAAACCGCCGACATGCCGACCGTCTGCTGGGCGGGAAAAGGCTACGCTGGGAATTGAAGCGGCGGGAGGGGCGGGAGGGTGAAAGTGAAAAGAATCGGAGGGAAAAATTTTTTTAGGGAAGAATTTGATCTCACACACACGTCGATTTTTTGTCATATAGGCTTAAATAACGATTTTTTTTGTTACATACAATTACAACTGTAAATATATTTCTCACATCTTGATTTACTTGTCTTCAAATTTTAATCATTTCGGTCATTTCTGTCGGCATACATCGTCATGCCCTCAGCATGCCTCAAAATGTCATTTTTTCGAGCCATCGAAGTCGTCGAAATCTGCCATCGAAAAACGAACATTTCCACAAAATGTTCGTCTGCACAGCGTCGAAATCGGCATTTCAAACCTTGTGTTCTACAGTGGCATGTTCATCTTAGCCACTTGTCGAATCACCTTAAGAGGGTGATACCACATATTTCCCCAGCTGCTACCATATAGTGTGATGCTTGCCAATTGGGTAAGTACCATCAGTCCTCTTTTCCAGCTAGTACCTCTCATGGATCTTCGATATTATTTCAGTTATTTCATATGGATGTATGGCGACTAAGCAGAATCCCAGACCAGATGGGACACAAGTACCACCTGGTTGTTGTAGATGATTTCTCTAGAGCCACGTGGGTATTCTTGTTGAAAAGTAAGGCAGAGGCTAGAGGATGCATAGAGACTTCTTCTGGAGATCGGCACACAGTATTCAGCCACAATGAAGATGGTGCGGACTAATAATGCTCTTGAGTTCTGCAATGTCAGACTTAAGAAGTTCTACAGGACTCATGGGATTGTCGACCAGATCAGTTGTCCTCACACTTCATAGTAGAGGAGCGGAAGCACATATACTTATTGGATGATGCCCGTACATTATTGATTCATCACAATGTGCTGCAGACATACTGGGGGATGCAGTTCTGACAGCGACTTATCTCATCACCAGGATGCCTAGCTCAGCTCTTCACGAGCAGATACTGGTTCCTCTGCATCCAGACAATGAATTATTTCATGTGCCTTCCAGGACCTTTGGATGTGTTGCATTCGTTCATGTGCCATAACTTGGTCATGACAAGCTGGCTCCTCGCGCTATCAAATGCGTATTTTTAGGGTACTCTAGGACACAGAAGGGATACCGTTGCTATGATCCTCTGCAGAATAGACATTATGTTAGCACCGATGTGACTTTCCATAAGAATACACCATACTTCTCAGTCACTGGACAGAGGAGCTCTTGTGATGATGTTGCCTTTCTTCCCTTACCTATTCCGTGCTCAGAGACTTAGGTGTCTACTAGTCCAGACCTCCAGCTGATAAACAAATGAGCTCTTCCTCCCTGGATGACTTTTAGATATTGCATGGGCCATTATGTACCTATCACAGGCATCATATTACTTTTCAAAGGCCTCCTCTCTCACCAGCGGCTAATGGTTCACAAGTAGTTGAGAGTATCCCTAATGCCAGTAACAGTTTGGTTAGACCTGATTCCCTAACAGTGTTGATCATCATAGTAGTGGGGCTCCTTCTGCAGTGACTCAGTCTGAGATACCAGATAATTTAGATCTCCCTATTGCAATTAGGAGGGCACCGCGCACCTGTGAGTCCAAATATTCGGTTGCAAGCAGTTTGGTTACCGATAGTCTTACTCCTCAGTTTAGCATCTTTTATCAGGCACTTACAATGTCATACATTCCGTTTACATACCAGCAAACCATACTTGATCCAAAGTGACATCACGCCATGGAGGATGAGATGGCAGCACTTCGGAGTAGACAGACTTAGGATCTCACCTCACTTCCTACTGGCGCACAACTAATTGGCTCCCGATGGGTCTTTGCTTTGAAATACAACCCTGATGGGTCTATTTCGAGGCATAAGGCGTGGCTACTAGCAAAGGGGTTCACCCAGACATATGGGGTGGACTTCTTTGATACTTTCTCCCATGTTGCGCGGCTTGCCACTGTCCGAATACTTATTTCTGTTGTTGCTCACAGAGATTGGCCGTTGTATCAACTTGATGTGAAGAACGCATTTCTCTATGACGATCTTCAGGAGGAGGTTTGCATGCAGCAGTCCTCAGGTTTTGAGGTTCAGGGGGAGTGTGTGTGCAGATTGAGGAAGGCAATCTATGGATTAAAGCAGAGCCCAAGGGCCTAGTTTCAAAAGTTATCAGAGGTGCTCCACCAGATTAGTCTGAGGCATTCTACTTCTAATCACTCCTTATTTACCAGGAAGACTAACAGGGGGACTATGGCGCTCCTAGTATATGTTGATGATCTTATCATCACTAGGGATGATAGACATGAGATAGATGAAGTCAAGAGGCATCTATCAGAGAAGTTTGTCATGAAGGATATGGGACAGTTGAGGTATTTCTTGGGCATAGAGGTTACACGTGGCAGGGATGGAGTAGTACTCTCGCAGAGGAAGTATGCTCTTAATCTTCTTCAGGAGACTGGCATGTTGTGGCCAAGGCTGCAAATATTCCCATGAATCCCAAGGTGCATTTCTATGATGAGAAATCTGAGGTGGTTGACAGTAGGGCCTACAGGCAGCTGGTGGGTAAGCTCCTTTGCCTCACAACCAGTCGTCCAGACTTGTCTTTTTCTGTTTGTAGGCATAGCTAGTTTATGGATAACCCAACTAGACAGCACTGAGAGACTGCAATGCAAGTACTTAGGTATGTGAAGAGAGCACCAAGACGAGAATTATTGTTCCGTAAGGGAACGCCTATGGGGATTGTAGCATACTCTGATGCTGATTATGATGGCTCTATTGGGGACAGAAAATCTACAACAGGGGTTTGCAGCTTTGTTGCAGGCAATCTGGTTACATGGAGGAGCAAGAAGCAAGCGGTCATATCTAAATCTAATGCGGAGTCAAAATACAAGCCCATGGCCCAGACAGCCACTGAGATGGTTTGGGTCAAGTCAATTTTGTCAGATCTTCATGTTTCTCTGGATAGCTCTATGGAGATGAGATGTAACAACAGAGCAGTGACCAACATTACCAATTAACCCTATGTTCCACGAGAGAACAAAACATGTAGAGATTGACTACCACTACACTCGGGATCTCATTCAGCATGGGACGTTACATACCACAAGTGTCACTTCTGAGGAGCAGGCTGCAAATGTCTTCACAAAGCCCCTGGCAAGATTTGCCTTTGAGACATGTTGTTCCAAGCTGAGCATGATAAATATTCATGCTCCAGCTTGAGGGGGAGTGTTAGATGGTGGTGTTATGCCCTATTTATTTATTATGGACCATGGTATTATTTTCCCACACCTCTTCTCTTTATAAAGAGGTATAAGGTTCCCATAATAAAGTTAACAAGCTCCATTATCCTACTCAATGTATAATACAATTTGTATAAGGTAGAGCTTGCCTCTCAATAAAATTTAGAGCGTGATAAATTTCAATAGTATTGGTGTATATGGTAGAATAATAGGAGTAGATGTGATAGGTGAGTTGATGCATTATAAATTATAAATTAATATGATTTAAATATAGAAGAGAGGGTTGCAATTTATTTCTTTTATATTTGATATTGGGTTATTTTTTTATTATTATTTTGTTGAAAAGTGGAATAAGTGGAAGTTATATGTGATAGGTGAATCAATATGTTGTGTATAAAGATTTGAGGTGATATTTTATCCTAACCCATGACACTATTCATTCTACCCATGCCACATCACTTGATCAACCTTTTTAATTGGAAAATGTTTGGCACACCCTAAAATCTACCCCCTCCCCTACCAAAAAAAGAGGGCACAAAATCCCATGAGTAACACCCACCCCCCTATTTTGTCCCATTCCCCCCAATGGATGGCCAAGATCTCATGGGTGAGATCTTAGGTGAAAAAATGGGTCCCTCTACCATTGTCCTTTTTTATTCCACATCCAAACACAACCATAGCAAACAACTGTAGCAAGCATTTTTTCTTTGGAAAAGAAATAACAAATAAGACTGTTCCCTGCAAACAAGCTCATTAATTTCTCCGAATTACAGCACATTGTACTTTGACAAACAAACAAACAAAGAAACCTAGAAAGCAGTAAGCATGTTATATGAAGCACTGCACTGTACTAAAAATAGGTAGAGAATTTGAGATAAATAAGTAGCAAAACAACTATACTCAAGGAAGGCATAACAATTTGCAGTTAATTTTCTTACGAGCCTTACTTTACAATTTTTACAACAGAATGACTTCATTAAAAATAAAAACATAAGCTTAACCTATCATAACTCTTCAAGGTGATAACTTAAATTTAGTGATCAAATATCCAACAAGACAGCTTGCAGTTACTTAGTTGACCCAAAGATTATGCTTAGAGTCTCCTCTAGCATTGTGTCACTTACCAATGATGGTCGATGCAGAAAAATGAGGATCAGAAAGAAATATATCATAGGGTTTAACCAGTTTCAGCTTCCCATCCTTTTTCCTCCAAAAGTCAAAATTCTTCCTAAAAGAAAATGCAGCTTTTGCAGACAATCCAGGCAGTAAGGTTGCAGGTATCTTGTCAATTTTCTCATTTAAAACAGTAGTTGCTTCCCCACTGATATTTTGTAAACACAAATGATAACTTAATCCAGAATCTGAGGCATGGGAGGCAACATCTAATGTCACTACTGAAGGCACATCCCAATAAGTTCGACCATTATCAACAAAGAGACCAGGCCAAGCAGCTTCTACTGTTAAATCATGATGACGAAACTGCAGTACAAAAGGTAGTTATTTCAAAAATAAATTGATGGCCTTATCTCCTTTCTATGTGCATCAGACATCAGCATAAACATGTAGACCAGATCAAGCTATCATTCAAAAATGTTAGCAGAAAGTCACAGACACTTTCATTTGAATCTTACATACCAAAGCTTCGTCACAGGAATGATACAGCTGATGAATTTGTTAACACATAACTTTCCATGATTCTCTTCTTTGATAAACACTTCCCATGGATACCGCACAAACTGGGAGAAGATATTTACACTTGAAACCACCGAAATCATACAAAAAGGAGAAACAGTACTCTCAATCAATAAAAAAAACTGCAATTATCTGATGAAGCAGATATGCACATTCTACCTACAATCCATTTCCTGGCCTTGGGTTTTCAACAATCAACCTATGTTGAGTTAAGAATGCAATTGAAGTTATCTTTCTGGTGGGAGCCAAGGATTAAACAAAGATTGGAGAAAGGAATTAACAACTCCTGCATTCCTATGTTTTCTTGAGAGCTTAAGTTCAGTTATGAAAGAAGGGAAAAATAACCTACATGGGAGGACAAGAAAGTGGCGAAATGAGGTAATTTTGCCGCCTTCTTCAATAAATTTGTTCCAAGCTCATCTGGTGCAGTTGTTGGACGGTGGTCTTACATGGCTATAATAAAACAAGGTCCAGTTGCACTCTTTAAAAAGAGCAGATCCACGATTGCAACCCAAACTCCTAACCCAATAAGAGAAGACCCTACAAGCAAATATTAAACTATCGGGTTAAAAGAAAACACTTGGTAACATTGGTTATGATGGAAGGAAGAGTGACCTTCCCTTTTCCTCTCTCAACCATGTAATGGATTTTCCAAATGCCTACTCAAGAAATGCCCAACTTAACATTCCAACTACTATCGGATGCCTCGCCACCGTCGGAGAAGTCATAGACTCGGGATTCCTCCAACCTCTCATGTCATAGAGCCGTCTTCCTAAATCCACCAGTCATTCTCACCACTTTCCATTTCCCTTGTTCTTTCATTTAAATCATACACACTAAAGCTTCAACAGCTGGCAAATTCCGTTGGTATTGGACTACCCACAATTTTTCTTTCTTTACAAAAAAAAAAAAAATGCAAAAAAAAAAACACGAGTATGGTATGCTTTAGAAAACGACCTTTGTACCAGAAACCACGAAAATGATGCAGAAGGGACAAGCAGTGTTCTCAACCAAACCAAACCAAACCAAACGAAGAAAGGTGCAAATAGCGGAGTAGTCCAAAGATGTACTGCATTTATCAGGAGTCCGTTTTAGCCTTAGCTTATTACATCCATGTTTCCTTTGCATTACTGAATTAACCAACTAATCAAGAAAGTGCGTCTTTTTCCTGATCCAACAAAAATGACACAAACACGCTTACCTTGTGAGTGAGGAGAGCCTTCTTGCGATGAACCTTTTTGTCATCGTCCGTGAAGGTCTCGACGGCCAGGGAGGAATCCGGCGTGAAGAGCAATTCCGCACCGAGCCCAAATGGGGTGCCACCCCAGAGCTTCTGGGCGACGGTCCACGCCCAGGACAGCCCCCGCAAGCCCCCACTCGCTTCCTTGAAGGCTGCCGAGGCCTTCCTCAGCAGCACTCTACCCATCAGGAAACCCGTCCTATGTATGTGTGTGTGTGTGTGTGCGTGTATATATATATATATTGGAGACAATAAACAGGAAATGCAGGAAATGACGAAGAGGGACCATTAATTCAAAATTCAGGAAAGGGAATGGGAAGGGTACGGTTAGGCGTACAGGTTGGAGTGGGAGTGGTAGGTGAAGACGTGGTCGAGGGAGAGGCCGCGGTGGGGGTGGTGGGAGGGGATCAAGGGGGTCGCCATGAAGCGGTGGATGAAGTCCAGCTGGTTGGGGCGGGAGAGACGATGGCCGCGGGAGAGCCCCAGTGGGAGTGGGAGGGGGAAACCCGGGACCGGTCGCGCCGTGCCCTCCATGCTCGTGGGGGTCTCCACGTCCAGCTCCCAGAATCCACCACCGTCCATCGCCCATCTCAGTTTCCTCATCTCCCCCCGACCAAGGTCCTTACCACTTCGGTGGAAGCTGGCTGGAAAAGAGGCTTTAGACGGACGGACGGAGAGACTGAAGAGTGCGAGTGAAGGAGATTGTGCGGTGTATGGGGGATGACCTCCGAAGGAATGAGCGCCAAGATGATCAATCACCGTCCATCAATAATTTCCACCTTCTTCTTGAACCAGCTTAGGTTTTGCACCGCCGCCCCCACCCTCCCCAAAACACGCACGCACGCACACACGCACACACACGCAAATAAGCTTCAAACGTGTGTAATGTATTTTTAATCAAATTATTTTTTCATGAACAAGTCTACGGGATACCTAAATAATATCGTAAATTTTCTATTAAAGATTAAAAGAGATTTATTTATCTTTTATCTATGTCGAGATTAAAGGAGGTTCAATTACCTTTTATCTATGTTATAAAAATTGATAATCAATATTGAGTCAGATGAGTCATTAATTAAATAGTATAGAGTATACGAGGGAATAGTTGAAAAGTAATTAATCGAGTATTTTTTAAATATTTAAATACATATATACTCATAAAATATATTAATAAGATATATTTACTTACATAATTAAAGATTTTAACATGTAATAAATAACATCACGTAAAGATCAACTATTTTTAAGTTCAAGATAATGAAAATAAGTTACAAATCATAAGTTCAAAGGAAAGGAATAGCATAACTTTAAAGTTAATTATCATTACAACCTGTACCTAAGTCAAGTTGGATTCCAATAATTGATTGATATATACAAATCAACCTTATAGTCAACCAACTAGGCTGACTACTCGGCTGAGTAGTTGGACCAGCCAATTATTGGCTGAAGTACGGATACTTAGGTCGGTAGGGGGCCCAATTAGGACTACTCGACCAAGTAGCCGATCGAGTTTTACAACACTATCAACACCTAATCAACTAGTGAATATCGTAGTTTGCCATATACACATCATGCATTTAAGTTATTTTCTTCAATATGCTACTCTAACACTTATACTTTTATTGTTTAATTAAGAATATGTATTTAGTAGGGATCTAGGTTACTTTTAGATTTGTGAGCTTTACCAAAGATCCTATACCAAATCACAACCTTTGATTTTATATATTTGATGTAAAATGTAATCGAATCTTAAAGAATGAAGCAAAGGAAAAATGACAAAAACTTAGGTATTGTACTTAGCATGAAGATTAATAAAAGGAATTTCAAAATTAGGAGGCTTACATCTAACATCCAAGAGTCAATTAACCTTCAAGAACCTCAGCAAACATGGAGATTCTAAGAAGGAGATCAAAGTCACATGCTTTGACCTTTTGCTTGCACAACCAATTTCAACATGAAAAGATTCAATGCCTTCTCGTTTTGGCTTCAAACCTTTATATCCTACTTGAAGATATATCATTCCTCTCCTTACCAGCTCTTTTCATTTTAAAGTCAACCTTTAAACATGATAAAAGTTAAACCTAAAGACCCATGTGAACTCATGCAAATCCAATTGTACCTCTTTTTCCTCTCACCTTATCCATTTTTTGTCATATTTATAGTAAGAAACTCTCTTCTCCCTATCCCTTATCAAAATCTAACATATATATTTTGAAATCCATGCATTTAAGCAAATGAATTTAAAAGAGAACAAAGTCGAAACCCATTAAATCTACTTGCTGCAAAATCTAGATAGCTATTTAAGGCATAATCAAATAGTCAATATCTAGTCCCTTTGTTTATTTAATTGATCTTTGTCAATTAGGTATCTTAATACCTAGTTGGTAGCAAAAATCTAAGATTATTGTAGTTTTTTTAGATAATAAAAAATCATGCTATGTCTCTACAAAGTTATATCTCAAATCATACATTTTTTATTTTTTCACTTTACATATTTTTCTAGGTTTTTTTTGCCTTATTGACTTTAGGGATATTACATCTAGTCCTATTAACAAAAGGAACAGTAATTCTAGAATGAATCTCTTGTAAGTGGGATAAACTATCTCTTGTTTGGTTGAACACTCAAATTAGAACCTAGAGAAGACAATTAGAAGAGAGAGAACTGAGAATTGAGGATGTAAATATTCCTCATTCCTACTTAAAACTAGAATGACTATCGTAAATAATCAATGCATCGATCCCTTAGGATTTCTCAAAAACCAAACAAAAAGGTCGATATGTTTTGGCGGTAGAAATAACATTTTCGAGATAACTCCTAGATAGATGGTATAACAACTTTTCTAATTGATTCATTAATAGCTTAATTTGTAATAGAAATGTGTATATATTAGTAGATATTATATGATATAAATATAGGATAAGTTGAAGTTCATAACAAGCGAAAGCATAATATTAGAAGTATAAACAATAAAATAAGATTTGGATTTACATGGAAACCCCACTCACAAGGAGCGAGAGAAAATCATGAGAGAAGCACCCTATGGGTGTTTCTCTTTGTTTCTTCTTAAAAAAATAAGTGAGGGATACACGTCTATTTATAGGCCATCACATACATGACAAAGTCCCACTCCACTATGTAGGACTAAATAACCACTACATAATTCTCTCAACGCTTCCCATCAAGTTGAAGCATTGAATGCTCAGCTTGTAACACAAAGAAACCACTCTACACAATAGAACACAACTCTCTCAACTGGTTCTTGCTTGTAGGCGGGTGTGCTGATAACAATATATCAACGAGATCTAGAGTTGTTGGACGAATTGCTATAGTTGGCTTTGACAAGGGCCTTTCCTTTGGAGACCTCAATTGTTGCTAGTGACTCCTCATTCTATAACTGATGGAGAACGGTGGCTTCGAGAGATAACTGGGTTTTATTGTTATGTCGTTGTAATATAGCCAGTTGTTGCCATCATTTCAAATATAAAATTTTTTACTCGGAAAAGAGTTCCCGAGGTCGAACTCAGGGAGCAAGTTGTACTC
Source organism: Thalassia testudinum (assembly GCA_037157565.1). Lineage (NCBI taxonomy): Eukaryota > Viridiplantae > Streptophyta > Magnoliopsida > Alismatales > Hydrocharitaceae > Thalassia > Thalassia testudinum. The sequence continues at coordinate 57,324,309 of JAZHRO010000055.1, forward strand.
TAGAGATATACATGTTTCTTTTACAAAAAGAAAGAGAGAGGGAAAGAATTTGTTGTCTTCTTCTTCTTTGTTCTGCAGAGGTGATGCTCTTCTTTCTTTCTTTCTTCAGATCTCCTTCTTCTTCTTTGTTCTGCAGAGGTGATGCTCTTCTTTCTTTCTTTCTTCAGATCTCCTTCTTCTTCTTTGTTCTGCAGAGGTGATGCTCTTCTTTCTTTCTTCAGATCTCCTTCTTCTTCTTTGTTCTGCAGAGGTGATGCTCTTCTTTCTTTCTTCAGATCTCCTTCTTCCTTCTTTTCTTTTTCCAGCCAGGGACGTCACCCCTCCTTCTTTCTTCTTTTCCCTTCAGGCCGTCGTCTGATTTCCAAATCAGACGACTTAAACTGCCTGTTGCTACAGTGTCTCCCTCAGCTTCCTTCTTCTTCCGCGGTTCTTCTTCTTCACCTGTGCCTGCACACTTCAGAGCTTACGTCAGAGAACAAAACCTACTCTACCCTCTCCCCCCGCGTCTCTCTCTCTCTGAAACCACTCTTGGGAAAGCTCTCCCAGAGCTGCCGGGTAATCGGATTCGGGTCATGCCCGGGTCCAGGCCCACCGGCGTGCGTGGTGGGCGAGGAGTGCAGGTCAGTCTAAGTCGGGTCGGGTCAGGTCCGCGGGGCGTGAGCGCGGACGAGACCGAGTAACCGGGCGGGTGAAAGGGGACCTCACCCCGTGTGCTGAGGCAGTAAGGCTAGTGCACAAAATCAATTTAAACAGTGGAAAGGTTGTGAGGCTTACCGATGTGGGACTAAACGCAGACCTTTCCTCGCGTGCGCCTGCTGGGAGACCGCGGCCTGGCTTCTGCAGCTGCGGCTTCGATTTGCGTAGGTTGCTGGCTGGCTGCCTTCGCAAGACTCCCCGTACTCCGCAGCAGCTGGAGACCTGGAGTCCTCAAGCCTGGAGCGCGGGAGAAGCTGCTTCAATGTGCGTTAATGGCGGTCGAACCTCAAAACCTGTCGGACACGAATATGGCCTCTCGGCCTGATCAAACCACTGGGGAACCTTCGCCGTGGCACGGCGAAGGTGAGGAGCTGCGCGGCAGGCCGCAAGGTGGTGTCTGGCGGCAGCCCTAGGTTGGACTGCAACCGGAGGAATGGGTTTGTTCGAGGGAGCGTTACGGAGGTGTGGAGTGGCAGTGAAGGGGTGGGGGGTGCTCAGTGTGATGAGGCGGAGGTTCGGTGAGGGTCGGCGAGGTGTGTGAGGCTGTGGAGCGATGGGAGCATCTCGCCGGAGGGTGGCCGGAGACGAAGGGGGTGACGATGGTCAGGGTCGGTCGAGGGCTTAATTGAATAAATTGAAAGCGGGGGAAGAAAGAGGAGAAGAAGGGGAGTAGTTCTAGCTTACTTGCAGGGACGAAGGGGGAGGAACAGGGCGACAGTCGTATCGACTGTCGCGCGGAGAAGACGATGCTCAGGGAAAGGGGCGGCAGCGAGCAGAGAGCCGGAGAGGCGCCAGCTGGGTGCGGCGTGGCGCGGGAAGAGCAGGGGAGGAAGTCTCTGCTGCTGGTATTGCGGCAGAGCGAAGAGGTGGAGGGGGAGGAACCGCCGGAGCTGGTGAGCGTCTGCCGGAGAGAGAAGAGAGGAAAGTTGGGGATTTTCTCCGTCAGATCCAAGCTGCACAGGTCGGTGGAGCGACGGGGGTATTTATAGGGATCAAAACAGGGAGGAAGGCAGAGGGAGATGACGTGTCTCCCTCGCCGGAGGACGCCGGAGATGGAGACCCATACCGTCCGTGCGTTCGCACGGCCGGTATGGTGGGTTACAACGACCAGGGGGGTGTCCCTGCGACGGCTGACGACGCAGGGCACCCCCGGTTTACTTGCCAGGTTCTCCCCCTCACCCTGCGCGGCGCCATGCTCCGCGCAAGGTCGCCGGAGCATGGTGCTGGCAGGTTTTGCAGGGGGGACCTGATCGCAAAGAACGAAGGAGAGTTAGGGGCCAAAATGCGAGGGTTCAAAAGTTGAGGGTCAAAAAGTAAATATATGAGGACCAAAGTGTAAAGTTGGTCAAGGAGGTCTCTTCTTAGGCTCAAGTTTTTATACATGACTGATTAGGACCTAAGGAATCTGATGGTGAATTTCATTTCTATATTAAACCTTGTTTGACCGGTCAATTTATGCGAAAACCCAAATTAAGTTATTAATTGGGCATGGTTCTCAATGTAGGTCAAAATGGGTTCTGAAGGCCAAATTGAAGGTTCTAAACCCTAGAGATTATTTTTCTATGAATTTTAGAGGGTTTATTCTATTTTTACTTTGCCTCGAACCTCGTGAATTGAAGTGGGTTATTTTAGGGTTACAGATTATCATTTAGTTTCTTGGAATTGCTGTAGCCCTTGCTAGATCATTTCATCCCACTTTTATTCTTATTAAGTTGCTTTGACCTGTGTTTGGGCCCTGAATTACCCTGTATGCAGATTATACTGGTAAAATTGCATTTTTACCCCTTATGACTTGTTTTCTCCTTAAACTCAGAATTCTCTGAGTTAAGCCTTTCCTTGAGTTATGTAGGAGCTTTTATCCTTTGTATTGGGTCAAAATGAGCTAGTTATGGCTCATGATGAGGTTCTCATTAATAACCTTGACATGGAATCTTCCTCTAAAGACCACAAAACTAGATCTCCCTTTTTATAGTCTGATGACATCACCATTATCCTCTATAACTAACTTAATTTGGCTAAGCTTTAAGGTTAAATTCACATAATTAACGCATTGAAATGGTATAACTCAGGGCTAAAAAGAAAGAAGTTAATAGAAAAAGGGATTAATTTTGTAAGTTTTACGAACAATTATAAATGCAGAATAGTTGGGGGATGAACTTATAGTTAATTAAAGGTCAATTGAGCTTAATTATCCTAAAAGTGAGTTGATACTGAGTAATTTATAATTTTCATTCAAATTGAATGTTAATGCTTAATCAAATCAGCTAATTTCAACCCCGTTTCCATTAAAACAGTTTTGATGAAAATAAATGTAATATAAAACTTTTAAAAATCAATTTAAAATATTTTATAAAGTTTGATACAATTGATTTGACAATTGTAACTTTTTTTATAAAGGTGGGTATGTGGTATATTTTTTGGTCAAAATATAAATTGATCATACAAACATCATCAAAATCCAAAATTGAAGTCACCATTAAATTTCTTAGACCTAAATTAGGCTACCATAAAAACTTGGGTTCATTTAGACTTCATCTTCCCTTAGGTTGCAATTTGGCCCTTAATTCTCAAGTTTTCTTGCAAACGACCCCCTAACTTCATCACCTTCTTCACATTTTCATCCCTACCAGTAGCGAGCCATGGATGACCTCCTCGTCGAGCTTCGAGCTCGATTTTCAGCCAATCCAGACCTCGATTGGCCACGACCTCTAAAGAGGAATTGCTCCTTGGTCAATCCCGCATCGAACGGAGGCGAGATCGTCGCGATTGACCGCTTGTGGAGCACACAATCCGTGGTCAAAGGACCCACGATTTCATGAGTTTTGTGGTGTTCATTGCCACTCTTCCGCACGTTTCTTCACGCAACCCTCCCTCTACTTAAGTTCAATATCTCCTAAGGGTACATTTCGTGCTCAATTAACGTGGTTCCCACCTCTTCTTCCTCCTTCCGAATCACCATTGTTGAAGCACCTTGGAGCTTCTTCGCCACCTTCATCTACCGCCTTATCGAAGAAATTGATAAAGGGCTTTGCTTCCCCTTCACTCCACAAAGCTTTACGCGAAGCTTCGGCCTCTGATGTCCTCTCCTTTGCTCCGACCGACCCCCCTGTAACGACCCGGTTCCCGAGTCCCTACGAGACACGAGAACCGAACCGACTCGACTAATCCCAAGACCTAGTCGTCCAACGAGGAAGTAACCAAAAGAGCAGTAAAATAAACTACATTCAGCATGAATATAACTAACAGTAAGAAAGTACAGCAGTAAGGAAAGAAACTACTACAGTAGATACCACCACAACAGTAGAACAACATTTATCATATAACATGAACTGCAGGTAAAGAAAGTACAGCGGAAACAAGAACTACTCACTATAACAGAAATAAAAGAGGTACAAAAGACTGTGGTAACTCTACTGGACCCTACTCGGCCCAGCGTCCTCTACAGCCGCTGACCCCGGCTGCTCAACACCTGGTCCTGAAAAAGGTAACGAGTGTAACACATCAGCAAAACGCTGAGTAGAGTGGCAACTAAAACTGAAGACAACAGTAGAGTGTACAGTAGCTGTTATGTTCTATTACTTTCTTTATTTACATCTTTCAATTGTCACACTATTTCATTTATTTCTCAGATCTTTTACTTGATCTTGAATGTTCCTCGTAGGAACGATCTTGATTGCAGTCTTTTCCAAAAAGTGGAAGTAGCACGTGGTGCTCTCCTGGCCGGGAGAGTCCCCCGTGGTGATCCTACCCTCAGTCAACCACCCCAAGGTCACTGACAGACGTAACGGTGACTACGGCACGCGTGATAAACGCATAGGTAGCTAACCCGTACTGGCACGCGGTAAGTCATTTCCGTTAACGGGTGCGCCCAAAGCACAGTACGGAACCAGTACAAGGCAGAGCCCTCTCAGTAACAGGGGTCCAACCCCTCCACAGTAACCAAACCGGGGCCTTGCCCCTCCACAGTCCGTGCACCCTCGCCTGACTACCCTGGTTTGCCCTAGTGGGCCTAACAAGTCGGTGAAGGAGGCTAGCAGAACCCCGGGGCCCGTGGGGTAGCTAGTACTCTCCTAACACTAGTAGCTCTCCTCGGTAATACGTACACGAGGGCCAGCAAGTCGATACAGAGCGACCAATCCTAACCCCGGGTCCCTGGGGTGGCTGGCCCCACTCTGCACTAAACAGGTACAGGTACTTCCCTTGGTACTGCGTACCTAAGAGACAGTACAAACTACATCTCAGTTCCATTCCTTCCCCTTTCCAGGAGTTCCACTCCTAATTCCCCGTAGGGTTCCATCCTTTTAACTCAAACATCCAGGTGTCACTTTCCAGTTTCACGTTCTTACGACCCATGATCTCATTCATGTTTCTTTATTCGTAACAGGCAGCTGTTAATTCAATTTACATGCAGCTTTATATTCCTTTCCATTTTTTCCAAGACTGCAGTATTATACATTCCACTAGTTTTTCCATCCTAGGATTCATGCCACATCCTAGGATCTAGCATACAACTAGTTTTCCAGCCCTAGGATTCATGCATCACCTAGGAGCTATCATTCCATACATTTCTCATTCCTAGGATTCATGCAATGTCCTAGATTCTAGTTATGGCTCCATACTTTAACAGATTTTAATAATAAACTTAAGCCACTCTACCAGGTACAACGGGAGTAATGGGGGCGTGATAGGGAATCCCGTGTGCCTCCGCGACTCCCAAGACTGCAACTGAATGAGGTCCTATCACAAGGATCAAACACAAGGAGTATCTCAAAACAATGTATAGCTACTGTAGACGGGTAGAGGAATTAATTCTGAAAAGAATGCAATTTGAATCGTGGAAAACGGAACCCGAATGGGCCCTAAACGGGTCGAAAAAGACGATACTGTGCAAAATCAGACGTCTGGAACTTCTTCCAGACGTCTTAAAAAGTGGATCAGAGAATTACCTGTTCAGCATGGTTTCCCAAACGTCCAGAAGTCTACCGGGACGTCTGGCCTAGCTCCCAGACATCCGATGGTCACCCCGGACGTCTGGAGATCACTCAAGCCGTCTTGTACAACTTCCAAACGTCTGATTCGCAAAGGATGGCGAATCAGCGAGCCTGCGCACAGCCAACTCCCTCCCTCAGTACGGTCAGTCGACAGGAAGGAAGAAGAAAGCGGAATACTAACCTTTCAGACGTCTATATGAGCTTCCAGACGTCTCCCTCGCCGTCTGGCTATCAACCCAGACGTCTGATTCTGGAAATTTTTTCTAGAATCAGGGCGCCACTCGGCCTCCGCTCGCGACGCCGCCCGCGTCGCACCTCGTGCGTCTGCTGCTCAGACCGCAGCAGGTCCCTCTCCGAGTCGTTCCGCACCCCCTGCGCCCTTCGCTGGCCGGCCAAGCCGCTCCGGCGAGCTCGCCCTCACGGCAGAGCTTCGCCCTCGCACGCCGCACCTCCTTCGCGCTCACTGCGGCCGCCGCTGCCGCCCTCGCGCTCACTGCGGCCGCCGCTGCCGCCCTCGCACTAGCTCGCTCTCGCGCACAGGAAGGAGAAGAGGAAGGGGACGGTGGAGACGACAGGAGGGGAGGCACGGCCTTTTAAGGTCGCGCGAGGAGGAGGGAGAGAGTGCGCGGCAGGTCTGCAGCCACAGAGAGAGAGGGAAAAAGAGAGAGAGAGAGGAATCGTGGGTCTGTGCGCACAGGCGTGCAGACGAATCTCTCGTGCGAAAAATAATTGTTTGCCAGACGTCTGGAAACGATCCCAGACGTCTGGTCAGACGTCTTGATGTGATCCCAGACGTTTGGTCCGACGTCTGGGCCACCTCCCAGACGTCTTAAAAGACGTCTGGGGCATGTGTACGTAACACCCCCCCCTCTCCCCGTCATCTTCTTCCTCCTCGAATTCGATAGGTCACCTTACTCTCCCATTCACTAAATTAGTTTAGGGCTTTAGTTTATCTAGCATCTAATTGCATTTCTAGAGCATCCTAGCTCCATCTGTCCATGCCTCCTCCCTCACCAACACCTCCACCATTAATGGTGGAGGAGCTCCTTCGCCAAGCTCCTTCAGCCATCTTCGTGGTCGATTACCATGGGGTTCTTCTTCTGCGTGGCACGCTGGAGCTTTTGGGCATCTAATCGGGGTCTTTCGACCTGTGTTTTGATGTGTAGGTAGACGCCGGAGTTCGCACCGGAACCCATCACCTTCTCCATCTCCGGCATCCTCGTTCATTGACGTCATCACCGCGGATCGTCAATCAAACGACCTCATCACCTCGGCGAGCAATAAGGCTCTTCCCCAAGCCCTTCACCAATCCCATCCACTACGCAGATTCCATCTCCGATGACCATCGCTGGAGAAGAAGAAGAGAGGAGGTCTGCTGGCAAGGACCTAAATGAAAGAAAAAAAATCCACAAGGACCATTTCGTAAGGCTGCAGGGACCTTTTTGCGACAATACAAGGGTAGCTTTGCGAATCTTCTTAGATTTGGTTCAAAACTTATTTTTAAGTGGTTTTTAATGCTATATTTTGCTAAACATTTTTGTTGATGCTCATTTGTGCCTAAATAGAGAAATATGTGACAATTATTTATTTAATAATTTTTATTGAGCATTAATTACAATATTCGTTGCATTTGATTTCATATAAATTACATAATAGAATGCGACTATGAGCTTGTTTTATTTTTAAGGTTGAAGTCTATATTACAAATTCACGTAAGTAATCTGCACTTAATCAAATAGTGGTATTTGTACATTAGCTTTCTCCTGGTGAACGACCTTAGAATACTTTTATTTCGAGTTATATAAATTGTAAATGTTAATCTCGCTTTAATCAACTATACTATGATGCGTGTTTTTGAAAAACAATCAAAGCGAGGTTAACATAGTCTTCAAAATTGTATCTCCCACATAGAACTTGAAATGGGCCCTTCCTCTGAGGACCTCGAAATTGGATCTCCCTCTCTAGAGGCCTCGAAACTCTAGACCTCCCAGAGTTACGGTTTCTCATGTGGAGTCCAGGAACAAAAGAGACTCTCAAATGGGAGATGACTACAACAAGCTCAACACTCCCCCTTTCTCCCATACTCATATAGGAGAAAAAAATAATAACATGAAGAAATACAATCAAAATAAATAATGATCATGGACATATGAAATGATAAACTAGAGAAGTGCTTCTCCATGTCTTCTCTTTAATTCAAACCTTTTTTCTCCTCCTCTCTTCTTTTTTTTCTCTTTTCCTTTCTTTTCAGCCTCCCTGTTTTTTTGTAATATAAGATAAATAAAAGCAGAGAAACAGAGGGTAAAAGTCGCAAAATACCCAAAGATCATTTATCCTCCCCTCTAAGGTTCGTGAGAACCCAATTAAGTAGCAACACAGCCGCAGGCGTCTTCTTCTTCATCTTCCTTTTCTTTTCTAGCAGCGCGGCCACCATGTGAGCAGGTGGATCTCCCCCCACTACATCAACTTAATTCTTGGAGGCCTCCCATTGAATGGCCTTCTTGAACTCGACGAAGGTGCTCCTCAGGGCATCCTTGAGGGCCTACAAGATCCCCTCTGCCTCCATGCACACAAGCTCACGTGAGTCCTTGTGGAAGAGCGCCCATAGGTCGGGCAATGCCTTTGAGAGAGCATCGTACATGTCAAGTATGCAAAAGAGCTTCTCGGGTGGGCGGTGGCCAATCGCAATTGCCTCCCCGAAGTTTAGCAAGTGAATCATGCACCCCTTCGTGCTCTCAATGAAGCAAATCCCCTTCAGAACCTTCACGTCGATGAAGACGAGGTCATAGAGATGCTTCCCGCTGCCAAGGAGGATGTGAACGACAATGCACGCACTGCTACGGCTTCCCTGAGATGCCGAGGTGTTACGACTCGGTTCCTAAATTCCTACAGGACCCGAGACCGGCTCGACTCGACTAATCCCAAGACCCAGTCGTCCAACAAGAAATAACCGAAAAGTAAGAAAATAAACCACATTCATTATGCAAGGTAACTAACAGTAAAAGCGTACAAGCAGTAAAGGAAATAAAAGCTACTGATCAGTTCCTACCACCACCACAACAGGAAAGTAGAACAAAAGTACAGTAACATGAATAGTAAACAAAGTCTGGAACTCACTAACAGAAAGGAAGTACTACAACAGTAAGAAACTACTACTGGGCTCGACTGGGCCCAGCACCCTCTGTAGCCAGTGACTCAGGCTACTCAACTCCTGGACTTGTAAAGGGTTATGGGAAAAAGGAGTCAGCGAACGTTGAGTATAGTGGTAACCAAACTATCTAAAGCAGTAAAAGCTAATAGGTAAATTTATCTTTTTCAATTATTTTATTTTACAAGTAATTCCCTTTCACCTCATTGGTTTACTTTCAGATTTCTTTCTTGATCTCGCATGTTCCTCGTGGGAATGATCTTGATTGCAGTCTTTTTCGAAGATTGTAAGGCACACGTGGTGCTCTCCTGGCCGGGAGAGTCCCCCGTGGTAATCCTACACCCAGTCAACCACCCCAGAGTCACAGACAGACGTAGCGGTGACTACAGCACGTGCGATAAGCTCACGGGTAGCTACCCCGCCCTGGCACGCAGTCAGTCATTTCCGCTAGCAGGTATGCCAAAGTACAGCACAGAACAGTATAAGGCATAGCCCTCTCAAAAACAGGGGTCTCGCCCCTCCACAGTCTGCGCACCCTCATCTGACTACCCTTGTTTGCCCAGTGAGCCTAACAAGTCGGTGTAGGGTGGCTAGCTAAACCCTGGGCCCCGTGGGGTGGCTAGCTCTCTCCCTACACTAGTAGCTCTCTCTGGTACCATGTATGCAAGGGCCAACAGAAGTTGGTGTAGAGTGGCAAATCTTAACCCCGGGTCCCGACCCAAGGACGACTAGCTCTACTCTACACTAAAAAGGGGACAGTTGCTCTCCTTGGTACCATGTACTCAAGGGCCAACCCACTTCTCACTCACATTTCCAAACCTTTCCATTCATCCACAGGAGCTCTACTCCTAACTCCCCGTAGGATTCATGGTCATATTCACCATATCATTCAATACCAGGTTTCATCATTCACAATTCTATTCTCGTATTAAACACATGCAGCTCGTAGTTCCAAAATTTAACATATGTAACAAGTGATATCACAAGTAACTGTTTAGTTATCTCAGGCATTTCATATTCTACCAGGCAGCTCATATTTATTAGCAGGCAATTGTTTACAATTTAGCTCATTCATTTATGACTGCAATATCAACCACACATAAAAATAGTGCAACTATTTCTCGTCTTAGGATTCATGCCACATCCTAGGTTTCTAGTTATCCAATTATCATGACTGCATTCATGTTTTATAAATAGAACAGGGGAAAACCACTCTACCAGACAATCCGGGAGTACTGGGGGCTCAAACTGCAGACTCACGTGCCCCTGCAAGCCCCAGACACGTAATAGGTCGAAGTCCTATACCAAGGAACATATCACAACGGAACATTCAGAACAGTATATAAATGTTTCTAACATGTAGAGGAACTCACAAGAAAACCACAGATATTTCGTTTGCGTAAAATGGACACTGATCGGACCCTAAACAGGTCAAAAACAAATCTGCAGAACCAAATCAGACGTCTGGAACCAGGTCTAGATGTCTTAAAAGTCACCAGAGTCTCACCTCAAGTCCCTACGTTAACCTCAGACGTACAAGACTTCTACGCGACCGTCTGGACCCAGCTCCAGACGTTCGACCTATCCTCCGGTTGTTTGGAAGTCCCTTCGGTCGTTTGGTAAGCTGTCCAGACGTCCGAAAAGCATGGGAGGGCGTGCCGCGCGCCTTCCCAAAGCTGCTCCTGCGCATGACAGAGCAACACGACCCTATTTAGCCAAGCAAATCATACTGCGGTGCAGCCTACATGGCCATAACAGCGAGAAAGACGTACTTGTGTGAAAACCTGCTTTCAGACGTCTGGTGTCGTCACCAGACGTCCAGCCCGTCATCTGGAAGGCACTCCAGACGTCTGATACTGGAAAAACTTCAGTATCAGAATGAGCTTCCACTCCTCTCGTCGCGCTCCACCACGGCTCCTCCCTCTTGGCTACAGCTCCGGCCACTGCAGGAAGTAGGGGACGATGCCCCGGCGCTCTCCTCCTCCCGCATGGGCCGCGGTGGCCATGCACACTCCTGTGAGCCTCCCCAAGCTCGCAACCTCGACCTCCTCCTCTTCGCGCTCCTCCTCCTCCTCACTCTTGCTCCCTCTCTCTCGCTTGTCTCTCTCACGATAGTGGAGAGGAAGGAAGGTGGTGGTGGTGGAGTGGAGAGGAGAGGAAGGGGGAGAGGGCTTCTTATAGGCAAGGGTTAGGGTTCGGTGAGGGGGGAGGAAAAGAAGAAGAGAGAGAAGGAAAAGTAGCCTGCACGCTGGCTACGTGCAGAACCAACTTCGCGTACAGATTTTTCAATTTCCAGACGTCTGGGAAGGGGTCCAGACGTCTTAAAAGGCTCAAAACAGAATGAGTCTTTACACGAGGAAGGGTGGAGCTGGCGTGCTCTTCTTTTCCTTCCTCCTTTGATTCGACCGTGTCGTCATCTCAGCAAGCACGCCGTCGCACGTCACTCCTGGGCCAAGTTTGGTGATGCTGCCATGATTGATGCCATCAAAAGCCAACTCACCATGATCTCCATCGAGGAGATCCTTCTTGAGTGGCCCTGATTGGAAACCCTAGTGAGGAGCAAATTGCCTCACGCAGATACTCCTAGTTGGCAAGTGATAAAGAGAAATTTTCGCTTTAACCAAATAATATCAAGATAATACATCATCACAGTATAAATTGTGGAAAAGAATCTCTCAATCAAAAATAATAATCATTGTAATAAACCATGAAATTAGGATGTCATATCCACATGTAGGAACATATCCACTTAACTCACAAATATATCAATAAATAATTCTCACAAAGAATCATAGAAAAATTATTGCAGGTAGAAATATTTCATAAAATCATGTTAGGCAATTGTAGAGAAGATAATGGAATATAAAGAGAGGTCAGAGGGAGAAATAAGGAAGAGTTCTATACTCGAGAGGGTGAATGCGTGAGAGAAAAAGAGAGAAAATGTGAGGACATGCAAACAAATTCCTCTCAATATATAAAAATATTAACACAAAATAGTCATAATGGCATTCATGTAAATTTTAATTTCACCAAACACTATAGCAAAATAAGGGAATCACTTTGCCTTGCTCGAGCGAGGTAGAAGAACCTCGGCTGGCTGCGAGGAGCTCGGGGAAGATGCGTCGGGACGAGGGCTTCGCGATGGTGGTGATTACTCAGTAAGAGACAGTCGGAAACGACGATAGAGGAGGTCGACAAAGCCGGTACTGCCAGTAGGAATGGTGGATGCCGTGTGTGGCTGCGGGTGGCACGTGTGTGGTCGCAGGTGGTTGACGACCATTTGCTGAGGTGGCACGAGCAGGTAGCTAACAGTGGAGCCACTATCGTCGGTGCAGACGGTGGCTCACGGCATGGCTGTTGAAATGGCGGAGGAGCGGAGTGGTTGCAGGGAGGACGTCGGGTGTAGCCACGGTAAGAATGGGTGGTTGGATGGTCGTACGTGAAGTGCAGGACGTCGGTGTTTTTGGGTTCTTGTAGAGACAAAGGAAGGAGAAGAAGAAGAATGAAGAAGAAAGGGATAGGCGGTGGTGATGGGGGGGGGTGGCTCGTGATGAGCTGGTGTGGAGTTGGTGACAGTGGAGGAGACGACTGCTGGTGTTGGTGGTGAGCAGTGAGGGGCGTGGAGCAGTGAGTGCGGAGGCACAATCAAGGGGGCGAGGGTGTTGGGTTCTCATGAAGGAGGAGAAACAAGGGAGGAAGTTTGGAGATGAAGAGGAGGAAGATGAAGGGGAAGAAGGAGGTGGTCACAAGGATGTAGTGGGGTGTTGTGTATGTGTGCATGTTGTCATCGTGCACACACGATGGTGGAAGCGAAGGTGGTTGGCGAGCAGCTTGAGACCACAGTGCATGCCACGTACATGGTGCAAGTTGGAGGTTACAATGGAGAGGGTGGAGGTGCCCTGAGGTGTGTTTCCTTTAGTCTCTTTTATGCTCAACCCTCCTTACCCCTTCATCTACGGCGTCAGTTAGGGAATTTCAAATTCCCTTCCCAAATTAGTCGTAGCCACAAGGAAATGGAGTTAGGCACCCGCGAGCATGAGTCAAAGGGCCACAATGATTTCTTCGCATTTATTAAAAATATGTAAATAAATGTATAGTGGATATAAAAAAGTATATGATGGGTAAAATTAATTCCACTTATATCTAGGTAATTAGAAATCAAGACACGCAATTATGAGGTACTTAGGCCAATTCGTGGTTCACTAAAGTGAACCCATTACAAGGCCTCCTAGATTCTCTCAGCACGATGGAGAAGGCCTGTGCTCAATCTTCCTCTTTTGGATGAACAAAAGGAAATTCAAAGAACAAAAAATAATGATAATGATCGAAAAATCAAATAAACCTGAGAAATAACTTGCTCTAATACCAAGTTGAATTTCAGAATAAGAGAAATTATAATATCAGAAGCAAAAATAATAAAATAAGACTTGGGTTTACTTGTAAACCTCACTCACAAAGAGTGGGGAGAAAATCATGGGAGAAGTGTCCTATGGGCATATGTTTCTCTTTGTTTCTTCTAAAAAAAAAAGTGGGGGGTACACGCCTATTTATAAGCCATTACATACATGACAAAGTTCCACTCTATTATATAGGACTAAATAACTACTACATAATTCTCTCAGCAGGATATAGGGATACTGGTTGGTGGAACGATTAAAACACATTGTTACACTTTACAACATGTTGGTATAACAACGGATGTTATCATTCTTTAAAGTATAATTTGATGAAATCTTGGAGGGGCTTGTAAAATCTGTGGTTTAATTAGCCCTAAATGTAGCTAACAATTTGTTGTTAAACACTCTTGAGAAGAGAAGAGAGGTGGAGCAAGAATGCATAATTAGATGATAAAAATGAGTAACAATTTAAATGAGGAAGAAAAGACAATTTTAACTATCTTAGTCAACCAAGCAGAGGTCTAACGACCAAGGAACATGGAAAGATATTTTGAATAAAATAAATGAAGATATATCTTGAATTTATCCTAGCCCACCACATGCTTGACCAAAGACAAGCCTTGTCGACCAAACCTGCACTATTGCTCATTAACAGAATGAAACTTTTGCGTAGAAGTCTAGCATTTCCACCAATGTTTAGGTCAATCAGAGGCCACATCCATGGGCTAAGCTGAGGACTATAAATATCCTTCAATCCTTGCCCATAAAAGGATTTTTTGCACGAGAATGGCCCACAAAACACTTAGGGCAAACTAAGGAAACCCTTGGTCGACCATGCCCCATTTTAGTGGGGATTTCTAACAACTTCTTATGGTGATCAACTAGCAGAAGGTAACATTGAAAAAAGGATAGAAAAAGTACATGTTGGGAGTATCATCTCAATAGGTAACATGTAAGGTAAGGAACACAACCTCCTTGTATTTTTATGTAGTACCTGGCATGACTAAATCAAATATTACCTCCTAATTAAGCATCAAATAATTCATTAGGCTAAATAATTGTTGGGAGACCAAGGAGGAGTGAGAAGGTCAAGTTTAAGTTAAGGAAGCTTGCAATATTTCACTACGATTGAGATTTGTGTCATTTTAGGTTTTGGAGGATCCTATTGAAATCTGTAACGACCCGGTTCCCGAGTCCCTACGAGACACGAGAATCGGACCGACTCGACTAATCCCAAGACCTAGTCGTCCAACGAGGAAGTAACCAAAAGACAGTAAAACAAACCACATTCAGCATGAATATAACTAACAGTAAGAAAGTACAGCAGTAAGGAAAGAAACTACTACAGTAGGTACCATCACAACAGTAGAACAACATTTATCATATAACACGAACTGCAGGTAAAGAAAGTACAGCGGAAACAAAACTACTCACTATAACAGAAACAAAAGAGGTACAAAAGACTGTGGTAAACTCTACTGGACCCTACTCGGCCCAGCGTCCTCTGCAGCCGCTGATCCTGGCTGCTCAACACCTGGTCCTGAAAAAGGTAACGAGTGTAACACGTCAGCAAAATGCTGAGTAGAGTGGCAAACTAACTAAAGACAACAGTAGAGTGTACAGTAGCTGTTATGTTCTATTACTTCCTTTATTCACATCTTTCAATTTTCTCACTATTTCATTTATTTCTCAGATTCTTTACTTGATCTCGAATGTCCTCGTGGGAACGATCTTGATTGCAGTCTTTTCCAAAAGTAGAAGTAGCACGTGGTGCTCTCCTGGCCGGGAGAGTCCCCCGTGGTGATCCTACCCTCAGTCAACCACCCCAAGGTCACTGACAGACGTAACGGTGACTACGGCACGCGCGATAAACGCACAGGTAGCTAGCCCGCACTGGCACGCGGTCAGTCGTTTCCGTTAACGGGTGCGCCCAAAGCACAGCACGGAACCAGGGCAGAGCCCTCTCAGTAATAGGGGTCCAACCCCTCCACAGTAACCAAACCGGGGCCTTGCCCCTCCACAGTCCGCACACCCTCGCCTGACTACCCTGGTTTGCCCTAGTGGGCCTAACAAGTCGGTGAAGGAGGCTAGCAGAACCCCGGGGCCCGTGGGGTAGCTAGTACTCTCCTAACACTAGTAGCTCTCCTCGGTACTACGTACACGAGAGCCAACAAGTCGGTACAGAGCGGCCAATCCTAACCCCGGGTCCCTGGGGTGGCTGGCCCCACTCTGCACTAAACAGGTACAGGTACTTCCCTTGGTACTGCGTACCCAAGAGACAGTACAAACTACATCTCAGTTCCATTCCTTTTTCTTTCCAGGAGTTCCACTCCTAATTCCCCGTAGGGTTCCAGCTCTTTATCTCAGAACATCATATGTTTCACTTTCCAGTTTCACGTTCTCACAATCCAGGATCTCAATCATGTTTCTTTATTCATAACAGGCAGCTGTTAATTCAATTTACAGGCAGCTTTATATTCCTTTCCATTTTTCCAAGACTGCAGTATTATACATTCCAGTAGTTTTTCCATCCTAGGGTTCATGCCACATCCTAGGATCTAGCATACAACTAGTTTTCCAGCCCTAGGATTCATGCATCACCTAGGAGCTATCATTCCATACATTTCTCATTCCTAGGATTCATGCAATGTCCTAGATTCTAGTTATGGTTCCATACTTTAACAGATTTTAATAATAAACTTAAGCCACTCTACCAGGTACAACGGGAGTAATGGGGGCGTGATCGGGAATCCCGCGTGCCTCCGCGACTCGCAAGACTGCAACTGAATGAGGTCCTATCACAAGGATCAAACACAAGGAGTGTCTCAAAACAGTGTATAGCTACTGTAGACGGGTAAAGGAATTAATTCTGAAAAGAACGCAACTCGAATCGCGGAAAACGGAGCCCGAACGGGCCCTAAACGGGTCGAAAAAGACGATACTGTGCAAGATCAGACGTCTAGAACTTCTTCCAGACGTCTTAAAGAGTGGATCAGAGAATTACCTGTCCAGCGTGATTTCCCAGACGTCCAGAAGTCTGCGGGGACGTCTGTCCTAGCTCCCAGACGTCCGATGGTCACCCCGGACGTCTGGAGGTCACTCCCACCGTCTGATACAACTTCCAGACGTCTGATTCGCAAAGGATGGCGAATCAGCGAACCTGCCCACAGCCAACTGCCTCCCTCAGTACGGTCAGTCGACAGGAAGGAAGAAGAAGGTGGAATACTCACCTTTCAGACGTCTGTATGAGCTTCCAGACGTCTCCCTCGCCGTCTAACTATCAACCCAGACGTCTGATTCTGGAAATTTTTCCATAATCAGGGCGCTACTCGGCCTCCGCTCGCGACGCCGCCCGCGTCGTACCTCGCGCGTCTGCTGCTCAGACCGCAGCAGGTCCCTCTCCGCGTCGCTCTGCGCCCCCTGCGCCCTCCGCCGGCCGGCCAAGCTGCTCCGGCGAGCTCGCCCTCACGGCAGAGCTCCGCTCTCGCATGCCGCACCTACTCCGCGCTCACTGCGGCCGCCGCTGCCGCCCTCGCGCTCGCGCTCACGCTCACGCTCACTGGCTGAAGGAGAAGAAGGAGGAGACGGTGGAGACGGGAGGGGAGGAGTGGCCTTTTAAGGCCGCACGAGGAGGAGGGAGAGAGAGCGCGGCAGGTCTGCAGCCGCAGAGAGAGAGGGAAAAAGAGAGAGAGTGGGGAATCGCGGGTCTGCGCGCACAGGCGCGCAGACGAATCTTTCGTGCGAAAAAAAACTATTTTCCAGACGTCTGGAAACGATCCCAGACGTCTGGATTTGATCCCAGACGTCTTAAAATACGTCTGGGGCACGCGTTCGTAACAATATAACAAACTCAAAGGAAGTTTCGTCCTCGAAGCTTGCGCCAACTAGGGTGCGGGAAAAAGATGTCCAAATAACCATAACAAACTCAAAGAGGACCGAAGCCGGTCCGAAAAGACGTACCCTCGAAAAGCTCCGGGTACCGCTCCCGCATTGCCGCCTCAGGCTCCCAGGTAGCCTCCTCGTACCGCTGGCTCCTCCACAAAACCTTTACCAGGGGTACTTGCTTTCGTCTCAAACTGCGGATGGCTCGGTCTAGGATCTGCACTGGCCGCTCGGGGTAGGTCAGGTCGTCGCTCACCTCGACGCTCTCGTGACTCAGTACGTGACTGGAATCAGCTACGTACTTCCTGAGGTTGGACACGTGGAACATGTCGTGCACACCAGAAAGTTGCGGGGGAAGGGCAAGTCTGTAAGCAACGGGTCCAACCCGCTCCAGGACCTCAAAGGGCCCCACAAACCTCGACGCGAGCTTCCCTCTCACCCCAAACCGCTGTAAGCCCTTCATGGGAGAAACACGAAGGAAGACGTGGTCCCCAACCTCGAACTGCACCTCTCTGCGTCTGCGATCCACGTAGCTCTTCTGTCTGCTCCTGACAGTGCGGAGTCGTCTGTGGATCTGCTCAACTACCTCCTGACTCTGCCGGATCAACCTGGGGCCAACCTCCCACTTGGTCCCCACCTCAACCTAACTCAAGGGTGCCGTACACTTCCGTCCGTACAGAGCCTCGTAGGGAGCCATGCCGATGCTCGAGTGATAATTGTTGTTGTATGCAAACTCCGCCAGGGGCAGGTGCTCCTCCCAAGAGCCCCTCCAGTCCAGTACACAGGCACGCAAAAGGTCCTCAAGTGTCTGTATCGTGCGCTCAGACTGTCCGTCCGTCTGGGGGTGGTAAACCGTGCTAAACCTCAACCTCGTCCCCAAGGCCTGCTGAAACTCAGCCCAAAACTGGGACGTAAAGCGGGTATCCCGGTCGGATACGATCTCCCGCGGAACTCCGTGTAGTCGCACCACATCATGGATATACCTCTCTGCCAACTGTGCTGGTCCTAAAGTGACTCGGATCGGCAAGAATCGCGCCGTCTTCGTCAATCTATCCACTATTACCCAGACTGTGTCGTGTCCCCGCTGGGTAACAGGTAAGCCCACCACCAAGTCCATGGTGATGCTCTCCCACTTCCACTCTGGCACTGGAAGCGGCTGAAGCGGCCCTGCAGGCCTCTGATGCTCGGCTTTCACTTGCTGGCACACTAAGCACTGCTGCACGAACTCACCCACATCCCGCTTCATCCCTCTCCACCAAAACTCGCGTCTCAAGTCATGGTACATTTTCGTGTTTCCGGGATGTATGGTGAATCTGGAACCGTGTGCCTCAGTCAGGAGCTCTCTCAACAGCTCCTCGTCTCTGGGAACGCACAACCGTCCCCTCAAGCGTAACACCTGGTCTGTGAAAGAGAAGTCCTCTGGGTCCCCTGATAGTACTCTGTCGCGCAAAGATTGCAAGTACGGATCGGCCATCTGTCCCGTGATGATGCGGTCTATCAGCTCTGGCCTGGTCTGCTGTGTCACCGTCTCTGCCCCACAGTATCCTCGTAACTCTAGAGGTCACCAACTGCCCACCTCCTCCAAAAGGCTCCAACTCTGTAACTGTAGACTGGCCAAGCGTGCGGGCGCCTTACGGCTCAAGGCGTCAGCCACCACATTGGCCTTTCCCGGGTGGTAGGAGATGCTGCAATCGTAGTCCTTCAAGAGCTCCAACCAACGTCTCTGTCTCATGTTGAGCTCCTTCTGGTCAAAAAGATATTTGAGGCTCTTGTGATCTGTAAAAATCTCGAAGGTCTCACCGTACAAGTAGTGCCTCCAGGTCTTCAGCGCGAAGACAACAGCTGCCAACTCTAGGTCGTGGGTAGGGTAGGTATGCTCATGGGGCTTCAGTTGCCGCGAAGCGTAAGCGACAACATGACCCCTCTGCATGAGCACACCTCCTAACCCCTGCAAGGAAGCGTCCGTGTACACAACGAACCCGCCACTACTGTCAGGGATGGTGAGCACGGGAGCCGTGGTCAACCTCTCCTTCAGCTCCAGAAAACACACCTCACAGGCGTCTGTCCAAGCGAAAGGCACGTCCTTCCAGGTCAACTGTGTCATAGGACGCGCAATCTGTGAAAATCCTCTGATGAACCGTCTGTAGTAACCTGCCGGTCCCAGGAAACTGCGAATCTCAGTGACTGAATGCGGTCTCTCCCACCTGAGCACTGCCTCGACCTTAGCGGGATCCACCACCAGGCCGTCACCAGAGATCACATGACCCAAGAAGGTCACCTCCCTCAACCAGAACTCGCACTTGCTGTATTTGGCGTACAGCCTGCGTCGTCTCAGAGTGTCCAGAACCATCCGCAAGTGCTGTCCGTACTGCGTCCGATCTCTAGAATAGATGAGTACATCATCTATGAAAACCACCACAAACTGGTCCAAGTACGGTCTAAACACCCGGTTCATCAGGTCCATGAAAGCAGCGGGGGCATTGGTCAGCCCAAATGGCATGACCAAAAACTCGTAGTGTCCGTACCGGGTGCGGAAAGCTGTCTTGGAGACGTCGGTCTCCCTGATCCTCAACTGGTGGTATCCAGACCTCAAGTCTATCTTGGAAAACACCGTGGCACCCCGCAACTGGTCAAACAAATCGTCGATCCTCGGCAGCGGATATCTGTTCTTGATGGTGACCCTATTCAGCTGTCGATAGTCCACACAAAGGCGTAGGGTCCCATCCTTCTTCTTCACAAATAGTACCGGGGCTCCCCAGGGAGACGCACTGGGCCTCACGAAACCTTTCTCCAAAAGGTTCTGCAACTGGGACTTGAGCTCTCGCAGCTCAAGCGGTGCCATCCTGTATGGCGCGGTGGAGATGGGGCTGGTCCCTGGTACTAGTGAGATCTCAAACTCGATCTCACGCTCGGGCGGTAGTCTTGGTAACTCGTCTGGAAACACGTCGGGGTACTCTTTGACCACCGGGATGCTTTGGAAATCTGCCACGGGGCTGGGTTCTGCCACCACACAAGCTAGGAAGCCCTCACACCCTTGGCTCAAAAGTCCCGCCGCCCGAAGTGACGATATGCACCTGAAACCTCCGTCCACTGGCTGTCCGTGAAACTCGAAAGAAGGCAACTCCGGACTGGAGAAGACGATCTTCCTCTCAAAACAGTCCACCAAAGCGTGGTAAGTGGACAGCCAATCCATCCCCAAAATCACTCCAAAGTCCTCCATCTGTATCATAATCAGGTCAGCTGGCAGGCTATGTCCTCCAATGCTGACCTCGTAATCCGTGTACACCTCCTCAGCTACAAACAGCTGACCACTCGGACCTTTGATTATGAACGGATTCTCTAACAGTGTATAATCCTGGTCCAAACTAACTGCGAAACTGGCTGCGACAAACGAGTGCGTAGCGCCGGAATCGAAAAGCGTGTAAACGAGTCTGCCAGAAACTGCAACCATACCTGCTACCACGGATCCCGATGCTCTGGCGTCCCTGTGTGTTAGGGCGTTGATACGCCCTTCAGCTCTAGGTGCGGACGAAGCAGCCACACTCTGCGTCGGACGGGTAGGTGCTGGCCGGTACCCTCCTCGCGACTGCTGTCCTCCTCCTCATGCCTGGGAACCGCGGCCTCCTGCGCGCCCTCCAGTGCTCTGCACGGGAAGTATCTGCTGACCTCCTGCCCTAGATGGGCAGTCCCTCCTGACGTGGCCCGACTGGCCACACTGGTAGCAGAGGGGAACCCGACTCCCGCCCTCAGTGAGTCCCTGCTGTCGGCTAGGCGGGGGTCCGGTGCTGGTGACTGGCCCCTGTTGAGGGCCCCCAAAGGCCACTGATGGCCCTGCACAACGTGATGGCTCTCCTGCGGATGCCACGTGTCTCCGTTCTCGCCGGCCCTGTGAGAAGTCTGGCTGAAAGGGCCTCTTCCGCCCGCCGTCGCTCTCTCGCGCGGACGGGTTGGTCTCCTCGTAAGTCATAGCTGCCTCTACCACCCTCGAAAACGTAGGTAGCTTCAGGGGTTTGACATACCCCCGGATCGCAGGCCGGAGCCCCTCGGTGAACCTCCAAAGGCGCTCCTCCTCAGTGGCTACCGCTGTCGCTGCAAAGCGGGACAGCTCCAAGAAACGCGTGCGGTACGCGCTCACAGTCATCGTCCCTTGGCGGAGATTGTGGAACTCCCGCCTCCTCTGGTCCTGCCACGTCTGGGGAAAGTACTGCTCGCAGAAGAGGGTGACGAACTGGTCCCACGTCGGCTCGTCCCTCTCCTGTCCCCAGACCGCCCTCCACCACCGGTGTGCCGCACTCTCCAGCTGGTACGTGGCAATGGCCACGCGGCAATCCACCGGGGGGCGAAGGGTGTCGAAGATCTTCTCCAGCTGCTCAAGCCAGTCCTCTGCCTCGGTCGGGTCCTCGTCCCCCTTGAAGGAGGGGGGCTTCAGCTTCCGGAATTGTCCGAAAAGCTCGAAGTGGCGCTGTAGGGGAGGTGCTGGTGCACCTCCAGGCGAAGGTGCCTCGTGTACAGAAGTGTCGGAGGAAGGTGGGGGCGGCAGGGGCCCATCCCCTCCCTCGTGTCTAGCGCCGTGTCCGTCGCGTGGTCCCACAGAGGACTCCCCCTCTGCAGCCCCAGGGGGAGGTGCTCGGGGCGGTGGGTGGAGCTCCTCTCGTACAATATCCCGTATCAGTCTGGTGAGGTCCTGGGCCTGGATGCCAGGGAGTGGTGGCTGGTCCACCGAGACGTCAATGACAGCACGTCCACCTCGCCGACCTCGTCCGCGGCCAGTCTCGCCAGTCCCACGACGACGCATCTCCTGCAAGGAGACGCGAAACAACACGGAAACGTCAAAACAGACGGTACCTAACGAAACTTCTAAGAGCTCAAGTCAGGAGATATGTTGTGGTGGCTACTCTAGTTATAAACATGTGAATTGGTTATTTTCTAGTCAGTTGATTCACTTCTCGGGACGACCTTGCTCTGATACCATCTTGTAACGACCCGGTTCCCGAGTCCCTACGAGACACGAGAACCGGACCGACTCGACTAATCCCAAGACCTAGTCGTCCAACGAGGAAGTAACCAAAAGACAGTAAAACAAACCACATTCAGCATGAATATAACTAACAGTAAAAACGTACAGCAGTAAGGAAAGAAACTACTACAGTAGGTACCACCACAACAGTAGAACAACATTTATCATATAACACGAACTGCAGGTAAAGAAAGTACAGCGGAAACAAAACTACTCACTATAACAGAAACAAAAGAGGTACAAAAGACTGTGGTAAACTCTACTGGACCCTACTCGGCCCAGCGTCCTCTGCAGCCGCTGATCCTGGCTGCTCAACACCTGGTCCTGAAAAAGGTAACGAGTGTAACACGTCAGCAAAATGCTGAGTAGAGTGGCAAACTAACTAAAGACAACAGTAGAGTGTACAGTAGCTGTTATGTTCTATTACTTCCTTTATTCACATCTTTCAATTTTCTCACTATTTCATTTATTTCTCAGATTCTTTACTTGATCTCGAATGTCCTCGTGGGAACGATCTTGATTGCAGTCTTTTCCAAAAGTAGAAGTAGCACGTGGTGCTCTCCTGGCCGGGAGAGTCCCCCGTGGTGATCCTACCCTCAGTCAACCACCCCAAGGTCACTGACAGACGTAACGGTGACTACGGCACGCGCGATAAACGCACAGGTAGCTAGCCCGCACTGGCACGCGGTCAGTCGTTTCCGTTAACGGGTGCGCCCAAAGCACAGCACGGAACCAGGGCAGAGCCCTCTCAGTAACAGGGGTCCAACCCCTCCACAGTAACCAAACCGGGGCCTTGCCCCTCCACAGTCCGCACACCCTCGCCTGACTACCCTGGTTTGCCCTAGTGGGCCTAACAAGTCGGTGAAGGAGGCTAGCAGAACCCCGGGGCCCGTGGGGTAGCTAGTACTCTCCTAACACTAGTAGCTCTCCTCGGTACTACGTACACGAGGGCCAACAAGTCGGTACAGAGCGGCCAATCCTAACCCCGGGTCCCTGGGGTGGCTGGCCCCACTCTGCACTAAACAGGTACAGGTACTTCCCTTGGTACTGCGTACCCAAGAGACAGTACAAACTACATCTCAGTTCCATTCCTTTTTCTTTCCAGGAGTTCCACTCCTAATTCCCCGTAGGGTTCCAGCTCTTTATCTCAGAACATCATATGTTTCACTTTCCAGTTTCACGTTCTCACAATCCAGGATCTCAATCATGTTTCTTTATTCATAACAGGCAGCTATTAATTCAATTTACAGGCAGCTTTATATTCCTTTCCATTTTTCCAAGACTGCAGTATTATACATTCCAGTAGTTTTTCCATCCTAGGGTTCATGCCACATCCTAGGATCTAGCATACAACTAGTTTTCCAGCCCTAGGATTCATGCATCACCTAGGAGCTATCATTCCATACATTTCTCATTCCTAGGATTCATGCAATGTCCTAGATTCTAGTTATGGTTCCATACTTTAACAGATTTTAATAATAAACTTAAGCCACTCTACCAGGTACAACGGGAGTAATGGGGGCGTGATCGGGAATCCCGCGTGCCTCCGCGACTCGCAAGACTGCAACTGAATGAGGTCCTATCACAAGGATCAAACACAAGGAGTGTCTCAAAACAGTGTATAGCTACTGTAGACGGGTAAAGGAATTAATTCTGAAAAGAACGCAACTCGAATCGCGGAAAACGGAGCCCGAACGGGCCCTAAACGGGTCGAAAAAGACGATACTGTGCAAGATCAGACGTCTAGAACTTCTTCCAGACGTCTTAAAGAGTGGATCAGAGAATTACCTGTCCAGCGTGATTTCCCAGACGTCTAGAAGTCTGCGGGGACGTCTGTCCTAGCTCCCAGACGTCCGATGGTCACCCCGGACGTCTGGAGGTCACTCCCGCCGTCTGATACAACTTCCAGACGTCTGATTCGCAAAGGATGGCGAATCAGCGAACCTACGCACAGCCAACTGCCTCCCTCAGTACGGTCAGTCGACAGGAAGGAAGAAGAAGGCGGAATACTCACCTTTCAGACGTCTGTATGAGCTTCCAGACGTCTCCCTCGCCATCTGACTATCAACCCAGACGTCTGATTCTGGAAATTTTTCCAGAATCAGGGCGCTACTCGGCCTCCGCTCGCGACGCCGCCCGCGTCGTACCTCGCGCGTCTGCTGCTCAAACCGCAGCAGGTCCCTCTCCGCGTCGCTCCGCGCCCCCTGTGCCCTCCACCGGCCGGCCAAGCCGCTCCGGCGAGCTCGCCCTCACGGCAGAGCTCCGCTCTCGCACGCCGTACCTCCTTCGCACTCACTGCGGCCGCCGCTACCGCCCTCGCGCTCGCGCTCACCCTCACGCTCACTGGCTGAAGGAGAAGAAGGAGGAGACGGGAGGGGAGGCGTGGCCTTTTAAGGCTGCGCGAGGAGGAGGGAGAGAGAGCGCGGCAGGTCTGCAGCCGCAGAGAGAGAGGGAAAAAGAGAGAGAGAGGGGAATCGCGGGTCTGCGCGCACAGGCGCGCAGACGAGTCTTTCGTGAAAAAAAAAAATTGTTTTCCAGACGTCTGGAAACGATCCCAGACGTCTGGTCAGATGTCTGGATTTGATCCCAGACGTCTGGTCCGACGTCTGGGTCACCTCCCAGACATCTTAAAATACGTCTGGGGCACGCATTCGTAACAAAATCCAACCCATTAAAATAATGACCTGATTGGATAAAAATGTTTTCCTTAAAAAGAGAAGTGTGGTGGAAAAAAAATAGGGTTAATCGAATATTAGATGTGGAAGTTATAACGAAAACAAGAAAAAAATGTGCAAACAATGTTTGGCTTAGGTGTCTAGATAGTTACTCAGTTACCTAAATTGGGATAACAGCCATGATTGATCACCTCCAATCTAACCAAACACCTTAGCCTCATCTTGGGCACCCAAATTTGTGTCCAAGCATCCAAATCTGTCAGTTTGTGCATAGATAGGTAGCTTTTTCATGGAAATTGGTGCTATTGGCACTGTAATTCATGTGACCATATGGCCCCATCATCCCCTTCCTCATCTACTAGGATCAAAAGTCAAATAAATTACTCGAATTTAAACAATCAACTAGGGGTTTGAGTTGAGGATAAATAATGTAATTGGGAGGATATTGAGGTATAAAGAATGATGAATGATGAATAATTAATCTTAACATAGCAATTTTAATGTTAACAAAATGTTATAAGATGATTTAGTATTATTTAGAGTTTATTAAATTTAATTAATACATTTTGAAAAGTTTAAGGTACTAAAGTGTAATTTTCACAGACAGACCATGTTGCAAAAATTATGAAAAGATGTAGTCTAACTTAATTGAAAATTTGCGTGGTCAATTAAAATATTTGAAATGTATATAATGTTATTTGTTTATATATGTGCACAAAAGAATCTGTGAAGAGCGTAGATATATGTGTAATGCAGTAATGTTTGCACTTAAAATTAAATTGATCAAAAGATGTAGATTGAAGGTATATGAAGCCTATTTAAAGAATTAAAGAAGACAAGTTGATTAACACTCACAGAGAAGAAGATTGCATCAAATAAAAATTAAACTTGAATATAGAAATTTCATTAAAGCTCATTTAAATTATCTCTTGCAATTCAATCACTAATTAGGTTGGTTTAATTGATTAGGAGTGAACCTAATTAATTCGAGAGGAATTAGATTCACAAAAATGAAAACATTAGAGGGAAATAAATTTAAAATGATTTTTACTCATTTAAGCCAATTAGAAAACCAATAAATATCAAGATTTAATTACTAGCCATTATATACAAAAATGGCATTATCGAGTGGTCAATAAAGTTTCAACTAATCAAATGGGCATTTTTGCTAGTTGTTGCAGAAGATATTTTGGTTTTGAATTTTGTAACGACTCGATTCCCGAGTTCCTACGAGAGACGAGAACCAGACCGACTCGACTAATCCCAAGACCTAGTCGTCCAACGAGGAACTAACCAAAAGTGCAGTAAAATAAACCACATTCAGCATGAATATAACTAACAGTAACAAAATACAGCAGTAAGAAAAGGAACTATTACAATATGTACCACCACAACAGTAGAACAACAATTATAATATAACATGAAACTACAAGTAAAGAAAAGTACAGAGAGTAACAAGAACTACTCACTACAGTGAAACAAAAGGGGTACAAAAAGAACTGCGGTAACTCTACTGGACCCTACTCGGCCCAGCGTCCTCTGCAGCCGCTGACCCTGGCTGCTCAACACCTGGTCCTGAAAAGTAACGAGTGTAACACGTCAGTGAAACGCTGAGTAGAGTGGCAACTAAAACTAAAGAAGCAGTAAAGTGTACAGTAGCTGTTTTATTTTCTTTATTTACGTCTTTCTATTATTTCACGATTTATTTATTTCTCAGATCCTTCACTTGATCTCGAATGTTCCTCGTGGGAACGATGTTGATTGCAGTCTTTACCAAAAAGTGGAAGTAACACGTGGTGCTCTCCTGGCCGGGAGAGTCCCCCGTGGTGGTCCGACCCTCAGTCAACCACCCTAAGGTCGCTGACAGACGTAACGGTGACTACGGCACGTGCGATAAACGCACGGGTAGCTACCCCGCACTGGCACGCAGTCAGTCGTTTCCGTTAACGGGTGCTCCCAAGCACAGCACGGAACCAGTATAGGGCAGAGCCCTCTCAGTAACAGGGGTCCAACCCCTGCACAGTAACCAAACAGGGGTCTTGCCCCTCCACAGTCCGCGCACCCTCGCCTGACTACCCTGGTTTGCTCAGTGGGCCTAACAAGTCAGTGTAGGTGAGCTAGCAGCACCCCGGGGCCCGTGGGGTAGCTAGTACTCGCTCTACACTAGTAGCTCTCCTCGGTACTGTGTACACGAGGGTCAAAAGTCGGTACAAAGTGGCCAGACCTAACCCCGGGTCCCTGGGGCGGCTGGCTCCGCTCTGCACTAAACAGGTAACAAGTGCTTCCCCTCGCACTACGTACCCGAGGGACAGCACACTTCCACATCTTTCTTTCTCAGTTCCGTTCCATTCTCTTTCCAGGAGTTCTACTCCTAATTCCCCGTAGGGTTCCAGCTCTTTTAACTCAGCACATTTAGGTTTCACCGTTCCAGTTTCACGTTCATACAACCAATGTTCTCAATCATGTTTATTTATTCATAACAGGCAGCTGTTAAATCAATTTACAGGCAGCTATTATTTCCTTTCCACTTTTCCAAGTCTGCAATATCTATATACATATCACTAGTTTTCCAGTCCTAGGATTCATGCTGTACCCTAGGATCTATCATTCAATCTAGTTTCTCATTCCTAGGATTCATGCAATACCCTAGGATCTATCATTCAATCTGGTTTCTCATTCCTAGGATTCATGCAATACCCTAGGTTCTATTAATTGTTCCATAATTGTAACAAATTATGCTAATAATTTTAAAAGCCACTCTACCAGCTACAACGGGAGTACTGGGGGCGTGGTCGGAAATCCCACGCGCCTTCGCAACCCCCGAGACTGCAATGGAACGAGGTTCTAACACAATGATCAAACACAAGGAGTTTCTCAGAATGGTATATAATTATTGTAAACGGATAGAGGATTTTATTCTGGGAAGAATGCAACTCGAAACGCGGAAAACGGACTCCGAACGGGCCCTAAACGGGTTGAAAACGACGAAACAGTCCAAAATCATACGTCTGGAACCTCTTCCAGACGTCTTAAAAGGTGGTTCAGATGATACCTTCGCTCTGTGTAGTCCCTCAGATGCCCAGAAGCCTGCGGGGGCGTCTGGCTTAATTCCCAGATGTCCGATGGTCAACCCGGACGTCTGGAAGTCCTCTCTGTCGTCTGGCACTGCGGCCAGACGTCTGATTCGCGTTGGATGGCGAGTCTCGCGCCCTCCCGAGCAGAACCTGCACGCACCCATACCCGTTCTCAGTACGACAGGTCGCAGACGAAGGCGCGGCGGACGGCTGCATGGCCGTACGCGTGAAAAAAGGAAGAAGACGAAATATCTTACCTGTCAGACGTCTGGACAATCCTCCAGATGTCTTCACCGTCGTCTGGTCGTAAGCCCAGACGTCTGATTCTAGAAAAATTTCCAGAATCAAAGCTCCTCTCGCTCTCCGCCTGCGACGCACGGCCGCGCTACTCCCCGTCCGCCTGCTGCTCGAGCTGCAGGAGCCCCTCCGCGACATTCCACGCCCGCTGCTCCCCCGCCGGGCGGCTCTAGCTGCCCCGGCAAGCTCGAGCCCTCATAGTCGAGCGTCTCCTCCCTCGCGCAACACCTCCTCCCGCACACTTGCCGTGGCTGCTGCTGCTGCCGCTCGCTTGCTTTCGCACCAGCTGGGAGAAGAAGAAGAGGGACACGAAGGGGATGAGGGTGAGGGAGAGGGCGAGGGCCTTTTAAGGCCGCGCGGGGAGAGAGAGAGAGAGAGAGCACTGCGCCCTGCAGGAGGAGAGAGGGAAAAAAAGGAAAGAGGGTGGCAGTTGTAGGTCTGCGTGCGCATGCGCGCAGATGCAACCCCGTATGCCGTAGAAATTTAATCCCAGACATCTGGAAGGGGTTCCAGACGTCTGGGCCACCTCCCAGATGTCTTAAAAACCGTTTTGAAGCCGCGTTCGTAACAAATTTCCTTTAGAATGTTTCTCATTGTGGCAAGATTTCTACATATGTTAAGTTTAGAAAAATAATTGATTTTCCCATGATATTTAGTCATGGTAAAGGCAACACCTAGTCATTTTGAGGTATGAGGTTTACCTATAAATAGGGAGGTGAAGTAAAGGCATTACAACACACGCCACAAGCAATTGAAGTTGCTTATTGGCAAAGCTCTACCTCTCCCTCTCTTTTTCTACGCTCACTAGTGCAATTCTAGTCGAAGTTCTACTAAAGCAATCTTGAAGGAGATTCTGGAGTAATTATTTTGAAGGAGGAGATTCTAAGAAAGAGAACATTTGCAGAAGCAATTCTTGTGTGTTCATAGTAGATCTTAGAGGAATCTCTGCTAACATTTTGAGAAAGGAGATTTTGAAGGAAACTTTAAGGAAGAGATTCTAGGCGAAAGTGATTTTAGGTAGGGAGGTTATTGATAAATCTAAGGAGGAAGCCGTGCCGCCTTAATGGAGATTCACCTGTAGCTTCTCGTATACAGTTTTGTTGAGTTATAAGTTTATTGCATTGATTTGATACTATTTATTGTTGTGCTTAATTGTTATATCTGTGACATGTGGTCACTTGATTTGTATTGAGTGACGTATGGTCACTTAGATTAATGGTGTGTTGTCACTAAAGTTGTTAGTTAGCAAGCGGCCAATGTATCACTTATTTAACTAGTTTGTTTTGAGCTGCCTGTGAACAAGCTCAGAATTGATTGGTCACGAACCAATTGTTGTAATAGTTTGGGTTATACCCATAAGTTACCTAGTTACTGTGGATTTATGACTAGGGGTCACCGGAAATCTTAAGGATGGACAACCTTAGGCAGTGGTTTGTACTCGAAGGGATTTTCCACTCTAAAGTCTTGGTGTAACCTGTGGTTTGCTACTCTATGGATATTGATATTGTGATTGAGAATTTGATAAAGGATTTAAGCTACACATTAAGGACTTAAAGTTTGGGTATCTTCGAATTGAATTTATTCCCATTCACTATTGGAATATGAAAGTTTTCACTATGCTGGCGTGTGATCGAATCACACGGTGGCATCATAAAAGCCTAAATCGAGCACTTAAAACTTTTAAATCATGATTAAATTGATGCCAAAAACAATCATGCAATTAAATGAAAATGCCTAATAACCAGACCCACATGATTGGAACTAGTTTCCAATCATTTTGAGATCCCACGAGTAAGAGTTATGGCTTTGTAGGTGGTGTAATACATCACTGTACAACAGTACCTCCTACAATAAGTCATAGTGTGACCTAAAACCCTCCTCCTCAACAAGTGGATGAGATTCTTGGTATCGAGGATGATCATGCATGATGAATCCGTGAACCCCTTCATGAGAATCAAGGACAACACTCATCCTCCTCCTTCCTTGGCATGCTCTCTTAATGATTAAGTGAGAACAGAGAGAGATGCTTAAAGATTAGATGTCTAGACCGTGGTCCGATGGTCTAGTGATCTCCTTCTTCGATGTCCATAATGGTTGTTCTACATCAAAAAGGCCTTCTAGACTTCTGATGCGAAGTCTGGAAGCCTTATGCTAAAGGGAGAAGAGAGCACAAGTTTGCTCTCTTTCTTCTTTTCTCTCTCTCTCTCTCTCTCTCTCTCTCTCTCTCTACCACAAGGAGGAACTTGGTGATTAAATTGGGTTTAGGGTTTTGCCTTGGAAGATATTTATAGGAATTCCCAACTAATCATAATATAATGGGATCTCTTAGATCTCCATCTAAGAGATGGGATTAAATCTTACTTAAATTTTTGCAAAATAGGCTCATAATAGCTTATAGGATGTCTGGATTTGATATCGAAACATTAATTAATTGCTATCCAAACACATTGGATCAAACCTAATCAACTTAGGCCCAATTAAATATCAAATCAAATGCAATTTAACTCTTTAAATAACATTTGAGTTAATCTACAAGTAGGAACCCATCAAAATTATTATTAGTTTCATCATGCTAATAATGTGTAGATGCATAAGCAATTAAGCTCCACATTATCCTATAATAATAGTTTTAATGATTACAAACATTGGGATTAAAATTGGATTTAATGTTTGGACCTTGTGAGATTAAATTTTTGGTTTAAAGTTTAGTGAAGATGTCTGGAGTCAAGAAAGAGATCGTGCTCATCAAGTTTCTTTACTTATTTGGTCTCTTTGTAACATAGGAAAATTGGTTGTAATTTTATATTTTTTAGATTTAAGGAAAGCCCTAATTAGATTCCATATTACTAAAAAATTTAGAGGTATCATATGTAATTTTCACAAGAACACCACACCTAGCCTAAATAGGTCAAAATATGTCTAACTAAGTTTTTAGGTGCTAGTGCATTGTCTTAATTAATGTCAAATCTTAAAATTCACCTTAAGCATACCTTAATAGGCTTTTTACAAAGCATCTAACGTTAGGTATTACTGACCTAACGTTAGGTAAGGAACTTAGCGCCAACTAAGAGTGTCCAAGAGATAGCGAACTTTATATCTAATTAAGTGCCTAACATTAGACAGTTAATCTAATGTTAGACAAGTTTGACTTGACATTAGATAGACTCTTCTGTGCCCATCAAAGTACGATCAGGACATAACAAACTATGTACTTAACTGAGCATCTACCATTAGACAGTTCACCTAACGTTAGATAACATATACTTAATGTTAGGTAAAGCACTTTTTGATCAAATTCATTAGCCATTAGCAAGACAAATTGGGAAACATTTTGAACGTTGATAAGGGGGCTTTGGACATCCATTTTAGTCAAATATGAGTAAAATTTCCACTCTTTAGAGATTAAAGAACACCTTACACCACATTCAAAAGCACAAATAAGCTCACTTTCAGCAAATCTCAATTTTGGTGTTCTTGGAGGTGATTGGAGCTCTTGATCTTGAGGCTCAACTTCCTTGGAGCTCAACCACCCAACTCCCAGTTGTGTCATCTTCTCACAATCACTAAGGGAGTTCTTTCATGAATCTTAGATAGCTCTTTCATTCATTTATTAGAAAATCTTTTTGAGGCTATCCTTATGAGAGAAAATTTGTTTAAATTTTGACTCTTTCTCTATTTATAATCCTATAAATCTGCGGGCTCTGTAGGCTCCTCTCCTCTTAAGTGAAGGGTTACTCTTGATTGGGGATTCAAGAGGGTTTGTACAAAGGGTTTGGTACCCCATAAGTACCATTTAGCATTTCAAGAGTGACTCAAGGCAAAATCCTAAGCTAAGAGACCTAGGTAGTGGTTTTTCCCGATTTGGGTTTCCACTCTAAATATTGTGTTGCGGCTTGCGAATCAATTTGTAATTTGAATTACTTGCTTTTATTTGTAGCTAAATTATTTTTTAATTAGCATTGGTTTATTGCCTTAAGCATTATTCCCCTCCTCTAGTGCTTTCATAATGAAGCATTTAGGACTTAAGGAATTATGACACTATGTCGCCCCAAGTATTTCAAATACTTGTAAACTCTTTACACATATAGTATAATATTATCCCTGAAGTCCAATCCCATTAAACAGTTGTCATTCCTCTTTAGATAATATTCTTTCTGACATCTCTTTATATTGTTGGGATGAGAACGAAAACCAACTCCTTTCTTAAAGGATTGTTATCTTCTCTTTCTTGCGTAAGTTTAATTAGGATTCCATAAGTTCATGTGAAATTATCTTTCCCAATATACTTGGAGTGAGGTCCTTTCTCCAATCTACCACATACACTTATGGGACAAATTTGTATGATCCATTCGAGAGAACATGTACCTCCTATCCCTTCCCACAAACACCAAGTTTCCAATAGCAGCATCAAGGTGGGTGCATCCACCATTGGTCCACCAAATGCATGCATTCATGAGTACAGACACATATCTGTCTCACGTCAGAGGATATGCCTTCTCCATGATAGCATTGGAGAAGAACTTTGTCTATCTCCTATTTCATCAAGTTAACTCCATAATCCGACTTGCGTGATAGTTCTAAATCTCCATTCAAGAACATTAGTCAGGCAACGATCTCTAAAGAAGGTTGCCATCCTAACTCAGACCAGAAGCAAATGATCTAATTGAATATGATGATTTCTTGATGCGCTATTGGATCCTCTAAATCATTTAGATCTTCGAGTCAACACACATCGGGTTTATTCGATCTAGCTAAGTACATTACCTTGTTTGTACTAATGAACCCAATTCATGTACCGTAAAATAATCTAATTCTTTTATTCAAACAAAATGTAATCTCATTTCATTATTTTGATGGCCTGCTTAGGGCATACAAAATCTAATAAACTCCCACTTGCCTTGAAGGCCATTATGGAGCCTCTTTCAACCCCATGCTACTCACATGCCAATCAAATGACTCTCTAGTTAAAGCCTTTGTCAGCGAATGGTGACGTTATCTGCGGAGGCTACCTTCGTGATAATCACATCGCCATGCTTGGTGATCTCCTAGATGATGTAGTATTTCCTCTCAATATGCTTGCTTTTTTGATGAAAGCAAGGCTTTTTGGCTTATGTAATGGCACTCGTAATGTTGACTGGCGACTGTATCAAGGGAACTACGCCAAGCTTTTCAACAAACTTGTGTATCCACATCGCCTCCTTCGTAGCAACATACTCTACTTTTGTTGTTGAATCACCCGTGGTATCTTGCTTCTTACTTCTCCAACTCACAAAACCACTGTTCAACAAGGAAATGAACCTGATGTAGACTTTTTATTGTCAATGTCCCATTGGAAGTCAAAGTCGATGTGCCCCCAACACTTGAAGATCTCCATCCCCGAAGACTAGGCAATAGTCTTTTGTTCTCTGCAGGTATTTGAGAATGTCTTAACAACAATCCAGTGTGCCTATCCTAGGTTGGAATGGTAATAGCTTACCACTCTCATTGTGTGACAGATGTCAAGTTGTGTACACAGCATGGCATACATCTAACTGCCTACTGCAGATGCATGTGGACATTCATCAATGGCTTTCTTCTCCTCAACTATTTAGGGAGACATTCCCTTCGGTAAGAAAATCCCATGTTTAATTGAGAGAAGGCTTTTCTTGGAGCTATTCTTACGAATCTCTCCAAGATCTTGGTAATGCATCCTTTTTGTGATAATCTCAATATCCTCTTCTCTCTATTTTTCAGCATATTTAGACCCAAGATATTAAAGGCTTCTTCGAGATCCTTCACCTCGAAGTTCTAGGATAACTAGAGCTTAACACTGGATAGCATCCCTACATCATTCCCAATGAGTATGAGGTCATCCACTTACAATACCAGAAACGTGATAGCACTCCCACCGGCCTTCTTGTAGACATAAGGTTCATCCAAATTTTGATGAAATCCATAACTCTTTATGGTCTCATCAAATTAGATGTTCCAACTACGAAAAGCCTACTTCAGTCCATAAATGGATCTCTTTAGCTTGCACACCTTAGTTTCCTCACCATCTACTTGGAAATTGTTAACGCATTTGTTGAGTTTAAAATATACGTTGTAGTATAGTCAACAAAAGCAAATCGACATTTAAATTTGTAATATCAAATGTGAGTCTGAGGTTGTCTTAGGGAGCAAAATGATCGCAATTAACCACAAATCAAGTAATCAAAATAAAGCTCAAGAGATTGATATAACAAGAAATATATTCAATGTAAAGTAGGGCATATGTCAAACTCAACAAAAAATATCTATGTCAAGTGTCAAAGACTAAAAAATTGGTTGCATCTACAGATGAGAACTCTCTTCAACACGTAGTGATTTCCAGCCCAAAGGCTGCGTACAAGGCCTTAATTAGATGTCTACACTTAGCCACCAGATAACTTAAAGTGAGCACCAATCTTGGCTAGAACCCACACAAAGCAAGCCCAAGGCTCGCACATGCACTTCGAGGCAAAATAGGCTCCTTTCCTCCAGCCCTAACAACTCCTTTTCTCTCTCTTTTCTTTCTATTTGGATTTGGTTCAGGCCCAGACTTGCCCAAGCATGCGTGGGAGGGTGAGGGCACGTGTGTGGGGAGTGAGTGAGCTAGGGGCCCGACCCCCTAATATGTGGGCGATAAGCTTAGGGGCGCAAATAAATTTATTCATCAAACGGTGCTCAGTTGGGAACGAGGTGGGACTAAGTGTCCTGCCTCTTCTTTGTCTTCTTCGTGTCTTCAAGCGTGGAGGAGGTCCTTCCAATTGATGCTGCAATTGGCTTTGGATTACCAATCCAAGACGTAGACGAGCCCTTGTGGTGATCTGCATGGAGTGGAAGTAGTGGCCTTGTCGAAGAATGCCGAACAACAATGAACGGCGTCAGAGAAGAAGGTGACGACGAAGGTCCTATAAAAAGAATACGGGCCTAGGGCCCTGATCAAATGCCCAGAGAGCTTCACTGGAGTGAGGCGAAATTGGTGGTGGTGGTGATTTGGTGTTTGGACTCGTGTGGAGATCGGCGATGAAGCTCTAATGGAGCTCAGGCAATTGGAGTCGGGGAGTGTGATGGAGGTGACGTGGGATCAAATTAGGCTAGGTGAAAGGTGCGTGGAGATGTGGGAGCCTTTTTCCCAACCTAATTAAGTCAGTGGAAGACGTAGGAGGAGAGGTAGTGAAGGTGGTCAGCGTGGCAGAGGTCAAAGTTGGAGAAGGTGATAGAGTCAATGAACGGAGCCCTAGAGCTCCAAAAAGCAAATTGAGGAGGTAAGGAGAGAAATTCCTAACCTAATTTAGGGAATGGAGAAGGGGAGAGGGTCGTCGGAGGTACGTCGGTGAGGAAGGAGGTGGGATTGCCAGTGCCGAAGGAGACTTGGGGGCCAAAGCTTCGTGGGAAGCTTCCTGGAAGCACGGGGAAGAAAACCCCTCTTCTTATTGTACGTGGTAGAGGGTGAAGAAGTGGGGAAGAAAGCTCCAGCAGTGTGTTAGAATTCACCAGTGAGGAAGAAGAAATAGGGAGGGAACCGGCCAATTGAGCATGAAGAAATGCTTGTGGAAGTTCAAGCATTTAAATAGAGAGGATTGACGCACCAATTGAGCCAAGAATTGCAAGTTTGACTTGCGATTTTTTAGCTCACGAATATCGGCTCTCCAGCGTAAATTTAATCCAAATTAGATCTCGAGGAGGAGGTTCATTGGATTGGGCATGACTTGAAGATTAATCCCACCAAATTTGGTGGGAATTGATTGATATTTGATGGCTCAAATCCTTGATTGAAACTCAATGGCGTTGGGTTTAGGAGCTGCTGCAGATGCCATGTTTGGAGAAGGAGGTGGTGGAGGAAGGACCTGGATGCAAGAAAAAAATTGAAAGATAGGGGCCTAGTTGTAATAAAAACACAAAATATAGGGGGCATATGTAATAAATAGAGATCTGTGTGCTAAAATGCAAACTAAGTAAAGATGGACTCTAATTTAGCTCAAATTTTAGGGTTAACCTAATTTGTACCTAATAAATCTAATGGTGACCTTAGATTTGAGTTTTAATTAGGTAATTTATATGGAAGCCCAAAATAGATCAAATTCCCGCCTAAGTCTCTATTTTTGGTCAAATTGGATTCCTTTGGTCAAAGTGAAGGCTCTAAATCTCATAGAATATTTTAAAATGATTTTTAAGAGATTTAGATTACATTTAGTTCCATCAGAACCCATTTATTTTAAGTGGGGTTGTAATTCAAATTTTTATTAATAAAATAATCCTAGAAACGCGAATAACCTTGTTTTAGTCAGCTCAGGCCCACTTGGGAAATTAAGCTCATTTGAGCTTAGATTAAGTCCTAATTAACCCCTTAGTTAATTTGCACTTATGATTATGTATTAAAACAACATAATTAACTTGTTTTTTCTTCTTCTCAAACCTAACTCATAACATAATTATGATCTTTTGATGAATATTAAGGAGAA
This sequence comes from Thalassia testudinum, assembly GCA_037157565.1. Classification (NCBI taxonomy): domain Eukaryota; kingdom Viridiplantae; phylum Streptophyta; class Magnoliopsida; order Alismatales; family Hydrocharitaceae; genus Thalassia; species Thalassia testudinum. The sequence goes on from JAZHRO010000055.1 coordinate 57,360,951, forward strand.
TTTATTACTGTAATTAAGCTAATTATCACCAATGATGGTGCTACCATCAGAAACCCTTAGGTTGCTCTATGTAGATTTCCTCCTTGAGAAACCATTGAGAAAAATAGTCTTGACATCCATCTGTTAGATGTTATAGTCATGGTATGCAACTATGGCCAGCAATGTCTGAGTGGATTTAAGTATGGCAATAGTAGATAAGGTTACATCATAGTCAACCCCTTTCATTCTGAGTGTAGCCATTGGCCACAAGCTGTGCTTTGAAGGTCTCTATGTTCCCATCTAGTCCTCTCTTTCTCTTGAAGATCCATTTACATCTAATGGGTTTTACCCTGTTAGAAAGATCTACCAAGGTCCATACATCATTCTTATTCATGGAGTTTATCTCAGAGTACATTGCTAGCCTCCACCTGTCCACATCATGATCCTTTATTGCCTCATCATATGTGGTAGGATTAATCTTAGACTCTTCTAAATTGTGGAATCCATATCTTTTAGGTGGATGCACTGCTCTAAAACTCCTTTTTGGAGGAATGGGAGCATCACTATATTTTGCCTCATCGCTTTCTTCTGAGTTAGGGACTTCATTGGTCTCATCAGACTCAATAAGATCCCTTCATTCTTATCTTGACCTTCCACTACTAGAAAACGAGGTATTCGCGACACTTGTGACACGATGGTTTAGCTTAAAACCATCGTGTAAAATGAGTACCCACGACCTCTGGAGCTGGATGAATATATACAACAATTTTTATTAAAGCTGTCGTATTATACACAACAGTTTATCTTGAAACCATCGTGTCAAATGTGTAGATGAATATATACGAAGATTTTACAAAAATCATTGTATATATTATTTCTGAATTTTGGTCGAGTGCCATTGTTTGTGCCCTACTCGACTTTACACAATCGTTTTGACAAAAAACTGTCGTGTAAAGTACGAGTGCCCTAAAACTAGCGCCTGACCCCTTTTGCCCTATTCACATTTCTCCTCCTCCACGCTCGTCCCTCTCCTCCTCCTTCATTAACCTTTCCTCCTCCTTGTAAGGCTTTCCTCCTCCTCCTCGTACTCCTCGCCGCACTGCCTCCTCCTCCTCCTACCCATCCCCAGTAGCGCCGCCTCCTCGCCGCGCACACCACCTCGCCAAATGAGCGACTGCCCCTCCTCCTCCTCTTCTTCCCCATCCCCAGTTGCGCCACATCCTCCTCATCCCCATGCGTCGACGACGACCCTCCTCCTCCTTATCCCCATGCGTCAGCCATCACCCCTCCTCCCTCTCCTCCCATTGCTACCCCCCCCCGCAATCTCCAAATTTTTTTTATTAATTAAATGTAAAATTTGGTTAATTTTTTTTAATTTGCTATAATTTTTTACTTATAAATTTTTGTAATTTGATTTAGGTAACTCACGCTATTGGACACCTTCTCTACGATTCACGTGCTTTATTGAGGTATGAAATTAAGTTATCTTAATTAATTTGTGAATGAATGTGGGGTGTGCCCACTTAATTATGTTTAGAGTGTAGGGGTGTGCCCACTTAGGTTTAGAATGTGAATTGTTTTTATGATTATGGGGTGTACCCACTTGATTTAGTATATTAAATTTATTTAATTGATTATGGGGTGTACCTACTTTCTTCTAAATGTTTATTTGATTTTATTATGTATGTTTGATTGATTTAGCAAATTGAATTTGATTCTATTATGTACCCACTTTATGTTTGTTTAATTCTATTATTTTAATGAATTTATAGATACACACGCTTGCATAAATCTAGATGCACTTAAGGCCAAACAATAGGTATTCTAACCCTAGGTTTGGGAGGGGATAATCGTGTCAAAATACTTGCCCGTCGACACTTATGATCATGTTATACGGATAATATAGAGTGTTTCTATATCTCACTTATATTCACGAAGCTTTATCTTTATAGCATGTCATAAGAGTCGTTGTCCTTAGTTCGGAGAAATTCTAAACTAAGGGGGGTCCTTGAAGATTTGATCACAACTTAGGGTTAATTGTTGCATGAAATCGATGTCTGGAGGAATTTCGATAGTATGTTTTCGCTCTTTTTCGATATACCAATTGATCATATCTACGTTCCTAAAGCACCCTTAAATGAGAGTTGTTGGGAATGTAGTTAAGGTTAGTCTTGGGGGGTATACTAGAGAAGTGCGAAGAGATGCTGATGAAATTTCTCCAGACACTGGTTACATGTAATAAGTAATGTTGTGATCAAATCTTCAAGGATAGGTTATATATTAAGTGAAAATCCTAGCCAAAATACAAATAATGTTATAAAATCAGATTATAATTATTGGGCTATTTTATTTCATTTTTGTATATTATCATGGATAAGTCTTAGACTAGTTTGAGAAACTCGGATTACGCCCAATACAAGAATGGAGTGAGAGGGTTCCTTGATCGGGCATTTCATGACGATAGGAAGTCATTCAGACGAGGAGACAAGTTCAACATGATTTTTTGCCCATGTAGGAGGTGTTTGAATGGATATTCACATGATAGGAACACTGTATATGAGCACACGATTTACAAAGGTTGGTTGCAGCATTATACTGAATGAATTGTTCATGGAGAGGATTTTACAGAGGAAGTCAGACAATCTCCAATAGGTTTTGATAAGACAGCTATGGATATTGAAGCTGATGACATCGATGAAATTCTTGATGAAATGAGAGTAGGAGTTGAAGATTTGGCTAGTGGGGAAACTTCTAACAGTTTTATGATGCTATTAAGACAACAGATAAACCTATTGCTCCCAGTTTCACATCCATTTGTAGGTTGTCATTTCTTTTGTAGTTATTTCGAATGAAGGTTATGGATAGAGCGACCTTTAAATTGATTTCTGAGGTGCTTCATTGGAGAGCTTTTAAATGATCCGAAAGGTTATCCAAAGACATGGTATGAAGTAAAGAAACAAATTCATGTACTTGATTTAAATTGCGAGAAAATTGACGCTTGTCCAATGATTGTGTGTTGTACAAAAATGAATATGCAGAGTTGACTAGTTTTTACAGTGTAGTGTTGAGAGATTTAAAGTGGAAAATTCACTAAATACAAGGGCTAAAAAATAACCGGAGAAGGTTCTATGTTACTTTATATTGATTCCTAACTTTCAACGCCTTTTTATTTCAAGTAGAACTGCAAATTTGATGACATGGCATCAGGATAACATATTACGAGATGGTCTCATTCGTCGTCCCGTAGATTTAGAAGAGTGGAAAATGTTTGACAACACTCATTTAACATTTGCAAAGGATGCAAGAAATGTCAGATTGGATATTGCCAGCAATTTGTTTAATCCTTTTAAGAATATGTACCTATCCTATTAAATTTGGCCAGTCTTGATGGTAACTTACAACTTACATGCATGGCTTTGTATGCAATCATCATTTATGATGTTGACCCTCCTCACCTCAGGTCTAAAGCAGCTAGGAAATGTAATTGACGTTTATCTTCAACCATTGATAGATGAACTAAAACAGTTGTGGTATAACGACATTCATACATATGATACACACATAAAAGAATTCTTTAATATGCATGCTGCATTATTGTGGACCATTAATGACTTCTTGCATATGCAAATTTGTTGGGATAGAGTACAAAAAGAAAGTCTGCTTGTCCAGTATGTATGGATGACACTTATCATCTTCGACTACCTGAAAGCAATAAGTTCTGTTATTTGGGACACCGTAGATTCCTGCCTATTGAGCATAGATGGTGAGCTGCAGTGTTTAAGGATAATTTTGATGGTAAAACTTATCGGTATTCTTCCAAGAATCCAAGGAATAAGCTACGTACAAATTCAAAAAGGTTGTCAGGTTTTTAAGTAATGGAAAAATTATAATAACTTAGCAATATACGATTAGGTTGTCTATTCAAGAAAAATCAAATAGCTTAGAAACGTACGAGTTTTAAAAAGAAGAGCATTTTCTTCATGGAACTCTTGTATTGGAAAGATCTAACTATCCGACATAATCTTGATGTGATACATATTGAGAAAAATGTTATGGACAACATTTTGGATGCATTCAACTTAACTGGTAGTCTAAAGGATATAGTGAAAAAGAGAAAAGATGATAACTTTAAGCATTCGTCTAGAGTTACATGTTATTGAAAAAAAGATGACAGTTATGACTTTCCAGAAGCCATTTATAGCCTAGATAATGATCAATGAGGTAAAATTTTCACCTTCTTGAAAGAAGTACGGGTGCTAGATGACTATTCTTCACAGCTTTCTCAATGTGTAAGCGAGGCTCAAAAGAAAATTAATGGGTTAAAGAGTCAAGACAGTCACGTTTACGTGAGCGGTTTCTGAGGATTATGTGTTAAATAAGGTTAAGCTCGAAGGGTCTATTGTTGAATGATATCTTATAGAAGAGTTCATTAAGTGCTATGCCATGTATATGGATGAGACAAACAATCGATTTAATCAATTATAGAGAAATTATATTGGAGGGTACAATGAGAATGATGAAGATTGTCTTTCTATATTTGATATTCCAGGAAGGTGTATCATCTACACAAAATACAAATCAATCTCTGAAGTCAATTGTCGTCTAGCTCACTTGTATATTCTTAAGCAAATTCCAGAAGTTGATGCATTTTATAATGAATTTAAGGAGTGTTTATATCCAGAAACATGCGAGGTCGACTTTCTTGAGTGGTTTAAACAACGTGTTATTCAAATGAAAGAAGAGAATGACCCACGATGGGTGGAGGACTTTGACATAATATCCGATCAACTATTGAGTTATGGACATTACCATTCAGGTTACATTAGAAATAGATTCAGATTCAGGACAAAATCCATAGAGGATACGAAGGCCATGCAACGTGCTGCTGTTGTTATCAGTTACGATTTGAACATTGGTTGTGATGGCTACTATAGACATATCGAAGAAATCATTGAGATGAGCTTCAGATATGATCGTAGAGTTGTCCTTTTCAAGTGCAATTGGTTCAAAGTATTTAAAGAAGGCATTGGCTTCAAACTTGACAAGAAGCATGATTTTTTAAGGTTGAATAAGAATCGTCGAATTCTTCATTCTTCATAACCGTTTACATTAGCATGTCAAGTATCTTAAGTCTTCTACATCCCTGACAACAGTAGAAATGGATGGATTATACCTGTCTGGACAATTTCAAGTGAATATTTTGACACGCAAAAAGATGTCGAACATGAAGTAGAAGCAGTTGCTTATCAAGAACACTTACAAGAAGTTGGTGCAGGTGCAATGGATATTAATATGTAAGGTATAATCATCTTCTATGCCATTTCTCTTTTCTACCAATTTGCGTACCTGTGCTTTTAGCAAGGTTTTATATACATCTTTTTTTTTCGAAGGTAGTAGAGTAATCTTAATAGAGGAATCCATGTTGCCAGGCATATCACTGTGAGGCAATTTGGGAAAAATATCAGAAATGATCATTAGCTGCTTTCAACTTTTCATGAGTAATCCTGATAATGATGCTACTGTTCTTTCGAGGTTGGTTGGTTAATTATACCTTCATGAATTCCAAATATTGCTCTTTCATGTGCAAGTTGGAAATGTTTATGGTAGAGGTTATTACATAAGAAACCATTAATATAGCTTTTTTTCTAATCTAAAAATTATATAGATAACAATATATAACTTCTAACACTTTGATATATAACAAGTTTCGGTATTGAGCTATCATAGAACATTCAGATTCTAAATGAAATTGCAAATTAGTATTATAGAACATTCAAATTTTAGTGACATTTTTTGTATAAGTGAGATATTTGTGATTGAAGTCAATAAAAATAAAATGTATGGTAACTGTTTATGTTTACTATAGAATGTGTGATTTTCTTTATACAGGATTTTGGAAAATATCCATAATATAGGGGAAACTTTGTTGAATTTTTTCAAATTTTTTCTATTTTTATTTATTTATTTCTTAATATATATACAAGTACTATTTTTTTTAATGTATATGCAGATGAAATTTAGGAAATTTGCTAATAGAGGTAAGGATGACTAAGGCACCTTAGCGGGTAGGGATGAGACCCAACCTCCTTACACACAGCCAACCCGCACCCAGCCCACGTAGCCCCCCTTCACTTAGATTCCCCCATCCATCCTTGAGTACATCCCTCTACGTACTCCCTATGCACACCCAGTTATCATGATATCTAATCTCGCATTTACGTGGCATTGTGAATATGTCTGACCTGGTGATTTTGCCCAACAGTACAAGAACAAGGGCAAGAGGGTGGTCACCAATGTAGTGCGAGAGCCAGATCTAGAGCCAAAGGTTGCCACTCACTACCCTATTGACGACAATGAGGTTGAGGACGAGGGCGACAACGGCAACGAGGATGAGGATGAGGAGGGTGAGGACGATGCTAAGGTACAGAGGTTACCTCAACAGGACCCTCAGGTTGAGGCATGGACTAGTTCTAGTAAGAATTGTCAATAATATCTTATTAAAATTTTCTTGCAATATTTTAATTTTTAATTATATTTTTCTTATCAGGTAAGAAAAAAAAGAAAGGGGTTTGATAAGAAATGCATATCTAGATGCACTTCTAGAAGGGACGGGAATCAAAGTACATATCAATGATGCTGGAGAAGATCCAGACTATCCTCCTTTCACCAGCAGATTGTCTAGGATGGTAAAGAAGCTCATTCCCTTTGTTGTTTGAACTAGATGAGGGTCTCCAAGGAGATCAAGAGGCAACTTATTCGTAATATGGAGGTAAATAATTATATATTAATGTAGATATATAAGTTTACTTTAATAATATTTAATTCGTTTATACAATTTTGTAATATTATAAGTGATTTTTGATTGGGGTGACAATCCGAATGTCACTAAATACATCCTCAATCACGCCGCAAGAGAACATCGTTATTGGAGGATGACAACGAAGAGAAAGGTGAAATTTGTAATATTTTTTATTTTTTATTATTTACTTAATTAATTTATTTTGACAATTTATTTGTATAATTTAATTTTATAATAAAATGTTATCTAATGAGGAAACATTGAGGAACGTGCCTCCTACAATAGCAACAGATGTGTGGAAAGAATGCTATGAGCATTGGAATAAGCCTGAGACGGAGGTAATTATAAATACTTTTAAGGGTATTTGGAGATAAATGATTTTATTGTTTTCCCATTACAATATGTTATACGTATAGGACCGGGCGAGGAGGAATAAGTCCAATGGGACCAAAGTTCCACCATAGACCCACCGTATAGATAGAGTTAAGACAAAATATCTAAGTAATTTATTATAATTATGTCACTTTTATGTTTTTAATTAAATTTTTGATTATGACTATTACCTGCAATTTGAAATATATTTACAGGCACATTCACATGATGGTGCTACGCTCGATCGGGTTGGTGTGGATGAGGTTACTCATGCAAGGCCACCACCGACGGTGGACGAACATGGATACATGAGACATATTAGACAAAGCATGTAAATAATGTTTATTTATCAACTACTTTAAAATTTATACTTACTTTAATATAACATTAAATTATTGTAATTTGTAGGGAAAAATGATTGAACTTAATCAATCCCCCTCCAGATGTCGCTTTCGACACTTAACAGACCCTCCTATGACACCTGAGGAGGCTTTTAGGTGCATCATGCCTTTGGAGCACGGAGGCTTCATTCATAGTGGGGGGAGGAGTCAGACGATCTCCAACTGGTATGGGTGAAAGGGGTCAGCATTAGTAGCCATTGTCCAGCAGATTCAGACAGCTCCATGATGTCACCTTACCATTTCAGCAGCAAACTCAAGCTTGGCAAGATGCCAAGAAATTCATGGAGTAGTAGAGGAAGGAGATGTTGCAACAGAGAGCAAAGATAAGGGAGATGATGACATTTTTACGGGGCAGCGGTCAAGATTACACTTCCTATCACTACCAGCATTGCAGATACGATGACGATGACCTCGGTGGTGGTGGAGTAAGACAAGGGGTAGGAGTTGAGGCATAGGTTTAGATTACTTATCTTTTTCTTAGTTAGGTTTTGTATTTTACTTAGTTATTTGTATATTTTGATGTTATGACATATTCTTTTCATTAGGTTTATATATATATTTGTTGTATATTGAATGTTGCATGTTGTATGTTATATGTTGTGTATATTGTATATATATGTTGTTAAAGGTGTTATAAGATTCTATAATACCTATATTGTATATATTCAAAAAAAGCAAAAAACACATATATACACGACGGTTTAATAGTCGTCGTTTATGGTTCACGTGGCAAATGTCACCTCAAGATTAATGTCATACACAACGGTTAGTGAACCCATTGTGTACTGGTACCAAACGATAATTTGAAACAAAACCATAGTTTCTCATGATACACGACAGTTAGGGAAACCGTCATGTATTTTTCGCGCGGCATGTAAATAAGGGCATAGAAGATGGTTGAAGACCCATCGTTAATTGTTAGCAAATGACGGTTGAAATCAAAACCATCATATATACACTAACGCGACACACACTTTTGCGATGACAGCATACAACGGTTTTCACTGATTAGGCGATGGTTTTGAACTGTCACAAAATGTATTCATTCCTGTAGTGTTTCACGAATTCCTCCTCCAGAAATCTAGCTAGCATTCCTAGATATGAATACCCTATAGGTCTTAGGGTTATAGAAGCAATGGCCTCTGCCATCCTTTGGATACCCAATAAAGTAGCACTTGGTGGTGATTCCAATTTGTTAGGATTCATATTCTTAACATGAGATATACAACCCCAAATGTGCAAGTTGTCGAAATGCGAGTAGTGTTGTTTAATTAGGTGATATTAATGTCGAAATGTGTATAATGGGAGTGATTACCTACAAGAAAATCTACATTATTTTATTAAAAATTTATTATCTTGGCCTAAATCAGATTTTAGAATAGTAACTTTTGGTTAGGGTCGAACTTAGGAAGGCGGGTTTTGGAAATAAATAGTTTCTACTTACTTCCTAAAATCGCATCAATTCCTTTCGCTTATTATATTTTTTGGATTTTTCTCAATTTTGTATTTTTTTGGATATTCTTGTCCTTGAGGTACATCCTCAACAGATGGTCCTTGGCTACATGCCAAAATAATCAGAAATAGTCTCACCACACACAAGATCGTGTACCTGCAAGTGAAGAATTATCTTTTCTATTTTATACTTTTTTTGTCTTTTCTTAATCAACAAAATAAAAGAGAATATAAAAGAAAAGAAAATGCAGGATTGAAATGCAAAAAAGGAAATGAATTGAAATACTTAACTTATATATATATATATATAATATTTAGAAGGGGGGACTATTGAATCAAAGATTCAATGGGAATGTAGCACCACGCTAGGTTAACCATTGTCTAGAGAGATGCAATTAACCTAGCTATGTGCCGTGTGTGGGTGCGAAGAGGACGTGTGGGAGTGTGTGTGGAAGAATATCGAGGATATATGTGCAATTGGTGCGAATATGCTCGCGATATAATGCGCGGAAGAGGGAAATGTGCAGTACCGTGAATGGGATGATGTGTGTGTATGTATAGATGGGATGCATATGTATATGTGTGTGTGTGTGTTGATAAATATCTATGTGTGAATATGTATGTGTGTGCATGAAATACATATACAAGTGTATGTATGTATAGGTGTGTGTGTGTATATGTATATGTGTATCTGCCTGTGTGTATGTGTGTGTCTATGAGAGGGTGGCATGAGGTGCGTGAGGCTCGTGAACGTAGAGAGAGGTGAGTGCGCATGATGCTGCATGAGTGCTCACGTGAGGGAGCTGGTGAGAGTGAGGCTGAGGGAGCACCACCGGCTGGAGGCGGTCACAGCAAGGAGAGAGAGGGTGTGGGTGACCGTGTGGGTGCTGTGTTCGGTGAAAGCAAGTGTGTGTGAGCTTAATCACCGGATAAGTGAGGAACGACCGATGACAGCTCAAAAAATGAGTTGCAATGAATTGACTGTGGCAAAATAGAGCAGCTCATGGAGCTTGCTCTAATGGCGATCAAACGAAATGAAACGAACAATAAAATAACAAAATAAAAGGGAAAAAGCGACACCATGTCTACCTACTCTCAATGAGCTAGACGATGGTGCACCCTCACCTTGGTGGTTGCAACCACGGGAGAGAACTCCTCTATTCTTAGTGTGCCTCTCAACTGGTGAGAGGGTACTAAGTGGAGGAGGGGAAGAGAGGGAGAGAGGAGAGCTCAGATGGAGTGGCCGGCTGAGGAGTGGCTGTGTGTGTGTGGGAGAATGAGTTTGTGCGTCTGTGGAAAGGGGGGGTAGATTATTGTAGGTGGAGGTGGAGCCAGCAGCCGCTGGGACTGGGAAATGGAGAGGGTTATAGAGGTGATGGGTGAGGATGATGGGCGAGGACAAGTGCCATTAGGGATATTTTTTGGAGGGGATATTTTGGGATTTTTACAAGTAGGCACTTAGGGTGTTATGGAAATTAATGTAGGTGGTGTTAGGTGTTATTAAGTGGAATAAGTGGTGGAGTATGAAGGGATAAAATGAATGAAATGGGGGCTCAATTTCTCTCTATCTTCCTCTCCATAATTGTACAAATGCTAATTTACAAAATATATGTAAACCTATCTAATCTAAATGAGTAACGTTAGGAAATAGCATAAGAGGACATATTTTACAGGCACGAATTGCTTTGCAATCACACCCCCATGCCTATCTTTTACTATTCCTTAGCAAAACACTTATTTAATAGTAAGGTAATAGTGTTTAGAAGTGATCTTAAGCTGAAGATTTTCCCGAAGCAATCTTAATGTGTTTATCAGTTGGACATTGTGAGAACCAATTGCAAAGAATACTACCAGAACTCAAGTCTTACATAACATAGGCCATCTCTCAACTGAAAGGACTCTTGATATTTAAACCTTAAGTGCAATTTCCAAGACTCAGAGGGTTTTGCAAAACTCGAAAGCTAAGAGGTTATGGTTTGTGCTTAGTGATTGATCAAGACTAACCAGATGAACATTAAGACTCAAGCTCGAGATTTCAAGTCTTTTTAAGTCTAAGTTGGTCTCAGCTTCAACTCATGTCTTTGGATTAACTCTAAAAAATGAGTAAAGACTCAACCCAACTCTTATTGCGTTGTGGCTCAAAGAATATTTAGTGGAAACAGGGTATTTGTAATGCATCCTGAAAAACTTTTTGGTGGAAGAATTTTTAGGAATCTGGAGAACATACTCACTTATTCGAAAGAATTTTTTTTTTTTAAGGCTAATGTCAGTATGTCTCCTACAACTTTATTTGGTAGAGCACACTTATTTTGTGGGTGAGAACTTAGATGAAAAGAGTTTTTCCTAAACACAAGACTAAAAATTGGGATAAAGAGTCTACCTACATGCACAGGTAAGGACTCCACCTTCCCTAATGAACACTAAGGTTGGATCTTACATTCATCTGGTCTTTCCCGACTTTGTGTAGTGTGAACCAAGTTTACTTAGACTCCAAGCAGAATCAAACGAACGAATCCTGTACTAGTGACTTAGGTACAAGAACACGTCCTAAATTAGAAGAGATCTTGGTCTATCTTGCTAATGCTCGACTGTATTAAGCCAAAGCTTGAGCAAATTAAGCTTTTGTGGCCAGGAAAATCTTCAAAATAAAGGTTGAATGTCCACAAACACTTATTTATTTTTGCTTTAGCTTTCAAATCATAGCTAAATAATTTTTATTTTTTTTTAAATTTTCATTTTTATGAACTTTTTATGTTTTGTAATTTTTTTTTCAAGATTTTTAATTTTTATGGATTTTTCAATTTGGCTATATATATATACTATAGATGGATATGTATAATGGACAAGAATCTGCATAATACTCATGTAATACCTAGATCTTATGAATGCCTATCCATCCCCTCATGCCAAATCATGCTATGACCTCATATGCATGCAAAAAGGGTTAGACAGGGTTAAAGGGTCTTGGTGCAAAGGTGAGTACAGGGTATAAAGCGGGGTGGATGGGTGGGCGGATGGTGGGTGGTGAAGTGTGAAGTGAAGTGAAGTGATGTAAAGTGAAGTGAAGAGAATGAAATGAAATGAAATGTGATGTAAAATGAGAGTGAAAGGATTGTTGGGGTGCCTCCCAATGAGCATTGAATTTTAAGTCCCCAGTTGAACTTGGAGTGAGGCACAGGTTAGTTACCCTCCAACAGGGCAACTGTTTCACCAACGGGGGCAAGCTCATGAGTGAGATACGGTTTCAACCGCTACCCATTAATTGTAAATTTATGCCTAGATTTGGGATCTTCAATCTCGACGGCTCCGTTGGGAAAAGGTCTCGAGACCAAGAAAAGACTAGTCTATTTGGACTTCAATTTTCCAGGAAAGAATTTGACTCGAGCATTGTTAATGATAACATCATCATCAGCCATATCTAGCTTTAATTAGTCAGAATTCATTGATAAATGCTCTTATATAACCGCCAAAGAGCCATAACTCACAACATATTCATTTTGAGAGATTACCATTAAAACAAGGATAAATCTGCAGTTTTAATAGAATATCCTAAATGCACAGCAATCACGGTATTTTTCAGGGGTTAAATAAAGATCAAATGGTCATAAATGTCTAATAAGTGGGTTCATGCAAAACGAAGTGGGTTTTCACGCATTTTAAGAATTAATGGATATCTGAAACCCTAAAAACAGACCCGCTTAATTAACTGAGGTTCTGGTCAGGATAAAATTCACCTAAATCTTCTAAAAATCATAGAGAAATATTCCCTAAGGTTTGGTATCTTTCATTTGACCATTGGAAACCGATTTGACCTAAAATAGAGCCTCAGACAGATAGTAGCCTTAATTTAGGTTTCTGCTCAAATTACCCAGTCAAACTTGATCAAAATATAAACCTGACTTCACCATCAGATTCCTTGGGTCAAAATTAGGTTTGTACCAAAATTTGGACCCAATTAGAGATCATCTTGACCTAGTTTGCATTCTTATCCTGTTTTGACTCTTTTCCTTACACATATGCCCCTAACTTTTAAAATCCTTGTAGAGACCCCCCTAACTTTGTTATCATCTTCACATCGAGGTCCTTGCCACCATTAGGAATAGCTGTTGCTCACTGGCGAGATTTGAATGATATTTTCTCACTCGTTTCTCAATCAATCAATCCTAAATTTGAACTAGAGATTCCTTGAGAAATTTTCTTTCAATTAGACCTCGCCTTGGACCCCAAGTCTTTCCCAATCTCTCATACGAACGCATGAAAGATTCGAGTATCATTTTGTGCGCAAAGCTCTCAAGCTTGAAAGCTTTTTTCCAAGTTTGAAACACTCTCTTGAGGCCTTTATAATGACCCCTGAGGATAAACCGTTCTCCTTAGCAAGGTTTGGGGTCAAAAACCTCTTCCATTCCCTACCTCTAGCCCCTCTCCAACTGAGCTCTAGCGAGCTTCTTCAACCCCTTTCTTTCGGCCATTAGATGGTCAAATCAAGTGGTCCATCATCTTCCACACCTCCTCCACCTCTCGCTGGTCAAAGTAAAGGTTCCCAGATCTCCTTCCTCGTCATCCCCCTCTGGAGAGTTCGTCTTCTCCGTCGCTGGCTTGCCAAAATCGGTGCGGACCCTACCCCTTTTAACCATTAGATTAGGTTAGTTAATTCTCTTAGTTCCCTAGGTTCTAGCTCTATATTCAAAACATAAAATTAACCCTTGACGCCGACGTTCACCATCATCTTCCTCCACTCCAGCCACACCTCTGGAGAGGTTTTCCGTTCACCACACACGTCCAATAGCCTCGCAATACCCTCACAACCTCCACCATACCTCCACGAACCACAACCCCATCTTAATTTCCCATTCCATCCACTCACGCGACCCCTCGAACACACCCATCACTGTCCACCTTCTCTGTCACCGACCGACCACCACGCACCTCTAGATGCCATGAAATCACTGCCAACACACTCGACACCCTCTGGCGAAGCTATTGAGTAATTTTAATGTGGTCGTGAGGCCTTCTTTTGTGTTTTAGGTGCAGAACCTTCGGTAGCCATTGATGGAGCTTCATGCAACCTTGAAGCAAGCGTTCTTGCTCTAGCAGTCCCAGGCGCCACCTCTAGGTGGTGCGGAATCAACACCTCCAGACTCCCAGGTCCTCAATTGGGAGAAAGAGGCGCAGTTGCGACTCCAATTTGCGAAGACACCCTCAACAGTTATGCCAATTAGAGAAGCTTCCTTGTTACAGGCACACGCGAAAGAAGAGTGGGATTTAGTCCCACATTGTTCGTGGAAGAGCACTCGCCTACACATAAATTGTTTTTGTGCTATTGGCTTACTGCCTCAGACACTTGGGGGTGAGGTCCCCTTCACCCTTACATACACCCAACCAGCCTACTCATTCCTTGGCCTGCCGGTAGCCCTGGACCCGGTTACTATGCTCGACCCAAATACCCGATTAAGATCAGTTATCTAAGGAAGAGGAGAGGAGGAAGGAAAGAAAGAGAGAGCGAGGGAGGGGAGGGTTTTGCTTTGAGTTGGTTTCACCTGTTCAACACTTAGCTATGAGAGAGGACCCTTGTGCTCTTTGGAGAAAGAAGAGGCTCTGAGAAGAGGAGAAAGGCGGAAGGAAAGGAAAGGCTAAAGAAGAACGTAGAAGAAGAACAGAAGAAAGCTTTGAAGAAACACAGTAGCAGGCGACATTTAAGTCATCTGATTACCAAACAGACGTTTGATTCTTGTTCATTTATTTTATTCATTTAAGTAATTGATATGTGCTTAATTAAGACTAATAATTGGTGATCTAAATCTCCATTATTTTGTCTTAGACATCTTTTTGCTTCATTAAACTCTTGATATGCTTATGCTTGTCGTTGAATATCAGATTTGAGTAATTATTAGTCATTGAATATTATTCTTGGCTTATTTCCCGTGCTCATTTATATTTTGTTTGAGATTAGCACGTGAATGCAATACTTGCTTCTTGTGTTCGACCTCGAATTTCTTTTAGATATTCGAGTTATAAATTTTATTTTTTGAGAGATCTATTTAGGAGATTTTACTACAACGAGACACACTTAAAACTCCTATCTAAGATTCCATCCAACAATTATAAAGCCAAACCTACTGTGATGGCTCGAACTCCTTCCGCCTAATGCTACTGTCGTGAAAGGCCTTGGTTCATTGTTTAAAGGTCAAGGTAGAGTCATAGGCTTTACGACGTAGCTCTTCTAATTTCTGGAGTTGGAATTTCCTTTCTCGACCACACAAGTCTGGGTCGAGGTTACACTGGCGAATCGCCCAATAAGCACTATGGTCCAACTCCACGGGCAGGTGACAAGGCTTCCCGAAAACAATCTTGTATGGAGACATACCAAGGGGATCCTTGAAGGTGGTTTGATATGCCCATAAAGCGTCAATCAGCTTGTTGGACCAATCCTTACGGTTAGGTTGAACCATTTTCTAGAGGATTTGCTTGATCTGCTTGCTTGAAACCTTAGCCTAGCCATTTGTTTGAGGATGATATAGAGAAGCGATACGGTGGTGGACTCTGTATTTCCTCAAGAGTGCCCGGAAAGACGAATGGGTGAAATGACTTCCTCCATCCAAAATAATGCCTCGAGGGATCCTAAAGTCCGCAAAGATGTAGTCTTTGACGAATTTGATGGTAATGACATGGTCAACACAGCATGTGAGAATAGCCTCAATCCATTTCGAGACAAAATCAATGGCAACAAAGATATACTCGAAACTGTTGGATGGAGGAAAGGGACTCATAAAATCAATTTCCCAAATATCAAAAATTTTTGCAACTAGGATGGGTTGTAAGGGCATCATGTTGCGATGTGACATTGACCCTAGCAATTGGCACCTAGTGTAACACTTAGCATAATTGTGTGCATCCTGATGAAGGGAGGGCCAAAAGAATCTGCATTGCAGCACCTTGGCTACAGTTTTCTTCCCAGAAAAATGGCCTCCGCAGGCCTAATCATGGCAAAAGGATAGCACACTGGGGAACTCGTTGTTAGGAACACGGCGATGAATTATCTGATTAGCACCTACTCTAAAAAGTAGCGGATTATCCCATAAATAATACTTTACTTCTGCAATGAGACGCTCATGCTGGTTTTTAGGCCAGCCTCGTGGAAGAGAGCTCGAAGCAAGGTAATTAGTGATATCGGCATACCATGATCCACTTGCCACATCTATCACTAGAAGGTGCTCATTGGGAAAAGGTTGATTTAAAGGCAAGGTAAGTCCAATATGGTCTGGGTCGAGTCTCGAGAGGTGGTCTGCGACCACATTTTAGGCTCCGGCCTTATCTCGTATCTCAAGATCAAACTCTTGAAGAAGAAGGATCCAACGAATCAATCGAGGCTTTGCATCCTTCTTATGCATGAGATGAAGAATGGCCTCATGATCTGTGAAGATGGTAACATAAGAGCCTAGACGATACGAACGGAATTTCTCAAGCCCAAAGATGACCGCCAGCAGCTCCTTTTCAGTGATCGTGTAATGACGCTGGGCTCATCCAACATCTTATTGGCGTAATACACCACGAAGGGGTGTTTATCGTGTCTTTGTCCCAAGATGGCTCCAATAGCTTGGTCAGAGGCATCACACATTAGCTCAAAGTCAAGGGACCAATCAAGCAGCTGGAGAATAGGGGCTTTAGTGACAACATCACACAACTACGTAAATGCTCGAATACAATCAGTTGCTAGGATATGCGTCAAAGGTCTGGAAATCTTGGAGAAATCCTTGGTAAATCTCCTATAGAAATCGGCGTGACCCAGAAAGGAGCGGATTTGCCCGATAGAGCTAGGTATGGGTAAATTAGCTATTACATCAAGCTTAGCTTTGTCCACCTCGATACCCCTTTCGGAGATGATATGTCCCAGAACAATACCTTCGTGCACCATAAAATGACTTTTTTCCTAGGAAAGCACGAAGTTAACATCAATACATCTCTGAAGGATGAAAGTCAAGTTGGCTAGGCAGTTATCAAAAGTGGGTCCGAAGATCGAAAAGTCATACATAAAGACCTCCAGAAAATCACCCACTATATCGTGGAATATCGCCAGCCTGCATCTTTGGAAAGTAGTTGGCGTGTTACAGAGTCCGAATGGCGTCCTTCTGAAGGAAAAGGTGCCAAAGGGGCAGGTGAAGGTGGTTTTATCTTGGTCTCGGGGGTCAATAGCCACCTGCTTATAGCTTGAGAATCCATTCAGGAAACAAAAGAATTGATTTCCCTCTAACCACTCTAGGATTTGGTCGATAAAAATAGCAGAAAATGGTCTTTCTTGGTAGCAGTATTGAGTTTCCTATAGTCTACACACACTCTCCAAGACGTAGGAGTGAGTGTAGGGATAGATTCGCCCCTGTCATTGACACGGATGGTGAGACCCGCCTTTTTTGGAACAACATGAATTGGGCTCACCCAGGGGCTGTTGCTGATCGGGTAAATGATGCTCTCTTCAAGCCAGTTAATAATTTCGTTCTTAACGACCTCTTGCATATTAGGATTGAGACGTCGTTGCATCTCGCGGGAAGGTCGAGCCTCCTCCTTTGTATATATACGGTGAGTGTAGTAGAAGGGGCTAATGCCAGTCAAATCAGAAAGAGACCATCCGATGGCTACGTTATGTTCAATGAGGACTTTCATTAGCTTGCACTCTTGCTCCCTGGATAATTTTGAATTGATGATTATAGGAAGCGTTTCAGTTGGTCCTAGGAAAGCATATTTTAGCTTGTCAAGAAGCGCTTTAAGCTTAGGAGTGGATGGGGAAAGATTTGGCAATTATTGGGATGAGATTATCCCAAAAGGATCAGAAGAAAGAATAAGGGGAGAAGGAAGTTGGCCCTCATATTGGCCAAGGAGAGGGGCGCCTTGGATTGATGGATCCAAGAAAGGAGAGCTCCAGTTATTAGCATTTAGGAACAAGGTCTCAGTGTGGAATGTCACTTTTGCCTGATTTGGCAGGAATGAAAGGGCACTCCAGTCTTCAAGGGAGTAGATCGGAGGTGAGCAGCCAAAAAATGACTTAGACCATGAGGCGTAAGAAGCAGAGTGGACCTTATTAGGGGTCTAGTTAGGAAGAGATATGGGTAAGGGAAGGGGTAGGGAAACGTCACAGTAAAGGTCAGTCAGGTGATTGTGATTTTCCAGGGGTATGCCGCAGCAATTTGAATAGGTCTCTACCATCCCGATACATGCACTGACAGCCATGTCATTGTCAGCCATGTCATCCTTGATAAGATCATAATCAAAATTCTTAGCGGCCCTAAAAATGCTAAGTTTGAGATTTTCAAAGCCCACGACAATCTCAATGCAGCCTAATTCACAATCGATATGGATGCGGCCTATGGCCAAGAAAGGTTTACCGTGGATTATTAGATAATCAAAAAGTGAATCAGGAACTTCCATGTCTAATACAAGAAAGTCAACAGGAAAATAGAGACTATTGACCCTAACCACCTCGTCTTCCGCCACACCTTGCAGGATTTTGACAGAGTGATTTGCCAATTGCAATGTAATAGGGGTGGGTTTCAAATTTTCTAAAGCAAATTTTTGGAACATGATGGTTGATACAAGGTTAATGGAAGATCCTAAATCTAGTAAGGTACGATCAAAATTGTAGATTTTGCTGCTGCACGGAATGAGAGGGGTGCCTGAATCTTTCTGCTTCGGTGGTAATTTTGACGGTATAGCATAACTCGCATGAGGCGAGAGAACCATGGGGTTCTTGGTTTTCTTTTGCTACCACCTAGGTGTAGTGTAGTCCTTAAAGAAACAAGCGATAGTTGGGATGTAGTCGATCACCTCTAGCAAGGGAACCTTGATCTCAACGTTCTTGAATAAATCATGTAGATTATCAAAGGTTAGTGTGTTCTTTTTCTTGCGTTTTGTCTCCCTTAGTAGATCCTCAAGGAATGGGACCAATTCTGGCACTAGTTTGGGCATGTCGTCCTCAAGAGAATGTGGTGCGCAACCCGAATTAGAGGATGATGAAGAAGACGGGCTAGGATCAGGTCGAGGCGGATCAATGGTCTATTTATCGCTCCTCATAGTAATCGTATTGGACGTCGCAGGTCCAATGGGATCATAAGGCGGAGGAGGGTTCATAATAGGGACATAGGTTTGGTGTGCTGCAGCGGGATTAGCCTGAAATCTCGGTGGAGTACTTGGAACTTGTAGAATTTTGTGAACTTGCCCTTGAGAAGGTTGTACTTGTGGTTGTGGACCACGAAGTACAATGTTTTGCGGGTTTGGGACAGGTTGGGTGGGAAGAGTGCCTTGAGATCGAGTCATCATGTGTAGTTGACTGATCTTAGCATTCTGCTGTGCCAATTGGTGTTGAAGAGAAGTCATATTTTTTTCATGGCGCTTTGGCATTTCTGTCATCATTCTCATCAATTTATCAAGGGGGCTTGATGCGTGATCCATTTGAGGTGCACAAGGGCCTGGCGGCGGATTTGCCGAAGGATTATATTGGGTCCTTGGGATGACGAGTGCGGACAATCTCATTGCTCCATCAGTGGGGTTTTGGAGCTGAGGATTGTTGGACCATGCAAAATTTGGATGGTTGCGCCACCCTGTGTTATAAATAGCAGAATATGGGTTGTTTCCTAGGGCTCACATGTCTTCAAATTTAGAAGACGAGTCTGCATATGGTAATGCATCCGAATACATGGAGGCTTGCTCCTTCATGTCGTAATATTGGCTAGTAGAAGCCAGGTCCACATTACTTACCGAGTCGCTTGGTGCAATACTCGGTAAGGATGGTGCAGGTCGTGCAGGATTCTTACAGATCAGCTTGACTTGGGAAGGATTGGGTCTATGACGTAGTGGAGGAGTTGAAGTGTGAGCCACAGAACGGGCGCAGTTGGCCAAGAATTTGTCTAGCTTCTTATGAACGAGAGACTTCATCCAATTTTTGTGCAATTAAATTTAAGTCAGTGGATGTTAGTCTCTCTGAATCAGATTTTAAAATCAATGCGTTGCAGTATAGATGGAATCAACGTGAAAAAATAAATAGAATTTATACTTGAATGGAAGTCCGAGGTCGAACACAGGGAGCAATTAGCAAAATAATTCTCAAAATTGCAATTCAACACAATATGAGTAGTTTATAATAGAACTCCAAATAATAATGACATAAATGAAAGCGAATGTCAAATAATGCAAAAAGAATGTGGTAAAATAGTGATTTGAATCACTAATTACCTTTCACAATTATATCAAATATCTCAATAGTATTAATCAATTTAAATCCACATAGGATAAGTGCACAGTGCACTTCTGCTGCTTTTCTTCTGTTACTTCAGCTCCTCTTCTCTTCTTCTCTCGTGCCTTCTTCTCTTCACTGGATGCCTCTCCTTCTTCCTTCTCTTCACTGGCTGCCTCTCCTTCTTCCTTGTCTTCTCGCATAAGGCAAGGGGTTCCTTCTTCAAACAGCTAAGTGTCAGCCGTTGATCCGTAGAGAAAAACCCCCCTATCCCTATGTGATCTCTCTCTTTCTCTCTCTGGGATTCACTCTCCCAAAGCCTCGGGCAATCGGATTCGGATCTAAGCGTACCCAGGACTAAGGCTGCGGGCGTGATATCGCAGCCGAGGTGTGAACAGGGCTTAGGCAGGCCGGGTTAGTGCCAGGCCCGCGGGGGACGGGTCATAGGCGAGGCGTAGGTGAAAGGTGGGTGGGGACCTATTTGAAGAAAATGATGATAAAGATAGGGACCTTTTTGTAAGAAATTGAAAAGCTAAAGGGCCATGTGAAATAAAGAAAATCAGACTTGGATCAGAGTGCAAACTAGGTCGAAACAATCTCAGATTGGACCCAAATTTTGGTAGAAACCTAACTTGGATGTAAGGAATCCAATGGTCAAGTTGGATTTTGGTTTTGACCTATTTTGACCAGGTAATTTACGTATTTACCCAAATTAGGGCAAATGTCTGTCTGAGATTCTATTTTAGGTCAAGATGGGTTCCAATGGTCAAATTGAAAGTACCAAACCCTAGAGAATATATTTATATGATTTTTAGAGGATTTAGGTGAATTTTATCCTAATTAAAACCTTAGTAGATTAAGCAGGTCTATTTTAGGGTTTCAGATGTTCATTAATTCCTATAACGCATGAAAATCCTTTTCTGTCTATTCTAACCCACTTATTGGACTCTTAAGACCATTTGGCCTTTGTTCAACTCCTGAGAAAACCCATGGTTATTCTATTTATGTGATAGAATGGTAAATTTATAGAAATAACCCTGTATTCTTATTTTCTTCTCAAATTAATGTTTTGTGCCCTTAAGAACTTCTGATGGATATGTAGGAGTTTTTATTGACTTAATCAGATCAAACTAAGCTAGTTATGGCTCATGATGGTGTTGGTATCATACCCCCATGCCTATCTTTTTCTAGTCCTTTAGCAAAACATCTGAATCGAACCAGTTATCCATGGTCGGATTTAACTGTCAGGATGCCTTACTAAGCTGTATATCTTGGAATCAGATCTTAATATCAACAATAGGCCTAGAGGTACTCACATACCAGCCCAGATCTAGACCTGACTAGCTTTCGCCTCAATCTACCGCGAAGGTTTTTAAGGCCTGTAGGAATTATCCTAAGGTTTGTTGGAGCCAGCGGTTAAAGCACCTGTCTTGAAACATGGTTAGTTCGATTCAGTTTGCCAGTGCATTTTGAGACATAGAAGGAGAATTTGATTTGTGGAGAGCTCTCTCTCTCTTTTCTTTTCATTATATTTTTCCTTAGATCTATCCTCAAATTAGCCTTAAACACGGTCTGTATCAGATTCCTTGTTCCCACCATCAATCCTCGTAGGGTCCCTAGTAATCGATGCTTTGAGATAGCATCGCCTATGGCAAGCCCCAGAACCCTGGCTTTTGAGATTTCGGGATAATCCCGCCCATGGCATTCTGTAGCTAAATCCAGGTCTTGTGAATCGACATTTAGTGATAATGCCACCCATGGCATCTGAACCAGCACAAGGTGCTTACATGCCCACAGTAGGATATTTAGATATCCTAGGAGACAAGCATTGAGAAGACGATATGTTATTGCGCATCTTCGAGGGAAATTGCCTCTTCGCATCGAGAACTCGTCCAAATCAACTTGTATTTTCAAGCTGCTCCTAATCTAGATCTTAGGATCTTTTTCAGAATAGATTAAATGCCTTTTGGCATGGTTTTAACTTTAAAGCACACTAAACCAGACCGTGTGTGATTTAAGGTGCCTAAGTTACCGAGTCCCACTAACCAGAGGTCTGTTAATGGGGCTGAATACTCCCTAAGCCTTAGACCTAATACATAAGCTTTGCATGTTCCCCAACCTCTTGAGGATTAATCTAGATCTTGACAAGTACGTGAATGTTTAAATCCAATACAGATCCAAGAGGCCTAAGGTTGGTATTCGCCACTAATCCCTTAAGTTTTAGCCTTTCAGGTCTTAGTTCATCATTCGATCTAACCTAGAAGGTAGGTAGGTTACAAATTGTTTCTAAGGGACTCAATTTTTTTCTTTTTCTTTGTGCTCCTTTCTTCTCTTTTTATTTTTCATTCTCCTTTTCAAAAATGGCTCTTCCTTTTCCTCAACCTCCTTTTTTTTTTTGAATAATATGTAATTTTTTTGATGAAATCCTTTCTTGTGAAGTGATTCTCACAGCGTTTTGCACTTTAATACCCCCCCATGCCTACGATTTATAATGTCTTCATTGTAAATTAGGTGGGTTCAAATTCAGCTTAGTTCGTACATTAGAAAAGGTTTTGGGTGGATGGATGGGTCGGGATGACTGTTGCGGATGATTTCAAGCTCAGGTACGGGTACCAGAGGTGGAGTCTGCTATTTTAGTGGACGAACCTTAAAGTGCAATATGAGATTAGCACGAGATGTGTCAAGAAGGGTTTCGATTTTTTCAAAAGATGACGGGTTGGCTCCCGTTAAGCGTTGAGTTTAACGCCATCAGTCAGGTGCAATATGCTCAGGGAGAAGTGATTGACTGCATAAATGATATGATCGTGGTGGATGAGAATTGGATGGCCACAGATAAGTATCAAAGCATGGTGGAGAGTCATTCCAGAATATCTCTGATATAAGTTAGGTTGATTCGTTTATGGATGATATTTCTTGAGATTTTGCAGGGGGAACATTTGGAAGGAATAGTGATCATGGGATTCTATGGTAGGATTGTGGTGATTGTAAGGCTCAATAGAAATGGGTTTAGTTAGTGTATCTCAGATGTATGGTTCCTCTCATGCTCTGTGACCTATCAAATCGATACCTGATGAGTCATTTTGATTCTTTCCCTTTGGGTTTGAGATTATTTCCTTAAGAAATGACTTGTAGATTGGGTCTTTAAATGAAATTTCCCTATAATCTTCATCCCAAAAAGTGATTGCTTGGAGAGTGCCTTTTGAATCATAAAACTCAAAATTTGTAAAGGATTCATATTCTGGGTGACAGTCACCCTCAGTATCATCCAATTCTGATTCTTGGTGGTCCTCAAAACAAAAACTCTCCATATCCATGGACTCTGAATCTGGTTCGTCACCATGTTCCCCAACATTCCTGGGTATATCCTCAAGTTCAAAGGTGAAAGCCTCTACTGTACTCATGTCATTATGCTCGACTAGATCATCATCTAGGATGTGAAAGGTTTCTAATTCAGGTTCTAGGTTTTCTATTAAGGATATGGTCATGAGGTCCTGTATAAAACCTAGTTATTCTGTCAAGCATTTTCCTTTTGTTGCCTCAAAAATGTTAATCTCAGTATGTTGATCTCCTGAGGCAATTGTCATATGCCCTGATTCACAATTGATTATGGCTTTCGTAGTGGCTAAGAATGGTCTTCCCAAAATCACGGGCATATCATGTACTTGTTGTGGTGTCTCCATGTCAAGAATTAGGAAATCTGTTAGGTAGCTTAAATCCTTAACTTTAATTACCACATCCTCTATCATCCCAATTGGTGTGATCAAGGTTCGGTCAGCTAGTTGCAAAGAGACATGAGCGGATTTTAGCTATGCAATCTGTAATTTTTCAAATAGGTTGGTAGGAATTAGGTTGACTGAAGCACCTAGGTTTAGTACAACCCGCTTGAAGTTTGTATCACCGATATTGCAAGGAATTAGCGGGGTGCCTGGATCAGATTTCTTAGGGGGCAGACTATTTTGGATTATGGCACTTATATTTTCAGACAGTACTACCTTTCCTAGTGTTTGTTCTTTCATCTCCCTTCTGGGTAAGTCAGGTGAGGTTGGGTTGAGAGTGAGGATATCAAGTAGTGGAATCGTGACTTGTGCATTCCTCAAAGGTCCCATTATATCATTTCCTGACAATCCTTTAGTGTAGAGGTGAGCTATGACCTGGGATAGGGGAATAGATTGGCTATCTTTAGGGATGGTTTTCTGTTCTTTCATAACATTGATCATAGCACAATCATGGTGGGGAGG
Source organism: Thalassia testudinum (assembly GCA_037157565.1). Taxonomy (NCBI): domain Eukaryota; kingdom Viridiplantae; phylum Streptophyta; class Magnoliopsida; order Alismatales; family Hydrocharitaceae; genus Thalassia; species Thalassia testudinum. Next base: position 57,385,410 of record JAZHRO010000055.1, read on the forward strand.
TGGATGGGGAAAAGTCGAACCTTGCTATTGTTGTGGGGGTGGGGTTGGGTAAGTCATGGTGTGTTTTGGCTCAACTGAGGGGGATGGAGAAAACAGACAGGTATGAGTCGTTAGACCAGGTTGGGTATAACATGTTTGACCTTGAGTTTGGTTCACAATGTGTTTTTGGGTCAACATGTTGTTAGGATTTGGCAGAGGTTGAGATGAAAGTGTGCCAAGCTGGAGAGAACTTGCCAACTGGGTCATTTAGTTACGAAGTTCAGTGATTTCTTCTTTGTGTTGCTTTTGCATGTCAACCAAGGTTTGAAGAATCAAAGATGTCTGATCTTCTTTAGGCGGTCCAGATTGGAAATTTTGAGTGGGCCTTGGTTGGGTGGGCTGATAAGGATGCAGAGCTTGTGGTCGGGGTTGAAATTGAGGTTTTGGATTCGGGTTATTTCCCGACCACGAAAAGTTAGGATGATTACGCCATCCAGAGTTGTAAGTATTGGAGAAAGGATTATTCTGGACGGCGTGGAGATCCTCGCAGGTCTGAGGAGCTCCGAGATAATCAGGGTATGGGGGTTTAGAGTTCCCCCAATTGTGGTGGGCTGACTCGGAGTTGCCTCCAAAGCCATAATCAGACGGGGGCGGATATGCATCTATCCCCGGAGAGTGGTAGATGTTGTGCGCAGCCTCCCTTCCCGTGGGTGGGCGCGCATATATCCTTTGAGGTGCAGAGGTGGATTTGTGTAGATGATGAGTGATGTCGTCCACCTTCTTCTTGATAATGGAGACCTTATCCAATTGACTGGCTACCAACTCCAGATCAACGGATGCGGAAAGGCCTCGGCATTCGTGTACCCCCTGATTGCTTGCCAATGCGCTGGTGGATGTCTTGTCGTATGCACCCAATGACTCATTGTTTAGGGAGTTCTCGCACATGTTCTCGAGAATTTCCCAGATCATGTTCTCATGTTGACCCATGATGCTACCACCATAGGTTGTATTAACAAAGAGCTTGATGTCTTCACGAAGTCCGTGGTAAAAGGATTGGACTTGTTCCTACTTTGGAACTTCGTGATAGGGGCACTTATGCATGAGATCTAGAAAACAATCCCATACCTCATGTAGAGATTCTCTCGCTCCTTGGGAGAAGTGTGTGATTTGGTGCCGCATTGTATTTGTACGACCAATGGGGTAGAAGTTTTGCAGGAAGGCGGTCTGAAGTTACCACCATGTGTTGATTGTGCGTGGTTGAGTTTGAAGCCAGTGAGTGGCTTTGTTAGCCAAAGAGAATGAGAAGAGTTTAAAGAGTAATCCGTCCCGATTCTGTACATCTCCCCAAAAGCGTGGGCTAGATGTTTTAGGTTTTTAATGTGCTGGAAAAGATCCTCGGAGTTTAGGCCATGAAATTTTGGGGTCATATGAAGCATACTAGAATTGAGATCCACCTCGGGTCCTCCTGCGGGAATGTTGATTCGGGGTTCAATCTCCACCGCTGCGGGATTATAGTGATCTCGCATTTGAGGACGCAGCGGTGGGTTGATGATGGCATTGATACGATTTTCTAAATCATGGACTTGTTTCTCAAGATTAGGTTGATCTTCTTGGTGATCCATAACTGATGAAGGGGAAGTAGGTTTTGAATCAGAAGATGTCAATGTGATCATGTTATTGTATAAACACGGAAGTTGAGGCTCGACCTCGACGAGAGTGAATAGCTAATGGAGGCCTTAAAGATGGTCTTAAGGACCTCCTCTTCTACATGCACCGATAGAATAGATGAGGGATAGAAGGTGATGGACCCAATCAAGACACCCAAAAATTTTTGGATGACTATAGAGGTTTGGGGCGGATGATACACCTAAGTCAGAAAGTCGTCCACCTGAGAATTACCTGGGCAGCCAGAAAGGGAGAGTCCCGCGAAGACCCCTACACGGTAGAGCACCCCCACGGGTTATAGGGTTTCCCCCACTCGACCTTTCTTGTCACTGAGGATCCAGGTAGATGATAACACTGCATTTGGGGGTGATAATTCTGTCAAATATGGCCCATCCTAAGAATAAAAGGCACAGATAACACAACATAAGTAGAATGGGAGCATTGCATGCATCATATGTCAAGATTGCTTATAAAATAATATTAATGGCCATTTGTATGAGCACTTGTCAAAGTAGGCCTCAGATGAGCAATCGGACCGCACGGATGGATTTAGAACGACGAACGGAGTCCAACAGACTCAAAATCGGCCAAATCCGACATCTGGAGCTCTTACAATGGGCCCAAGAAGTTCTGACCATTGATTTGATGATTAACAGCCCACAGTGCTCCACATGGCACCCACTCACCGAGCGCCCGCTTCCTCCTTCCTCTGGAGAGCAGATCTCAGCTGTCGATCTCCGATTGAACGACTGAGAATCGCGCGCACGCTCGCGGTCGCTGCGACAAAGTAGAGGGCATAGCGCAGCGGTTGGAGCGCATTCCCACGCTCACGCGACGCAGGTTCGAGCCGCGCGGTGCTGAAATTCAAAGACGATGACGCGCACGGACGAAATTGGGCTGCCCGATCAACAGCAGACGGCCAAGATAGCGCGACGTGACGCCTGCAGATGCACCCTGGCTAGACGTGCGCGATGACGCGGGCACGAGGGCGCGATCCAAACGAGCACCTCGCGCAAGATTCCAGCCATTCGATCTTTGATCGGACGGCTTGTAGCGTGCACACGCGGATCGGGCGCGAGGAAGAACAGCTGCGGGCTAGCGATCGGCGGGCAGGGGGCTTCATCGATGTTTTGGGAAGGGTTTTAGCGACGTCTCGGATGTCGCTAAAACCCATTCTTCATTTGGAAAGCCTTCTCCCTATTTAAACCCCTTCCAACCACCCATTCAAGGCTTTCACTCCACTTGCAACTACTCTACCCCCTCCTATCTACCTTTAAGCCCTCTTGTAATCGCCGGAGACGACAAGCCACCGACGGAGCCTTCTCTACCACCGTGGCTGCCTCGCCGCCCTCCCTCTCTCTCTCTCTTTCTTCCTTTCTTTTAAGCTTTACTTTATTTATGTTTAAGCATGTATCTAATGTTGTAATTTATGAACTAAAGCTGCATGATTAATGAAGTTGTTTTCTATTTAGTTGCTTGATCTATTTCCTATTCAAGTTGTATGTTAAGAATGAAACGATTCTAACCCTAATCTCTCTCTCTCTCTCTCGCTTTTCACCGGCGCCTTTTCGTAAGCAAAACTCCACGATTTTCGTGACAATAGGTGACAAGAAAAATCCGATTTCACGCCTCCCTGAGACCGACACTCGGACTCATGTCCGTTTCTTTACTTTAAAACCGTCATTTCAAGTGCGAACTATAACGACACTTCTAAACACACACGCACGAAAGCACGTCAGTAGACCAGAATGGGGACTTGACCTCTTAAGTCTACCGGTTTTATGTTAAGAGCAAAGGTCTTTATGATTTTACTTGAACTTTAAGATATTTTTGTGCAAAGTAACATACTTTGAAGATTGGTTAACCCAATAAGGTGGGTCAACTTCACCGGTGTTGTCCTTTGAGAAATTTAAGTCCCTCTTTTAGTGTTCAAATGAAATTAAGAGCCTGATTTTAGGGTTTGCTTGAATAGATCAATTCAACCAAAGCTTAGGCACACATTGTTTGGGAAGGTTAATTCTTGATTAAGCAAGTGTGTCTCTAAAACCCTAAACTGGAAACCCTAATTGGCTCTTGATTGGTCCAATTTAATTCGTCTAAATGTGGTACCTAGGGCTCAAGCAAGAAGGTGATAGCCCTAGATACCTTAAAACCCCAAGTAGGTGCATAAATCATGGTTTGGATGTTCTCTAAATAGAATGTATCAAATCAGGCAACTTGATGATTAATCTAAGAATAGAATACAAGTTGAACCTAATTGATTTGTTTCCTTTTTTTAGCTTTTTAGAATCAGGGGCTTAGGTGAGGGTGGATGGAGTTTACCTGCCCCTGGAGTGGCTGATGTGTAGCTGATCTTCCTTCAATGAATGAATCCCTAAAACATATCACAGTCAAAAGAGATCAGATATTGCAATCAAGAGATCAAATTGTACGTTGCTTCCCGACAACGGTGCCAAAATGTTAGTCGCTCTGAATCGGATTTTAAAATCAATGCGTTGTAGTATAGATGGAATCAGTGCGAAAAAACAAATAGAATTTATACTCGAATGGAAGTCCAAGGTTGAACACAGGGAGCAATTAGCAAAATAATTCTTAAGATTGCAATTCCACACAATATAAGCAGTTTATAATAGAACTCCACATAATAATGATATAAATGAAAGAGAATGTCAAATAATGTAAAAAGAACGGGGTAAAATGGTGATTTGAATCACTAATTACCCCTTAAAATTATATCAAATATCTCAATAGTACTAATCAATTTAAATCCACGTATGATAAGTGCATAGTGCACTTCTGCTGCTCTTCTTCTCTTCTTCTTCTGTGTCTTCTTCTCTTCACTGGATGCCTCTCCTTCTTCCTTCTCTTCACTGGCTGCCTCTCGTTCTTCCTTCTCTTCTCACACAAGGGGAAGGGTTTCTTCTTCAAATAGCTAAGTGTCAGCCGTTGATCCTCAGAGCAAAACCCCCTTGCCCCCACGCGATCTCTCTCTTTATCTCTCTGGGATCCGCTCTCCTAGAGCCTCGGGCAATCGGATTTGGATCTAAGCATACCTGGGACGAGGGCTGCGGGTGTGATATTGCAGTCGAGGTATGGACAGGGCTTAGGCGGGTTGGGTCAGTGCCAAGCCTGCGGGGGATGGGTCATGAGTGAGGCGCAGGTGAAGGGTGAGTAGGGACCTATTTGAATAAAATGATGATAAATATAGGGACCTTTTTGTAAGAAATTCAAAAGCTAAGGGGTCACGTGAAATAAAGAAAATTAGACTTGGATCAGAGTGCAAACTAGGTCGAAACAATCTTAAATTGAGCCCAAATTTTGGTAAAAACCTAATTTGGACCTAAGGAATTCAATGGTGAAGTTGAATTTTGGTTTTGACCTAGTTTTACTGGGTAATTTGCATAATTATCCAAATTAGGGTAAATGTCTATCTAAGATTCTATTTTAGGTCAAGATGGGTTTCAATAGTCAACTTGAAGGTGCCAAACCCTAGAGAATATTTTTATATAATTTTTAGAGGGTTTAGGTGAATTTTATCATGATTAGAACCTTAGTAGATTAAACGGATCTATTTTTAGGGTTTCAGATGTCCATTAATTCCTGTAACACATGAAAACCCTTTTCTGTCTGTTCTAACCCACTTATTAGACTCTTAAGACCATTTGACCTTTGTTCAACCCCTGAGAGAACCCATGGTTATTCTGTTTTTGTGATAGAATGGTAAATTTACAGAAATAACCCTATATTCTTATTTTCCTCTCAAATCAATGTTTTGTGCCCTTAATACCTTCTCATGGATATGTAGGATCTTTTATCAACATAATCAGATTAAACTGAGCTAGTTATGGCTCATGATGGTGTTCCCATCAGTGAATGAATGAGAAGGTCCTGTGTCAACCTTGTGTACTTTGCTACGAGGTGCACTGGTTCGATTAAAGGCAACAATAGAAGCGTTATTCATAGAATTCTCACTCATGTTTTCAAACAGTTCAAACGCTCCATCCTCATCTTTATTCATGAAATTCCCTCCACAGGAAGCTTCCGCAATCTGCCTCAAAGTTTCATTTAGCCCATAATAGAAAATTTAGGCTACATGCCACTTAGGTAGACTGTGGCGTGGACATTTCCTGAAGAGGTCATTATACCTTTCCCAGGCCTCATGAAATTGTTCGCCATTTTGTTGCGTGAAAGAAGTTATAGCATGACGAAGCGCATTGTTGTGCCCGATTAAGAAGAATTTCTTCAGAAACATTGTACACATTTCTTCGCAAGAGTGAAGGGGTTTCCTAATGGTGTGCAACCATTGCGTGTCTTTGTCCTGCAACGAAAATGGGAACATTTTCATGTGGACGATATGTAACCCGATGTTTCTTGGTTTAATCATTTCAGCTAAATGGGTTAATTCCGCCAAGTGAAGAAAAGGTTCTTCACTAGCAAGTCCATGGTAATGGAAGTTGATTAGGCCAATTACGTTTGGTTTTAGTTCAAAATTCCCCGCACCCACGGGAACACGAATCTGCCCAAGTGTCTTTATCGTAGCGGGATTCTAATATGAGTTAAGAGACCTGGGCTCCTCCCATTTTGGCGGGTTTTGCATTTCATCTAATGTTTCCCTAATGGCTTCAATTTGCTCAGATACAATGCCATTTGGGCTTGGAGGCAGGTTAATAGGTCGACGGCTCCGCCACCACTTGGTGGAATGCGAGGGGGTGAGCAGCCATGTTTACAGAGGAGGAGGACAATTCACCAGATTCTTCCCTTTTAGAGTTATCAAACAATTCAACAAGATCAGGGTTTTATGACCTCCTCTCAAACATGCACTGCCGAAAAAAGAATTGGGGTGATGAGAAGAGAGATTGGGATAAGAGAGGTGACACTGAATATATGCACTTGATATCAAATCAATTCAATTAAGGTCCTAACCTCTAAACATGTCCTTAAGACCTAAAGATCTAAGTTACCTACCATCGCAACCTACAGAACTAAATACGAGCACCGCCAAACCACCGAGCCAGATTGAAAGGCAGTTTGCCCCAATCTTAGACACCTGATAGCATGTTGGAAGCTGTACCAGCACGTAGGTAATTAGACCTCCAAGCCTTAATGGGATCAACTTACTACCAATTTTAAATTAAGAGGCTTAGAATACAAGTGCTTTGGAATGTGAAGGGCGTTGTATATGGGTAATGCCTAAGTGCATTGATTGATATGTGTAAAACAAGCATGCAACAGGGAGCTCTCCCTGGATTGAAGTTTTAGATGGTGAATGACTTTTAGAATTCCGCTCTTAAGTAGTATGGATTTTATGATTCAAATGAATTACCAATTCAACCAATCTCTGGGTTTTCAAGAATACAAGTTCTTTTCGCCTAAACAACCCTCCTTCAATTTGATTTGGTTAATGCATGCTACAATGCAATGGGCCGCTAAATGGATATTTCTAGGTGTGGATGCACGAATCAATTTTAATTCATTGTGAAAGGGAGCCAAATACTTCAATTCAAGTACTCCCAATCACCACAATGAAAATCCACACATGGCTCAACCACCAACATATGAAAAATGAAAATGAATATTTTGGGGTTGAAGTTTGGGATCAAATCAAGGGCAAATTTAGGATCATGGTGGGGTTGGAGTCAAATCAATTCCAAGACTCTACAACCAAAATATGGATCCCAAATGAGAATAAATGAGGCGAAGAGATGTAATACACAATCAATTTTAATTCACCTCAAGGAAAACTTTATGTCGCGAAATACCCAAGAATTGGGATTCTTGGATTTTTCATACACGAAAGTGCTGGAAATCAAGGGCGGTGGGTATGGTAGAAAATGAACAACCCGTGGATTTTAGTCCACTCGCCCTAAGAAATCCCAAGAAGATGTTTTTAGGGTTTTTAATGTTTTTGATTTTTTTTTTATTTTTTTAATCTTTAACGTGACAAGATAACTTAAATTGCTAAGAGGAAGAACACTTACCTCAGCAACGTGTGCGAAGATCCAAGCAGTGCCGGCAACTTCACGCTCTTGCTCTCACCTTGAACTCACCCATGTCTCCGACCTCCTCTGTGTGTCTCCTCCTCGCAACAGGTCTACCTGCACAAAAACAAATAAAAACACCCGTGAAGAGATGGGTGAAAGAAGAGATAAAGGAAAAGAGTATAAACCGACTCCAGATGACACTTCCCCTGCAATGGCGCCAGAAAACTTATGTCGAAATGTGAGTAGGGTTATTTAATTAGGTGATATTAACATCGAAATGTGTATAATGGGGGTGATTACCTACAAGAGAATCTACACTAGTTTATCAAATATTTATTATCCTGGGCTAAATCAGATTTTAAAATAGTAACTTTTAGGCTAGGGTTGAACTCAGGGAGGCAGGTTTTGGAATTAACCAGTTTCTATGCACTTCCTAAAATCGCATCAATTCCTTTCACTTATTATATTTTTTAAAATTTTTTCAATTTTAGAGGTTTTTGGATATTCTTGTCCTTGAGGTACGCCCTCAACAAATGGTCCTTGGCTACAACCAAAATAATTAGAAACAGTCTTGCCACATGCGAGACCGTGCGCCTACAAGTCAAGAATTATCTTTTCTATTTTATGCTTTTTTTTGTCTTTTCTTAATCAACAAAATAAAAGAGAATATAAAAGAAAAGAAAATGCAAAATTGAAAAAGGAAGTGAATTGAAATACTTAGCTTATTTATAAATTTGTGTGTGTATGTATGTGTGTGTGTGTGTGTGTATATATATATATATATATATATATATATATATATATATTTTACGAATGGGGGAATATTGAATAAAGATTCAATGGGAATGTAGCACCACGTTAGGTTAACCGTCGTCTAAAGAGATGCGATTAACCTAGCTATGTGCCGCGTGCGGGTGTGGAGCGGACGTGTGGGAGTGTGTGTGGAAGGCTTTCATGTGCACGGATATCAGGGATATATGCACAACAGGTGTGAATATACCCGCGATATAATGCGCGGAGAGGGAAATGTGCGGTATCATGAATGGGACGATGTGTGTGCATGTATAGATGGAATGTGTGTGTGTGTGTATCTATGTACAACTATATATAATTATATTTGTGCATATGTTTATATATATCTATAAGTATATATCTGTGTATATATATTTATATATATATCTATGTGTGAATATGTATGTGTGTGCGTGAAATATATATATAAGTATACGTATGTATAGGTATGTGTGTATATGTATATGTGTATGTGTCTGTGTGTGTATGTGTGTGTTTGTGAGAGGGTGGAGTGAGGCGCATGAGGCTCGTGAGCAAAGAGAGAGGTGAGTGTGCGTGATGCTGCATGAGTGCTCGGGTGAGGGAGTGGGTGAGAGTGAGGCTGAGGGAGTAGCACTACCTGAAGGCAATCACGGCGAGGAGAAAGAGGGCATGGGTGACTGTGTGGGTGCTGCGTTTGGTGAAAGCGAGTGTGCATGAGCTCAGTCATCGGATAAGTGAGGAACGAATGGTGATAGAGCTTAAAAAATGAGTCGCGATGAATTGACTGTAGCAAAATAGAGTAGCCCATGGAGCTTGCTCTAATGGAAATCAAACGAAATGAAATGAACAGTAAAATAACAAAACAAAAGGGAAAAGGACACACCACGTTTACCTACTCTCAATGAGCTAGACGGTGGTGCACCCTTACCGTGGTGGTTGCAACCATGAGAGAGAACTCCTCTATTCTCAGTGTGCCCTCAATTGGTGAGAGGGTACTGAGAGTGGAGGAGTGGAAGAGAGGGAGAGAGGAGAGCTCAGGTGGAGTGGCTGGCTGAGGAGTGGTTGTGTGTGCGTGGGAGAATATGAGTGTGTGCGCTTCTTGGAAGGGGGGTGGATTACTGTTGGTGGAGGTGGAGTCGACAACCGATGGGAGGGAGAAATGGAGAGGGTTATATAGGTGATGGGTGAGGACAAGTGCTGTTAGGAATATTTTTTAGAGGGGATATTTTGGGATTTTTACAGGTAGGCACTTAGCATGTTATGGAAATTAATGTAGGTGGTGTTAGGTGTTATTAAGTGGAATAAGTGGTGGAGTATGAAGGGATAAAATGAATGAAATGAGGGCTCAATCTCTATCTCTATCTTCCTCTCCATAAAATGCACAAATGCAAATATTTATAAAATGCATGTAAACCTATCTAATCTAAATGCGTAATGTTAGGAAATAGTATAAGAGGGCATATTTTACAGGTGTGAATTGCTGTGCCATCACAAGTGTCCAACATTTGGCTTCCTTTCATACCACATCTAATGTGGGGTTTTAGGGATAATCTTCGTTGGAATTCTATTTAAAATGTATGCATTAAATTTTCTTTACTCATCATTGACCATACCATTTCCAATAGGGTGCAATTGCATCTTTCAGATATGTCATTCAATTGTGGTGTACCAGGTGGCATGAGTTCAGAGATGATTCCCTTTTCCTTAAAGTATTCCTTGAATTTCTTTGAGAGGTACTCACCTTCTCAATCCAATTGGATTTTTGTAACTCGTTTACCCATTTGGTTTTCAATTAATGTTTGATATTCTTTAAACCTTTCAAAGGTTTTAGACTTGTGATGCATTAAGTAAATGAATTTGTATTGCGAATGGTAATCAGTAAATGTCACAAAATACTGTTGACTATTTATAGTCGCAATACTAAATGGGTGACACACATCAGTATGTATGAGGTCTAGTAAGCCCTCACGTCTGACCCCCTTTCCTAGATAGGGACGTCTGGACCTCTTCCTATGAATATAGTGTTCGCTGGTAGGCAAAGGTTAGACTACCGAAAAATCTAATGGTCCATCCTTGACCAGTCTATTGATCTTATCAATAGACACATGTCCAAGTCTTTGATGCTAGATCACCATGGATCTATCTGCATCAACCTTGGCATGCTTAAAGGGTGTTTGATTCTCAATCACAACCTCGAAACATTCATAATGGACTCACATTTATCCAATTCATACAATCCACCAAGAGGAATGGAACTATAAGCAATAACTTTACCATAAAGATTTATAATAACAATCCACTTAAAAAGAGATAAATATTCAAATCTATCTAATTTAGAAATAGATAACAGGTTTCTGATGGAAGGTACTGAGAGATAGTCACTAAGTGATATGTGTGCCTGTTGGGCAGCCTGAGTCTGTAGATTCCCATAGCTTCCACTCAACCATTGCCTCAAACCCTATCATGATCTACACTTCTCCTTCCCTAAGCCTTCTGGTCACCTGAAACACATGCAACATATTGCAAACATAAATAGATGCTCCAGAATCCATAATGTAACTTCCAACTCGTCCAACAAGCAAGTTGGTCTCAATGATGAGAAGAGATTCAATACTTGCATTTGCGTTGCCCTTGCTCTTTCCCTTCTTTAAAGACTTCATTTGCTCTGAATAGTTATGTTTCTAGTGACCTAGCTTGTTGTAGGAGTGGCATGTGTCTGCCACTTTTCCTTCTTCTTCTTAGAAGAAGTGAGATGTGTAGAAGGAACTAATGATTTGTTCTTTTTTGGGGAACCTTTCCCTTTATCCTACTTCTCGAGTTTAGACATCCCACTGTTCTTGGCAACTATTGCCTCATGTGCATCTCCTTCTTAATGCTATCCTCCATGGACTTAAACAAGGACATCAACTCAGTTGTAGTTGTCTTCATCATTCCCATGTGCTGAAGAAGTAAGAAAATGGTATGAAGAAGATGAGGTTTATCTTTAAATTCTCTTGATATTTTGTGGCATCTTACAGCTATAGATACCATCTTTACAGTCCAAATGAATATGTCCAAACTGAACCATAAAGCCACTTAACCACAATCAACCTAGAGTTCGAGATATGGGTAGCCTTAACCACTTGTATAACCTTTCCTTTTTCTTTATCTCTTTGCTTTTTCTATCTTGATTCCACTTAGCCATAATCTTTGGAACAACCAACTAAGGAAGGATTTAAAGTCAACAACCAAAAGAGAAAACTCTAGAAGAGTTGTGACCTCGAAGATCTCCCACAAATCACGGAGGTGAATTGCCTAGAAAGTGAAGAATTGAATCTTAATTGTTATAGGAATTATGAAGTTTGTTAAAGAGGTGAGGCAAGAGCGATGAAGGATCATCCATTATGAAGAAACCTTGTTTTTTGTTCTTTAAGCAAATCATTGTATTGAGCGACTGAGAGAGAATTCCATTGCAAGACATTTCTACACCATAGTGAAATTAGGGGTCAGATCCTCTCCTTGGGTGTACAGTTGATGAGGTGGAATCGAGTTAACAAACTTGGTGTGTTTCTTTAGGTCTTGCTTGTTTCATTCTTCCTTTCCGATTTGATTTTATGATTGGATCCTGCCTCTAATGGAGGTTAGAGACATTAAGGGGTTCACGCCAATCACTAGGTAGCCAACTTATCCTCTTCCTTAGTTGGGCCTGCTTGCTAATTGGATGCATCACCCCTTCATTTCTAATTACTTTCGATGAAAATCTAGTAAACTATGAAAATGGATAATTAATTGATTGCCTTGCTTAAACTTTTCATCACATGTCTAAACTAAACTCAAGTTGTATGAGTTAATGTTATTAGAAGGTTTATTAGTTGCTCTAAATATGCCTATTGGATTCATGATGTTTATAATGGTTTAATTGTAATTTGATGATTAATCTCATTTAATAGATGTCGATAAATCTCACAAGATTTTATGAGTTTAATTCCAACTTTGACATATTATTGTCATTGGATTCCTAACTTCTTATGCTTTGTGCAATGTAGATTTGAATTTCTCATTGATTTGACATGAATTGATATATAAGCAAGGCTCCACATGTTTGAACATATTAACATGTATTAAAGGGAAATATAATATCTTATTAACTAGAGATTTTGAATTCACAAAGTGTGTACACATTGCAGCTTAGAATCACATGGATTTGGTATTAAATGAGGAGATTATTAATTCGACGTTAACTAAGGAGTAACATGTCTCCTTGGATTTCAAGAAAACTATATAGTGCTTCCAAGTCTTCCACAATGGAGTGAGATGATATATGTGACCATTAGCAACATTTGTGAGCAATTATGGATATTGATTATAGTTGGTTTACTCTTCCACATGGTGAGGTGTGGGAGCACTGCTTTCGGGTGCACTTACACTGCAAGGTGGGAGAGAACTGCCAATGCCATCTTCTCCTCATCTCCATTCTTCTTATCTACTCCATGTAGTGAGGTGGAAGAGAATTGGCACAAGGAGTACTTGCATGGTGGGATGGGGGAGAACTAGTATGCCTTCTTCTTCTTCTTCTTCTTCTTCTTCTTCTTCTTCTTCTCTACATGGCCAAGCGGGGAGAATCAGAAATTATTGTATCTAATCTAGTGGGGAGGGAGAGCATTATACAACCCTTCCACTTGGATTTGAATGGGACATGTCTCCATTTGGCTGGCCTTTAACAGTCTATGTCCAGGTTGGCTTCGAGATAGAGGCTTCAACGATGTAAATCAAATTGAAGGACACCTTTTATGCAAATTATTGTAAATTTTGACTTATGTGTTACTTGGTTGGTTATCATAGAACAAATTCGAATGCTAATTATTTCCTTGTTTTGTTGTTTTCATTTTAGTGCATATAACTTTTCATGTTTTATGATAGTAATTGGTGTCTAACTATTCATGTACATGCTCATTTTTTTTTTTTTTTTGAAATTGAAAGGAATGCTATCGAAAATGATAGCAAACCGGATGTTCATGCTCTTTATTATCACTTGAAACTTTTGTTTCATTATCGTTTGTTTGACTTTCCAACATGACACAAGAGAATCAAAACATATCTAAGTAGCAAATTGCAGTCCATGATTTGCTGTGTAGGAAGCATGCATTACATAATCCTAAGTTGGAAGATTTTTACCTTTCTACTTTCTTGCACTTGCTTTTGAACTATAATTTTAATTTCCTACTTATTTTGCTTAGGAAATATGTGCTATATTGAGCATGAGGATTTGTTTGTTGTTAGACAAAATCAATCCTCATAGGATAGTTGTAATCACACCCACAGATTTGATCCAAAATCTTACTTATGATATGTGAGCCATTGGTGTGAATAAGACAGAAATCTCAATCTTTGTCTTATGTCCACCTATGAATAGCTCAGATTTCATGGGTGGGATTTTGAGTCAGATCTAAGGTGTCTTAAACATTTTCTATCCTATTAGGTCAACCTACAGGTGGAAGGGTGATTGTAGGGGATCGAGGTTTGCAAAGGGAGGTAAGGGGGGATGGGGTGTGTGGAGTTTTCTGGATGGAGGATAAGAGAGGCTTTGCACAAGTCTCTTTCCAAGCTCCTTTGGAAGTCCCTTTTATTTATCAAAAGAAGACACACAAATAACACATGTGTTGTTAATCTAAAAGTCAAGGTTGAATGCTTGGAAAAGAATTTGTAAAAGCTCTTAGCTCAAGGAGGATAGACGGGAGAGACAATGTACGGGGAATGCCATGCGGATGGGTTGTAGGAGGAGGACCAGCGTTGGATTTAGGAAAGGTCAAGGAGGGCACGTGGAACCAGGGGAGAGTATTTTACGAATATATATGTAGCATCACATCGGCACCGTGAGACATGAACGGACATGTAATTCTAAAGATGGTGCTGGATCTGTTGGTGAAAGAATCCAGCGTCAAAGTGAGGCGTCCAGAACCAAAAAAACAGAATCTACTCGTGGTTGATTTTTCCTATTTTTTTATTTACTACTAGCATGAGAAAACTGTATTTTATTTCCAAATAAACTTCAACGTTAATTAGGTGTTACGCGTCTCCAGGCAAAACAAAGTACTTTTGCAGCATATATGTAGGACTTACAAACAAACAAGTACTCACTCAAACAGAAGAAAAACAAAATATTTTCTGCGTATGAGCATGCATGGGCTTTCGTTCGAATGCCTCTTCTTGTCACTCACTTCTACAGCACTCTTCTACTTGGTTATGTACGTACCAAGAACGATATGTTTACTGGCTTATTTGCCTTGGGGAGACGTCGTTAGTCGGGCTTGCTAACAGTCCCCGGGAAGACCTCCACGGCATCCTCATCCTGAAACTCATGCCATCCGAAGCTGCACTCCTCCTCCATAACGGTTTGCCTGTGGATAAAGAAGTAGCCGCCCTCGGGCAGCTCAAGCCCCTTACTCGCTCCATACCTCTCCAACCACTTCCTAAGCTCCGCCACCTTCGTCCCCGGGTGCACCTCCATCTTCATCTTCCCTTCCTTCTCGAACACCGTCACGTGCATCGTTAGCGTCCTCCTCCTCCTCTTCTTCTCCTTCTTCTGAGGCTCTGTTCCCACCTGCACAGGAGGAGGCGGGTCCAATAAACAGGAAGCGGTCGGTGAGGGAGCAGAGGATGGTGCGGAGACGGTAGTGGCTGCAGAAGGGGCAGTGGTTGCTGGGGCGGCGGTGCCAATATTGACGGGTGGCGCAAAGAAGGACGGGGGTGCCTCGTACGTAAGGTGCGTGGGGTCGAAGGTGGGCATGAGTGCCTCCAACTCCGACGGCGTGGAAGATGGCGGCGGAGTGTTGAGCGGGGTCAGGCTCAAGTCCTCGTTCGAGAGCAACCTCGGGTGGAAGAGGGTGTCGAAGAGCGTTTGCTCTGGTGGTGAGATCATGTGGAGGCGGGGGAGGGGGACGACGACTCGGAGCTCGGCTTGGCCGGTGAAGTAGTAGTCGGATATCTTGCGGTGGTCCTCCAGCTCGACGGCGCGGTCCCAGAGCTGGAAGGGCCCCACTCCCAGCGTGCGGTCGGCCTGGCGGATAGGGTCCTTGAGATGGCCAATCGTGCTGGATGCGTTGGCGACCAGCGTGAAGGCGCGCTTGGAGGAGGGGTTGCTGATGAGAAGCGTGACGTTGGAGGCGGTTGCGGGGGGGTGGTGGTGGTCCGCGGGGTCGCGGGCGATGAAGAGGTTGATGCGGGAGCCGTGGATGAGCTGGTACTCGTCGGCGCACTTGTGGTCCTCCATGAGGGTGCCGTTGAAGAAGAGGGTTTGCTTGGAGACGGGGATATGGTGGTGATCTTGGAGCTTTTGCTTCATCTCCAAAACCGTGTCGAAGAAGCCGACCTCCACACGGTATTGCCTCGCTGCGGGAGTTTCAAACTCCACTTCCATTGTTAACTAGCCTTTGGATTAACGGAGCTCAATTGACATGCACAGTTATATCTAATTTGAAGAATGAAGAGGGAATGCATGCATATGTGGTGTCTCTCTCTCTCTCTCTCTCTCTCTCTCTCTCTCTCTATATATATATATATATATATATGTGTGTGTGTGTGTGTCATTTATTTGTAAGTTATATATATAGGTATAATGATATTTTTTTTATAAATAATATTTTAAATTGAAAATTTAAAGATTGAATTCATTTTATATAAATATATTATACATTAAATTTAAAGTCAAGTTAGTACTCTTAACATATACATTAAAAGTGATTCACTTTTTACGATTTAAATATCATGAAATTCGATCTTCTTAGATATATGTGTTAAGTGTATTAAATTGACATAATATGTTTATATAAAATTATCTTAATTTTTAAATTTTTAATTTAAAATATAATACAAGATTTTATCATATCTACACGTAACTTACATGTAGATTATCTATGCATTCCATTTTTCATATATATATATATATATATATATATAAGGGATGGCATGAACAATTGTGGAGTCCAGGTCCCACACCCTTTTCGTTCCTGCAGGTCTGTTTGTACGTGAGGCTGCATGCATGCTTTTAGAGCACGCAATGAGTGGATGAAGCATGAAGTAGGGCAGGCGTTTTGATGGACCCGGAACAGAATCCCCCAACTGCCATCTTTATAACTTGGTGAATTTGTGAATTTTTTTTGATTTGGTTAACTAAGTGATGGTGGTGATTGCACAATGCTGCATGCAAGTAGAGAGGTCCCATTTGAGTCTTTATCGTTTCTCGCATATTCTCGTATCTATGTATGGAAGATTTCTGTAAAAAGAAATTTCGCACGTTAAAGGCTCTTTAGTACCATTCACGATAAGATTGATCCCATTGCATGGAGTTTTCATATAAAAAAACCCTTCCAAGCTAGAGGATACATATAGGTGGTTGATAGATATTTAGTGATTAGTCCTTTTTGACATCGATACGAAATTAAGAAGCTACCATAGTGCGAGAGTACGACTAAATATTTAGCCCATCTGACTAATTCTTGACCAATGTTGCAGCCAAATTCTGACGAATGGTAGGATAGAACTAGTTATCTAGAATATATCTTGACAATTCCATCGTTCACGGTTTAACTAGCTATTTAACATATAATTGAAAAATCTTTATCATATCACAAGTTTAGATCAGCCAACGTATTCATCAGGCAACCACATTGATCAACTATTTGTAACTACCGACGTTAGGGCTTCTACTATTCACCAGAAATCATGTTGCATGATGAAAGATTTATTCTCATTAATGGATAATATCCAAGATTGAGTCAAGTGTACGTTTATTTATGAAATCTAAATTTGTCAACTTCTCCAATTAGGATTTCTCATGTGGGATAATTGTGAGTTGCACTAGAGGGGGTAAATAGTGCAGGAAAAATAAAATTGATAACAATTATAAAATAAAATCAATTCCACAGAAATATTCACCTTAAGAGATATAACATATTTTTAGGTGTAAACCCTAAAGGTAAAATTTACTACCTAAGTCATCATAATTTAGGATTTTCTGATCTATCCAGTTGATCAAATATACTATATATACCACTTAAAATCGAGGGTGACACAACTCTATTATAACAACACTACTTTAAATCGATGGTAGTGTTCCTTAAACCTCTCTTTTTCATGAAGAGTATTTTATTTCATGAGGAGATGAGAATTCGTAATGTGCGAATACCCAATAAAAACTACAAATAAAACAAGACCTATACAGCCCAAAATAGAGATTGAACTAAGCTCTCATAGGTTTAAGGATCTTCCTTAAGATGGAAGTGGATGGGCGTAATTACGTAGCATTTCGATGCTCTCGGATGCGAAGTGTAGAGCTTGAAGAGCAAAGACTAGTTTTTTCTTCTTTAGATCTCTTCTCAAAGAGTATAATGGTGGAACGAATTCTCTTAAGTATCTATCGCGAAGGAGGGGTTCAAGACTATTTATAAATGTGTTAGAAAGGTTCAAGAAGTTTTAGGAGACGCTTCCTACCCATTGGAAACAAATCCCTAGGATTTGGCCAAAATTCAATTGATAGCAAGGCAATAATTAAATCTAACAATATAATCAGATTTCTAGTTAATTTATTAGACATCTAGTTAGGATGCATTGGACATCTGATTTAAATATTAGACATCTAATTCTAGAAGGTGGTCTCCCTAGAATTTGACTGGATCTTCTACAAGGATCTTGTGTCAAAGGATTAGACATCTGATATAGACATAATAAGATGATAGGTCCACTTTGTGGACCACAAATTGACCTAAGTACCAATTAATTATATTTTCTTAGTTTCTAATTTCCCAAGATCTAAGTGGTAATTCATTTTAGTTTGCATACATTTTTTGTACCCCAACTTCACATGTAATAACATATTTTTATGTTACCTATTTATTGTATGCAAGATAGACGTAAGAACTATTGGAGCAAATATGGAGGGTGTCATTCTCAAAATGTCACACATGGGACCCACGTACACCTCTCCGTGTGCTAGCTAGCCTCCCATATTTGGTTAAGGCTCAATTTAGTAAGGAATTGAAGATCCCTTGATCTTAAGAGTGACCAATGGGGTTAGTAGTTTTCTTGAGCGGATACGACTCAATTATGAGAGAGGAGTATAAAAACTCTTCTTCCACGCTGAAAAGGATAGCCGACCCTTGGGCAGGGCACGACCATCATCACCCTCTCCACTGTGCTCATAGCGTGCACTGTGAATCAAATGTGCACTGTGGCCTCCACTTCTCCATCTCCACCTTCAACAAGGTGGTGTTCGGTGATAGAGAGCACTACCCCCATCACCACCCTCTCCACGCACCACCGCCCAACACCCTCACAGTTCCTCTTCTTTCTGATCTTTTTCTTTTCTTCTTTTTCTTCTCCTTTGTTTTCTTCTTCTTCTTCTTCACCCAACCCCCTCGCCTATTTACCTTCTTCTCCAATTCGTGAACCCATCAACACCACCCCTCCACCGCTTCTCCCATGCCACCGTTCCACCATTGATGCGACGCCCCACTCTAATTCATCTCCATTGCTGCCCACACCGCTAACGGCTAGGCCTCTCTCCCACCAGCAGTACCATCACCGCCGACCATCACCGTTGCCAAGCCGCTGCCTTTGACCATCCCAGGTCACGTGCATCCCAAGCCACGCGACCACCACCAGCACGTTTCCCTTCCTTGGTCGAGCACCACCGAACCGATCACCGCCGACCAGAGCTCCCATGCACATGGCTGCATGCAAACCAACCTCCTCCCTTGTCTTGCTACAATGGGGGAGGTGTTAGTTGGGATTTGGGTTTTGGATTGAAAGCACTATTTGATTATTTATCTAAATATTATAATGGTCATCATTCTCTCTGCCTCTCTTTCTCTTTATTATTATCGTAGTGAAATAATCTCTCCATTATTCTCACTATTGTTCTTGAATGTGAATAGGTAAAAAAAATTGTGAGTCTTATTGGGTTCGTTCCTCCCTGTGGAGACGATCTAATCCACCGTAGTTAGTTTTTATGAAAATATAATTGTTGATGATCAGTTCGCTTTAGTAGGCTATTATTTAGCTTAAGAATGTTATAGTTCACATGAAAAATGCATGATCATACTTATTTTGTCATAAAATGTATGATTGACTAAGAAAATATGATTCATACATTTACACGCATAATTGTTAGGAACAAATTGTGATTTGTTAAAAATAATGCATTGTAATATAGTCAAAACATGAGAAAACGTCTTTTAAATTTGTAATCTCAAAATGAAATCTGTATTCTAAGTTTGTCTCTAGGAGTAATTAAATATGTACAAACCACTATTAGAATAGAATTTGATGAACTCGTGTTAAGCATGAATTTTTTGAAAAAAATGAACAAGTTCGCACTTATTTTCATGAAGTAACTAGATGAAATCTAAATCTCAAGTGTAAGTGTTAAATGATTTTTTTATGTTTAATAAAATAAAATTCCCAAGGGTAATAATCAATTGTCAGTAATGTTTGAACAAAGTTTTGCATAAAATCACTAGAGAAATAACTCATCAACTGATTCAAGTAATGATTATACTTTAGTCCTTAGAATAAAGTCTTTCATGTGATCTGGTCCCTACAAAATTATAAATTGGTCCCTACAAATAATTTTCTCCCTTGATCCAATCCCTGACAACAGCTTCAGGGGATGAAGGAGGTGCTTCTCTTCTTGTGTGAAGGGGAGTTGCAGGGGGAGGTCGACGGCTGCATTTTAGAGCATGGCACCCCTTGCTAGGGGTAGCAATCTAAATCCTGTGCCCTCACGAAGCTTCTCGAGAAACTTTGGGCTTTGAAGATGGTCAGAGGTGGGCTGTCGAGGTCGAGGAAGATGGTGGTGGCAGGGATGGTTGGTCGACAATTGGAGGCGTGGAAGCTCTTAACCAAAGAATCAAGAAGGTTTGAATGAGCTTGCTAAAGGTGGTGGTGGTGGTGATTTTGTGAGACGAGGCCGGGGGAGGGCCCCCAAGCTCGAGGAAGGCGATTGATGGTGGTGGAGTTTGGTGGCAATCTAGGGGCAACGAAACCCTCAATAAATTGAGGGCTTTTGCTCCCCTCTAGGTGTTGAAGGTTGCTTGGTGGTCGAGAGCGAGTGATGAGGTGTGGGAGTGGTGGTAGGCGGTTGCCAGAGCTCTCGTCAGCCACAAGGAAGACGACGACTAAGATGGAGGAGTTTGGAGTCTAAACCTAAATCTAAGGAGCTTAACCTACTCTACATAGGGGGAAGAAGAAGATAGGATACCTACAAGGCGATGAGGAAGGTGGGGGATGCCTAGTGTTGGCTAGTTGGATGTGGAGATGGGGATTTCGGTGAGGTTGTTTGGAGTGACGAAGGAGAAGGGGTTGGCTTTATAGCGAGAAGCTCGACAACAAAGAGGTGAAGGCAATCATGCCCTCAGTTGGCAGTGAGGGCTAACAATGAAGAATGGAGGAGCTCCAAGGTTGTCCTAATGGTGGCATTTGAAGAGGGAGGAGGAGGGGTTCACATACACCAAAACTTCATGAGGAAACTCGCAATGGCACGACCTCGCTTTATAGGTGTGTGGTTGCGACAATCAAGGTCGATTCGCGGCCTTGATAATGTGGTTGCCCGTGAACTCCGGTGAGGTTTTCGTTCGCAATTTGGGGACACTAGAGATGGAAAGAAAGGCTGGAAATTGCGTTGTTGGATGCGGCAAAGTTCAGGGATCTCCACCAAAAATGATGAAGATTGGTCATGGGAATTAGAAGATCTTGATCTCACAAGATTCGACCGTAGGATGATGAAGCCTCTATAGTCAGTTGGAGGTGAGAAGAAGATGCTTGATGTCATCACGATGTCATGCGGGGACCAACATGCAAGGAGTTTGGCCCTAAAAGTAATAAATTCAAAAGTTAACAGCTAAACTACAAAGTAGATGATGATAAGGCCCAAATGGTCTCAAGTTTTATGGTAACCTAATTTAGACCAAGGGAGGTGACTTTAATTTTTTGTTTTTATGAAGTTTGATTGGTCAATTTATATTTTAACTTAAAGTGTATTAAATATTCGCTTAGGTCTTTATTTTAGGTCAAAATAGGTTCGTTTAATCAAATTGATTATTCTAAATCTTGTAAAATAGTTTTCAATATTTTTAGAAGGTTTAGATTATATTTATTTCCATAAGAACTATTTTAATTAAAGTGAGGTTGAAATTAGGATTTTTAATTAAAAAATACCCTTCAATTTGAATGGAAACCTTAAATTAATCAATATTAACCCAGTTCTTGGAAGTTGTTAATGAGCTAAAATTGATTTTGAAAAATGTATTGTAGTATAGTCAACAAAAGTGACAAAAACACAAATTTTTATTCTCGAATGTGAGTCCGAGGTTATTTCAGGGAGTAATTAATTCTCCATCAACCACTAATCAAGTGAATAAAATTACGTACAATAATCTGATACAAAAAATAAATATAATATGCAATGAATATCAATCTCAACTGGACAAAAAATAAATGAAATTTCAATGTCCAAAAATAAGTGAAGGATAAAGGGCAAAAATGGTGGTTTTCAACTAAGAGAGAGAGGCCTCAATACTTGAGAGTATTTCAAGCTAATCCAGCTAATCAGACGTTCATTCTTAATCAATAGATGTCTTAAAAGTGAGCCACAAGGCTCAGCCAAAGCCGCATAAAGCAGGCCACAATTCCCTCAACTAGCACAAATCTTGAGGCAAAATTGACCCAATACAGGGCCCATGCGCACGCCTGCATGTGCGCGAGCATGTGTGCATGAGTGAAGGAATATGGGGACCTAACCCCCTATTCTCTTGGGTGATGGATAAGGGAGACAAATCCCTTTTGTGCTCAAATCCATATGCCTTTGTAAATGAGGTGGGACAAAAAGGTCCCCCTCTCTTCCTCGTTCTTCTTCTTCTTCACCGTGGGGAGAGGGTCTTCAATTGATGAGCAATTGGCTGTTAGATCTCTAATCCAAAGGCCTAGATCATCCCCCATGATAATTCTACACGTAGAGAGGGAGGTCTCTTGCTGATAGTTCACTGGAAGATGCCTCGTGACATTGGAGAAGAGGATGTCACCGGTGGGTTACCTGAAGTCAAGAACATGGGCCCCCGGCCCCAATTAAATATGCAAAAAGGTCTGACGCTATCCACCAGACAAAAGCCCTAAGGAAATTAAGGGCGAGGGTGGATGAAGGTGGTCGTTGATGAAGCTCTAATGGAGTTTTGTTGGCGTTAATGGAGGAGAGTTGTGGAGGGGATGTAAGGGTCAATTGACTTGGGAAAAAGGCTTGTGGAGGTGTGGAGGTCCTTTTGCCCAAATCAATTGGGTCATAGGAAGGCGGAGAGGGTGAGACGATGAAGGTTGAGGTGAAGGCGGTGGATGGTGTTTGGAGAAGGAGGAGGAGGAGAAGGACGGATCCATGAAGCTCCCTAGATCTAATTGAGGGGTAAGGGAGAAGAAGCCCTAACCTAATTTAGCTAAAGGATGAGGGGGGATGGGTTGTCGGTTTGGTCGCCGACAAGGAAGAAGGAGGTCGAAGATCAGAGTGACGAGGAGGAATTAGGGGCTCAAGCTTCGCGTGAAGCTTCGTGGAAGCAAGGGAAGGCAAAGCCCTCTGCCTATTATATGTGGTAGAGGACGAGGAAGGGGGAAAGAGAGGCTCTGAGGTGCGGTAGAGGGTGGTCGGCGTGTAGAAAGAAGAGGATTCCAGCCAATTCGCACACAACTTTGTCTTTACAAGGTCAAGGACCTATATATAGAGGTGAATATCAATGTAATTGGGCCAAGAATCGCAAATTAGACTTATGATTTTGGCATGCTTTTGAGCTTACCAACCTTGAGCTCACCAGCGAGGAATCCAATCGAGATTGAGCTCGTTAGTTGGTTCAATTGATGGGGAAAGATCTCAAGATCAACCTCACCAATTTTGGTGAGATTTGATTGAGATTTGGTCCTCCATTTCAAGGAATAAAACTCACCATTAATGGGTTCAATGGCCTACTGAGTTTCCTCTTTGGTCGAGAGGAAGATGATGGGAAGGGCCATTTTGCAAAAGAAATCAAAAGATAGGGCCCTGAATGTAAGGAAACCATGAAACGTAGGGGTTTTCTGTGAGAAACAGAAACAAACAGCTAAAATGCAAACACCGTCAAGATGGATTCTGATCAGGCTCAAAATTTGGGGTTAACCTAATTTGGACCCAAGAAATTTAAAAGTGGTCTTAGATTTGTGTTTTAACTACGTTTGATTGGGTAATTTACATAGAAGCCCAAAATAGAGTAAATTCCCACCTAAGTCTCTATTTTTTGTCAAAATGGGTTCCTTTGGTCAAACTGAAGGTTCCAAATCTCTCAGAATATTTTTAAATGATTTTTAGGAGGTTTAGATTACCTTTATTTCTACCAAAACATATTTAATTGAAGTGAAGCTGAAATTAAGATTTTTATTAATAAAATAATCCTCAAATTTCAAAAAATCCTGATTCAGTCAGTTCAGGCTCACTTCTTAGGAAATTAAGCTCATTTAACCTTAGATTAAATCCTGATTAACCTCTTAGTTAAACTACAATTGTGATTAGGTGTTAAAATAGTAGAATTAACTTATTTTCTCCTCTTCTTCTCAAATCCAACTCAGAATAGAACTGTGATCTTTTAATATACATCAAGGAACATTTATCATTGTAATTAGGCTAAATTAGGCTAGTTAACACCAATGATGGTGCTACCATCAGAACTTTAGGCTTATTTGACCTTTAATTAATCATAGGTTCACCCCCTTAGTTAATCTGCACTTTATTTCTTCATTAAAATAGTATAATTAACTAATTTAATGCAATTCCTCTTAATGTGGCCAAGATTGAATTATCCCCTTTCAATGATTAATTAAGTGAATTTAGCCTTAGAAATTAGTCAATTTGAGTTAGATAAAGAGGATGATGATGTTACCATCATATCCCCATGCCTCACATTTGCTAGTCCCTTAGCAAATTCTTAGAGTTTAGCTCAGATTTCAGTTCAGAGGGTATGTTCATCATTCAACTCAATTTAATTTGTTAATCCTGGTCAGATGGATAATAGTGCTCTTGTTCCTAGGACTTTGGATGACCTGGTTCCTCAAGACACTAAGATTTAACGACTTTCTAATATAATTTTATCCGATTCTTAATTTTTAAACACAAGGGCACACAACTCAAGTTGGTCTCAGTTTCACTCTTAATTTCGTTGTCAAGGTTAGAACATGTATATTAGGAGTGACTTGAGTTAAAGGTTCTAAGTGTCAAATTAATAACCTACTGGACTCAGTTGGCTTCTCACACATGAATTTGGCAGCTTTTTAGCCTCCTACCGAGGTCAACCTCAAGGTATATCTCTCCGGAAAAGAAAAATAAAATTATAGTACCAAAATACATCTTTTTTTTCTTTTTCTTTTTTCTTTTTTCTGTTCTTCTTTTCTCTTTTTTTTTTATGTGGTGCGGGTGTGTGAGGCATTTGTGAGCCTTTCGGGGTGGTGAGGACAGGTACAATGCTTACTAAGACTAACGTATACAAGCCCCACCAAAACAAAAACTAAATGCATGCACCTTATTAGGAAGTGGTTGTCCATCCTTCAAGGGTTGCATGGCTGCTACAAAAGAGTTATTTTCTAACTCTACCTAAGCTCCATGTTTTATTAACCTTCTACTTGGGTCTTAAAATCAATTCATGAACTTAAGGGTGTGTTCTAGTTTTTCAAACTCCGAGACCAAAAGTGACAAAGAGATTGGTTTAAAGACTCGTGCCCCAAGTCCAAGAAATCAAATTTTTCAATGTTGCTCAGTAGGGCAAATTAAGTATGCTTACTGATGAGGTGTGGCTCATTATAGATAAAATGGCCAAGTTAAGCTAGAAGCTAGGTTAAACACTACATTATTAACATAAGAAATGGGTTAAGTCTAGAAAATAACATAAATGACCTAAAACAACAAATTGAGGTTACAACAACAACAACAACCAAACCTTTTCCCACACTAAGTGGGGTCGGCTATATGTATTCTTTGCCTCCACACAGATCAATTTTCAGCCATTTTAGAACTTAAATTAAAGTAATTGAGGTCATACAAAACAACAAATTGAGGTTAAAAATGCATAATTAGGTCACTAAAGGAGATATTCTATTGATAAATACAAATTGATGATCCAATTACCACTTGAACACATTTCTGAGCTCAAAAGTTTAAATCAAGGGTTGAATTAACTTCTTAAATGTTCAATTAAGCTCCAATAAAAATTTTATGGCATTTGGATATTATCAGGACCCTGCATTAATGACTTTACATATAGGTCTGTAGTTCATTCACATTTATTCACATATAAAACACCTAGGGACCTCATTTTAAATCTGCAGGGACCTATTTGTAAGACTTTTGGACCGCTTTGCAGTGAATCTTCTCACAAATGGGTTTCTACGTAAAATTCATATCATTTCACCAATTAGGCCTACGTGCAATTTCACCACTCACTTGATGCTCCGCATGCACTGCTCACTGTCGAAGAACACAATGAATAGTTGCCATCGATTTTCTTGTGCATTTGATCTTACGACTGATCGTGATCCTCTGATCCAGTGCCTTTACGCAAGGCTTCGTAGCCTCACCTACATCCGACATCCATATTTTTCCCGTGCTCCTCTCGTACTCATCTCACCACTGGAACCTTACATGCTTAATCTCACACGCCGGTCACCTGATCCACTCAACGCCTACTTAAGTAGCTCCCCTTAGCTTGCATGAAGCCATCAGCCCCTTTCCTACATCCTTGAGTTGATCACCTCCATCCTCTTTGGTTCTCCTCCTCACACAACTCTGTTCCTCCGCTTAAGCAGTGGAACTTCGCTTCCTTTGACCTCTCCTTGCTGCTAAGGATCTCGAAGCACCTAAGGGCGACCCAGAACTCCTCTGGTGACTTTTCAAACCGCTAGAGCTCTTCCCCCATTCCTCGTTGAAGCCACCAGCTGTAGTTTTCCGTAGGTCCCATTTGTCCACTTAGATTAGGTTTTTCTTTCTTTCTAGCTTAGATATAGTGATTGTTAGTGTATTGTAGATTAGTTAGAGTAGATTAGATGATGAATTCAATGATGGATTGGGTAATTAGATAGGAGCAGATTAGGGTAGTACTTCCTTACCTCCTCTAACCAATTCAGATCAGAGGAGACGAATTCATTTTCATCCGCGTGTTCATATATCTTCCCCATCACCTCACTATCGTCTTCACTCGAATTTGTTGCTGTTTTAATATGCCAGTCACCTCCCCCATGAGAGCAGCAAGAAGGTCTAGAACTCTGTAGTTCTCAGATCTCCTTGCATGCTAATCCGTCAAAGGCCCCTCTCATTCACTCCATTGATCACAAGGGTCCTCATCGTGGTGTTAATTACTATGATTTGCTTGATTGAAATGGAATTTGATTTTGTGTTTGAATTGTGAATTCAAGATCCATTCAGGTTTAATTTAGTTTTAATTGAGTGAGTTGATTTTATGGGAGTCCAATTGAGCTTATGGCAATGAATTGGAACTCGGTGAATTGGATTTTCATCGAGTGTATGCTTTATGCCTAATTTAAACTGCATGAACTATTTTTCATCTCTTCTAGAGAGCTCAGCCAAGGAAAATTAGTAATTCTGATTTGAGGCTTGAGTAATGATCCAATGAGATTTGAATGATTGCCCATAGTTCCTGTCCATGAATCATTGATGTGCAGCAACTCTAAATGAGTAAATCATCTTGGTGAGCTCACAACAAAATGCCTAGATGGGCGACAGCTTAATCCGATCTTAAAGATTTTAATCTGCCAATGAAGATTTGAGTTAGAGTTGAGGAGTTTTGAGGAAGGTCTGGTGTTGAATCTTAAGTTTTAAGAAAGCCTGATTTGGATTTTGATATTCACACTTAAGTATATTTGGCTCGAAAAATCTAAGGTTGAGGATAAGATTGTCCTAATATTAGACTAGAGCACAAAGCATTTACACTTTGACCAAAACTTAACGAATTTATCATTTAGCACAATTTCCTTCTTCCTCTTCACCATTTAAAAGATTTGTAGTTTTAGCTCAGAAAGATTTCCTCTACTTTTGTCAGATTTTTTTTTTATGAGAACCTTTCAAAGAAAATGAATTTTAGTTAGTTGCACTTTAATACCCCCCCATGCTTAAGTTTTATAATGCTCTCATTACAAAGAGGGTGGGTTTGAATTCAGTTTAGTTCATACTTTTAGAACAAGTTTATAAAGGGTGGGTGGGCAGGTCAGAAATGGTTATTTGCAGATGATTTGAAGTCCAATATGAAGATTAGAGGTGGAGTCGACTGTTCTAAAATATGAACCTTAAAGTGCAATAGGAGTGTTGTTCAAGAAGGATATGAAAGGTCTTAGGTTTTTGAGAGAATGATGGGTTACCTTCCGTTAAGCGCTATGTTTACTACCATTAGCTAGGTACAATGGAGCTCAGATGGAATGGAGCTCAATAGATTCTTTAGTCAAGTTTGAATCAATCAGTTCAAGAAAAGGTTTCAACCTTTGTTCACAACAAAAGGGTTTGAATCTTGACTGAATTCATTGATTTTAATGGCTCCATTTCTAAAGATCCTCTGGACTAGAAAAGGTCTGGTTCACTTCGATCTCAGTTTCCCCGATAAGAGCTTGAGTTGGTCATAAAAAAGCACTTTTTAACCATGATAGAAAGTTTTACGTGAAATGTGCTTATCATGAAGGGCCTTAATCTGTTCCTTATAAACACGCGAGTTCTCATACGCATCATTGCGTAGTTCATCGATCTCACTCATCTACAATTGACGGTGGATTTCGACCTTCCCAAGATCCAAATTACACTTCTGTATTGCCTAGTAGGCTTTATGCTCCAACTCTATTGGAACGTGACATGACTTTCTGTAAACCAGTCTGAATGGAGACATACTTAACTAGGTCTTATAGGCAATCCTATAAGCCCATAATGCTACTAGAAGCAGGGTTGACCAGTCTTTTCTATTAGGTGGAATGGTGACCTGAAGAATCTTTTTGATCT
Organism: Thalassia testudinum; assembly: GCA_037157565.1. Classification (NCBI taxonomy): domain Eukaryota; kingdom Viridiplantae; phylum Streptophyta; class Magnoliopsida; order Alismatales; family Hydrocharitaceae; genus Thalassia; species Thalassia testudinum. Next base: position 57,413,838 of record JAZHRO010000055.1, read on the forward strand.
CCCAATTGGAGAGTTGGACCAGTCCATTGGTTTGCGGGTGATATGAAGTAAAAATTCTATGTGACACCCCATATTTCTTCAATAGGGACTAGAAGTGCACATTCACAAAGTGGGACCCACCATCGCTGATGATGGCTTTAGGCACCCATCTGGAAAGGATGTTCTCCTGAATGAAGTAGAGAACCACCTTATGATCATTAGTTCTGGTGGGGATGGCTTCGATCCACTTTGAGATGTAATCAACAGCAAGTAAGATATACTTGAAGCCGTTAGAGCCAGGAAAAGGTCCCATAAAATCAATCCCCCAAATATCGAAAACTTGCACACAACAATAGGGTTCAAAGACATCATATCGTGAGGGCCTATGTTTCCAAGGGTCTGGAAATGAACACATACCCTACAATAGGTTTGTGCGTCTTTGAATAGTGTAGGCTAAAAGAACCAACACTGAAGGATCTTCGCTGTAGTTTTACACCCAAAAAGATGGCCACCGCAGGCCTGATCATGACAGAAGAATATAATATCAATGACCTCATTATCAAGAATGCATCTACTAATAATTTGGTCATTGCCAATGTGAAAGAGATAGGGGTCTTCCCAAAAATAATACTTGGCATCGAAAATCAGCTTTCCTGTCTGGTCTTGGCCTAATCAGACAAGACTTTCCTAGTGACCAAGTAGTTAACAATATCAGCGAATTAGAGAAGTCCATTAATGACCAAAAGATGTTCATCCGGGAAATGCTCGGTAATAGGTTCAAATGGGTCAATGATCGAAGAAGGAAGATGGGATAAATGGTTAGCAACTACATTATGCTTTCCCACCTTATTGCATATCTCGAGTTCAAATTATTGCAAGAGCAAAATCCATCTAATTAGCCTCGGTTTAGCATCCTTCTTCGCCAGTAAGTGTCTCATAGTAGTGTGATCCGAATAGATAATAACATGGGATCTCAAGAGGTATGATATGAATTTCTCCAGACCAAATACTACAGCAAGCAGCTTTTTCTCCATAATTGTGTAATTATGCTGAGCCTCATCCAATGTCTTGCTATACATAATATATCACCACTGGTTTCTTATTAATCTTTTGCCCAAGCACCGCTCCTACCGCGTAGTCAGATGCATTGCACATGATCTTAAACGGCTGAGACCAATAAGGAGATTGTAGGATTGGAGCTTGGGTTACTTGATCGTGCAAGATCTCGAATGTGCGAACACACTCACCAGTCATCTTAAAGGGAGTGTCCTTTGAGCGAAGATTAGTCAACGGATGTGCAATTTTAGAGAAATCGGATATAAAAGTTGGTAAAAACTGATATGCCTCAGAAAAGATCGAATATCTTTGATTGAGGAAGGTAAAGGAAGTTTGCAAATTAGATTCACCTTTGCTCAATCAACCTAGATACCCTACTTAGAGACAACGTGTCCAAGAATGATGCCCTCAGGAACCATGAAGTAGCTCTTTTCCCAGGAAAGAATCAAGTTCACCTCAATGCATCTCCAGAAGATTTGGACCAAGTGTTGCAGGTAATCATCAAAAGTCTGACCAAATATTGAGAAGTCATCCATAAAGACTTCTAGGAATTTACCTACCAAATCAGAGAATATAGCTAGCATGCACCGCTGAAAAGTGATAGGTGCATTGCATAGCCAAAATGGCATCCTACGGAACACATAAGTTCTATAGGGGCAGGTAAAGGTAATCTTCTCCTGATCTTCAGGATGATTTGCCACTTGGTTTTATCTGGAATAACCATCCAAAAGGTAGAAAAATTTATTTCCCTCCATCTTCTCATGGATTTGGTCAATAAACGGAAGAGGGAAATGATCATCCTTCATGGAGGCATTCAATTTCCGGTAGTCTATATAGACATTACTTGAGTTTGCAATTTGAGTAGGGATTGTTTCTTCGAATTCAATAGTGATAACGGTGAGTCCCGCTTTTTTAGGCACAACCTGAATGTGACTCACCCAACGACTATCAAAGATAGGGTAGATAATACCCGCATTGAATCACTTGATTATCTCCTTTTTCACGACCTCTTGGTGATTTAGGTTAAGTCTTTTCTACATCTTCTGCGAAAGTCGTGAGCTCTCTTCGATATAGATTCGATAGTACAATACGAGGGACTTATTCCACTCAAATCATGTAGAGTCCAACCAACGGCTCTACTATGTTACTGGAGGATAAAAATTAATTTCGTTTCTTGATTAGGGGTGTGGGGAGAATTGATAATCACAAGAAACGTCTGATTTGAACTAAAAAATACATATTTAAGATGGTTGGGGAGTGGTTTTAACTCCATAACTGGGTTATCCAAAATGTTATCGTGCTAAAGTCGTGTTTTAAAATATGCGTTGTAGAATAGTGACTGAAGCGACAAAAATATTTAAATTTATATCTTGAAGTTTTGAGTTTGAGGTCGTTCGCTAAGAGCAAATAGTTTCACAAAAACCACTATTTTATCGACGAACTTGTATTAGGCGTGAACTCTCAAAAATTCACAAGTTCACCATCACACTTAATTATGCAATTTAATGAGAGAAATCAAGTTCAGAGAGAATATGATCAAAAAGCTATTTAGTGCTCAATTGAAAGAAATAATCAAGTATTTATTCAATTAAGCATTAAATAAACTTTACCAATAATGTGTGAAAAAGTTAATGCAATGAGATATCCAAATATCCAATGATCCAAACAAATCAAATATTAATCAAAAGATACTACTCATTAGTCCCTGAAAATTTAGAAAATATTGATTCTCTTGCATTTGGGTCCCTGTAAAGTTACGATTTGGTCCATGCAATTTTATTTTCTTTGCAACTAGGCCCCTACCAGCACCTCCTGTGCTTCTTCTTTGTCGATGAGTGTGTCGGAGGGATGTCGACAAGGAGCTCTATCTGTTGGATGGGGCTGCAAAGAGCTGAGGAGGGTCGCCAGAGGCCTGCTGACTTGATGGCGACCTCGGATCGTGGGTTGGAGCCTCAAAGGAGGTGGAAACGGTGGAGGCTGTCGGTGGCTCCGGTGGAGGCTGATGGAGTGTTTCCATTCGTGGAGCTACTTTTTGAAGGGTCTGGAGACTTGGCATGTCCCCACGGAGCTTCTCCCAAAGCTTGGGGGTTTGAGGATGACTGGAAGTGGCCCGTCGATGTCGGCGAGGGTGATAGCGGCAATGGAGGTCGAATGGGCGTGGGGGAGGTCCTTGGCCTTGACCAAAGGGTCGAGGAGTGTCACCAGCGCTCGTTGAAGGTGTTGGTGGCAACGATTTGTTGTGAGGACGGTAGAGGAGGGCGGCCGAAGTTGAGGTCGACGGCGATTGGAGGTGGCGTCGGGCGGGGAGTTGGAGGAGTCAAAGCGGAGGGATGGCGGTGCTTTGTGGGTGGTTGGTGGATAGCAGAGACGACTGCTGTGAGGTGGAGGCATTCGCCGACCTCACGGCCGGAGATGAGGAAGATGACGGGGGTGGAGAATAGTTTGGGATTGAAACTTTGATCCAGAGGGCCTAAACTAACCTAAAGGAAGGGAATAGAGTAAGATACCTGTGGGACGATGAGGGGAAGCAGACCGCGTCCGGCGTTGGCTGGCTGGATGTGAGGAAGGTGGCTCCGGGAGATGACCGACGACAATGAAGAGCAAGAAGAAGGTCGCGCTTTGGCTGGCAACGACCGAAGGAAGATGAACGAGAAAGTGGCACTGTTCTTTGGGCCTGAACGTGTGCGGGGAGGAGATCGGAGGAGGTCATTGGGGTGGAAGAATAAGAAGGCCGAGGCGAAGAAGGGTGGGAACTCGGCGTGTTTCTCCACCCCTTCAATCGGCAAATGAAGGCGGAGCTTTATAACACCTACAGGCAAATAGAGAGTGTTGGAGATTGTGTGAATAGATGGCCGAGATTGGTGGTCGGAGATCTCGCGACGAAGGTGGTGACAACGTTGACGAAGGCGAGGATTGCGTGCATCAATGATATCGAAACACGCTGTCAATGACCTGGTTGTCGCTAGCCACGAAGGAGAAGATGGTTACAGGGGGTTGTTTGCAAGAGATATCGAAACCTAGGGATGTTTTGCAAGAAATCAGAACTAAAGAGGGCTAGTTGCAAACTTGGTTGAGATGGGCTCCGATCGGGTTTAAAATTTTGGGCTAACCTAATTTGTACCAAAGGAATCTAATGGTGACATAAAGTTTTGGTTTTCAAGAAGTTTGACCGGTCAATTTACACTTTAACCCAAAGTGTAGTAATTTCTCGCCTTAATCTTTATTTTTGGTCAAATTGGGTTCATTTAGTTAAAGTGAATGTTCCAAACCTCATATAATATTTTTCAATGATTTTTAGAATATTTATATTACATTTATTTTCACCATAACCCTTTCAATTGAAGTAAAGTTGTAATTAGGATTTTTATTATTAAATTAATATTCAATTCTCAAAAAATCGTGATTTAGTTAGTTCACACCCATTTCTTGGGAATTTAAGTTCAATTGACCTTTCATTAAGTATAGATTCACCCCTTAGTTATTCTGCATCTGTGAATATTCGTTAAAATAACAAAATTAACAAGTTTTCCCATCTTCTCGTAATAGTTTAGAACAGAGTTCGCCTATCCGAAGGTTATTCAAGAGCATTTAACACTTGATTTTAGCGAAATTAAGCTAGTTATGATAGATGATGGTGTTACCATTAGCATTAGGTGAAGGTTTAGGGTTGGCTTTAGAGGGAAGATAGGAGTGAAGGATGGGTCTAAATCAACTTCAGGCTCCCTAGTTTGGGGTTCAGGATTCTCTTGTGATTGAGGCTCTTGAAAAATTGGGCATTCCTCGGTAATTGAGTCCTCAATCAAAGAACCTATGTTGTACACTTCCTCAATTGCCCCACAATTTATTCCCTTATGGGCATTAAAGATATCAATCCTTAAACTTTTATTACCGAATTTCAATTCTATCTAGCCCTCCTCACAATTAATGTTCACCCAAGCAGGTGCTAAGAATGGTCTCCCTAGGATAATAGGTGTGTCTTTAAGATTTTCAGGAGTACCCATATCCAGAACAATGAAATCAACCAGGAAATAGAAATCCCAAACCCTAACTAATACATTCTCAAGAATTCATCTTGGTGACTTAATCAATTTGTTTGCCAATTGCAGTGTCACCTCAGTTGTTTTTAGTTATGTTTTCCTTAAAATGATCTAGTACGGTGATGGGAATCAAGTTTATGGATGCTCCTAAATCCAATAAAGCTCGATCAAACTCTAAGTTCCCTATCCTACAAGGGATTAAAGGAGTACCAAAATCTTTCAACTTCTGTGGAAGTTTACTCAAAATCACAAAGCTAGCTTGCTCTGACAAAACAATGGGACTCCCATTTGTGTTTCGTGGCTTACGCTTGGGTGTACACAAATCTTTTAGAAATCGTGCGTAAGCCAGTATGTGGCATACATCATCCATCAAGGGGATGCTAATCTGGACTTGTTCAAAGTGCTTGACCAAGTTCTCATCAAGTGCCACTAGTTTGGTTTTCCTTTTTCCTTTGGTCAAGGCCTCAAGAAATGGAACATCTCTAGGTTTCTCTAGGATTGGTTCAGCTTCTGGGTTTGGAATCGATTTGTCCTCAATTTCCATCTTAGGCTTAGGATTAGAGTTACTCGGACCAGGTTTACTAGGATATGGAGGGTCTTGAGTAGTCTTGCTGCTATGAGTAGTGATGGCATTCAATCTTGGCTAATTAGGGTTTGGGGTTGGTAGGATAGGAGGTTGCTGTTGATACCCTGAATATGAGGTAGAAGCCTCCGATTCATCAGGAGGTGGCGGTGTAAAAGGGGCCTGATAAATATAATGTGCTTAGCCCTAGTTTGGGTTCACAATGCACCTCTGGTTCGACATGTTATTCGGGTTGGGAAAAGGTTGGGAAGGAAGTGCACTAGGCTTGCGAGTCCCAACCATTTGTGGGAGCTGATTACGCACCTCTGCCATCTTTGCATTATGCTGCCTTTGCATAGCAGCATTAGTCTTCTGTATATCAGCTAGGGCATGTAAAATCGTGCTCATCTTGTCTTCCCTGTTAGGTTCTGATTGAAACTTCGCGTTGGGCCTAGGATGAGCAGGCTGATATGAGTGTGGATTATGTGGTAGAGGCTGGTATTGAGGCCTGGAGTTTTAAGTATTCCCTGACCAGGAAAAATTTGGATGATTATGCCATCCAAGGTTGTAAGAGTTGGAGTAAGGATCATTCTGGAAGGCGTGGAGTTCCTCACAGGGTTGAGCAACCTCCGAATAATCAGAAAACTAGGGTTCAGAGATCCCCTAACTAGAATAAGAGGGTTCGGAGTTTCCTCCAATGCCTGGGTCAGAAGTGGATGGATAAGCATCCATCCCAGAGTAAGAATGGTGGTGAATATTATGCGCAACCTCCCTTCTTGTGGGTGGACATGTATATGTGCTTTGCTGAGAAGAAGTGGCCTTTTGAAGTTGGCGAGTCAAATCATCCAACTTCTTCTCGATAATAGAGACCTTATCCAATTAATTGGCCACTAATTTTAGATTGACGAAAGAGGATAGGTCTCAAGACTTGTGTACTCCTTGTGTGTTCGTTGCTGTGCGAGTAGTCGTCTGGTAGAACATACCCAAGGACTCATTATTTATGGAGCTCTCGCACATATTCTCAAAAATCTCCCAAACAATGTCCTCATCCTTACCCATGAAGTTACCTCCACAGGCCGCATTGACGAAGAGTCTGATATCTTCATGGAGTCCTCAATAGAAAGACCGAACTTATTCCCATTTAGGAACTCCATGATGGGGCATTTCCACATGAGATCCTAAAATTGATCCCATGCCTCATGAAGTGGTTCCCCCACATTTTTGCGTGAAGTGCGTGTTAAGACCCGTGTTGTTTGAGCCTTTTAAGACATCTGGAAATCAAAAATTTTGAATACGAACTTGCGTCTGCGCGCGGGCTGCGTGCAGATAGTACTCTTGTTTTTCCTCCCCTTCTTCTCTCTCTCCCCGCCTCCAACAAAACCCTAACCCACCGATCTTATAAAAGCCCCCTTCCCCTCTCTCGTTCTCCTCACACTAGCCCCTTCCCCTCTTCTTCTCCACTCCAGCAAGAGAGACAGCGTGAGCGAGAGAGTGCGCGGGCAGCGTCGAGGAGGAGCGGCGTGAGGAGAGGAGGAGAGTGAGCTCGCGAGCTCATGTGGGAGCTCACCGGTGAGCACATGGCCGAGCGGTGCGTGTGCGAGGAGTGCGTCGGGGAGGTCCTCCCCGACACTGCTGCAGCTGGAGCTACGGGTGAGGGGGCACAACGCGGCCACGTGTGGCACGAGAGCAACGGAAGCAGGTTCTGGTTCTGGGCTTTTCCCAGAATTAGATGTCTGGAGTGACCTCCAGATGACGGTGCAAACATCTAGAGGCGATTCCAGACATTTGAGGAGAGGGCTAAGCGAAGGTACATCCTCTTTGCGGATACGGCCATGCAGGCCGCTCTACTGATACCCTGTTGCATGTCGTTTTGAGAAGATTGTGTGGTTTCGTGCAGGATTCACTTCGGGAAGGTGCGAGGCACGCCCTCCCATGCATTTCAGACGTCTGGGTGACGTACCAGACGATGGGAAGCACTTCCAAACGTCCGGAGAGGTGGTCAGACATCTGGAGCTGGGTCCAGACAATCCAGAAGAGTTCTTGGATGTCTGAGGATTGGTGCAGAGACGTAGGCATGATACTGGATACTTTTAAGACGTCTGGAAGTTGTTTCAGATGTCTGATTTGAGACAGAAACCCTATTTTTGACTCGTTTAGGGTCCGTTTGAGTTCTGTTTTACGCAATTAAGATACCGTTGTACTCCTTGTGAGTTCCTATACTTGCTAGAAGGCTTTCCATTCTGTTCTGATAATTCCCTTGTGTTTGTTCCTATTATAGGACTTCATTCCATTGCAGGTTTAGGACTTGCTGAGGCTCGCGAGCCTGTCGTTCAAGCCTCCAATACTCCTGGGTTTACTGGCAGAGTGGCTACCCCTAATTTAATTATAAGCTAAATGCATTTGTGGAATGAATGATTAGAGCCTAGGATATGGCATGAATCCTAGGATGAGAAACACTTGAAATGTCTGTATTGGATGATTGAATTGTAGTCTTGAATGAGTAGATAGAATGATAACAATTGCCTGTAAATGAATAACAACTGCTTGTGAAATATGAAGTACTTGTGCTAGCTAACTATTGCATGTAAATTTCCTGTTGTATACGTTAAATGACATAATATGAGCTACATGTGTATAAATTGAGAATGGTAATGTGAATGATGGAAATACGAGCTACCTGTGTATAACCTGTGTGGAAATGTGAACGATAGCAATACAAGCTGCTTATGTATAACCTGAGAATGGAAATAGAAATAATGAAACCTAGTATGGCATGGCATGAGGAATATGAGCATGAACCCTACGGGGAATTAGGAGTAGAGCTCCTAAAAATAAATAGAATGGATTTGGAAATGTGAGTATGGAAGTGAGCTGGCCATTGAGTACGGAGTACCAAGGAGAGCGTCTGTCCCCCTGTTTAGTGTAGAGCAGAGCTAGCCGCCCTTGGGTTGGGACCCGAGGTTAGGATTGGCCACTCTGTACCGACTTCTTGGCCCTTGTGTACATGGTATCGGGGAGAGCTACTAGTGTAGGGAGAGCGCTAGCCACCCCACCGGGCCCGGGGTTCAACTAACCACCCTACACCGACTTGTTAGGCCCACTGGGCAAACTAGGGTAGTCAGACAAGGGTGCGCGGACTGTGGAGGGGCGAGACCCCTGTTTGGTTCTTAGGGGCTAGATCCCTGTTACTGAGAGGGCTAAGCCCTATACTGGTTCCGTGCTGTGCTTTGGGTGCACCCGCTAACGGAAACGACTGACCGCATGCCAGTGCGGGGTAGCTACCCGTGCGCTTATCGCGCGTGCCGTAGTCACCGTTACGTCTGTCCGTGACCTTGGGGTGGTTGACTAGGTGTAGGATTACCACGGGGGACTCTCCCGGCCAAGAGAGCACCACATGTGCCTTCTACTCCTCGGAAAAGACTGCAATCAAGATCGTTCCCATGAGGAACATTCGAGATCAAGAAAGAGACCTGATAAATAAACCAAGTGGTGAAAAGGAATAATTAGTTAAAGAAAGTAATTGAAAAATAACAGCTACCTGTCCACTTTTACTATTTTAGTTAGTTGGTTGCCACTTTACTTAGCGTTCGCTGACGTTGTGTACTCATAACTCTTTTCAGGTCCAGGTGTTAAGTAGTCAGAGCCTACAGCTGCAGAGGGTGATGGGCCCAATAGAGCCCAGTAGTTGTAGCTCTTTTGTTGTTCTCGTTTGTAGTAGTGAGTAGCCTCTTGTACCTTTATGTTTCCTATACTTGTTACTTTCTGCTGTTGTGGTCTGATATATACTTTATGTTTCCTGTACTTGTTTCCTGTACTTTTTACTTCTTTGCTGCTGTACCTTTTTACTGTTAGTTGCTTAGCATAGTGAATGTGGTTTACTTTCTTGCTTTTTGGTTACTTTCTTGTTGGACAACTGGGTCTTGGGATCAGTCGAGTCGGTTCGGTCTCGTGTCCTGTAGGGATTCAGGAACCGGGTCGTAACAGTGCGTGATTTAGTGCCTCAGGGTGCTAATACACCCTACTGGGAGGAATTTCTTAAGAAATTCAACTTGTAATTCATCCCAAGTGTTGATCGGTCGAGTCAGGGACCGATACCAGTGGGCAGCGTTATCCTTTAGGGAGAAGGGGAACATCTTCATGAGCAGGGTAGTCCGATTCTAGACATTTGGCTTGAGATACTGGGCCAAATGTTTCAGCTCTTGAATATGTTGGAATGGGTCTTTAGAACCCAATCCATGGAAATGAGGGATTAAGGCAATAATATTTGGCTTCAGCTCAGTATCAAGTCCCCTAGTCAGAATTCGCACCCTAGGCTCAAGAGGAACAACTACGATATTATAATGATCCCGTAATTGTGGATGCTATTGGGGGTTAGCTGGTGCATTAATCAAGTTAGTAAGAGTCTGCAACTGGTTTTGAAGATGTTGGATATCACCCCCCTCTTCTTGAGCTGGATTCTCCATAGAATCATAAGATGGAGAACCAGGTTTAGATATAAAAGGATTTGAAGAGATGATAATTGGATCAGAAGAGGACCCAAACAAGTTAGTCGAAGCTTGACCTCGACGAGAATGAACAACTAATGAAGGCCTTAAGTCTAGTCTTAAGGACCTCCTCCCATGTATACACTACAGAAGAGACGAGGGACTAGATATGTATCGGACCTAATCAAGGCACTCAAAATAATTGGATGACTATGGTCGGTTCGAGGCAGATGGACCTCTAGATCAAAAACTCACCTGCTTGAGAATTACTTAGGTAGCCAGGAAAGGAGAGTCCCGTAAAGACCCCTACACGGTAGAACATCCCTACGGGTTATAGGGTTTTCCCCACCTGACTTTCCTTATCATTGCAGGTCCAAGTAGGCCGCAAACGTATGAGTTAGGCCCTAAGTCTACCAATTTTAGACCTTATATGTGCGTGTGCCTTGAGTTATCACTTGATTTAGAAATTAATTTCAATTATGACCAAATTTCTAGGTTGGTTGATTCACAATGTGAACCAACTTCACTTGACTTGTCCTAAGGTTCGAGGGTGAAATCTGTCTTATCCCACCTGAACCACCTTGTTTCGATTTACAAATAGGTTATTAAGTCTCGATTTTAGGGTTCAAGTGATTTTAGAGCTTGTATTTTAGGGTTAAACTTGTTAAGATAGTTCAAATAAAGGCTTAGGTGACACAATGCAAGAAATCAATTCCTTTTAAGGTTTGCAATGAGTTTCTACACTTCAAAAACCCTAAAATTCAAGACCCTAATTGGCCCTAGATGGGGTCCAGTTTAATTCAAATAGCAACTTGGACTCAATCATGAAGGTATTAGTCCAAGTTCGCTAAAATTAAGCATAAGTCCCTATTAGGCACAAGAGTTAGGGTTTGGGTGTATCTAATCCACAATTAAATCTCCAGTTAATTGAGAAATTTTTGCCACAATTGATGATATGTAAGAAAATAAGGCAAGGTTGCAATCCTTTTTTTTTGTGTTATATATATATATATAGAAATGGGGATTAAGGAATAAAAGCAAAGAAATTTACCTGCTCGTGGTATGGTTGCCTCCTTAATGAAGTGGTTGGCCTGGTTGATGTTGCTCAATAGATCTGGTCAAGAAGATCAACAGCCAAACAAAGGAAGATTAGTCAGAAATCAAATAAATACAAAATATACACAAAATTAAAAATATATACACAATGATAGTGGTAATCGTGCGTTGTTCCACGACAATGGTGCCAAAAGTGTTATGCGCAGATCAAGATTTGTTAAAAATCATGCTATGTAATATAGTTGAAACACGTGAAAATGACTTTTAAATTTGTAATCTCAAAATGAAACTTGTATTTCGAGGTCGTCTTTCGGAGCAACTAAATATGCGCAAATCACTATTACAATAGAATTTGATGAACTTGTGTTAAGTGTGAATTGAAAAAAAAAAACGAACAAGTTCACACTTGTTTTTACGAAATTATTGGATGAAATCTAAATCTCAAGTGCAAGTGTTAAATGATTTTTTTCATGCTCAATAAAATAAAATTACGAGGTGTAAATGAGCTTGAGCACTAAATAATCAATTGTTAGTAATATTTGAACAAAGTTTTGCAATAAAATCACTAGAGAAATAACTCATAACTGATTCAAGCAATGACTACACTTTAGTCCTTGGAATAAATTCTTTCCTATGATCTAGTCCTTATGAAATTGTAAATTGGTTCCTGCAAATAATTTTCTCTCGATCCAATTTCTAACAGCAGCTTCAGGGGATGAAGGAGGTGCTTGTCTTCTTGCATGAAGGGGAGTTGTAGGGGGAGGTCGACGATTGCATTTCAGAGCATGGCACCCTTAGCTGGTGATTGCACAGCAATCATAGGACTTAAATAACCTGAATTGAGTTAGAGCTTAGCATAATTGTAGCATAATTCATGTATTAGTAGCATACCTTGCATCTCTCCCTCTTTACTTAGATATTCATGGAATAATTCTATAATAATGTACTGATTAGTATATTATTTAGTTTGTAGGTAATAAAAGCTTAGGAGATGGCCTAAAACTGGATCTGAAGTAGGATAAATGCTAGAGCTGCAGCAGAGCTGGAGCAAAAGCCTTAGAATAAAGCTACTGAAGCTAAAGACATAATATAGGAAAGAGGCATACTACATTACCTGTAGGATTTTAATGTTTGAAGTGAATTATGAAGAACATAGGACATCCCTACACCCATCCCCAGCCTTAGGACAGCTTTAGACACCTTCCTATTAGGTCACCTTAGCCTAAAACACCTCATAACCTACATTCCAACCCACTTATGGACGTCCAGGTAGGATGTTGGACGTCCAGGCTCAAATTCCACTCGTAGAACTTAGAACCCAATCTGCTGTAAAATTGGATGTCCAGACAAGGTGTCAAACGTCCAATTTCGGCAGAAACCCAAGACAAAACCTAAACTCCATACTGATTTAGTATTGGACATCCAGACTAAGGACTTAGACTTCTGATTTTGAAGTATAAGTCGTCCGATCTTAAGATCAAATGTTTGGAACCCTTGTCCAGAACTTGTTTTTGAAATCAAGCCTAGATCTTGATTTCTAAACCCTTAAACCCAATCCTACACCCTAGGGAACCTAAATTACGGTATCTTAAGCCTAGTACACTACCCTAAGACTCTCCTAAGAACCTAATTAGGTTCTTACTAAGCCCAATTGACTTGGATCTAAGTCAATTACACCTTACCTACTCAATTGAGCTCAAATCTCAACTAGCGCACGTCTAATTGGATTCAATGGGAGTCTAATTAACTCAAGCCTAGTCTAATTGGAAACTCTCTCTCCCAATTACATACACATTGACCCAATTAAACTCGAGAAAGTTTAATTGTATCAATCACTTTAGCCATAGGTTGGATGAACCTACTTTTAGAAACCTAGCTTGACCAACCTAGACCTAACAAGAAGTGGACCAAGTGGTCCACTTGACCACACACTCACGCACACACACACACACACCACCACTTGGCTGTCTACTCTAGAGTATTCTAGAGTGGTCTGGTGCCACCTTGAAAGACTAAAAATAGCCTTTCAAGGAGTCCACAACCTCTTCCCTTGGAAAGTGGATCTAAAAGACCCACTCTCCATGGGGTGGACGACCAACTTAGAAGGTCTTATAGAGAATTCTATAATTCTCTAGATGATCCACCTTCATGGTTATAAAAGACCCAAGTGGGTGGCCATGCACCTCGATCTTGGACTCCATATGCTTCATCCACGAGCTCCATCATCACCTCCACTCTCTAAATCCAAGAGCAAGTGCAACACCTCCCCCACCTTCATCAAGAGGCCGACCACACCACCTTGGCTATTCCTTTATTCCCTCCTACCACCTCAAGCCCACATTGCCATTGAAGACACCTCCGATGCCTCGATTTCTCGTAGCTTAGATTTAATGTTCTTCATAGTTTAATTTCTTACATTATTCTCTTGCTAAGTAGTAGTAGTATTATTCTCCCCAAGAATGCATGCATAATCTTCCCAGGACCCATGCGTGCATCTCTCTTGTTAGCGTAGATCTTGTCATTTTCAATTTCCATGTACAAGCATTCCTCTAGAAGTGATTGTAATGACATTGCAATTGAGGAAATAAAATAACAGTTGCTTGCTTCATATCTCTATCTATTGCAATAAAAATGCTGGTTCCTGAAGATATTAATGATCTTGCGATTGATGCATTTTCGGTTAATAGCCATTGCGAAGTAGGAATTGTGCGAACTACTACCTACACTTTCACATTCATTGTTTATCTGACCCACGCACATGTGGTGAGAGTTAACAACGCGACTGGCGAATCCTACATTCGATTCTAAGCAAGCAAAAGAAGAGAATAAATAAATTACGAATCAGTTTCGCTACTTTATGCCTCCCTGAGATCGACCGGGACACTCATCGTCTCATTATAAAAGTTTTGTTTGAATCGTAATTCATGCTATACTATGACATTTTCTTAAACAAATTCACGTTTTACGAGCTCAACAACTGGGGGTCGCAATCTGAAGCCCATGCCTTCACGAAGCTTCTCGAGATGCTTCGGGCTTCAGGGATGGCTGGAGGTGGGCCGCTAGGGTCAAGGAAGATGGCGGCGGCAGAGATGGTCAGCTGGTGGTTGGAGGCATGGAAGCTCTCAACCAAAGGGTTGAGAAGCTCTGCTTGAGCTTGCTGAAGGTGGTGGTGGTGGTGATTTCATGAGATGAGGTCGAAGGAGGGCCGTCGAGCTCGAGGAAGGTGATCAATGGCAGTGGAGTTTGGTGGCGATCTAGGGCAGCGAAACCTGCGATAAATTGAGAGCTTTTGCTCCCTTCGAGGTGCTAAAGGTTGCTTAGTGGTTGAGGGCGAGTGACGAGGGGTGGGATGGCGGTAGGCAGTTGCTGGAGCTCTAGCTGGCCATGAGGAAGACAACAACGAAGATGGAGGAGTTTGGAGTCTAAACCTAAATCTAAGGAGCTTAACCTACACTACAGAGGGGGACAAAGAAGGTAGGATACCTACGAGGCAACGAGGAAGGCGAGGGATACCCGGTGTTGGCCAGTCGGAAGTGGAGGAGATGGGGATTCCAGCGAGGTCATTTGGAGCGATGAAGGAGAAGGGGTTGGCTTTATGGCGAGAAGCTCAGTGATGAAGCGGCAAAGAAACCATGCCCTTGGTTGGTAGCAAGGGTCAGCAACGTGGAAGAACGAAGGAGCTCCAAGGTCATCGTAATGGTGGTGCTTGAAGAGGAAGGAGGGGTTCACGCACCAAAACTTCACAAGGAAACTCGCAACGGCATGGCCTCGCTTTATATGCGTGTGACTGCAACAATCGAGGTTGATTCACTGCCTTGATAATGTTGTTACATGTGAACTTCGACGAGATTTTCAATCACAATTTAGGGGTGCTAGAGATGGCAAGAAAAGGCTGGAAATTGCATCGTTGGATGCGATACAATCAGGGATCATCTCCACCAAAATTGATGGAGATTGGTCGCAGGAATAAGGAGATCTTGATCTCACTGCCATACACCACCAAAGGGGTGAGTGGGTAGGTGAGAGGGACTTGACCTCGTGTACTGAGGCGATAAGCCCATGCATGAAAAGTGATATTAATCAAAATCCAGTTTAGGCTTTCATGATGTGGGACTATGTTCCAACTCTTCTTTCGCGTGTTGGCAATAGAGGAGCTTCCCTCGATTGCTGCTGCTGTTGTGGCTTCTTCAAATTGAAGCTTCAAAGGGGTTCTCCAGATGAAGCCACAACTACTTGAGGTGGCAGCAAGACCGTTGATGGTCGGATGGTGACGAATGGTGTCGGAGAGGACTGTTGGTGCTAGAGCACCACGATCATTTGTTTTGATGATAACAAAACACGTGTTATTTAACATTTGCAATTTGAGTCCTAGATTTCAGGTCAATTGCAAATGAAGACGTGTTTAGACGGAACTCGAGCTCACATCCAGGACGGATTGGAGGAGCTTGACGGAAAATAGAGGAGGTTCGCGTGGAGCGACAGATTGAAGATAGAAGACAAGAAGAATAGGATAGATTCTTTTTAATCCTTTCATGTACTTTTATCTTTATTTTTCTTGCTCTTTATTTTCCTTAGAAATTATGTTAAAGAGCCTCAAAGAACCCTAACAGTAGTCCTAGGAACACCGGCACAACCCTAGGATACTTAGGTTTTCTGTAGAATACTTAGAAAACCAATATAGGGTTCAAACAGCACTTCCAGACGTCTAATTCCCAAATCAGACGTCTGATAAAGCATTTTAAGACGTCTGACTGTTGTTTCAGACGTCTGATAACTGTTAGGCTGGACATAGTTAGTTCTGTCTGATGAAATCAGACGTCCAGACCTTAGACCAGACGTCTTAGGAGACGTCTGATGACTTTGCCAGACGTCCAATTAGTGGACCGTTGGCTAGCTTAGCAGGCACTCAAGATTATGACCGTTAGAGCCTTATCAGACGTCCTTAGGCCTTTCCAGACGTCTGATAAATGACCGTTTTGCCTCGGCTGACCCAAAATCTCTTCTCAGAGATTTTCTAGCTGTTGCAACGTTTGGAAATCAATTCCCACAGTAAAAGTAGGTTTCCAGACGTCCAGACATAGTGCCAGACGTCCTATATGTCGTCTGATGGACTTGCACAAAAACCCTGTTTAGATCTGATTCAAGTCAGGGAGAAACCCGCATAGAATCAGACGTCTGACCTTGAAATCAGACGTCTTAAAGTGGCCTTCCAGACGTCTGATGCTAGAGTTAGACGTCTGATAACCCTGTCAAATGTAATCATTGTCCTGATTTCGGCCTGATTCTCTTGGACTTTGTTCCCAACGGCTATAGAACCCTTTCTAAGCCTTCCAAAGCCTTCCTAAGGCCTCTATAAATAGAGGGGAGCCTTTGCAACACAAAAACACATAAGAGACACTTAGAAACACACTTGGATACACTTAGCTACACACTTTCACACTCTTGTGTCTAAGAAGCTCTTGCTCTCTAAGCTCAAGTTCTACATCTTGAGAGCATCAAACCATTGCGCACCCGCTCTCCCGCTGTTGTTCACGAGAGCTACGTAGCGCCATCGCGTGGCACACGCACCGCGTCATCGTCGACGCACTCCTTGCAAAGGGGAGTTTCCTATTTCCTATAGAAGCTAGGTTTAATTATTTTGTTGGCTCTATAGGACTATTGTTTATTTTATCTTTGTCTTTTGGTTGGGTATTCGCTTTGCGAATTCCCGTCTCCTTCGTGGGACAAAATCCTTCTCGTGGAGAGAAGGGGTTGAGGAACGCTACCCTCGTACTTGTAGCGTGGTTGTATTGAGGTTGAATCACCCTCGTTTTAAGTGATTCGGTTTAGTGGATTTGATCAACTAGGTTGATCGGAAAATCCTAACTCGAGAGGGTTAGGTGGTGGTTTTTACCCGGTTTGGGTCTCCACCTAAAAATTCCTGTGTACATTTTGTGATTGCTTATTTTTGTGAGATTGCTTTATATATTTGATTTCCGCATTATTACGTCACCCCTCCAAGTAGGGAAGAACTTTCAATTGGCATCAGAGCAGGTCTCGCATTTTCGGCGTTACAAACCGGCGAGGATCTAAATATGGAGGGAAAAGCATTCGTGTGCACCGAAGGACACGACACCTCGCGACCACCATACTTTGCAGGTATAGATTTCATTTATTGGAAAAATCGTATGACTATGTGGTTGCAGGCCAACGACTTCCGGGTGTGGGAAAAATGTGAATCCGCATTTGTGATTCCCAAGAAACCCGCAAGAGGTTACTCAGAAGATCAGGTTCGAAATCTCAACCTCAACGCAAAGGCAATGAATGCCTTGTATTGCGCGTTGAGTCCGAAAGAATTCGAACGAATCCAAGAGTGCACCACCGCTCACGAGATATGGAGGTTGGAAGGCACTCATGAGGAGACGAGTTCGGAAGAAGATCTCGGAGAGAAGGAAACCACATGCCTTGGTTTCATGGCAATCGGAGAAAGCGACATCGACAGCGAAAGCGACTCCGACAATGAGGTAAACCTGGATTTACAAGATGCTTTTAATGAACTTTTTGAGATTAGTAAATCACTTAGGATAGAAAATAAAAGCATTAAAAAGAACCTTAGTTTTCTTAAAAATGAAAATGATAGGTTAGAAATAAAACTTAAGGATCTAGAAACTTATCCTAAAAATGATAACCTATTATTAGAAAATCATAACCTCATCAATGAAAATAATAAGTTGATTGAGGAAAATGATAGTCTAAAGTTAGAAATCTATGATTTAAAGACTAAGATGCAAACTATAGAAAAAGAAATTGTATGTCTTAGGGAAAACTCTAACAAACTAATCAATAAAGTAGATGATTTTTATAGCCCTAAGGTTGAGAAAGGATCTCCATCAAGGAGACCCTCTAACAAATCCGGATCCAAGCCCACTTGGATACCGAAAAAAGAATTAGAATCTTGTTTTGTAGGATTCAGGGATAACTACAATACACAGGACTGGACCTACAAACTCAAGGCTGGTCAACTCGAGTTAGGAGAACTAAGGAGTAGACCAAGGAGGAGAACAAGAAGACCGACGAGACGGCGAACAAACGACGGACCCGCCGCACGTCGACCACCAGATTGGAGACCGGCGCCGATGCCCGGGCCTCCAAGCTACGGATGGGAGCCCCATCCGATGTGGCATCCACCACCACCATTCGGGCCATTTTATTGGCCATGGTAGGTGAGGTAAAACCCTTTACCCTATCTTTTTATCAGTAGCATTTAGATAGGGGGAGTTAAAAATTTTATGAGCTAATTGTCAATTTTTAAGGGGGAGAAATAAGGTAGCTAAATTTCTTTTAGTAAGGGGGAGAAAAATAATAGCTATCTTGTTGTTACAAAAAGGGGAGAATATTACCTTTGTTAAAGTAAATTCATAGAAGAGCATGTTTTAAGGGGGAGTTATAGGAAATTTAAAATCAAACCTTTTTGATAATGTCAAAAAGGGGGAGGATTTTTTGTATTATTATTTACGATTTTGTCATCATCAAAAAGGGGGAGATTGTTGGTGCTAGAGCACCACGATCATTTGTTTTGATGATAACAAAACACGTGTTATTTAACATTTGCAATTTGAGTCCTAGATTTCAGGTCAATTGCAAATGAAGACGTGTTAGACGGAACTCGAGCTCGCATCCAGGACGGATTGGAGGAGCTTGACGGAAAACAGAGGAGGTTCGCGTGGAGCGACAGATTGAAGATAGAAGACAAGAAGAATAGGATAAATTCTTTTTAATCCTTTCATGTACTTTTATCTTTATTTTTCTTGCTCTTTATTTTCCTTAGAAATTATGTTAAAGAGCCTCAAAGAACCCTAACAGTAGTCCTAGGAACACCGGCACAACCCTAGGATACTTAGGTTTTCTGTAGAATACTTAGAAAACCAATATAGGGTTCAAACAGCACTTCCAGACGTCTAATTCCCAAATCAGACGTCTGATAAAGCATTTTAAGATGTCTGACTGTTGTTTCAGACGTCTGATAACTGTTAGGCTGGACATAGTTAGTTCTGTCTGATGAAATCAGACGTCCAGACCTTAACCAGACGTCTTAGGAGACGTCTGATGACTTTGCCAGACGTCCAATTAGTGGACCGTTGGCTAGCTTAGCAGACACTCAAGATTATGACCGTTAGAGCCTTATCAGACGTCCTTAGGCCTTTCCAGACGTCTGATAAATGACCGTTTTGCCTCGGCTGACCCAAAATCTCTTCTCAGAGATTTTCTAGCTGTTGCAACGTTTGGAAATCAATTCCCACAGTAAAAGTAGGTTTCCAGACGTCCAGACATAGTGCCAGACGTCCTATATGTCGTCTGATGGACTTGCACAAAAACCCTGTTTAGATCTGATTCAAGTCAGGGAGAAACCCGCATAGAATCAGACGTCTGACCTTGAAATCAGACGTCTTAAAGTGGCCTTCCAGACGTCTGATGCCAGTGTTAGACGTCTGATAACCCTGTCAAATGTAATCATTGTCCTGATTTCGGCCTGATTCTCTTGGACTTTGTTCCCAACGGCTATAGAACCCTTTCTAAGCCTTCCAAAGCCTTCCTAAGGCCTCTATAAATAGAGGGGAGCCTTTGCAACACAAAAACACATAAGAGACACTTAGAAACACACTTGGATACACTTAGCTACACACTTTCACACTCTTGTGTCTAAGAAGCTCTTGCTCTCTAAGCTCAAGTTCTACATCTTGAGAGCATCAAACCGTTGCGCACCCGCTCTCCCGCTGTTGTTCACGAGAGCTACGTAGCGCCATCGCGTGGCACACGCACCGCGTCATCGTCGACGCACTCCTTGCAAAGGGGAGTTTCCTATTTCCTATAGAAGCTAGGTTTAATTATTTTGTTGGCTCTATAGGACTATTGTTTATTTTATCTTTGTCTTTTGGTTGGGTATTCGCTTTGCGAATTCCCGTCTCCTTCGTGGGACAAAATCCTTCTCGTGGAGAGAAGGGGTTGAGGAACGCTACCCTCGTACTTGTAGCGTGGTTGTATTGAGGTTGAATCACCCTCGTTTTAAATGATTCGGTTTAGTGGATTTGATCAACTAGGTTGATCGGAAAATCCTAACTCGAGAGGGTTAGGTGGTGGTTTTTACCCGGTTTGGGTTTCCACCTAAAAATTCCTGTGTACATTTTGTGATTGCTTATTTTTGTGAGATTACTTTATATATTTGATTTCCGCATTATTACGTCACCCCTCCAAGTAGGGAAGAACTTTCAAGGACGACAGTGGCAATGACCTGAAATCCACAACAAGGGATAATTTCCCCAATTAGAAAGCTTAGGAGGATCGCCGTGAAGTAAGAAATGTAATGACAGTGGTTGTGAGGTGTTTTGAGGTGTGTAGAGTGTGTACGGTGACAGAGATGGTCGGCGATGGTGGGTGTGTTCGGTGGGGCGAATGGGTGATTGAAAGTCCTAATAATGTTGGGGCTTTTGATCAATAGGAGAGGAAGATGTGGGTGGTTACGGTGAGGTGTTTAGTGGCGTAAATCGCTGGCGCGAGCTCACCGGAGTTGCGGTCTTACTTGTTGAAGAAGGTGGTGGAACGGTGGCGGCAATGGCTAAAACCTAAATCTAAAGGCTTAGAAAGAGTCTAGAGAGGTAGAGGGAGAAGTGTGGAGTGTTATCGAGGGATGAGGAGGTAAGGAGCATCTGGCGTTAGCCGACCGGATGCGAAGAAGATGAGGAAGTCTGGAGGAGGTATTGGCGAGGAAGAAGAGGCAGAGGGTGCTCTTGCTTTGGTGGGTAAGATGCACGAAGAAGAGATGAAGAGGTTGGGCCTTCCAAGTTGGCGATTGGGTGGCCAAAAGAGGGAGGCAAAGGAGCTCATCGGAGCCGAAGATGAAGGTGGTCGGAGAGGGAGAAAGAGAGGGAATTACGGTCAATTCTTGGTTAAGAAGCACGCTGAGATCTAGGGAAGCTCATATAGAGCATGATTTGGCCTTCAAGATACTGAAATTCGTGAGTTTGCTCGTGGATTTGGAAACTTGAAAATCCTAAATTTCCCGAGCTTGCCAGAGCTCTACATTCCCCATTAGCACATGAAATTGTGTTCACACGATATGGATTCTCCTTGTGGCCAATCCCTCCAAGTTTGGAGAGATTTGAGTAGGAATTGGAGGAGAAATCCACTAAGGAAGTCGGCGGGTAGTGGGTTTGAAGATGCTCTTGGACCTTTTTGCAAAAATGATGAGAAATTAGGGGTGTATTTGTAAGGAAACTTGAAACTTAGGGGTTTGGATGTGAGAAACAGGGATTCTGAGGGCAGAAATGCAAACTAGGTCAAGATGGACTATGATTGGACACAAATTTTGGCGTTAACCTAATTTGGACCTTAGGAATCTAATGGTGAACTTAGATTTGACCATTACACCACTCCACGCTACCTAACCTTACAACACTAACCATCCTAGCCTTACAACACTCCACACCAAACCTTAACCCCTAACCCCACCTAAAAATGGCGCCAACCCAACATAACTTAACCTTAAACCACCACTCAACACACCCCTACAAGTGGTGCCAACCCATCCTAACCCTAGATCCCTAACTACCCATCTAGAATCCATCCTAGTCATCCATCATCCACGCCACCTAACCCCCTTTACCCTTCCTACACAAAATGGGCCCTTGGATACAATATTCTAGCATACTTCCACCTTCATTCCACCATTCCCAACGACCAAGGAGAAGAGGAGAAGAACAAAAAGATTAAGGGGGTGCTCTTGCACTCTTGGTGCCTTCAACTTCCTCTCTTCCTCTACCTTGTGTCCACGCCAAGTTGATCGCATTTTTGCGTGGTTTGTTAATTTAGGGTTTTATCATTATAACACACAAAAATTGAGTCGCCTTTAAAATTTCTAACATAGATAGGGAAGTATCTAGGGTCATCTAAGGAGGTAATATTTTACGAAATCAATCTCTTGCTTGAAAAGTAGAAATCACCATTCTTTTTGTTGTTTTTCAATAAATCATTTTTTTTTGGGTTTTTGAAATAAAGGGGCAAATATGAAGTTGTTGATGGGAAAATATACCACAACTAATATGCTAAAATCTAAGTGACAAAATTATCCTCTTTCTAAGCTCAACCTAGGTGCGTGAAGGCCTAGGTTAATTAGAAAGAGAGAGTGAGATTATACTAAGATAAAGCAAGTAGTGCAATTAAAGATGCAACAAGGAATGAAGGCAAATTTTTTCTATATTAAAGGAAATTGTCTATAAGTATAGGAAAGCTTCTAAAATTTGAAAAGACAAATAAAGAAGAAAAAAAATTCTTTGATTGCTGATGATGATGAAGAAGGTGAAGCTCCTCTTGCTCCAAGCCAAGTTGCTCCTTGGGTTGAAAAGAAGGTTCCTTCTTCTCCTTTGCCTGGCAAGCTCCTCCAATTTGATATACTCCTAGCAAGCCCAAGGGGGGAGTGCTTGATCTCCTCCAAGGTGGATGGAATTCTACCTTCCAAAGCTCCTCCTAAGGTGGTGTGGACCATCTTTGATTCCTCCTCCAAGGGTGGTTATGAACCACGCTTAAATCCTCCTACTAGGGTAGGCGTGCACCCTAGGTTTTTTTCCAATGCTTGGCTTCTTCCCTTAGCTGGCGGGGGGTCAAGAGAGAAGAGAAGAAGGGAAGGCACCAAGGGGACAGAGTATCCCCTTAATCTTCTTTTTCTTCTTCTTCTCTTGACCTTCTATGTAGGTGGAAATATGGGTAGAAAAAAATGTAGCCAAGGTTGGATTTTAATGGTGGTGGTAGGGGGTTTTTATAGGAGTAGGAGGGGGCAGGGTTGGTTATAGGATGGACGGTTATGATGGGGGTTAGATGGTGGTTATAGGATCCTAGGGCTAGGGTTGTTGGCATCAAAATGGAAGGGTACTTGGTGGTTGGCACCAACCCTAGGTGGTTGCTAGGGTTAAGGGTTTGGTTAGGTGTGTTGTAGGGTGGAGATGGAGTTATGTGGTGGTGGTTATGAGATGAAGGGCTAGGGTGTGTTGGCACCACTTGACGAGGCATGAGTAGGTGTGTTAGGGGAGAGTTGGCGCCAACTTTAGTGTGGTTAAAGGGGTAGGGTTGGAGTGGACATAAGGGAAGGATAGGATGGCTTTTTATGGTGGTGGTTATGGGATTAAGGGTAGATATAGGTGGCACTAAGATGGATGGGTGTGGGTGGTGTTTTGGCGCCAAACTAGTGGTGGTTTAGGGTTGGTTATGGTGGCTTACGGTTGGCACCACTAGTGGGCTTCTAGAAGAGGTTAGGTGTAGGGTTTAGATGGGGATAGAGGGAGAGGTGTAGGGCTAGGATGGGGGTTCATGTTGGCGCCAAAATGAAGAGACGTCTAGGGCTATTTGGCGCCAACATGAAGGGGAGTCTAGGGTGGTGGTTATGGTGGGTTGGCACCAAAGAGAATTGGGTTAGGTTAGAGTTTGTTAGGGTTAAGGTGGAGGAGTGGACGGCCATGTATTTTTAGGTGGAGCTGGAGCTTAGCTAAGCTAGCTAAGCTAACTTAGCTACTAAAGTAGAGGTGGAGGAGCTAGGGTTTCATGCAGGAGGAGCTGGGAGAGAAGACTCTGGAGCTGATGGAAGCTATGCTGGAGTGGGTCTGCTGAGGCAGCTTCAAGGGGAGCTCAACTACTAAGCTCAACTACTTAATTCTTATGCAAGTAGCCAAGCTTGGGCAGTTGAGCTCAGTTGAGCTGACCTCAACCTGGCCAGAGCTAGGTTGAGCTGGAACTGCCTCTAATGAGAACTCTAGAGCTAGCTAGGCTAATAGTTGACAAGTAGTACCTCAGCTAACTTGGAGTTCAGCTACCATGAGCTGGGTGGAGCTGGAATGAGCTGGGGCTAAGGTGAGATGGACTCTTGTCAACTTAGTTGAGCTAGCTAGAGTTCCTAGTGAACTGATGGGAGCTGAGATGAGCTAGACTGAACTAAGTTGAGCTGGATCTGAGCTGACTTGAGTTGGGTTGAGCTGAGATGAGCTGTCTTGAGCTACCATTCAGCTAAGGTAAGCTGAATGGAGCTAACCTTAGTCCAAGGGAACTGGTATCTGGCCATGATGAGCTGGAATTAACTGAGTCCTAGCCTGATTGAGCTTCCTCTTCATCAATTGCCTTCAAGAGTGCTAGGGTTTTAGGGATCTGTCAATCTGCTTATCCCTAACACTCTAAGTAACACATTAAAAATACAATAACAAATGCAATGTATGCCTAACCTAATTTATGCCTAAATGTAACCTAAAAACCCGTTTGCGGAGTAAAATCTTAAGAGCTAAATTTATTTTAATGCATAAGAATAATGATAAACTAACATTTATCACACCCCCATGCTTATCTTTTGCTAGTCTCTTAGCAAAACTTTAATTTTTACAAAATAGAATTTTGAGGAAATCTATTTTTCTTTCAACTTTTGAGGAGAAAGAGATTATGGGACCTTGGTTGGTTAAAACACAGGGATTTGTTGAGGATAAACATTTGGATTTGTTTTTGGATGCAAAAATTAGATAAAAATGGGATCAATATACCCTCCAAAAAATTCACAGGTTAACCCCTTGTTAATTCAGATGACTTGAAATTTTTGTTTTTAGGAATTTTTTGGCTCTTGTATCTGATTCGCAACTTGCAATAACCTTTAAAGCCTTGTGTCCATGCTTGTGAAAAGCCAATATTTATAAGGGCATGTTTTTGGTTTAATTTTTTTCTCTCTCTCCCATGTTTATTTTTAGCTTAGTCTTACAATAGATGTGTCGGGATCATCATTCCTGTTACTTTAAAGCCTTGTGTCCATGCTTGTGAAAAGCCAATATTTATAAGGGCATGTTTTTGGTTTAATTTTTTTCTCTCTCTCCCATGTTTATTTTTAGCTTAGTCTTACAATAGATGTGTCGGGATCATCATTCTTGTTACTAATCCTCGAGGGGGCTCTGGCTCCAGTACTTCGAGATAGCACTATCCATGACACCACCTAGGAGCTCACAACCCCAAACCACAATGCGGTGTAAAGGGGCGCTCCAAGCAAACTCAAGCTCTTGCTCCGACACTATAGGTAGAGTACTGTCTAAGACACTTGAGCTGCAAAAATGCGCTTTAATGCTCCGTCTAAAGATATGTAATATAGATATAGAGCAGCGCTGAGGCGGTAACATGTTGACATCGCATCCTTAAAGGAGGCATTTTCCTTTTTTTCGATGGTGGGAACTCAAACCAATGATCTACTTCAGACTTTTACTAAGGCCAAACAAGGGGGTTTTTCTAATTTTTAGTTATTTTTTGGTGTTGGCTTGTGTGTGAAATTTGACACAGGAAGTTTAGCATGAAATGCAAGTTTTTGAATCAGAAACTAAACTAAATACTTTCCATATTACAAAAGAGGATCAATTCACCTGAACTATCATGAGTTCAGGTGAAATTTTGGAGAAAGATATCTGATCCAGTTTAAAGATAGACCCTGAAATTTTAATGATTAGATCCGTATCCTCATCCCTAGTTTGTTAAAGATTAAATCCCATTGTATCAAAAGTGAGTTTTCAACCTTAGTCCTGATTTCAAAATTTTCCTTAAAAAGTTTTCAATATTTTTATTTTTTTGGGTATGCAAGCAGAAAATAAGAAAATGACAAGAAAAAAATGCATATTTTTAGGTTTTGAAAATCCTAAAACAATCGTCAAAATTTTAAAAACACCCCCATACTTAAGATATGCAATGTCCTCATGCATTAAGAGGGAGAAGGGATCACCTTAGTGAAAGGCGGTCGGGTTTAGGATGGTCAAAACCTAAAAAAGGAAAGGGAAAGAGAAAGTAAGAAAAATGATGGGTTACCTCCCATCCAGTGCTATCTTTTATGCCATTTAGCCGGACGTAGTGTGCATCAGTGATGAGCTGTGGTTGGCTCGGTTAAATCGAAAGATTCTGAAGAAAGATTTGGAGCATGATCAAAATAGGGCTTTAAACGTTGGCCGTTGACTTGAAAACTCGTATTAGTTTTGGGATCAAAAAGATCAATAGCGCCATAAGGATATGTTTTTAGGATAATAAAAAGGCCGATCCATTTTGATTTTTACTTTCCAGAAATAATACGTAATATGGCATAAAAAAGACAAACGTATTAATTGACGTCAAATGTTTCCGAACAATGTATTTATCATGAAATTTCTTCGTTCAATCTTTATAAATCCGTGCATTTTTATAAGAAAAATTACGTAATTCTTCCAATTCAGTCAGCTGTAATTTTCTGTGGATACCGGCATCTGATAAATCCATATTTAATTACTTTATTGCCCAGGAAGCTCTATGTTCAAGTTCTACTAGGAGATGACATGCCTTTCCAAAAATTAAACGAAAGGGAGACATGCCGAGTAGGGCTTTGAAAGTGATACGGTAGGCTCATAAAGCATCGTCCAACTTGGTGGACCAATCTTTACGATTGGGCCTAACCATCTTTTGTAAAATATTTTTTATTTCCCGGTTGGAAACTTCTGCTTGACCATTTATTTGGGGGTGATAAGGTGTGGAAATTTTGTGATTAACCCCATATTTAGAAAGAAGGTGATGGAATTGTGAGTGAGTGAAGTGTAAGCCTCCATCACTGATAATGACCTTTGGAATGTCGAATCTTGAGAAAATATTTTTCTTAATAAATTCGACAACTACACGGGGATCATTGGTGCGGGTGGGTATTGCTTCAATCCATTTAGAAATATAGTCGACGACGACTATATAAAAATACCGACCAAAGTTGATGAACGGTCCCATGAAGTCGATGCCCCATACATCGAAAATTTCAACCTCTAAAATTAGATTAAGGGGCATCATATCCTTCCAAGTCATGTTACCGATGCCCTGTCAACGCACACAGGATTGAACAAAAGAATGAGCATCTTTGTGCAGGCTAGGTCAGAAGAATCCAGCATTAAGGATCTTAGCTGTAGTTTTCTTGCCTGAAAAATATCCGCTATAAGCCATTGAATGACAATGTGTCAGGATATCATGGATTTCTAAATCAGGGACACATCGTCTAATGACCTGATCAGCACAAATATGGAAAAGGTTGGGCTCCTCCCAAAAATAGTATTTAATATCAGCAAAGAACTTATCCCTTTTGGTTTTTGGCCAATTAGCGGGGATTCATTCTGTTGCTAGATAGTTTGCAATGGGTGCAAACCAAGGGAGGGTGGTGGTAGTGAAAATGCTTTCATCAGGGAATTGATCAAGGGGGGGTCATTATGCCATTCATCATAAGACGAGAGAGATGGTCGGCACTACATTTTGCGATCTCACCTTATCCTTGATTTCTAGGTCAAATTCCTGGAGTAGCAGGATCCAATGGATAAGGTGAGGTTTCACATCTTTTTTTGTTAGGAAATACTTAAGTGCTGAGTGGTCGGTATATACAGTGACATGTGACCCCAAAAGATGAGATCTAAAATTTTCTAGGGAAAATACATTGGCAAGAAGTTCTTTTTCAGTAACCGTGTAATTCCGTTGTGCATCATTAAGAGTTTTGCTAGCATAATAGATCGCAACAGTCTTCTTGTCAATTCTTTACCCTTAAACAGCCCCCACAGCAAAATCTGAGGCATCTGTCATAAGTTCAAAGGGACAATTCCAATTAGGTCCCTGTAAAATTGGTGCCTCGGTAACATCTTTATTCAACCTCAAAAAACTCTCCAGACATTTATCCTTGAAATCGAATGACTGGTCTTTAGTAAGTAATTGACTTAAAGGCTTGGAGATTTGGGAAAAATTTTGTATGAATCTGCGGGAGAAACCCACATGACCCAAAAAAGATATGATATATTTTACAGAAGTGGGTGGTGGGAGCTTAGATATAGCATCTATTTTTGCTCTATCTACCGCAATTCCTCGTTTTGATATAACATGGCCCAGGACAATACCTTCCTAGACCATGAAATGACCTTTTTCCCAGCTGAGGGCCAGATTGACTTCTATGCATTTTTGGAGAGTTTTTTCAAGGTTCTTAAGACATTGGTCAAAAGAATCTCCAAAAATAGAGAAGTCATCTATAGCGACTTCTAAACATTCACCTACCAGGTTCGAAAATATTGCAAGCATACACCTTTGAAAAGTCGCAGGTGCGTTGCAAAGACCAAAGGGCATTCTTCAGAAAGCAAAGGTTCCGAAGGGGCAGGTGAAAGTCGTTTTGTCCTGGTCCTCAGGTTGAACCGCTACTTGATTATAGCCAGAATATCTGTCTAGAAAATAGCAAAAAACTCGTCCAGCTAACTGCTCTAAGATTTGATCAATAAAGGGGAGTGGAAAATGGTCCTTCTTGGTAGTAGTGTTTAATTTTCTGTAATCAATACACACGCGTCAAGAAGAGGTGGTTCGAGTGGCTATATTCTCCCCATTTTCAGTGGTGACAACTGTTAGTCCAGCCTTTTTGGGCACTACTTTTGTGGGACTAACCCAGGAGCTGTCAGAAATGGAGTAGATGATATTTGCATCAAGCCACTTAATAATCTCCTTTTTTACCACCTTTTGCATAATAGGGTTCAAGAGCCTTTGTGGTTGGCGGGAGGGATGAGAATTGTCCTCAAGATATATACGATGTATACAGTAGGACGGGTGAATACCCTTAAGATCAGAAAGGGTCCAACCAATAGCTTTCCTATTTTTACTCAAAACCTGGAGAAGTTTGTGTTCTTGTGCCCCAGTAAGTCCAGAATTTATAATCAGGGGCAGGGTCTGATTTGAAACTAGGAAAACATATTTAAGGAAATCAGGTAAGGGTTTTAACTCCAATTGTGGGTCCAGCTTTGAAAGAATTTTTGCTCTTTGTGTTAGTGGTGAAGTGAAAGTGAAATGGTCAGCTGGAGTGTTAGTTGAATGTGTGGTTAGGGTGGGAGGGTGGGATGAAGTGGATTGTTCAAGAACCGTGTTAATGGCAAAATAGGAACCCAAATGTGAAATCTATAAAGTTTCCTCCACTATATTTTCCATTTCTGAATTCGAGTCATCAAAGAAATCAAGTTCTTGGAATCGCTTAGAAGCTTGGAAAATATCTAGGGTTACAGATTCACTACCACACATGATCTTCATTTTGCCAGAATCACAATCAATATTTGCGCGGGCGATGGCTAAGAATAGTCTTCCAAGAATTATAGGGGCAAACTTTAAAGCTTCCGGTACCTCTATGTCTAGGACTAAAAAGTCTACTACAAATAGACAATTTTTGACCCAGATAAGGACATCCTTAACAATTCCCCTTAGTTTAATTGTAGATCGATCTGCTAATTGAAGAGTAACCTCAACAGGCTTTAATTCGCCGATCTTAAATTCCTCAAAAATAATTGTGGGGATAAGATTAATTGAGGCACCGGGATCTAATAAGGCACGATCAAAAGAAGTGTCATTAATGATTACTTGAATCAGGGGAGTGCCTGGATCCTTTCTCTTAAGAGGCAGTCGGCTCTGTACAACCGAGCTGATTGTCTCGGGAAGGATCACCTTTCCTAAATTTCTGGGCTGCCTTTTTGGGGTACACAAATCCCTTAGAAATTTTGCATAGGCAGGAATGTATTTTATGGCATCTAGGAGAGGGATATTAATTTCGACTTTCCCAAATAAATCCATCAATTCCTTATCAGTGGGCTCAGATTTCTTCTTTTTCTTATTTTGTGAAGAATGGAGGGCTTGTGGAAATGGTGCAGGGTTTTCTTGTTTTGCATTATTAGGTTCTCGAACAGGGTTAGAGGAAGAGGGAGAAGAGTTGATCTATTTTTCATTAAAACGAGTTTCTTTAACAGGCAGGGGGTCGTGAGTGATTTTCCTGTTCCTCAAAGTAACTACATTTGCAGTTTGGTTGTTTCTAGGATGAGGACGGGAAGCCTGACTGTTATTGAAACTCGGGGGATGCTAAGGTGCTGGGTGAATGGGTTGACTGGGATATCCACCTTGGAACTGATTCCGTTGATTATTCGGATTGGGCATGGGTTGGGAAGGTAAATTCCCAGCAGGTCGATGATCACGAGTAACCTTAACTTGGTGTTGCAAGTTAGTAATCATGCGGGTTACTTCTGTCATTTGGTTCTGCATACCTTGCAGAGTTTTCATGACCTGGGTATTGATATCTTCCTGGGATGGTCCAGGTTGATATGCGGGTTGCCCATAGTTCCCAAATTGATTTTGTTTGGGAAACGGAATCGGGTTCGGGGCTTTCTAGGAGTATTCGGGTTGGTTCTTCAGTTTTGATTGTAAGTGTTGGAGGGGTTTCTAAATTGCTCTTGGAGAGCGTAAATATTTTCCATGGTGGGATCAAGAATATTCTGATTCAGATAATCAAAATTCCCAGTCAAATCTTGTGTAAAATCAGCAGAAAACTGCTGGCCAGTAGGTGTGGCATCAATGTTGTACAGATTTTCTCTTCGAAGAAGTTGTGGAGTGTTAGTGTGTGGAGAGTTAAAGTGTGGAGAATTAAGGCATGGAGCATGTTTGTGAGTGAGCTTTTCTTCTATCTTTTTCTGGTGAATTTGCATATAGTCCAGTCATTGAGCTAACATAAATAGAACATCCTGAGTGACTGGAACAGAGGTGGATTTGGAGTCAATTTCATTGACTCTGTGTCTGGGGTTTTGAGTTCTACCGAAAGTGTCTATTAAAGTCATATGAAATGAGTTTTCACTCATTTCTTCAAAAAGGAGGTAGGCACTTTTGACATCTTTATTAACGAAATTGCCCTTTCATGAGGCATCCATAAATCTCTTCAATTGATCTTCTAATCCATGATAGAAGATCTGCACTAATTGCCATTGTGGAATTTCATGGTAGGGACAACTTCTTAAAAGTTCTTGAAATCTTTCCCAAGTTTCATGGAGGAGGCTTACCAATTTTTTGTTGAAAGGTCGTTATAGATTTTCTTAAAGCATTAGTTCGACCAATCGGAAATTTTTTTTTAAGAAAAGCGCTCTTTAATTGGGGCCAGGTGGTGATATGGTGCCCAACCGCTTTAAACCAATGTGAAGCTTTATCCTTCAACAAGAGAGGAAAAAGTCCCATTAACCACACGTTGTCCTGCACATTGCGGGAACGGGTGGTTTGAGCGAGGACAGTTAATTTCTCCAGATAGCAAAAAGGGTCCTCTCTCGGAAGACCATGAAATGCTTGATTAGGTTTAGAATAGTGGGTTTGATATCAAAATCCCCTTGTGGTATGACCACCCCAGGTCTTTCCTCATAGTTGGAAGGATCATAAAAATCCTTAAGAGGAACAACATGATGCTGACGGGGTGGCAAGTTTTACCCTTGGTTGGCTAGGTTTGTCATAGTCCTAGCCAAATTTTCTTGGTTTTGTTGAAGTCGAACTAGATGGCCGACCATAAAGGCAAAGGGGTTTATACCTTGAGTTTGGATTTGAGGGCCACCTAGCCATGCAGGAATTTCTGGTTGCGCCAGATGAGGGAGGTTAGGGATGGGGAAGTCAGCTTGTAGGTCAGCTGACGGGTTAGTAGCAGAAGCAGAATTTTTTTGTCAATTTCCCATGTTTTCGATATTGTTAGAAGAGGAAGAAGAAGAAAACAAGGATTTTCTGGTGTGGGGGGCAAAATCAGATGGTCTCTCAAGATGTGATTTTTGGGACCTTCGCCCGTGCATGCACCTTTTTTGGAAGAATTGGAGGGAGGAGAAGAGAGAGAGAGATGAGAGAAAGTGTGCAATTCAAACAATAAAATTCTAGACCTACTTAAATGTGACTCTCTAAAAAAGTAACCTAAGACTTGATCTACTTAGGAAATAAGAAATTAGTAATGAATACGCGTTCTACCAATAAATCTGGCTAAGCTGCATAAAGGGAAGTTTGGGCCTAAGCATTTCTCAGGAAAATTCGCAGGGGCTTGTGCAAACCCGCGCTTGGTCATTTGACATGGCCCCTCAGCCTGACACCAGATATAGATGATAGAATTGGTATTAACTAGAGAAAACTTAGGACCTATATAGCAAGCCTAAGTTGATGAAACCTTAAGGGTCAAATTGTTACAATTTAGTTAGGTCTAAGATACTATAGTGTACACGAAATGTGGAGGGCGTTGACTAGGGTAATGCCCTATTATTTCAATTTTTAGTGTGTGTGCAAGAATTGGAAGGTGGTTCCAATTTCAAACAAGTTGTCACACAAATTGATGTATTGCTGTCTTTTTAGAATTGGATTTAAGTTAGTACGTGTTAGGGTTTCCTTCTTAAGTTTTCAAACAAGTTTCAAGCTCAACAATCAAAGGAAAATAAGTTGTATTAGTGAAGATTAATTTCCTTTAAAGCAGGTCTCTAAAAAGAAGGAAAGAAACCCTAATCCAATTGGTTCTAAGATAGAAAATTACTACCAATGAATTTGTTTTAGGCTTTTTGTATTAAGTAGTGATCCAAATAAATCAAACAACACCACTACTTTAAGGAAAATTAAACAAGGATTCTAGAAAAGATTTTTTTAGGATTTTAGGAATTTGTTTGATATTTGTTTTAATTTTTTTTTGTGCTGGTGTCAGTCTAGAAATGATATCCATGAGTATTTTGGACTTTTCAGTATCACCACTGACATCAGAAAATTTTGGTGATTTTATATGATGTGTATAATTTTAGAAGGATTCTAGAAAGCTAAATTTCACAAAAATTAGATGAGTACAAAAATTCTAAAAATTTGCAGAGAGTAGCAAAATAGGAAGATTAGAGGGTGTAACCCCTATGCAGTCCACGAATTTTTAGAAATTAATTACAAATCCAATTACTCTGAAATTTGAAACAGATGTTCCTTACTTGATTTGAAATCACTGGGTAAGGTTTTATGATTTTAGGAGGCTTGTGGTGTTGGGAATTGATTTTTGGAATCCAGACAGAAGTCTAGATCCGAAAATTAGACTACCAACACTTGAGGTGGAGTGGTGTTTAATGATGAAAACAAGTAAACAATGGATTTTAATTTGCACCACTCCACTTAATTAAGATATTTAGGATCCTGAAAGCCAAGTTTAGTATTTTTTTGTTATGTTTTTAGGCTAAGTGTGACAAGAAAAGAAATGCTAACCTGGAATTCCGCGGGAAGACAGGATACTTCAAGCTTCTCAAAATTTCCCGCTTTCTTCCTGCAACTGATTCTTGCACACACAAGAGAAAAGAGAGACAAGGAGATGAGATCTACTTCAAGCAAGAGAATTAATCAAGCAAAGCTGTGCCTCCCCGAAAATGGTGCCAAAAAGTGATCGCGTTTTTACGCGATTTGTTAATTTAGGATTTTATCGTTGTAACACACAAAAATCGAGTCGCTTTTAAAATTTCTAACCTAGACAGGGAAGTATCTAGGGTCGTCCAAGGAGGCAATATTTTGCGAAATCAATCTCTTTCTTGAAAAGAAGAAATCACCTTTCTTATTGTTGTTTTTCAATATATCATTTTTCTTTTGGGTTTTTGAAATAAAGGGGCAAATATGAAGTTATTGATGGGAAAATGTACCACAACTAATATGCTAAAATCTAAGTGACACGATTATCCTCTTTCTAAGTTCAACCTAGGCACGTGAAGGCGTAGGTTAATTAGAAAGAGAGAGTGAGATTATACTAAGATAAAGCAAGTAGTGCAATTAAAGATGCAATAAGAAATGAAGGCAAATTTTTTCTATATTAAAAGAAATTGTCTACAAGTATAGGAAAACTTCTAAAATTTGAAAAGAAAAATAAAGAAGAAAAAAAATCCTTTGATTGCTGATGATGATGAAGAAGGTGAAGCTCCTCTTGCTCCAAGCCAAGTTGCTCCTTGGGTTGAAAAGAAGGTTCCTTCTTCTCCTTTGCCTGGTAAGCTCCTCCAATTTGATGTACTCCTCTTAGCAAGCCCAAGGGGGGAGTGCTTGATCTCCTCCAAGGTGGATGGAATTCTACCTTCCAAAGCTCCTCCTAAGGTGGTGTGGACCACCTTTGATTCCTCCTCCAAGGGTGGTTATGAACCACGCTTAAATCCTCCTACTAGGGTAGGCGTGCACCCTAGGTTTTTTTCCAATGCTTGGCTTCTTCCCTTGGCTGGCGGGGGGTCAAGAGAGAAGAGAAGAGGGGAAGGCACCAAGGGGACAGATTATCCCCTTAATCTTCTTCTTCTTCTTCTTCTTCTCTTGACCTTCTATGTAGCTGGAAATATGGGTAGAAAAAAATGTAGCCAAGGTTGGATTTTAATGGTGGTGGTAGGGGGTTTTTATAGGAGTAGGAGGGGGTAGGGTTGGTTATAGGATGGATGGTTATGATGGGGCTTAGATGGTGGTTATAGGATCCTAGGGCTAGGGTTGTTGGCGTCAAAATGGAAGGGTACTTGGTGGTTGGCGCCAACCCTAGGTGGTTGCTAGGGTTAAGGGTTTGGTTAGGTGTGTTGTAGGGTGGAGATGGAGTTATGTGGTGGTGGTTATGAGATGAAGGTCTAGGGTGTGTTGGTGCCACTTGAAGAAGCATGAGTAGGTGTGGTTAAGGGAGAGTTGGCGCCAACTTTAGTGTGGTTAAAGGGGTAGGGTTGTCATGGGCATAAGGGAAGGCTAGGATGGCTTTTTATGGTGGTGGTTATGGGATTAAGGGTAGATATAGGTGGTGCCAAGATGGAAGGGTGTGGGTGGTGTTTTGGTGACAAAATAGTGGTGGTTTAGGGTTGGTTATGGTGGCTTAGGGTTGGTGCCACTAATGGGCTTCTAGAAGGGTTTAGGTGTAGGGTTTAGATGGGGATAGTGGGAGAGGTGTAGGGCTAGGATGGGTGTTCATGTTGCGCCAAAATGAAGGGATGTCTAGGGCTTTTTGGCACCAACATGAAGGGGTGTCTAGGGTGGTGGTTATGGTGGGTTGGTGCCAAAAAGAATTGAGTTAGGTTACAATTAGTTAGGGTTAAGGTGGAGGAGTGGACGACCATGTATTTTTAGGTGGAGCTGGAGCTTAGCTAAGCTAGCTAAGCTAGCTTAGCTAGTAAAGCAAAGGTGGAGGAGCTAGGGTTTCATGAAGGAGGAGCTAGGAGAGAAGACTTTGGAGCTGATGGAAGCTATGTTGGAGCTGGGTTTGCTGAGGCAGTTTCAAGGGGAGCTTAACTACTGAGCTCAGCTACTTAGTTCTTATGCAAGTAGCCAAGCTTGGGTAGTTGAGCTTAGTTGAGCTGACCTCAACCTGGCCGGAGCTAGGTTGAGTTGGAACTGCCTCTGATGAGAACTCTAGAGCTAGCTAGGATACTAGTTGACAAGTAGTAGCTCAGCTAGCTTGGAGTTCAGTTGCCACGAGCTGTGTGGAGCTTGAATGAGCTGGGGTTGAGGTGAGATGGACTCCTGTCAACTTAATTGAGCTAGTTAGAGCTCCCAGTGAATTGATGGGAGCTGAGATGAGCTAGACTGAACTAAGTTGAGCTGGATTTGAGTTGACTTAAGCTGAGATGAGTTGTCTTGAGCAACCATTCAGCTAAGGTAAGCTGAATGGAGCTGAATGGAGCTAATCCTGGTCCAAGGGAGCTGGTATCCAGCCATGATGAGCTGGAATTAGCTGAGTCCTAGCCTGATTGAGCTTCCTCTTCATCAATTGCCTTCAAGAGTACTAGGGTTTTAGGGATTTGTCAATCTGCTTATTCCTGACGCTCCAAGTAACACATTAAAAATACAATAACAAATGCAATGAATGCCTAACCTAATTTATAGCTAAATGTAACCCAAAAACCCATTTGCGGAGCAAAATCCTAAGAGCTAGGTTTGTTTTAATGCATAAGAATGATGATAAATTGACGTTTATCACAAGCTAAGGAGTCAAGCTAGGTAGGAGGATGGCCAAAGAGGAGAACCAAGGGTGGTCCATGTCCACCCTCGGAGGAGTCAGGAAGCAGGCCATTTAGGCTTGTTGGGAGCTAGCACACCCACCTAGGGTTTGCCAAGAGGAGGACGTCTAGGAAAGAGGGATTTCTTTTGGTTCTGGGGCAACTAGAATTGGAGCAGGAATTCCGGGCAGCATCATCTTCACCATCACTAAGCTTTCCTTTACTTTTGTCCTTTTTTGTTGCATTGTAGTGTAAGCTTTTTATTAGAGATTACAAGTGAGAACATCTCTCACTTGTGAGTTCTCCTCTTTTTTGTAAAACAATTCCTTCTATAAAAAGCATTCCTCTACGATTTTTCTAGTTAGCTTGTGATTATTTGTTGTGTCTTGTTCCTCCATTATTCCAAATCTCCCGTGCTTGGAGTGAGTTGAAGAAATAAGGCACTTGTTGCCTTAAAATTAGCATCTTCCTTTCCCATTTTCTCCGCATTCACCTTTTGCCCATACAAAAACCCTAAAAATTATATATTCAAAAATACAAAAAGAAAGCTGATTTCTGATTTTCAAGCAAGAGAGTTTCAAATCGCATTTCCACCCCTTTAGGATGACCCGAATACTCACCAAGTACTCGGTCTTTACAAATTTTAAAAGCGATCAAAATTTCGTGTTGCAACGACATTCAAACTCATTTTAACAAATCACGCTTTTTCGCGATCACTGCACAAGCTTACCCACATCTTTTTTCATATGTACCATGCACTAGAAACCTTTCTTCACTCACGGTACACCTTGTTACTCTATGGGTGGATGGTGAGTTTGTTGCAATAGGCCTTCGCAAGTAGCTCTCTCTACAAAGCATCATCTCAAGGAATGCATAACTGGCAACAAAGCTTGAGTACTCTGCCCATAAAAGTGAAGTTCCTTGGATTTTTTGCTTAGATGTAGTTACGAAGTGTTTGCAATTTCGAATGAACCATTTGTGGGATGATAGTTTGGTTTAATAATTTGAGGCATCTTCCTTTCAAGACAATCAGTGCTCATAGATGCCTGATAACTTCTTGGAGCGCCTAGCACACTGCTTTTACCATCCAATCCCCCCTTTGTTCCCTAAGCACTGCCAAGCTTTTTGATGGTTCCTTGCTAAGTGCATTTGTGACTATGTTGCCCTTAAAGCAATCATAATCCTTTAGAACTTTTATCCAGTGACTCTGTCTCAAATTCAGCTTCTTTTGATCAAGGAGATACTTCAAGCTCTTGTGGTATGTATGAACCTCAAAGGTCTTGTTATATAGATAGTGTCTCTAGATCTTCAAGGTAAAACTATAACTACCAACTCCATATTAGGAGTTGGGTAGTCTTCCTTGTGTAGTTCCAACTAACTTGAAGAATAAGCAACTATGTATCCATGCTTCATCAGCATGAATCCCAACCACTACAACACAATAGGCTTTCAAAGACGGTTGTGAAACCGTCACTAATGATCTTTAATTGTCTCTAAAGGTCTTTCGTGGTGGTTTAGCAACTGTTCCTAAAAGTGGTTGATAAGCGAATTTTTCGTGCGAAAAATGATTTAAAGTTGTTACAGAAAATTTGCTATCAAATAGTTTACCGAAACTCTAGAGAGTCCCGAGTCGAACATGGGGAGACTACGTACGATTTTTTAGAAATCCGTGATTATTATTTTTTTTGCATTTTCTATATAAAAGATTTGATCAAAACATTTCTAGCTATGCTATTCTATTCTACTTACAAAATAAAGAGAGAGAGAAAAATTACTTCTATATCTAAACAAGTGTTTATTACAAATTATTTTCTACAAAACTCATGTGAGAAATTAAAATTTACACTAGAAAGCAGTAAAGAGATAAGGGAAGAGAAATTATCCTCCTCAATAATTGCTTAGAGGGCGAGCCGGTTGAACGATGCCTAAAGGAAGAAGAATGAAGATGGAGGAATGAGGACAAGGTTGGAAGAATTGGGGATGAGGCAAGACGTCATCGACGCAGGATTTGCTTTTGGAATGGGGGCAAGAAGACAACTGGAGAGAGCTCCATGAATAGGATGAGAAGCGGGAAAAATATTTATTTTTAACTTTAGCGGAGCTTCCCGTAGCTTGGGAGTACTAGAGCAAGCTTTAGAATGTTTGTTCTTACCTCTTAGGAGAGGTGAGAATAGAAGGAAGGGATGAAGATGGAGGGTGTAGGTGGCCTATTATAGGTGTGATTTAGGGACAAAAAGGTCATTTTAACACCTTGGATTTAATGGTTCGGCCTTTAGTGACACATGCAACTGTTGGTGAAGGTAGGTGTGGCTGATGGCACGTGTTGAAAGAGAGCCATTTGATGGAGATCCAAGAGCCCACGTTCGGCTGCGTGGTGTGCGTTTCTAGTTCAGCCGTTGAGGTGCCTCACCCAATTGACTTGACGATGTGGCCACATCGAGGTTGTCGGATGGAGATCAAACGGCTCAAAGTCGCTCATGCCTATGCTTCAGATCACGCCTCCTACGCGTGTGATGGCACGTGTGATTGCACGTGCGTCTTCTTCGCCGTCGGGTACACATCTCGCGGTTGAATTTACTTGCACTCGCTCCTTGCTGTGAATTCAGAGGCGCTCGCGGGTTTCAAACCTGCGCCTCCTTGTGAGCAATCCGTGAGACCATCGTGCTATGCTTGTAGATTGTTGCCTCTTGGTGGTTGAGGTGCGAGGTGTCGATCATTGGATCTTGATCTCACGATCGAGATCAAGTGAGGAGTGCCCCTTTAGGATGTGAGGCACGGGTGAAGCTTAACCTTAGTCGTTGGATTGAGATCAACGGTTGAGATTAAAGATGGCGTGGGTGTATGAGAGGGCAGCAACTAGTTTGGAGGGTCTGGATGGCACCACGTGAGGCCATATGGACCGTCCATCTTCTCTTGTTTGTAGGGATCCCTATAGATGTCTGATCGAGTTGATCTTCACTCTATTAGGTTGTGATAGTTGATCCAAACCCATCCGTGCAGTTGGATTTATCGTCTGAAGTTTAGATTTTCATCACCTTGCTGATAGGTCTACTTTAGTGGACTAAACTTAAGCCTAAGTATATTATCATTAAGTTAAGTATTTAATTTTAAAGCATACATTACATTGATAAATTAATTAAACTTTAGAATTACTATTATCTACATTTTTTATTCACTTGAAATAATATGAGTAATTATTTATTTTTGATGCATGATCATTTTTGAGAAACACATTTCTAAGACCTTCCATGGGATCACGGAGATCTTTCTAGATCCCTCTCTTATGCCTTTTGGAAAGAGCAACCACCAGCCTTCCCAATTCCCCCCTCCATCACCAAATTCCACCGCCACCGTCCTTTCCTTGTTCTTTCTTTCCATCTCTTTCTCCCACGCGTACCTCTCTCACAACACAGGCACAACCATGAAGAGAGAACGCACCGCTCGCCCCTACAGGATCACTCCCCTCTGCCACTCGCTTTTCTCCCCCGAACTCTTCGAGGTTGCGTACACCATCACCACAGACCGCAAGCCACCGCACCTCCGCTCCACCTTGTCAACCTCAGGCCTCATCGACCCAACAGAGATCGCGAGCCACCATCTTCCTCACTCCAGCAGCCACCACGACCACCAGAGGAGCGGTCACCACTACCGCGCCACTTCTGCTGCTACATCTTCTCCGCGACTCCGCCACTGCACGATAGCCGTACCCTCCTCTCCAGCACCGCGACAACCGCGCCCTCCTCTCCAACACCGCAACCCCCCGCTCCTCCTCTCCTTTGATCGCAACAACTAGAGAGGACCACGCTGACAGCGATCTCGACGGCCCACCGTGCGACCACCGTGACCGCGCCTCGGCACAGCCTCCACCATCGCGCTGACCTCCGCGCATGGCAGTAGGACGCTTGACTCTCCTCGTTACTGACCTGCATCTTCGGCTTCCCCTCTAAGTGCAGGACAACAGCAGCTCCAGTTCCTCTACATCACCGCGCACCGTCCTCTTCTCCATCATCTTCAACCTCTATCAATGGAGAAGAACCCATCACCGGCGGGTTTACCCTCCACGCAGCTGCCTCCACAACCCTCCGTTGGATGTGCTGTCGACTCCATTGAGCTCACCTAGATGCCACACACCCGACCAAGCCCTCAGCCGTGCCAACTGCAACCCACGCGCGTGCGTGGATAGACCCAGCGCCGGCGAGCTC
This sequence comes from Thalassia testudinum, assembly GCA_037157565.1. Lineage (NCBI taxonomy): Eukaryota > Viridiplantae > Streptophyta > Magnoliopsida > Alismatales > Hydrocharitaceae > Thalassia > Thalassia testudinum. The sequence goes on from JAZHRO010000055.1 coordinate 57,453,993, forward strand.
CTCTTCGCCGTCCGGTCGGCTCCGGCCCTCGCTCCCTGTGAGACCACCGCCATCGCGAAGCTCTCCACGTCCTCGATCTCCTCTAAGCTCCGCACGGGTAACCCTGACTCCTTCCTTCTCGCGAGCAAAGGGAACGAGTCCCCTGTTTTGACATCCATTAAAATTTACATCTAATGCAAGGGTTGTTTATATTTTTATTTTATTGAGATGAAAATTATGACGTCATAGATTTTGTGGGATTAATCTATGTGAATGTCTCATTGACATTTGTGACTTCTCGTGATACGATCTGATTTTATAGTTCAATTTATTTTCTACCGCACGATTTACTACAACGTATTATTTCGTGATATTATTTTCTTAAAACGAAATTCTCTAGATCACTTATCCCTTGACCTTTAATCTTATGTGGCTTGTACAAGATGCTATAGATATCAGATCAAATGATTTCAGAGATGTTGGACTCCGGTCATCACCCTTACCACATCCGTACGATTAGATTTTCAATCTGAAGCTCAGAAAGATGTCATCCTGTCCCTTAACTAATAAAATAAGAAAATTAATATACAATTTATACAAATTAATCTAAATGCATGATGATGCATGTCATGCAATATTTATAATCCTAGATGCTTCTATGGACCTACGAACATGCATAAATAGGCAATTTAAGCCAATTAAATGTGTACACATCACACCTCTATACCTATCATTTACTAGTCTCTAGCAAAATTAAACCATTTGCTATTTATAGCAGAATTATGATCAAATTATTTAGGCGATAGTGTTATTTATCAACCATAGAAAATTTCAACTAAGGGTCTAAAGTATAAAGACTCAATAGCACCTAGGTGCCTGCCAAGATGCAGATCACCCAAGTCCCCACCTTATTAAAAAGCAAATACATATTTATTTATTTTTCTTCTTTTCTTTTTTTTCTTAGATTTTTGAAATTAAAGTTTCGGGTAACTTTCTACGACCACCCAACCTACCTAAGATTCAGAAAGAATTTTAAGTACTAAGCAACCTTTTGTGAAAATTGTCATAGACTCACTAAACGGTAATCAGAACGGACTTCAGGTTTTTACAAATCCTAAGTAACCTTTAACGAAAAATTATGTCTAAAGGTTTATCTTTTCGACCAATCTCTTTCTCCCTACTTTTATTATTTTTTTATGGGGTCAACACAAGGATAAACCCAGTATATATTTCAATGGTTTATTCTACTTTCCCGCTTCTTCCTAAGTGTTAGGAATTATTTGTGCATTTTGTGAGTTGGGTGTTAAACCCGCGACAACTTGCCTACCATACTCGTGCAGTGAAGTGTGACTTTTTTTTCTTCTTTTTCTATTTTTTCATTTTCTTCTTTTATTTTTATTTTTAAAGTAAGTGGCTTTCTTGATCTAAGATTTACCTAAATGCATCAGTCAAAGAGAATTTGTTATGTAGTTGGTTTCTAGACAACTGGCGAATGAGGCATCAAACCCATGACAACTTGCTAGCCATGCTACCTTAGAAAGTTCATTAGCTACCTAATTTCCATTAAAACCATCAAGAAGTGAGTTAGTGCAAAAAGTATGCAGATGCTCAGACTATAAGTCTCTTCAAATCAGAGGACGAGTTGATAAGTCATGTACTTATCACCCTAACTTATTAATAAATTAGAAATGAATTAAAGATGGCGAGGACGCGAGAAACAGGTCTACATTTTAGTGGACACCCAAGCTGATTAAACTTGAAAACCCGAAGAGTCTAAGTGTTCAGATCCTATTGTATCATTTCCTAACGTTGAAAAACTCCTAGCGCCTAAGTTCTCATATCCTAATTCAATTTTTTTTTTAAATAAAGTGAAAATAAAAGAAATCTACAAAGTTAATAAAATAATTCAAAAATGAATCTACCTCTCCATGTCTAGCTTTTGCAATGTCCTCATTGTAAACTAAAGGCATGCCAAAGGGTAGAATAAGCAAATATCACCTACTTTCTGTGATGCTCTGGTCAGCTCTGAGACAGATTATACAAATGCTGAGTTTAGTGCTGTCAGCTAGGTGGGGTCTGGGTAAAAATAGTCAGATCAAGGTTAAGGCAACTTTGTTTTAGATGGATTCAAGAATAACACGATCAACGTAAGGTTTGAGACGTTATCTGTTGACCTTAAAAGAGTTACCCGTTGATTGCGCAGCAATCATAGAACCTAACCTACCCGAATTAAGATAGATTTTAACTTAACTTAGGGACAATGCATGCATCAACATCATAATTTGCATCATAGTTAATTTGTTAGCTTTAGAGATAATAATGCTATTTTATGCTCTAAGAGAGGTTATATTAATTGCAGATGATTCGGAATCGCAGATGACAGATCATATCGTACAAATCTGATCAGGACAATGATGGAAGTCCAACGTTTCCGGAATCATCTTGATCAAACTTGCATAGCATCACATACAGCCTGTAAAAGATCAAAGGCCAAGGAGTAAGATAGCAAAGATCAAAACCTCACATGTCAAATTTGACCGCACGGATGGATCTAGATTAACGATCGCAATCCAACGGTGCAAAGATCAATCCAATCGGAGTCCTATAGCACCAACTACAAAGGTGGGAAGATGAACAGTTGGAATGGTGCCATGTGGCACCATCCCAAGGGCTCACAATCACCGCACGCCCTTCATCAAGGAGGAGTCCATCTCAGTCGTTGGATCTTCAACCAACGGCGGAGAGCAGCCGCACGCTAAAATCAAATTGCGACTCAAAAGGCGATGTAGTGCAGCGGAGAACTCGCTCACATGAGAGCGCGAGGCGGGAGTTCAAACCGCGCTTCGCACAAAATCGAAGAGGCAGCAGTGCTCGCGTGAAATCAGGCCGTTGGATCGAATTGAAGGGTGCGGATGTGGCAGTGTGGTGTTAGGACGATCGTCAGATGCGCCGGTGCGGATGGATGCCAGAACGAACGCCCAACCTGGCGCCCCTCCATACGTGGGTTACAAAGGCGGTGCGACGCTGAATTTGAGTCGTCTGATCTTCATATCGAACAACTGAAATTGAAAGAGCGTGAGTGCACGCGTGAAGACACGAGGAAGAGTGAATGATCGTGATCTAGTGGCCGAGCGCATGCCATGTGTCGCCATCCAGTGCGTTCCACGAGTTTAAGGCACGTGGAAGGTTATTTTGAGGTGTGATCTGATCCGTTGAGCTCTCGATCGACGGATCTGATGGCTCCAAAGTGTTGCACGAGTTTAGGACTCAAATACCAGCTTTGCTCTCATTTTGGCTATAAAAAGGACCCCAGAGCCCCGATCTGAAGGCATCTCAACTTCCACCAGACACATCTCCAGCCTCACTCTCACTGCAGCATCTCTTTGGTCTTCTTCCTGGGACACTGGATCTGAATTATTGCCGCACTTCACACAAGCATCCCTCAAGCGACGTCGTCCTTCATCTATTTTTCTCTCTACTCTTTATCATAGTTGTTTTAATTCCTAGTTTGAGAATTGTTTCCAAGTAGGAATAAAATCTGATTATCTGAATATCTGATCTCTCTTTCTATGCGTTCATTAGGATAGATTAGTTAGTACGAAAAGTTTTGAAAATCACATTTTACCTCCCTGCAAATGACTCGGTACTTATCGAATATTTATAAATTTATTTGTTTCGACATAATTCGCAACTACAGCGATATATAAATCTTTCTATGCATCTCGTGATAAAATTGGCGCTGTTGCCGGGGAGGCAATGAAAATTTCTAAAGCTTTTCTTCCTGGTGCTTATTTGAGATTTCTATCCTGCTTTATTTTTTTTCATTTAATGTGTGTAGGAATCGTAGAAATATGAGAAAAATCGCAACAATAGGAAAAATTGTAGGTTTCTAATCTTAGGTAAGTACTCGTATCTTAGATTAGGTTAGATTTCCTTTCAAAAAAAAAAAAAAATCTCTTTTGGTGGATATTATTTTTTAAAAAATCAACAAAACCACCTCTTAAATTTTTGGGCTACAACAAACTCTGATCTTAAAAATTCAATTTCCAAAAATTTACTTATCCAAAAATTCTAAAATTTTTACTGGATGTGGGTTTTTAAGTCGGAAACAACATATCCAAATTTCATACCATTCTGACTTACACAAAAATTTTAAAAATTCTCAAATTGAACTATTATCAAATCTATTATTGTTCTTAACTTTTCAGACTTCAAAAAATTATAAGAATTTTTATACAATTCCGATTTATTTGAAAGTTGTTGCGTTGGATTCCTTTGATAATATAGAATCTTGGAAAATTTAGAAAAAAAATATTTGGTGCATGTTTGATTGCATAGAATATTCAATCACTAATTGGGTGTCAAAATAGGCTATAGAACTTCAGTACACTTGAAATCCAAAAAAATAAAAAATGTGCGTTAAAATTCTTGAAAAAATATTTTTTTAGTGCCTAGTTGGTGGTGTAATAAGGGCAATTGATTGCATTGTTTGGGTCACCCCACATTCCTGATTTTGGAGTTAAAAGGATCATCTTAGCAGCTACTTGTTTTTAGGGTTTCCAAACCTTAAGGTAGAGCATCTTTTGCACTGCATACTTCTAAAGGAAATCTATCTCATAGATTGGGACTTGCAAAGAAACTCTTGTATGCTCATCAAAACCTTGCTTGAATTTATTTAACTACGAAACCCTAAACCATAATTATATAAGCAATTGAACCTTAAAATTCACTTCATTATAAAAAATTGCTTGTGAACTCCTTGCCTGTGCACTTCACACTTTGAAAATCAATTTTAAGGGCAACACTCCCTAACTCCATCATATTCTAAAAGCACCTTAAGCCTAAGCCTAAAATTGAGTAGATGTGCCCTAGGTAGGACTAATTTGCTTGGTAACTTGAAATTGGATTGGACTAAGGTTAAGACCTTGTCTACTTGGACCCACTGGTGACAAGAAAGGTCAGTACGGTAACCGCATTAACCCTTACTGGTGTCCTGCCGTGCGGGGTGTCCTAGGGGGTCCCACCCTTCTGGCTAGCCAAGTAATTCAAGGGTCGATCTAACCTACTCATATTTTGGGGAGCCAAGATTAGGTCTATTTAGGGTTTACACTCTAAGGACTAGCTTGATTGCTTGTATTGTGAAGGTGGGTATTCTCGCATCTATCTTCTCTCTTTCATCCATAGACATTCTTCTGGTGCATGCAAGTTAGAAGATCTCTACATCCTGATTTGCTATCACCTTTAGAGAGAAATCTTAGGAGAAGACCTGATTGTCCAAGATCTGAATCTAAACCCCCTTCAATGGCTAGTCACCATGAGGAAGATGAGGTTGAAGAGGAGGAACAAAATCTGGAGCCAATGGCTCTCTTATAGAGGCAGATTGATAGGCATGGTTGGCATCATGATAGACAAACGAAAGTTGTAATACAGGCCATTAACCGACTCCAAAATGGGAGACTAGACCAGCCTCTCAGAAACTTTTACAATCCTCCTGATGCCCAATCAGAACCTTTTGTTAGGATACCTGATTCATCTATTTCTCAACACAGTTAATTAAGGTTATTAGTCTTAAATAATTTCATAAAGAATGGACTTAGGTTAACTTGATTTGTTAAATCGTTGTTGATTATAGTATAGGGTCAAGTTAACTTAACAATTTAGATTTTATTTCTTTTAATTGGTTGAGTCCAGGTCGTTCACTACGAGGCATAAATGTTATTTAATTCACCATTTTTATTCTAATGCATAATTTACTAATTAATTAAATAATAAGATCAATAATTACAATACATGTTAAGCTCATGAATAATTGCTCAAGACTTTAAACACGAAAGAATGGTAAGTATTCCATTAATAAGAGGCAAGTACATGAATGATTTGTAATGAATAACATAAAGAAATGATTATTACATCAAATGCTTACGAAATAAGACATAAAAAAAGTATTTACAAGAAATACAAATGTCTTTTAACAATAAGCTCAAGTATTTTCTCTCTCAGCCTTCAGCCTTTGCCTCTTAAGAAAATTAGATGACTTAAATGTAAAAATTAGACTTCCAGAACTCTCATAAGACGTCTTTCTCTCATTCATTTTTTTTATTCTTTCCCTTTTCTTACAGCTCTTAATCTTCTCTTTCAAACTCACTGTCCACTCATCTCTCTCTCTCTTTTAACCCTCTTTCTTCTTTTGAGTCCTCGCTTCTTTCAATTCTTTTTCTTCTCTTCCTTTTAATTGCTTCCTTTACTCTTTTATTTCTTTACTAACTCATTTTCTCTGCTCATGCTTCTCTCTCTTTTTACACTTAAACACCTTTTTATTCCCTCTCTTCTTCTCTTCATATTTAACTCTTTGTAAGACTTCTCTCTCTTTCTCCATTTCTTCCCTTAAACTTCTCTTTAACTGTGTACTCAAACCTTTCCACACTTAGCCATTTTTAGAACTTCAACCCATGCTTAACACTAACAAAAATTTATTTAATGGGCGACCCAAGCTCTTTCAGGGATACACAGCACCCACAAGGGGTGGGACCACTCGAGCCCAGGCTTAGTTTTATTAGGTGGATTTTACTTTTTTTAGAGCAATGCACAGTATCAGGCCCATCAGGCCTACACGCTCACGCCCACCCAAGCCCATGCACAATGAAAAGCGATTCTCGTTTTCGATAAAAAATTTAAACATAAAATGTCACGTTGTTGTATGTAGTCATGTGGTAGAAAATCGCTTTTCAAAATATTTAATATTCAAAATCTAACCACGAAGATAGTTAGGTCATCTCCATAGGGAGGAATCAGCCTATTGTACTAGTGAGTGGTGCCTCTTTTATTTGGGAATCTCAATAGATGTGTATATTAATTCAAGCAATTCATTTTCAACATAAGTTATCATTTTATGTGATTAATCAAGATATAGGTCTTCACATGCAAAATCACCACCATATAAGATTCTGTCACTAATAGTGATCTTGGTAACTATATTAATCTCCTACCCAATAACACCCATTTACTATAACCAATATCCCATGTTTTATGTCATTCATAAGAAGAACTCAATCATATGTAATTCAGATTAAAGAGAGGGAAGTCCATGCAAATTTACTGTAATATATTAAATCAATAAATAAGTGAACGGTAGAATTTGCAATGTCATGTGTTGTAAATTCTAATTGGGCCTTCACTGTAGCGAAATAGGGGATGGTTCCCGCTTATTGCCATGTTGGGAGGAGGGACTCGCTGACCACGACAAGCTCGGTGGAAGTGCTCTGACTCAAGGGCTTCGTGATGATGCTGGTGGCATGGTGGGCGATGGTTGGAGCAGGCTGTTCAGCGAGAAGGACGTCGACGACGATGGGTTCTTCGATGGTCGTGAGTGGGTGTCGGGCAACGGTCGTGGATGTCAGGGAAGTAGCTATGGATCGTAGGCATCGACTTAGTGGTGTTGGCAGCGAAGGAGACGGCCTAAGGTGGCTGATGTGAGTGTTGGGTTCTTTGTGGGAGGAACAGGGAAGAAGAGGAAGAAGAAGGAATGGCAGGGGTTGGTTGCGGTGGGTTGTGGAGTTGGATGCGTTTAGGTGAGGGAGTGGGTAACTTCAGCGAGGAGTTGGCGGTGGTGATGGTGGTGGGGTGGGAGGTCGAGGGTGGTCGCACAGTGTGGCGTATGGTCTGTGGCAAATGGGTTCAGTTGGAGAGGAAGCTGAACAGTGGATGTGGGTAGCGGTGAGGGGAGATGATGGGAAGGACATTGAGATGGCGGTGGCGCTCGTGCTGTCACCATGAGCATGTAGTGCGATGGGGTTGGCGAGGATGAAGCACGCTTCAAGTCACGGTGCATGCTCCGACCATGGTGTTCGCTCCAGCCATGGTGTCAGTGGTGGCGATGAAGAAGATCCCTGTAGGGGGAAGGATGAGAGCTCTCTAAGGTTGTTGTGGCTTTCCTTTTTAAACGAAAATCCTCGGTTTCCTTTGTTTGCAAGCATCTCTAACCACTCGTGAAGATTGCGAGTGGTTGGAACAGCAGATAAGCACAGCCGATTTTTCATCAAGAGTTTGATTATCACTCTAGATATCTTAAAAAATGTAGAGTTAGGAGTTTGTGATGGCGATTTGCAGACGTCTGACCTTATCTCCAAACGTCTTATAGATGCAAAAATGGACGTCTGGACTCTTCCACCTAGCCTACATTCATCAAATCAATTATGTTACTATATCATATGTTATTAAGTGTAAAATTGATGCATAAAATTATATGCAGACTAAGATGAATTGCCATATAACTCCTAATTAATTAACAACTAAGAATAACTAATTAGAGTGTACTTAGACTGAAAAATGATCAACTAAAGTGGACTTATTAAATGCCTCCATGCCTAAGTTTTGCTAGTCCCTAGGAAAAAATGAAAAACACTGGAAGTAATCAAAAGATTTCTTCTTTTCTTATTCCAAAAATTTAGAGATCTAGACAAATGTGAAGTGATAGTAGCCTAGGTAATAGATCCAAGTGAAAAGCCAACTTACATTTGAAATTCATACTTCACTTTTAATACAATTTTATCAGGATAGGCAACTACTTCCCTCGGCGATAAAGCAGAAAATGACCTATAATTTGACCCCGACTTTTCGGCTTAGGTAGGAGATACTGAGTTGAATGGATTTATATTTAGTGGCTCACACTCATCTGATGCTACTTGTAGTCTAGTACTACAGACTCTAAATTTCTAGACTTTTAAACGAGTCAACCCAGAGGGAGGCTAAAAACTATACTCTCTTTGCGTTCCCTTACGCTTCCTCACTCTCTCTTTTCTTTTCTTTTTCTTTTCTGAGATCACATATCTTACCATATTTTGTAACTGTACTTCATGTTTGGTGGCTTTCCATGGCATTCATACTTCAATTAAAGTCTTAATAACCCCTACAACTAAGTTAGAAGTCCTCAGTCAGTATTTGGGCGATACTGAAAGGTAAGTATGGGTCATATTTGGTGGATCACAATGAGTATTTTTGTTGCCTCAAAAACATTGACACATGATGAAAAATGATATAAAGATAAAACTATAAACTTAAACTCTTTTTTTTTCTTCTTTTTTTCTATATATATATATTTCTTTTCTTCTTTCTCTCTCTCTCTTCTTTTCTCTCTTGTTTTTTTTTATATAACTCTTACACAACACGACACAGACTTTTATTCATGAGGCATTATTAGGGATGATAATGGTCAAGAGAATATTGTGTGGCTTATTTGGTGGAAGTGCCTACTCTTGGCACCGGGAAGGAATGGATAGGATAAGTGTATTTCTAACATTTAACACTATTACCCTCCTTCAGCCGATGACTTTATGAAAGATGGTCGCAACAATCCACCATAGTCAGTTTTATTAGAACTCAATTTCTATGTATTTGCCTTATTTGGTGCCTCTCAGGCATTCACACAATATTCGCATGTAGGAATAGAGAGCGAAAATCTATGCCTAACTCTGAGGTATCATCATCTAATTCTCCAGAACTTAAGAGTCCTTGCACTAAACTTAGCGCACTAGTAGTCTCTCTACTTTCTCCTCATAAATATTAGGTGGATCTAATAGAAGATAGTATGCCTGACTCCCTTCAAATTGTCCAAGGATTCAGCAAACTAAAAATGCTTATTGATTTTCTACAATGATCCATTACCCAGTCTACGTGTAAGTGATGTAAATGTACTAGATTCTAAACTTAGAAATAATTTAAGAAGAAGATCTTCGATGACACCTCCTTAATAAAGATGTTTTGCTAAGGCTAACTAAGTCAGCTCAAGAAAACAAGAGATTTTTTTTTTAAATGCCCCTAGCCTAAATGCATGAATACTGCCTAAAAATGCAAAATACATCCTCCAATGCGTAACTCCTACAATGTCCTCATTGTAAAATTAAAACAGGGGGAGAAAGGAAGGAAATCACCTGATGAAGGCGTTATTTTAGACGTTGGGTTGCCTTCCAACAAGCGCTACATTTTCTTTCAGCAGTCAGAGTTATAGAGAACCTGTAAGTCTGGTTCCAAATAGAAAGAGCTAAGCCCTAAAAATATGCGTAAAGGTGCGGGCCTAGAGAATAAGTAGCCACGGATGTTGGCGAGCTAATGATGCAGCGTTATCTCAAACGCTCATTAGAAGACATGATAGAAAACAATCTCGCAAGCTACCTGGCGAGGTCTAGGAAAAAGTGTAATAGAAGAAGAGACCTCTTGAAACATGAGTAGAGGATAACAAGGGTCCTCTAAAGTAGGAAGGGTTTTAAAAGATATAATCATAAGTACGTCAAACCCTTGAATGGCGAGAGTAAAGGTACAAGCATTAATCCAAACTCGCCATTCTACCCAAGGATATACTGACCTAATATTATTCCCAGAAAGAATGTATATGAGTAGAGACCTCAGCCAAGGATCAATTAGGGAGTGTAAGGGTTGGTTATGGCGTTGGGAGGTAATGATTAAGTCCAAGGAGGGCTTAGTCCATGTTATGTTCAGCTCCAACAACAATTCAGATTCTAAATTATTCTCCCTAATAGTTGTTGCAAAAAAATTCACGTCACCCTGCTTATCATTAATGATTTCCTAAAAAATTAGTCATATTTTTACTATTCAGTATATGTGAATCAACAATGGACTCTAAATCACATTATTTGATGGCAGAGTTGAAGCAACTGAATCACTATCATCAATTTCATCCCCGGATTCTTTTGATTCACTTATGTTTTTGTCGGGGTGTATATGGGATTCACTAGTAAAGGGAGTAGTTGCTTCAGTATTCGCAATTATTTTTGAAGGAGGATCGGTCTTAATATTATGGAGTAATCCTATATTGCTCAATTCTTTGTTATCCTCGGGGCATAAGTCTTCAATTGATGTGTATTATCCTTGAGAGTCTCTCCTAGGCTTCTCAATCTCATGCTGGTCCTCCTCCAACTTAGACTTCGTATCTTCCCAATTTTGGGGAGGATGACTTTCAAAATCAAAAGAAGAAATCCATATTTCACTAGATCATTTATATCCTCAGGGGGTAAGTCCTCGAATAACACATAATCCCCCTGAGATTTACTCCAAACTCTAAACCTGAGTTCCTCCATTGGGTCACTGATAACACTGCATATAGGAGTGATAATTCTGTTAAATAGGACCCATCTTAAGAATAAAAAGCACAACATAAGTAGAATGGGAGCATCGCATGCATCATATACCAAGATTGCTTATAAAACTGTATTAATGACCATTTGTATAAGCACTTGTCAAAGCAGGCCTCAGATGAGCAATCAGATCGCACGGATGGATTCAGAACGATGAACGGAGTTCAACAGACTCAAAATCGGCCAAATCCAACATCCGGAGCTCCCACAATGGGCCTAAGAAGTTCTGATCGTTGATTTAAGGATCAACGACCCTCGTTGCGCCACGTGGTGCCCGCTCACCGCGTGCCACTTCCACCTTTAGCTAGAGATCAAATCTCAGCCGTCGATCTTCGATCGGACGACCGACAACCACGCGCTCACCTGTGGTTGCTGCGACAAAGCAGTGGGCATGGCGCAGCGGTTAACGCGCACGCCTGCATGCACGCGACGTGGGTTCGAGCCGCATGGTGCGGGAAATTAAAGGCAGCGAGGCGCACGGCAAAATTGGGCCACCCGATCAGCAGCGGGCGGCCGAGATAGTGCCACGCGGTGCGCCCTCAGGCAGCGAGCTTCCACGCGCGCGAGCACGCCGGGCAACGATGCTCGCGCGCACACGTGCCCGAGGCGCGATCCAAGCACGCCCGGGGGAGGATCTCAGCCGTCCGATCTTCGATCAGACGGCTCTCATGCAGCGGCCACGGATCGGGCGCGAAGAAGAACGCCGCGGGCGTGTGACCGGAGGGCTGGGGGCTTCACCGACGCTTTTGGAAGGGTTTTAGCGACGTCCCGGATGTTGCTAAAACCCCTTCCTCTTTTAGAAAGCCCTTCTCCCTATTTAAACCCCTTCAAACCACTCATTCAAGGCATTCACTTCCCTTGCAACTACTCTACCCCTCTCTTAGCTAGCTTTAAGCCCTCTTGTAATCGTTGAAGACGACGAGCCGCCGACAGAGCCTTCTCCACCGCCGTGGCTATCTCGCCGCTCTCCCCCCCTCTCTCTCTTCCTCTCTTTTAAGCTTTCCTTTATTATGTTTAAGCATGTATCTAATGTTGTAATCTGTGAACTAAAGCTGCATGATTAATGAAGTTACTTTCCATTCAGTTGTTTACTTTATTTCTTGTTCAAGTTACATGTTAAAGAAAGAAACGACTCTAACCCTAATCTCTCTCTCTCTTCGCTTTCCAACCACTCCTTTTCGCAAGCAAAACTTTGCAATTTTCATGACAACAAGTGATAAGCAAAATTCGATTTTCACGCCTCCTTGAGACCGACACTCGGACTCACCTCCGTTTCTTTACTTTAAAACCGACGTTGCAAGTGCGACTATAATGCCACTTCTTAACACACACGCACGAGCGCATGCCAGTTTTTGGCGCCGTTGCTGGGGAGGCAACGGATTTATTTTGTTACTTCCATTCCACATCCATTCTCACATCGTCTAATGCCCTGTTTTCCTTTTTACTTGATGGTTGCAGGAATTCGGCGCTTGGACGGCGAAGCGACGCATCCCACGACGCTAACAAGGGAGTAGGCGCAATAAGGATCGATAATGAGTAATTCTTCGCTCATGATTGTTTGCTTGCGTGAAAAATTTTAAAAAAAATTGTAAAAATTGAAAAAAATTGACGTGGTATATGATTGCTTGACCCACATCCTTAATACATCACCCCACAAAAAAATGTACACTCTAACGTTCTGAATAAATTCTTGGAGTGTTCTTTTCTCTTTTTGATTGGTGTTTGTGAAGCCACTGTGAATTGACTTGGGCCGCACCACTCAACCCTATAACCGACTCATCTAATAGAAGCTGCATGATCACTAGGATGAGTACATTAGGGTTTTAGAGCCTCTACAGAATAAAAGGAAATCTACTTTCACCAAATTGTGTGCAAAACTTGACGTGTCCACTGAAACTTGTCTGAAAACATTAAGACACGTCAATCCTAAAAGGTACTAAAGGATGAAACAATAAAAGACACATCTTAAAAATCCTTGCTTGAAAATCATGTTTTGATAGAAGCACACACATTGAAAATGAAATATTAAGAGGCACCACCCCAATCAATGCCTCATCACATAACCCTAGCACAAGCACTATCCTAGCCCTTTTAAAATTGAGTAGACGTACCCTAGGCAGGACTGAGTTAAGTCTCGAAAGGCGAGGTTTTGTTCGCTGGACACTTGGCTTTCATTCCCTTGGTAGAATCTGGTGACTAGGTTGCAGGGCACTGTCAAACAACCACGGTTGTGGGGTCTACGGAACCGGAGGCGCAAGCCAAAGGAAGAACCTTCCCTGCAATCCCCTCGTAATCAACCTGGCCAGATTAGCCTTGGGAAGGGGAGTTCAGTGCTTACGGACTTAATCACCCTTTGTGAGATTTCTAGGTCTCCTAAGGAATACACCATAAGTACTAGGCTTGTTTGCTTGATTGAACACACTTCTCGCATCTATAGCTCTCCGCATCCCCTCTTGTTCTTCTCTAGTGCATGCACGGGAGACGCTCACTGCATCCCGAGTTGTTTGTTTTGGGACAGAAATCTAGGCGACGTAATTCTGTTAGGAACATGACTGAACCTAGGGTAGATGAGGCTGAAGATCAACTCCTACCAGACACAATGGCCATCATCCAAGCCCAAATTAAGGCAAACCACTGGCTTCAGCAACAACAAATCCACACCATCATGCAAGCTATACACCGGTTACAGAACCCACAAGAACAACCACTACCACCTTTCCAAGGCGCACAAGGGCAACCACCACTCGATGTACCACCATTTCAGGATCATCCGAGGCCCCTCCGCGATTTCTATAATCCTTCCGCTATTAGAGTCGAGCCACACCTTAGGATTCCCGAAGGGGGAGATGATTTTGAGCTGAAATCGAATGTCTTAAGTTTGATCCAGAGCCACTTCTATGGAAGCTCAAATGAGGACCCCTTCCAGCATCTAGAGGATCTCGACTGCATAGCACGAACTGTGAAACCTAGGAACATTAGCCTTGACATTGTTCTAATGAAGATGTTTCCCTTCTCATTAAGAGAAGACTTCTCACTGGCTTAGAACCCTGGGTAGACCCATCACCACCTGGGAAGAACTGAGGCATGCATTTTTAAAAAAATTCTTCCCCATAGGAAAGACTAATGCCCTCAGAAGAGCTATTACTACCTTTACACTCCAGGGTAGGGAACAGTTCCATGAGGTGTGGGAAAGATTCAATGAACTCTTGAGGAAATGCCCACACCACGAAGTACCAAGGTGGCATTTGGCCCAGATTTTCTACCACGGTCTGGACAGCAACCTACGGAACTTTGTCGATGCCTCATGCGGGGGGAAGTTCCTGAACAAGGGCGAGGAGAGCGCGTTTGAGCTCTTTGAGTCTATGAGAGAGAATTCGCTCAACAATGCCTCCATGACCCAATTTAGCAGGTCCAGTCAACCCCGTGGTGGGATTTGTGAGGTACAAGCAAATTCTGGAATGGTTGACATGGACATCATTGCCAAGAAACTAGATCGAGTGAAATTGGTGGACAAAAAGATTGATGAGCTACTGAACTAGACCAGAAACCCATTACAAACCTTCTCCTTATCAAAAGGAGCACATAATGTTGACCTGGTCCAGCCCTTAACCCAACTGAAACTGGAACCCCTGACCACGTTCCAGGGAGGGACCTTTGCTCCCTTAACCCTTGATTACTCTCTTCCCTCTCCATCAACATCGGCTATCCTTGAAGATGTACAAGCTGTCCAAGGTTATGCGAAACCTGACCCTTTCTCCAACACTTACAACATTGGCTGACGTAACCACCCCAACTTTGGTTGGACAAACCAGAAACCACCGCAATTCCAAACCCAGCCTAGGACAAACCAGCAGCCACACTTGCCCCCTATCAGCAAGGACCACTAGTTAGACTCTAATATAATCGGAATGGGCGGCCCCTCTCCCACAAAACCAAATGGACACCCTAATAAAGATGATGCCTGACATGAACCAGAAACATCAAGAGGAAATGGCCTTGGTAAAGGGACAGTTAAGCCAACTCTTGGACTGTAAACAACAAGGATCTCTACCTTCCCAGCCACAACCGAACCCACGAAACATAATTAACAGAGGCCCTAATTCGCAAGGGTTCTAAGGCAATTCCGGGCAGGCTCACATGGTCCAGCCAGCCCTACAAACACCCCCTGGGTTTGGTGCTTCTTCGTCCTCGTCTTCTCAAGGACCAACCCATGACCCTAATGCCTCTGCGAATGCGGTGACCTTGAGAAGCGGCACCAAAACCCAGGATCCCAAATGGCCGACTCTCCCTGAGACTTCACCCGCTGAAATACCCGACTCAGAAGAGGCACGAACCAAGGACCCAGAAATAGACCCAATCCACATTCAGACACCCTACCCTGAGGCCTTGGAAACAATCAAGAAAAAGAAGAATGTTGTGGAAACTGAGGAGCTTTTGGAGATCTTTAAGCAAGTACAAATTAATATTCCGCTCCTCGAAGCCGTCAAGCACATCCCGGCTTACGCCAAGTTTTTAAGGGATGCCTGTACACCCAAACGTAAGCCAAGATCTCAAGCACCTAGGAAGGTTGTGCTCTCCCAACAAGCAAGTTTCGTAATATCAAGCAACCTTCCGCTCAAGCGAACTGACCCAGGAGTGCCCCTGATTTCCTGCAATATCGGGGACATGACATTTGATAGAGTTCTCCTAGACTTAGGTGCTTCTATCAATCTGATTCCAACAACCCTGTACCACCAATTTGGTTTCGGAGAGTTGACACCAACCCCTGTCACCATCCAGCTGGCTGATAGATCAGTGAAAACCCCGAAGGGGGTTGTCAAGGGCGTGATTGTACGGGTCAAGGACTTCTATTTCCCAGTCGACTTCTTGGTGCTCGACATGGAAGTCCCTGAAAAATTACAGAACGCACCCATAATCTTTGGTAGACCTTTCTTAGCTATGGCTAAGGAAAACATTGATTGTGACACGGGATGTATGGAAATCGCCTTCGGAGACAGGAAAATGCAATTGGATATCTTCCGGGCGACAAAGTCTTTTGATTGCGATCCCGTGGAATCTTTGGTCGAGGAATGCCTCACCCTTAGTTCTGTCTCAAACCACCAAACCCGTAATGACTGTTTTGACCCGTGACCATTACTACCCATGGACCTCTGTAAGGCTGATTACCATCACACAACACCATTTGAGGAGATCGATGTTGATCAACTCCCGCCTTTTCCCTTTCCATCAATTGTGGTTCCACCCGCACCTAAACTTAAGCCATTGCCCGAGAATCTCAAGTATGTCTTCCTGAGACCTGACCAGACCTTCCTGGTGATTATTAATTTTCATCTAACCAAGGATCAGGAACTCAGGTTGACCGCGACCCTTTCAGAACATCGGGCCGCCATTGGTTGGATCATTTCTGACTTACGAGGAATTAGCCCCACCTATTGCACCCATAAGATTTACTTGAAAGACGGGGCACGACCCTCCCACCAGATGCAGAGACGTTTAAACCCAAACATGCGAGAGGTCATTAAGAAAGAAATTATCAAGTGGCTTGACGCCGACATCATCTATCCTATTTCCGATAGCCCCTGGGTGAGCCCCACTCAAGTGGTTCCAAAGAAAGCTGGGCTCACCGTTGTCACCAATGATCATGACGAATCCATCTTTACCCGCACCACTACTGCATGGCGGGTGTGTATTAATTATAGGAAGCTCAATGAAGCCACTAAGAAGGATAATTTCCCCTTGCCATTCATTGACCAAATCCTTGAAAGATTGGCAGGGCAGAAGTATTTTTGCTTCCAAGATGGATATTCAGGATATAACCAAGTTGCAATTACTCCGGAGGATCAAGAAAAGACCACATTTACTTGCCCTTATGGCACGTTTGCATTCCGTCGAATGCCGTTCAGGTCATGCAACGCACCTGTGACCTTCCAGTATTGCATGGTAGCCATTTTTTCAGAAATGGTGGATGAATACTTAGAGGTCTTTATGGATGATTTCTCTGTATTCGGGAATTCATTTGACCATTGTCTGAGCAACTTGGAGAAGATCCTGAAACGATGTATCGAGGTTAATCTGGTGTTAAGTTGGGAAAAGAGCAATTTTATGGTTCAAGAAGGAATTATCCTCGGTCACATCGTTTCACATAGGGGCATCGAGGTAGATCGGTATAAGGTTGATTTGATTTCCGAACTTCCTCCACCTAGCTCGGTCCGACAGATTCGCTCATTCCTGGGACATGTTGGCTTCTACCGAAGGTTCATTAAAGACTTTTCCAAGCTTTCCAAACCCTTGACCGACCTTCTAGCTAACGACGTCATATTCCACATGTCTTCTGATTGCATCCAGGCTTATCACACCCTCCGGGACTTAGTCTCCACAGCACCTGTGCTTCAGCCCCTAGACTGGTCCCAGGACTTTGAGATTATGTGCGGTGCATCAGATTTTGCCATAGGCGTTGTCCTGGGACAAAGGCAAGACAAGAAGCCCGTGGTGATCTACTACGCGAGCAAAACGTTGGACGAGGCCCAACGAAATTATACGGTCACAGAGAAAGAGTTGCTCACTATAGTCTTTGGACTTGAAAAGTTCTGATCGTACTTACTGGGGTCCCACGTGACTATTTATACTGACCATTCAGCCATCCGGCACCTGTTGGCCAAGAAGGACGCAAAGCCCAAGCTCATCAGATGGATCCTGCTTTTGCAGGAATTTGACCTGGAAATCCGTGACAAGGCCGGATCGAAGAATGTGGTGGCTGACCACTTGTCTAGACTTCATCCAGACCACATTGGACCCTCCCTACCTCTATGTGACGCCTTCCTCGATGAACACATTCTAGCTGTGCAAGACAAGAGACTGCCATGGTATGCTGGCTACGTCAACTACCTAGTTGTAGGACAAACCCTGCACAACTGGTCCAGACAGCAATGGGATAGGTTCTTGGCTAAGGCCAAGCACTATTTCTGGGATGATCCCATGCTGTTTCGCCTTTATGCTGACCAGATCATCAGGTGGTGTATCCCCGAGAATGAAGTCCAGAGTGTGCTTTCCTTTTGTCATGACCAGGCTTGTGGTGGCCACTTCTCTGGAAAGAAAATGGCTGCAAAGGTTCTGCAGTCTGGATTTTACTGGTCGTCCCTATTTAAGGATGCACAGAACTTTGCCAAGACTTGCTCACGTTGCCAAACGCTGGGAACCATGACCAAGAAAGATATGATGCCCCTCCAGCCCATTTTGATTGTCGAAATCTTCGACGTTTGGGGTATCAATTTTATGGGCCCCTTTTCACCATCCAACGACTTCGAGTACATCCTAGTCTCAGTAGACTATGTTTCTAAATGGATTGAAGCCGTCGCCACCCGCCGATGCGATCACAGGACTGTCATGGACTTTGTTAAGCAGAACATCTTTTCTCGATTTGGAATACCCAAGGCCATGATCAGTGATGGTGGAAGCCATTTTATCCATTCCCAATTTCGTGCCCTACTTAGAAAATACGGGGTGAACCACCGCATTGCTACCCCGTATCATCCGCAAATAAACGGGCAGACCGAGGTCTCAAATAGACAAATCAAGAACATTTTACAGAAGACTATGAGACCTAACAGGAAAGACTAGTCCACACGACTAGATGATGCCCTGTGGGCATACAGGACCGCTTTCAAGACCCCGATAGGCATGTCGCCTTATCGCCTGGTCTTTGGCAAAGCCTACCATCTTCCTGTCGAATTGGAATACCGGACTTACTGGGCTGTCAAGTAATGTAACATGGATTTCCAATTAGCCGGTGCGCAAAGGACGCTCAATTATCTAAGCTCGAAGAAATTCGTCGGGACGCTTTTGAAAATAGTCGCCTGTATAAGGAGAAAATGAAAGCCGTCCACGACCGACTCATTCATAGAAAAACCTTTGAGCCAAACCAGCAAGTCTGGCTGTTTGACGCCTGCCTAAAACTCTTCCCAGGGAAACTCAGGTCCAAATGGACAGGACCATTTCGGGTGGTTAAGTATTACTCTAATGGGGCGGTTGAAATCACTGATCCTAACACTGGGCACACTTTTACAGTTAATGGTCAAAGATTGAAGTACTTCCTAGCCTAGGTTCCCCCAAAGGAGAGTGTCACCCTCGTTGAGGGATGACACGAAGCACCGCCCAGCTGGAGGCGTTAAACTCAGCGTTTCCTGGGAGGCAACCCAAAGGATTCAGACTGATCCGGTGTTTTACGTCACTTAGGTACTATCATTTTGAACCCCTATGCATCCATGAATTTGCCAATGAGGACATTGTCCAACTTAAGCATGGGGGGTGGTAAATTGTATGATCCTGAGCTCATTTAATCAGTCTAAATAAAATAAAAATTAAAAAAAGAAAAAAATTTGAATTTAGGAGGAAACTTAGGCATTAAAAACTTGTCAATAGTGGGAAATAATACAAAATGAACTTAAACACTTAGACTTTTCAGACCTTCAGGCTTAATCAACCCTAGTGTCCGTTAAAATATGGATTTCGCTTCGAATCCTTGCAACCTTAAGCTATTCTAATCCACCTACTAAATAAGGTGATAAGCATACGACTTATCAACTCACCCTCTAACTCAGAAAAACTTTGAGTCTAAGAATCTACACACATTTTCTGCACAGACTCACTCCTCGGAGATTTTGACAGAAATTGGGTAGCTAATGAGCTTTTAAGGATGGTATGGCTGGCAAGTTGTCGTGGGTAACAGCCTATTGGCAGGTTGTCCAGAACCCAACCACGGGACCATTTCTTCTTCACTGCCTCTAGGTACATTTGAGATCAGGGAAGCCACCTACGAAAAAAAAAGGAGAAGAAAAGAAAATAAACCATACTTCACCTTACGAGTATGGCTGGCAGGTGATCGTGAGTAACAACCCATTGGTTAGTTGTCTAAAGCCCAGATCAATAATTGCACAAAAAGAACCAAAACACTTAAGGAAGAAGCGGGGAAGTAGTACAAGTTGGGGAGATATACATTGGAAAAATCCTTGTGTTGACCCCAATTAAAACAAACTTAGGGAGAAAGCTACCGATCGAACAAATATACCTTCAGGCAAATATATTTCCTCTTTCGGTCATCTAGGGGCGTGGAAACCCGAAGTCTGTCTAAATTACCGTTGAGTGAGTCTATCATAATATTCACACCAAGATGCTTAGCACTTAGGGTTTTGACTGAGTTTTAGGTGGGTTGGGTAGTCGTAAAAAGTTACCAACTCACGTTGAATTCCGAAAAGAATTCTAAAATATATATATATATATATATATACATATACATATGTATAGTTATATACATTAAAGCAAGGATTCGGGGGATTCGTATCTTGGCAGACACCCGGGTGCTGCTTAATCTTTGTAGATTAAGATCTTAGTATATTTCCTCCTATTGACAAGTGACGAAGTGTCTAAGCAATTACTTCTTAAATTCTGAAAGAAAATAAATGCTAGAATAAACCTTGCTAGGGACTAACAAGGAGTAAGCATGGGGGTATGATAACACTGCATATGGGGGTGATAATTCTGTTAAATAGGGCCCATCTTAAGAATAAAAGGCACAACATAAGTAGAATTGAAGCATTGCATGCATCATATACCAAGATTCCTTATAAAACTGTATTAATGGCCATTTGTGTAAGTACTTATCAAAGCAGGCGTCAGATGAGCAATCGGATCACACAGATGGATTTAGAACGACGAACGGAGTCCAACGGATTCAAAATCGGCCAAATCCGGCATCCGGAGCTCCCACAATGGGCCCAAGAAGTTTTGATCGTTGATCTAAGGATCAACGGCCCTCGTTGCGCCACGTGGCGCCCGCTCACCGCACGCCACTTCCACCTTCAGCTGGAGATCAAATCTCGACCGTCCATCTTCGATCGGACGGCCGAGAATTGCATGCCCGCCCGTGGTCGTCGCGACAAAGCAGTGGGCGTGGCGCAGCGGTTAACGCGCATGCCCGCATGCATGCGACGCGGGTTCGAGCTGCGCGGCGCGGGAAATTGAAGGCAACAAGGCGTGCGGCAAAATTGGGCCGCCCGATCAGCAACGGGCGGCCGAGATAGTGCCACGCGGCGCACCCTCAGACAGCGAGCTTCCACTCGTGCACGCACGTCGGGCGACGACGCCCACACGCACGCGTGCCCGAGGTGCGATCCAAGCACGCCCGGGGGAGGATCTCAGCCGTCCAATCTTCGATCGGATGGCTCTAATGCAGCGGCCACGGATTGGGCGTGAAGAACGGCGTAGGCGTGTGACCGGAGGACTGAGGGCTTCACCGACGCTTTTGGAAGGGTTTTAGCGACGTCCCGAACGTCGCTAAAACCCCTTCTTCTTTTAGAAAGGCCTTCTCTCTATTTAAACCCCCTCCAACTACTCATTCAAGGCATTCACTTCCCTTTCAACTACTCTACCCCTCTCTTAGCTAGCTTTAGGCCCTCTTGTAATCGTCGGAGACGAGTTGCCGACGGAGCCTTCTCCACCGCCGTGGCTGCCTCGCCGCTCTCCCCCCTTTCTCTCTTCCTCTCTTTTAAGCTTTCCTTTACTATGTTTAAGCATGTATCTAATGTTGTAATCTGTGAACTAAAGCTGTATGATTAATGAAGTTACTTTCCATTCAGTTGTTTACTTTATTTCTTGTTCAAGTTGCATGTTAAAGAAAGAAACGACTCTAACCCTAATCTCTCTCTCTCTCTCGCTTTCCAACCACACCTTTTCGCAAGCAAAACTCCGCAATTTCCGTCATAAGTGATAAGCAAAATCCGATTTTCACATCTCCCTAAGACCGACACTCGAACTCACCTCCGTTTCTTTACTTTAAAACCAACATTGCAAGTGCGACTATAATGACACTTCTTAACACACACGCACGAGCACACGCCAGTCACCATCCTCCTCTAAAAGAGACTCTTTGTATTCTTGAGACAAAAAATGATTAAATTCATCCTCCATTTCCTTAGGGCCACCTTCACTGGATAGATGTAAATCCTCAGAATGCTAAATGGTAGGTGTTGGTTTCCTAAGTGGAGGGTCCACCACATGATTAATAGGGGAAGTGGCATGAACAATATGACCTTGACCCGAGGTATCAGGGGTAAGAAAAATACTGTCAATGGGGTCAAGGTTCTCAAGTGCTACCATCTTCCCTTTCTTTTGATTCCAATATAGCTCGGGTGGATAATCATTAAGATAGTTCTCCTCTAGTGGCCGTGTCTTATGGGGAGAATATAAGTGATAGCTACTCAAAATAGGATCCCTATTATCTGTTGTTTCCTCAGAATCTTTTTTATGATCACGATTGTACGGGTAGGGATCATAATCAATAGTAAGAGAGTAGCTAAGCTGACGAATTTGCTTATTCAATTGTTGACTATTCCTCAACATCTCTCCCATAGACTCTATCATTTCTTTTTGTAATTTTTGCATTTCTATCATAAAAGAGGAGAGGCTACTGTTAGATTGGGGAGGATAGTTAATCTTAGGCTCTGGTTGCCTAGGGATATCAGCCTAACCTTGATGAGAAAAATAATGAAGGGTAGGAGGGTTGGGTGCTTGCAAACTAGAAAATTCTACTCCTAGGCTCTACTCAAAAGTGGGAGTTATTGGGCCAATACTCCCAGGATAGGAATATGATTGATCCTATGAATTATCATTGTACCCATCAAAGGATGGATATGCTCGGGGCATGGGATCCTGATTAAAAGATGGGAAGTATTAACTCTGATAATCTAAATGATAGGAGTAAGGGTGATCCATTTCTTTAAGTTAAACAGATTTAACTCTCTTAGGACTTAGAAGAAATCAGAATAAAAACAGAAACTACCTAGAGAGTACTACCACTGTTAAAACAAATGCAAATACAGTGGGATCTATTTTTAATAGATTTTAGGTCATAGAATTAAGTGTTCAGCTAGTGGCCAAATAAGTTTTGCAAGGGTTACACTTCTTAAGCTGACCTTCGTTGGTGCCTACAACCTACTTGCAAGGGATGGAAGTCTCGAATCGAGCCCATGCACGAGGAATCGAAGTAACTTGGTGGATAGGCTTGTTGATTTCCAACTAACTTGCCTTGTGGTGCAAAGAGGAGAGGTAGAAATTTATCTAGTGACCTTATGTGCGAAGTGCATAGTGTCTCAGGTGTGCAACACACGTATGCATTTTGTGTTTTAAAATCTCGCAAATAAGTCCTTTTGCACACAATTTCAAGTCACTGATTTTAAGGTCTAACCTCTTAGCAGTCCCAATTTCTTAAAAGTGACCGCTGAATTAATTAGATTTAAACACTTTAGTGGCTTTGATTTAAGTCCAATGCAGATATATGATAAGTAATTAATGCTCAAGGGAAGATGTATCTTACTCCAGCACTCTTCAATGTAGGGATGTATGTGATGCAATTAAGATAAACTAAATACTGCTCATTCAATCCTAAATGCTTGCCCTATAGATACGTAGCTTCTAGCATGCAGTTCAGATTTTCTTCTATTTTTTTTTATATAAGCAAACAAACCTAATCTAATTTAATTAGCTAACTAACTAACATGCAGTTCAAATAACTCAAATAAACCTATAATCTAAATAAAATGGGAACACACTCCCAAAAATATGCTCCCGCATACAAGAGCGATAAGGAATAAAAAGTAGTAGGAACATGTTCCCAAAAATGCCCAACATGGATCCACAAGACAGGAATTAAATGCCTAATGTCTATCTAGCCTGATCTGAATCTAAAGTAAGCAAACAGGTCTTCAGTCGCCAATCCTCCTTCCACGTATGTGAGATCAAGGCCCACCTACTCCTGTTACTACCCTCTAGATGGAGTCAAGGTCCACCAAAAATATTGTCTCTGTTGTGCACTCCCATCGCGTTCGTTTGTTTTTGCATGCAAATAGAAATAAGGTCAGCAATTCAAAAAAAGCATAAAAATAATATAAATTTTCCGAAAAAATTAATAGACGTATTTCCTCCCCGGCAACAGCGTCATTTGAAAGAGTGATTCTCATTTTCGATAAAAATTTTAAACATAAAATGTCACGTCGTATGTAGTTGCTTGGTAGAAAATCATTTTTCAAAATATTTAATATTCAAAATCTAACCATGAAGATAGTTAGGTCGTCTCTACTGGGAGGAATCAGCCTATTGTGCTAGTAAGTGGTGCCTCTTTTATTCGGGAATCTCAATAGATGTGCATATTAATTCAAGCAATTCATTTTCAACATAAGTTATCATTTTATGTGATTAATCAAGATATAGGTCTTCACATGCAAAATCATCACCATATAAGATTCTGTCACTAATAATGATCTTGGTAATAGTAAATAATATCTATATTAATCTTCTACCCAACAGCACCCATTTATTATAACCAATATCCCATGTTTTATGTCATTCATAAGGACTCAATAATATGTAATTCAAATTAAAGAGAGGGATGTCCATGCAAATTTACTGTAATAAATTAAACCAATAAATAAGTGAATAGTAGAATTTGCAATGGCATGTGTCGTAAATTCTAATTGGGCCTTCACTGGAGCGAAACAGGGGATGGTTCCCCGCTTGTTGCCATGCGTGGAGGAGGGGCTCGCTGACCACGAGAAGCTCGGTGGAGGTGCACTGACTCAAGGGCTTCGTGACAATGCTAGTGGCATGGTGGGCGACGGTCGGAGTAGGCCGGTTGACGAGAAGGATGTCGACGATGATGGGTTCTTCGATGATCGTGAGTGGGTGTCGGGCGACAGTTGTGGACGTCAGGGAAGTAGTTGTGGATCGTAGGCGTCGACTTAGTGGTGTTGGCAGCGAAGGTGGAGGCCCAAGGTGGCTGCTGCGAGTGGATGTGGAGATGCGGGTGTTGGGTTCTTTGTGGGAGGAATAGGGAAGAAGAAGGAACGGCAGGGGATGGTTGCAGTGGGTTGTGGAGTTGGACACATTCAGGTAAGGGCGTGGGTAACTTCAGCGAGGAGTTGGCGGTGGTGATGGTGGTGGGGTAGGAGGCCTAGGGTGGCCGCACGGTGTAGCGTATGGTTTGTGGCTGATGGGTTCAGTTGGAGAGGAAGCTAAACAATGGGTATGGGTAGCGGTGAGGGGAGATGATGGGAAGGATGTTGAGATGGTGGTGGCGCTCGTGCTGTCACTACGAGTGTGTAGTGCAATGGGGTTGGCGAGGATGAAGCATGCTTCAAGTCATGGTGCACACTCTGACCACGGTGTTTGCTCCAGCCACGGTGCCGGTGGTGGCGATGAAGAAGATCCTCGCAAGGGGAAGGATGAGAGCTCTCTAAGGTTGCTGTGGCTTTCCTTTTTAAACAAAAATCTTCCTTGGTTTCCTTTGGCCGCAAGCGTCTCTAACCACTCGCAAAGATCGCGAGTGGTTGGTGCGACAGATAAGCACAGGCAGTTCTTCATCAGACACTTGATTATCACTCCAGACATCTTAAAAAATGTAGAGTCAGGAGTTTGTGATGGCGATTCCCAGACATCCGACCATATCTCCAAATGTCTTATAGGTGCAAAAATGGACGTCTGAACTCTTCCACCTAACCTGCATTAATCAAATCAATTATGTTACCATATTATATGTTATTAAGTGTAGAATTGATGTATAAAATTATATGTAAACTAAGATGAATTGCCATATAACTCCTAATTAATCAACAACTAAGAATAACTAATTAGAGAGTACTTAGACCGAATAATGATCCACTAAAGTGGACTTTTCACGCACATAGGTGTGCGCACACACATGCACGTGCATACAAACGCGCTCAGAAGATGTTCAGAGGATAGAGGGGATACGTGCACCTAGCGCTGGGTGCACATTTCCGTATTATACCAAGGCGCGGCATATTCAATTCCCGATGTGGGACTAAGTTTAGCTACTCTCTCCTTTGCGCAGCGTTCGCTAGCGGAAGCTTCAAATGACAATTCCAGATAGCACATAAGGTCAAATCGAGCAAATAAGGGCTCGATCAAAAGCTGTAGGGATCCTCTACACAATTTTGGTGTCAATTTTGACATTGGATTAGATTTGATCCGAGGATTCAGATGAGGAACATGGCACTGTACCATGTTCAAAAGCATGCTCGGAAGAGAGATTTCAGGTCTTTTGACTTGTAGATGATGACGAGCCCTCAATTGAGGGTTTAGAAAGCTTCAGAAAAGCTTTCCACAGAGAAGGGAGAGTGATTGAAGCCTAAGATAGCTTCAGAAGCTCTAGAAGCTTCTAAGCTTTGAGTATGCTGTGTAGAACTCTAATTCCATTTGAATCTATCCAAATAATAGATAAAAGTGTGTAAGAGAGATCTGGGTCTATTTTGGGGATGCAAAATGACAGATCTGGAAAATATTTGAAGTTAAAACTCATCAAGAACATTAAGAACAATGTTGGGTTCCTTTTGGAACCCAAACAGTGCAAAAACTAAGATCTTCATCTAAGCTTCACTAAATCCAATCAAATCTATTGTAATTGATTCTAATTCTTCACAGAGATTCAAATAATCCATTAAATCAGATTTTCAGACCTTAATTCATCAAAAATAGCTCTACGTTGACTACTGAAGGTCGAAAATTGACTTTTAGAATCAGAACTTATTAAATCAAATTGAAAGTGTGAATAGGTCTAACTCAACCTCAGGAATAGATTAAACGCATCAAAATTTTATTTTGATGGCCTCAGCCGTGCTCTCAGACCTCTTCGCCTGAGCTCAATCAGTGGATTATTCGATGGCTCATTCTAAAGCTTCTCAGACCTAAATGAAAGCTTGGATAGGTTTCATGAGGTCTACTCTTGCTTATGGATCAATTCCTAGAGTCTAATATTCATCAATTGCATCTCTACAACTTTGTCGAAGTTGGAGAAGATGACGATCGACTTCGAGATTAAATCATCAAAACTCAAGTCTAATCATCTGAATTTGATTCTTATGTCATAAATACTCGATCTAGAACTATTCATTATGTTCTGAAGGTTGAGGTTCAAATTAGAGTCGCCGGAGCTCCGGTGAAGGCCGTTCTAGGTTAACAAAGATAAAATCTCCATTAAATTCAACAAGAACAATCTTAAAAGATTTTTTAGGTTGCAAGGAATCTCAGGAACAATTCAATTCGATCAATTGATGATTTGATGTAAGGATTTGTCAAGAATACAGTAGAATCATATTTTGAGTTCGTTTGAACTTAAGAGTTTCCCTCTCACTCAATTGAGTGAGGGGAAACAGTTAGGAAGCTATGGCGATGGTGTGTGTGTGTTTAATTAGGTGGAATCACTTCTCTAAGCTCACCATTGACATCGAGCTCAGAGATTGATACTGAATTAGGCATTTTGGCTATACATGATAATTGAGCTAATTAAGGAGTGAAGTGAGGTCCTGAAGTGATGCTAAGGTGGTGGACATTTATTGAGTGTGAATCAAGCTCTGAGACCTCCGCCATGGATGGCGGAGGTTCTCAATTGTGTGCGAAGTGAGTTAGGAGAATAGGTGATAGAATTGAGGAGGGAGAAGGTGGATTGCGATCGTGGAGAGGTTAAGAGTGTGAACAAGTGATATAAAGGATGAAGGAAGGTCCAGCAAGCCAGAATTGGCTTGCTGGAGCTGTGGAAGATGACATGAAATTTGAACAATACACTACTTTAACTACCTAACTAACTAACTAAATCTAAACTAAACTAAAGTCTAAGCTATTCTACGATTACCTGGACGAAGGGGATGAGGAGAACTCTGTCGAAGGCACATAACGGAGGAAGAACTCCGACATAGTCAGAGCAATTCTCCAGCGAGAAAGGAAGGTGATGAGATAGAAGAGATGGCGCTCTTAGGCTCTGTCATAGCCACTGGAGAGGAAGAGGAGGTGAGGGAGACGAGTGCATTCACTGGAAGCGGTCCGACGGAGAGTTGAGAGGTTGCCGAAGTTGGAGGAATAGCCTATCGTCGATCTCAGTTGGGGGAAGAGGGAAGGGAGCCGGCCCTTGTAATCGGAGGTGGCGAGGGGTATTTATAGGTGGTGGCGGAGGGATAGGGGGAATGCATTTGGACGAAATAAGGTCTAGGTTCAAAGGAAAAATCGGCGACATTGGAGACGATGTCGGTGAGCTTCTTTGCCTAACCTAAATAGGATTTAAAGGCCATCTGGTTCGTCGGATGAAGAGGTGGCGGTGAGTGCAACAATGGTGCCAACGGTAAGTGCTATCAGTCATGAGATGAGCGGTGATCGGAGGGTGTGAAGACCGGCTGTCAAGGATCGTCTGTGGCTGAAGGGAAAGA
Organism: Thalassia testudinum; assembly: GCA_037157565.1. Classification (NCBI taxonomy): domain Eukaryota; kingdom Viridiplantae; phylum Streptophyta; class Magnoliopsida; order Alismatales; family Hydrocharitaceae; genus Thalassia; species Thalassia testudinum. The sequence continues at coordinate 57,482,383 of JAZHRO010000055.1, forward strand.
AGAAGACGCATTGTGCATAGGGGTAAATTCGTAATAAATGAAGGACCTAATTGTTATAAAAGGATTCAATTGCAACAAAAATTAGGAACTTAGACGTAAACAGTTAGTTTTGAGGCTTATTTTAATTTATTTCTTTTTCAACCTTTTATATATAATTATAAATTAGGTAATATTATATTTATACCTTGAAATTACATTTTTACCCTCTTTAATTATATTTATTTAAGTGATTAATTTAAATAGGTTATGTAAGTACTTAGGTCATAATATTAACTAAGTTAAATAAAGTACCTATTATGTAGCTAATTATTATTATTTTGAGTCTAAATTATTAATTAAATTATTAATAATACTAATTGATAATTAATTTAGCATTTTAAACTTATTTTGCAGGTCCTTAGTAATTTAACCCCTATAGTATAATTAACCTTGTATTTAGTGTATTCTTAATTAATTAAGGAAACTAGTTAATTATTGATAGTTAGGAGCTATGATGAGTCTCATCATAACCTCTGGATGGAGATAATTTTGAGCTCAAATCACAAATAATCAATTTGATTCCCCACTTCCATGGTCACAACTTTGATGACCCCTTTCATTACCTTGAAGAACTTCTACACATAGGAAGGACCTTTGGCTTGGGGAACATGAATGAAAATACCTTAATGATGAAAATGTTCCCATTTTCTTTAAAAGATAAAGTTGCTCAATGGTTGAGGATTATTGGTAGACCAATCCTAACTTGGGAAGGTTTGAGAAGCACTTTTCTAAAGAAATTCTTTATCACAGGAAAAATAAATGCCTTAACTTAGGACCTAATCTACCTGAATTAAGCTAGATTTTAACTTAACTTAGGGACAAAGCATGCATCATCATTATAATTTGCATCATAGTTAATTTGTTAGATTTATAGATAATAATGCTATTTTATGCTAAAAAAGAGAGGCTATATTAATTGCAAATGATTCGGGATCGCAGATGATAGATCATACCATACAGATCTGATTAGGATAACGACGGGAGTCCAACACTTCCAGAATCGTCTTGATCAGACTTCCGTAGCATCACATACAACCCGTAGAAGATCAGAGGCTAAGGAGCAAGATAGTAGAGATCCAAACCTTAGATGTCAAATCCGACCACACGGATGGATTTAGATTAACGATCGTAATCCAATGACGTAAAAATCAACCCAATCGGAGCCCTATAGCACCAACTACAAAGGCGGGAAGATGAATGGTTGGAATAGTGCCACGTAACACATCCCAACGACTCACCGCTGCGCCCCAACTGCTGAAGGAAAAATGTGGGTCGTTGGATCGTCATCTAACGACCACGAAGAGGCCACGTCGCCCTCTCCGTGCGCCCATCATCAATGAGGAGTCCATCTCAGTTGTTGGATCTTCATCTAACGGTTGTGAGTAGCCGCATGCTAAAATCAAACCAAGACTCAAAAGGTGGTGTAGTGCAGCGAAGAACGAACTCGCATGAGAGCGCGAGGCACGCGATCGAACTGCGCTTTGCATAAAATCGAAGAGGTGGTAGCGGTTGTGTGAAATCAGGAAATTGGATTGAACCGAAGGGTGCGGATGCGGCTGCGTGGCGTGAGGACGATCGTCGAATGTGGCAGTACGAATGGATGCCTGAACGAACACCCAACCTGACGCTCCGCCATACGTGGGTTACAAAGGCGGTGCAGCGCTGAATCTAAGTCATCCGATCATCAGTTCGAACGACTGAAATTCAAAGAGTGTGAGCGCACACGTGAAGACGTGAGGAAGGGTGCGGGATCATGATCCAGCGGCCGAGCGCGTTCCATGTGTCGTCATCTAGTGCATTCCACGCATTTAAGGTGCGTGGAAGGTTATTTTGAGGCACGATCTGATCTCCTGATCTTCTGATCGACTGATCTGATGGCTCTAAGGGTGTTGCATGAGTTTGGGACTCAAATACCAGCCTTGCCCCTTATTTTGGCTGTAAAAGGTACCCTAGAGCCCCCATCTGAAGGCATCTCAACTTCCACCAGACACATCTCCAGCCACTCTCTTTGCAGCATCTCTCTAGTCTTCTTCTCGACGCACTGGATCTGAAGTGCTGCCGTACTTCACACAAGCATCCCTCAAACGGCGTCATCCTTCATCCATTTTTCTCTCTCTACTCTTTATCATAGTTGTTTTAATTCTTAGTTTGAGAACTGTTTCGCAGTAGTAACAAAAATCTAATTCTCTGAATATCTATTCTCTATTTCTATGCTTTCATTAAGATAGATTAGTTAGTACAAAAATTTTTCAAAATCACGTTTTGCCTCCCTGCGAATGACTTGGTACTTATCGAAATATTTATAAATTTATTTGTTTCGACGTGATTTGCAACTACAAGATATATAAATCTTTTTACGCTTCTCGTGACGAACACTCGTCTTTGGGTCAGAAATCTCAACGGCTTCGTTTGAAAATATCTGATTAATAATGAATGGATCGTTCCATTTGGACCTCAGCGTGTCGAGAAAGAGCTTAAGTTGAGAATCAAAGAGCTAGACCATCTGGCTTGGCTCAAAGCTCTTGCGGGAAATCATATGGTCATGAGGAGCTTTGGCCCTTGCCTTATAGATCCTAGCATTCTCGTATGCATCATTTCTAAGTTCCTCCAACTCAGATAGTCAGAGTTTCCTGATCTTTTCTACTAAGTCTAAATGAAAATTGCATTTCTTTATTGCCCAGAATGCCCGATGTTCAATTTCTATGGGTAGATGGCACACCTTGCCATACACCAGATGAAACGAAGACATGCTGATAGGCATCTTGTATGTTGTACAGTAGGCCCAAAGAGCGCCATCAAGCTTTTGAGTCCAATTTTCCTATCAGACCTAACCGTCTTCGGCAGAATGTTCTTGATCTCCCGATTGGAGAGCTCGGCCTGTCCGATCGTCTAAAGGTGGTAAGGTGTAGAAATTCAGTGATTTACCCCATATTTAGCCAGTAAATTTTTGAACTCGGAATTAGTAAAATGAGTGTCACCATTACTAATGATGGCTCTTGGGATCTCGAACTGACTAAAGATATTCTTCTTTACAAAGTCAATGACCACTTTGTGGTCATTAGTTTAGGTGGGAATAGCCTCAATCCATTTGGACATGTAATCTATAACAATCAGAATATATTGGTGCCCAAATGAAAGGAGGAAGGGTCCCATAAAGTCGATGTCCCAAACGTCCAAAATTTCAACTAGAAGTATCAGGTTTAGGGGAATCATTTATCTCTTAGCTATGCTCCCGAGTGCCTGGCATCAGGAACATCTCCTGCAGAAATCATGGGCATCTTTGAATAAAGACATCCAATAAAACTCAGATTGCAGAATCTTTGCAGTTGTCTTTTTCCAGAAAAATGTCCACCACACGCAGATGCATTGCAGAACTCAAGTATACTTTAGAACTCATTTTCTAGGACACATCGGCGAATAATTTGATCAGAGTCGATGTGGTATAGCTCGGGGTCATCCCAAAAGTAATATTTGACCTCAGATATAAGTCGATCCTGTTGTTACTTGGTCCCGTTCTGGGGGATTTGACTAATGGCCAAATAATTAATAATGTCCGCAAACCAAGGAGTTTGGACACCCATGATTGTAAGGATAGTCTTGTCCGGAAAGGTGTTAGTAATCGAAATATCTGGACGAGGAGAATTAATTAGGATTCTTAAAAGATGATCCGCCATTACATTTTCTGCCCCAGCTTTGGCATTAATTTCAAGGTCAAATTCTTGAAGCAATAAGATCCATTGAATGAGTCAAGACTTGGCATCCTTTTTGGCCAAGAGATGTCTCAAGGTCGAGTGGTCAGTGTAAATTATAACATGAGATCCTAAGACATAAGCCTCGAATTTCTGGCTAGCAATTCTTTTTCCCTGACTGTATAATTCCTCTAGGCCTTGTCTAAAGTTTGCTAGCGTAGTAGATGGCAAAGGGACTTCTATCAATCTTGACCCAAGACAGCTCCGATCACGTAATTAAAAGTGTCGGTTGTAATCTTAAATGGGGCTGTCTAGACCAGTGGTTGCAATATCGGAGCACAGGTGATTGCCATTTTCAGTAAATCAAATGCCTTGTGGCATGATTCATCAAACTCGAATGGCTTGTCTTTGGACAAAAGGTTACTCAAAGGCCAAGCAACCTTCGAGAAGTCCTTAATGAACCTCTGATAAAAACCCAAATGACGAAGGAATGATCTGATTTAGTTAACAGATGTGGGTGGGGGAAGTTTAGAGATAGCATCCACCTTAACTTTATCAACTTCAATTCCCCGATTAGAGACTATATGACTCAAAACGATGCCTTGTGTCATGAAGTGACTCTTCTCCTAGCTACGGACCAATCGCATTTGGATTCATCTCTGAAGGATCAATTCCAAGTAAGGTAGGCAAGACTCGAAAGAATATCCGAAAATGGAGAAATCATCCATGAATACCTCAAGACACTCTCCCAACATTTCTGAGAAGATGGCTGGCATGCACCTTTGAAAAGTTACGGGTGCACTGCAAAGCCCAAAGGCATCATATAGAATGCAAAGGTTCCATAGGGATAGGTGAAAGTTGTCTTTTCCTGATTTTCGGGATGGATAGAGACTTAGTTATATCCCAAATAAATGTCTAGGAAACAAAAGTACTTTTGCTCGGCTAACCTTTTAAGGATTTGATTGATGAAGGGAAATGGGACATGATCTTTTTTCATGGCTGTGTTCATCTTCCTATAATCAATATAGACTCTCCAAGAGGAAGCTGAACAGGTCGTGATAGATTAACCAAATGTAGATTAATCAAGGGGTTGATCAAGAGTTAATTTAAGGCTAAATGAACTTAAGAGATTAATAAGTGGGCTTAGAATAACTGAATCAGGGTTTCATGCATTTCGAGGATTAAAACAATACTAAAAATCCTAATTATCAGCCTCACTTAAAGTAAAAGGGTTATGGTAGAGATAAATTCAATTTGAGCCTCCTAAAAATCATTTAAAAATATTATAAGAGGTTTGCTACCTTTACTTTGACCATTTAAACCCATTTTGACCAAGATAGAAATTCAGATGGGAATTTACTTTGATTTGGACTTCTATGCAATTTACCCAGTCAAACGTGGTTAAAACCCAAATCTAAGTTCACTATTAGATTTCTTGGGTCCAAATTAGATTAGCACCAAAATTTAGCCTCAATAGGAGTTTATCTTGACTTAATTTGCATTCAAGTCCCCAGATCTATTCTTTACACCTAGACCCCTAACTTCTACATTTTCCTTACATGTATGCACTTATCTTTCTCGTCTTCTTCACAAAGAGTCCCCTGCTGATAATTCCATGTTAGTGGACTAAATTAGAGCCTAAGTGCATTATCAGTGAGATGAGAATTTAATTTAGAGTATGCATTACATTGATAAAATTATTTAAGCTCGTGAATTATCATTTTCACATTTTTATTGAATGCAGGTGTGCCCATTATATTCATGCAGTAATACATTTATATATATGTATGTTTTTGCAAGAATGAAGTGGGCATATCAATTTTGGCATCTTGGGTTTTATCAGAAAAAAGGAGGAAAGAGATTAAAAAATATTCATTTTTTTGGAACTTATTATTACCTCCCATAATCATTTCTTTCCATCAGAGATCTTCCTTATTTGAGCCAAAAATACCCACCACTCTCTTATTTCCATGCATTCACGTTCCCTAATATTCCGTGATTTTCCTTCCTTATTTTCTCTCTCCCTCTGATAATCTCTCTTTCTCATTCTATTTTCTATCTTATATACAGGCACATGGAGAACGGATCATCATGATCTTCCTCCCCACGGAGGGAGGACCTGCCCTTAACCTTCATCTCCATCTCTCTCCCTCACACAGACCTTACAACCCCCTCAACCGTTGGTGGGAACACCATCATGAGCCATAACTAGCTTAATTTGATCTAATTAAGTCATTAAATACTCCTACATAATCGTCAGAGAGCCCTAATTCATTGTATAATCACTCTAAGAGAAATAAAGTAAAATAAAGTTAAAACTGTAGTTTTAACAGTATATCTCAATTGCAGTACACTTATAGGTTTTCTCAGGGGTTAGTTAAGGATCAAATGGCTTTAAATGTCCAACAAGTGGGTTAGAACAAATAGAAAAGAGTTTTCGCGTGTTTTGAGAATTAAATGACATTTGAAATCCTGAAAATATACTCTCTTAATTAATTGAGGTTCTGGTCAGGATAAAATTCACCTAAACCCTCTAAAATTCATAGAAAAATATTCTATAGGGTTTGGTACTTTCAATTTGACCATCAGAACCCATCTTGACCCAAAATAGTCTCAGATTGACACTTGTCATAATTTAGGTTTTTGCATAAATTACTCAGTCAAACAAGGTCAAAAGCTAAATCTAACTTCACCATTGGATTCCTTGGGTCCAAATTAGATTTATACCAAAATTTGGGTCCAATCTGAGATCATCTTGACCAAGTTTACATTTTGGTCCAATCAGATTCTTTTTATCTCATTCAAATCCTTAGCTTTTTAAATTCCCTACAAATGACCCCCCAGCTTTGTCATCATTTTCACAAAAAGGTCTCTGCTGCCATGAATCCTATTCTTACAACTCCAACAACCTTTGATTGAAGAGAACTCCTCTGATCAATCAATCCCTTCCAAAATTGAAAGGGAGATTCCTTAAGGAGTCCTCTTTCCAGTGAATTCATCCATGAGCCCTAAAACTTTCCCAATCTCTCATTCGAACGCATGAGAGATTTGGGTATCTTAGAATTTCCAACTCCAGCGACATTCCAAGCTTCCCAAGCTCAAAACTTCCTCCAGAGGCCTATAAAAGGACCCCTAGATCAAACCGAAGATTCCACGCTCGAATTCGACTGGATTCCCCCTTAATTTCGTCTCTCCTCATTCAGCCAAAGCTCCTCGATGTCCGGCGGGCTCCTCCGACTCCATCCTTCGTTTGTGTGCAATACTGGCAGCGGATTTATCTCCCTCGCTCTCTTCCGCATCGTGTTGTACCCGCCGACGCCTCGTCCTCCGTCTTCCTCGTCGATTCCTACTCACCGGAGTACTTTCTTCCCCGACGCTGACCATACCACAATCGGCACCGCCTCGACTCCCCGTCGTCTGCCAACTACCTGGATAAGTCCCCTAACTCCTCTACTTTATTTTCACCCCAACCACACTCAATTTCAACCACGCTATCGCCCGTTCATCGTCATCCCTTTCGCGTTCGACCACTCCTCCAGCGAGGCACATCTCGCTTCACACACCATCAAACCCCTCGCCGTTCATCCCTACACCTCTGCCTCGACCCCAGGAGCAAAAGCCCTAACATAGTTAGGTCGATTGTTCCTCCACAACCTCCGTCGAACACCGCACCTTTGCACTTCACTTTCCGTCACCGTCCGGCCACCTCATGCACTGTCACACCTCACGAACACCGCCGTTCACTTCCTCGCCTCATGGAGACGCTATTGAACCTTTTAACCGAGGCTTTTAGCCCGTTTTTCATGTTTCAGGTAGCAGGTCCTTCGACCGCCATTACCGTAGCTTCAAACGAAGCTTGAAGCCTTCTCCAGCAGCGCAAGTCCTAGGTGATACGCTCAGGTTGTGCGAAGAGGCTCCAGGTAGATCTCCAGGTCTTCAATTGGCACCAACATCTGTTGTTGCTGCTCCAATTCAGCGAAGGCAACCCACTGTAGCTGCATGTAGAAGAAGGCGGTGGGATAGTCCTACCTTGGAAGCTGAAGAGCGCCTACACCCGCATAAATTGAATTTGTCTCATATGATTATCGCCTCAAGTAACTCACAAGGGGTGAGGTCCTTGCACCCCTCACATGCGCCTCGCCCGTGACATTGCTCACATGGGTCTGGCATTGATCCGATTACCTGCCTAACCTAAGCACTCCTCGCTCACCACCCACGCCGGTGAGCTTGGTCCCGAGTGCGCGTGTGCCCGTTTACCTGATTATTCTGACTGTGGCCCTAGGATGGCGGAACCTAAGAGGAAAAGAGAGAGAGAGAGAGCGAGGGTTAGGGGGTTTTGCTCTCTGTGACACTTAGACACATCTAAGAGTGCCTCCCTTGTGTGTGAGAAGAAGAGAGAAGGCACAAAAGGAGAAGAACTTGAGAAGGGCAGAAGAAGAAGGCTCGTGCGTAAAAAAGAGAAGGAAGGAGGAGCAGCTGAAGAAGGAAAGCCAAGGAAAGAAAGAAAAGAAGAGGAGGAAAGGAAGAAGGCCAGAAGAAGAGAACAAAAGAAGAAAAGAGGAAGAAGAAGAACAGTGCTAGGGAAGCACTGTAGCATCTGTTGGTTAAGTCGTCTGGTCATTAGACCCGACGTCTGATTTGAGGCTTTATTTGGTTATTTAAGTACCTAAGTTGAATAGTTGATGGCACTGTTGCATTATTTGAACTCAATGCATATATACTTAAATTGAATAATTGATGATCTAAATCACCATTATTTTTGCTTTGAGATTCTTTTTGCTATATGTTAAACTCATGCTTTATATTGATTATCATTTCTGAGTAATTTATTGGCTTATTTCTTGTGCTCATTTACATTATTGAGATTAGTGTGTGAATTCTTATTTGCTCTTTGTGTTCGACCTCAGACTTTCATTCGAGTAATAAATTTTATTTATTTTTCGCGCTAATTCAACCTATACTACATGCATTGATTTTAAAACTCATTTCAGAGTGAACAACAACCGTGCTCCATCTTCTCCAGCAATTGCGACAACTTCCATCACCTCGCCATCGACATCACCACCGCGAGCCTCCTCGACACATTGACTGCGACCTCCCGCCACTATGAGCCATTTCCTCCTCACCTCAAACTACTGCACATCCTCTCCGCACCCTCGACCTTGCATAGACAGCACTATCGGGGTTGGAGGCGACAGCTCCAACGTCCACGACCACGTCCGTGCCCTTGTTGCGACCTCCACTTCCACCATCGCATTCCACTTGTCTTCAGGACTGTCTGCCACTGCAAGCCACCACGTCCTCCGCCACTGCGACTATGCACACCATTGACCAACCACCGTGTAGCAGCCAACCACGATCGTCCTCCTCTGCTCCACCATGCCTGCTAAGGGGCTTCCATCTTCTCCATCTTCAACCTTTGGTACAATCGAGGTAACCCATCAACGTGCTCGCCGAACGCACCTCTACCCTCACCAACCAACGGAATGGCCTCACCACCCGTGACCTCCTCCTTAGCCCTCGCTCCTCCTCGGCTTCAGCAGATGGCCGCCCACCGTTAGCCACCAACGCGCACGCAAGCGGCCACCTCTAGGCGCCTCTACCGTCTCCTTTGCGTACCAACAGCTCCACGCGCCCACAGGTGCCACCCCTGTAGTACACGCCCCTGGTGCCCACGTCACACGCCTTTGGTGCCACTACCAACGCACGTAAGCCTCCTACCTAGTAGACCATGCGCCCCCTCTCCGACCACGTGAGCCGGCTCATCTACATCGTCTTCTTCCTCTTCATCTTCAACCTGTGCACATTGAAGGAACCCATAGCCACCACCGCGTGCAGCCACCTTCACCTCAGTGTCAACGCCTCTTCGATGCCACCATAGTCGTGTGTGCCTCTCGCGCATAGGATCCGACGTTCCTGCGCGACCCACGCCACTTGCAGCAGCTCTCAACAACGGCAACAGCCCATCGTCGCCACACCTCATCTCCGGCGGCAACTCCGGCCACTATGCGCCGCTGCACCACCACCGGGGTGCTCCTCTCCTTCGGCCCTACTCCGACGAGTCATGCCTCTAGCCATCCCTCCACGTGCATGCGACCGAGTAAGGGATGGATTCCCTATTTTACTACAAAAGTCATGTTATTAGTTGCAATGACACACGATTGAGAACTATGTTTTTTTTTAAATATTCTCTTATATTGTGTGTGTTTTGATTTCCAAGCCCCTGCATTTGGTTATTTTTACGCATCTCCACCTTCCGTCATGCCGGGTTCTCTAGCTCTCTCTCTCTCTCTCTCTCTCAATTATTGCATGAGACAATCTTCATCTTGGTGAAACATAGAGTGGATGAACTACTCATTAGGTAAAGGAGTTGTCCCCAATGAAGAGCACTGTTAAAATATTTTTATTTTACCTTGTTAGGTGTTGAGTGCATGCAATACCCTTTAGCTTAAGAATAATCTTGATACACATTTTTCTTGAACCAAGACCTCAAGTGGAAACATATGTGAGTCTATTGGTCTTGTTCCTCCCTGTGGATACGACACTCTAACTTTTCATGGTTAGTTTTCATTGATAAATTTTTTTGTTTGAGATTTTTCCACCACGATTTACATTTCTGCGACGATGTATTTTTCTGAAAAGTAAAATCTTCCGTTCAACTGCCGGTTGATTCTAACAGGGTTCCTAAATCAAAAACCTAAAACCCTACATTGCCAACTTCATCATAAGATTTCTCCTCCAAATCCAATTTAAATCCCTCCAAATTTGGAGGGATTAATCTTTAGGAGATCCCCTAACATGTAAACCCAACCATGGATCCTAATTTGGGTCGAAGACCGACGGCGAACTCAAGATTTCCGTGAACTCAAGTTGCCAAAATCGCGAAGCAATCTCACGAATTTTAGGAAATTAGAGGTTGAATCCACCTCTATATAAGTTCCTTGATGTTCCCAAGTCTAGGGCAATTGAAATTGGCCGCAAAACCATTCAAATTCTTCCTCGCCGGCCATGAGCTCCATGACTCCAGCAAACCCCCATGTTCTCCTTCCTCTGACCATTCAAACATCAAATTGGATGCGTTAGCTTCTTCCTCATCTTCTTCTAGTGCTAGCCAACAAAAGCTACACCGTTTAGTGCCCTTCCTCGTTGCTGCTACCCACCACTGGAGCATCCTTCTTTGTCGCATCCAGCGAGGCAAGCAAGATGCAATTCCTCCCCTTTCCTCTCACTTAGGTAGTCTTTCATCTTCCTCTCTTCCTCTAGCTTAGGTATAACCCTTTAGATTCTAGATTTGACCGCAATTTCACCTTCTCCCCCCTCGTCTTCTCCGTCTCCAGCAGGAGCTAGGTGAGCTCGCGCTGGTGCCACACACATCCAAATGTCCTGCCAACTCCACCATTACCTTTTCCATGCTACACCGAACAAAAGGCTCAAGCTTATTGGGTGCTTTAACCACTCTTCACCTCCACCAACCAAACCCACATCCCACTGCATCTCCGCCTTCGCCTGAGCTCCACAGTCTACCAAACACCACACAACCACCACCACCATGTTCCTTAGGACACGACAACCCTCTTGAACTATCTGATTGGGGCATTTAGCCCATATTTCATGTTTTAGGGGTTCGCTAGATCTCCACTTCATGCCGCCGCTGATCGCTGCCTTCTGTTGTCCATCAACCTCAATACCATCTCTAGGCACTGCGGATTCACTTCACAACCCCAACTGTAGTTGTTGATCACTCTGAGTTAGATTTTAAAATCAATGTGTTGCAGTATAGATTGAATCAGCGCGAAAAACAAATAAAATTTATACTCGAATGAAAGTCCGAGATCGTTCGCTGAGAGCAAATAGGAATTCACGCGCTAATCTCAATAAATAATGTAAATAAGCACAATTAATTACTTAAAAACTAATAATCAATGTAGCACATGGGTATTTCAAGAATCTATTGATGTAAAAAGTTATTTAAGATAAAATAATGGTGATTTGCATCACCAATTATTAGCTTAGATACACATACAATAATTACTTAATCATCTAAATAAATGAACAGTTTAATCATGCAAATCTTTAGTGCACAGTGCACTTTATCAGACGACAGGGCACTCAATCAAACGGCTTAACTCAGCCTTGCTATAGTCTCAAGAGGGCATTATGCTTCTTCCTCTTCTCTTCTTTCTCTCCTACTTTTGCTCTTCTCCCTTCTTCTGTGCGTGCCTTTTCTGCCGCTCTCCTCTTCTCCTTTTTTTCTTTTGTGTCAAAGCCTTCTTCCTTCTCCTCGTGGCTTTCCTTCTTTACACACAGAGGGAGGCAATCCCTCCAGCAGCTAAGTGTCAGCTGACTCCCACGAGAGTAAAACCCCCCCGACCCGTGCTCTCTCTCTTCTTTCTCTCTTTGGGTTTCCTCTTTCATACCCTCCCAGAGCAATGCACATTGGGTTATCGGGTAATCAGAGGATCCACATACCCAGGTCCAGGGTCACCGACATGGTGTAGTGATTGAGAAGTGAGAGACTTAGGCGGGTCTGGTGAGTGAAGATGTAATGGGACCTCACCCCATGGTTGGAGGCAATAAGCCCTAATCACAAAAATAATATATGCGGCTTCACTCGCTCCTCTCCCACCGATGTCGCAAGGGTGTATTGATGCCTATGATCGATAGCATGTTTCAACATCTGCATTATCTTGTCTCTTTTTTCAAGGTCATCTCGGTGTACTTTCCATAATGATGGCTCAAATCTACACAAGATATACTCACCATTATGCCATCTCTCAATTTCCCGGTATTTTGGCATGAGAACATCCCATGTTGCCCCGTTTTCTAGTTGTGTCAAAATCAACTGTTCTTGTTCTGAAATGAGTGTTCTTGTGTTTGACACATTAACCTG